>JAPDNY010000004.1:56515309-57715309 GCA_029375565.1 Gekko gecko
GCAAAATTATTAATGGCCATCCCATACTCTACAGAAGGACACCAACAGCAATTCTGGCAGCTGCAAACCCAATGAGGTCATTGAGTCTCTACAGATCAGCAGCCAAGAAAATGAAGGTTTCCCCCCCCTGAAAGAGTTCTTATTTTTGGGTAAACTTCAGAGCCAGTGTGACTTATCCAGCAGTTCAGAGCAGTTTCCTCTGAGGTATAGCCTGTTCTTTTACTAACTAGCATGCCTCTGGGTGCTTGAAACATATGACATCACATTCAAAGGTAGATGCTTTGCCTTTTGATATGGATACCATATCTAAAAGACATTTTGTATCTTTTGTTTACTTTCTTCTGATTCTTTCCATAAGCATTAACATCCATTTAAAATCACCAGACCCACAACATGTTTCCTTCAAGAACAAGGATCCATACATGCCTTCATACCATCAGCTGCATCCTCAAGATAGAGATGGTTACATTGGTGGAAGTTTTATAATGGTTATTCAGCTTCCTTCTTTAACCCACAGTGCAGGGAAGTACTGCCATATTTGACATGCTATACTGGCATAAATGACAGTACTTCTCTGCACTGTGGGTTAACAGGAGCTGATGTCTGGGTGGTAAAAAGGCTAGCCCATTGTTTCTAAGGATTTTTAGTCCCAGGGAGTTAGGAAGGGATTTATTTCTCACACATTTGAATCCTGCCTTTTCTCCAAGGAATTCAAGGTAATATGAAATCTACAGTGAAATCTATAAGAAGTTATACCAGCCTAAACCTACTGAAATCAGTGGTCTTAAAGGGCATAAACTCTGCACTGGAGTGCACTGTCAATTGTACCATGAATTAATTTAAGCTGAAATAGTGCGACTTGGCCAAAATCATCCAATGAACTTTATGATTATTGAAGTGTAAACCTATATTTATGACATCTGACTTCAACACGTTAATGCACCTATGATATTATATACATTTTATTTTTGTGTTGGATTTTACATTTTACATTTATAATCTTCTTTTATCTTTCTAAATGTAAAAAGCCTAATAGTATAAATGGACTGTACCTATCATGAAAGCAGCAAAACCAAGCCACCTACAGACAAGACTGGGGTTTTGCATACTTAGAAGAGGCCTTACACATGCAGAAAAATATAGTTATAATAATTAACCAAAATATGGGGAGAAATCCTTTTTAGAGGCATGATGAGAACTAAATTAGCTCTAGGAGACATGGAATGTTGAGAGTAGATGTGAGTTAAAGAGTGGAAAATCCTAGAGGATGATGGGGAAACTGGCCAGCTCAAGACCTGAGAGTTTATCGAATCTTGGAGGGAGAGATCAGGCTACAGGGAAGAAATTTCCAAATTGCATATTTAATACTCTCCTGTGATTCATTGATGGTTCCCAGCTCTTAGTGCACTGTCCTAATACACAGTGAGGGTCACTCATAGGGATGGCTTTAAAAGGAAGTAGACAGCTCTATGAAGGATAGGTCTATAAATGTCTACAAGCCATAAGACTCACATGGTATTTTCATATTCGCAAGAAGTAGTCCTCTGAATGTCCTTTGCTGGAGGCAAACAACATGAGACATGTGGCATTCATGCTCTGCTTGTGGGCTTCCCCAGAAGCATCTGATCACCATTGGAAGCAGAATGCTGGACTAAATAAACACTGGGTGTGTTCCAGGAGGGCACTTCTTATATTGCTTAAATAATTATGCAGTGGTTTCTAATAAACTGAAGTTCAGATGCAACAGTCTGCTCAGAAACTAAAGCTCCCTAACTGTATATTATCCTATGTATCCAACAAGAAAGTATGAATAATTACCTGAAGTTCTTTTATCTTTTTTTGGAGCTGTATCACTATGGCTTGTTCATCCTCAATCCTGGAATTCAGCTGACTAATTTCAAATTCTTTCCTGCAATCGCAATATATGCTTAATTGATGTGGAGAACCAGTGCTTAGATAAGATAATTTTATTGGTTTCTAAGGAGGAAGCCACCTCAGAAGCAATACACACATATTAATATTGTCATGGCAATTTCTACTCATAGAATACCAAAAAACTGGCCTCCAGTATAAGGAATAGCAGGGAATATTAACAAATATTTAATATATTAGACAAAAGGGGGGGTTACAAGCCAATAGTTCAACAAAGCACAGAAAGGGACAAGACAAACATCATAAGTGCAAAAATTACTGTTTAATTATCAAGCCCCCCATATCTTCCCTCTCCCATTTCTGAAAATTTCCTCATGGTCAGGCATGCACTAGTATGTTTTACAGCTCTTGAGTTCTTCTTAGCTAACCAAGCCTCACCGTATCTCACCAATGTCCACAATTTAATTTGACTCAATAAGTTTTCAAATTGCCCCCCTTGGCACTTCTCGTTGCTTCCATCTCTGTATATGGGATCTGGATCTTCTGAGCAGCCACCTATATAGGCCTCTTTTGCCTTAGCCTCATACACGGAACACTTTATCTCCTTTAGCAAGACTCCTTGACCCTTACCTCTCTTGCTATACAAGGCACACACAAACTCATGCTTCCCACATACCACCTTCCTTCAGCTGGTTACACTTGACTCTCTTGATTGCCCAGCTACTACCTGGCTGCCATTGATGTCCCCTTCCATATAATGCACATTGAAGTATTATTGTCTTTCCAGTGCCTTAAGAAAACAGGTAGATGCCATACAATGACAAAAAGAATGGACTCTCTGTCTAAATAATACAGAGATCCTGTATCTGTTGGCAGGAGAAGCTGCTTGGCTTCATATTCCCATATTCTGATCCAACAGCTCGCCAATCCTCAGTCTGGTCTAATGTAGAACTGAATCCCAGATTCCACACCAGATGGGAATGAAAGGAAAACAACTAGCATGGAAAGCCTAGCCTTGCTGACTCTATTACTTATGACAAATCTGAAGGCTCTCCAGGGCCTCTGGTAGGTCCTTTCCAGGCCCAAGGTTTATATAATTACATCCCCAGGCATTCCTGCTTCTGATTCAGCATATAGCAATCCTGTACAATTTGAGACACAACAAATAAAAGACGTATATAGTAACATACTAAGGGCTTACTTAACCTCTTGTATTCTGCTGCCTTTCTGGGATTGAAAATGCACAAGTTTGTTCACTATGGCCAATTGCCTGGTACAAAGTAAAACTACATACTATGATTAATTCTCCATTCTCATATTTTTACATTAAGAGAGTATGAAACATTAGAAAGCTATGAAAGTCATACACACAGATTTTTTTTACAATTTAAATAGACTTTAACATTATAGGTATTATCTTACTTCTTTAACTTTTCATCCATTTGTAGCTTATCATTCTCCAAATCCATGACACTCTCTTGAGTCAGCTTCAAGTCTCCTTCCAATTTGCGTTTGGCCCTTTCCAGATCCATCCTCACTTTCTTTTCTTGCTCAAGAGAACCCTCAAGCTACAGAGATGCAGAAAGTAGGGTTGCCAGGTCAGACACAGAAAATACTTGGGGATTTTGGGGGTGGAGCCAGGAGCAAGGGTTGCCAGGTGAGGCTAACAAGCCAGAAGGGAGTTCTGGCCATCACATTTAAGCATTCCTTTTAAAAGCATTCCTTTAAATGTTTTCCCTCCATTGGAAATAATGGAGAATGGGGACACCTTCTTTTGAGGCTCATAGAATTGGACCCCCTGGTCCAATCTTTTTGAAACTTTGGGGGGGGGGGTTGTCAGGGGAGGCACAATCAGCTATGCTGAAAATTTGGTGCCTCTACCTCAAAAAACCTAGAGCCCCAGATACCCAAGGATCGATTCTCCATTATACCCTATGAGAACTGGTCTCCACAGAGTATAATGGAGCACCCAGTGGACATTCCCCCCACCCCGCTTTCTGACAGCCCTGAAGTGGGGGGAGGGGCTCCAAACCTGGGGATCCCCTCCCCCAACTGGGGACAGACAACCCTAGAAGAAAGGTAAGGCTGAGTTCAGACTGGCAGTTTGCTCCGGTAGCCAGTCATAGCAAAACAGCCCTGGAATAAACTGTTCTGGATTTTCCTGTTCACATAGCCCAGGCTGCTGCCAGAAGATATGAGGTGGAGGCGCGCGGGACTGTTCAGACTGCCATGCCGGGGGTGTGCTGTATTTGGTGTTTCCCCATTAATTCGGCTGTGGGTGTATGGGTGTATGTGCGCATGAGTGCTTATGCGCTCATGTGCATAAGCACATAAGCACATTTTGCTGATTGGGGGAGGACCCCGCAGCGCCGGGCCAACATTGGCCAGTAGAGCAGAGCATGGCCAATCATACCGCTGCTGCCCAATGTGGGTTGCTCCTGGCTTTTCGGCTGCACGTTCAGACTTCCCAGAAGCAGAGAAACGTGTGACACACGTGGGCTTTTGGATTTGCTACTAGATTTATGAGGTATCTTTTTAATCCGGCAGTGAAGTGCAACAGCACGAGTTGGCTACGGGTGGGGGACGCCAGGCATATGTGCCTGTTTGAACGCCCAATTTACTCCGGGATTGAATCGTCGCTGGCCCAGGTCCCTACCGGGGCAAATTGCCAGTCTGAACTCAGCCTAAGTATAAACGAAAATCAGTTCTTTAATAATCTGTGTATTTCATAGACTACAAAAATTGGCTCCCCAAGGAAGTGATTTTTTATTTCTTATAAGCCATGCTGAAGTATATCAGGTCCAGCTCTCTATTTTCCTTCTGTGTCTTCAACTGTCCTGTGGCACCAAAGAAGAACATGCCAACGGACAAAAGAACTAGGGGGAAATATCCATTTCCTTCCCAAACATGTAGTTCCACACACAAATGCAGAGAATGTATTTCTTCCATCTACCTTCTGTTCAGATTAGTCTGAATACTAATCTACATGGCAAATAATGGGCCTGATATTTAAATAGGACAAAACAGATCTTTAAAGATTCCTCAGCATCAAAAGCAACCTCAGTAAATGAGCTACAGAGCAAACATACATCATCTACTTGCTGCTCCAATTTCACTTTAGCTTTGCTCAGGGTGTTGACTTTGTCCTCCTCAGCTTGCAAGTCATCCAGGGCCTGCTGATGAGCTTCCTGCAAGGACTTCTTTTCTTTTGTAAGCTTGCTGATAGTCTCATCGAGAGATGCCATTTCTTCTGTCAGATTTTTAACCTAAAGGGAAGAAGGAGAGTGCAGAAACAGAGGTCTTAAAATCAACTTCAGTCAGATATTTTTCACTCCTCACTTGAGAGAACTGACTACACTGCAGCTGTACTGTACAAAGCCCCATGGATTGACATGCTCCAGAATTAGGCTGGTTATTATCATGGTGTTGGAATATGCAAGGCCTATCAAGCATAGATAAAGAAAATGACAAGCACATCCTGCAGAGGTGACAACTAGTCAGCATAGTGAAATTAGGGACTTCCTACTATTTTCAAATTGTCTCCTTCCTGTTAGGGTTAGGGTCCCCCCCCTGCTCCTACTGAGAACTGCTATTTACTGACTCCCTCCTAGCTAGTTAGACAGACTTGCATTTCTCTCTCCTCTTTCTTACACGGTTTGTTCTTCTTAATAAATCAACTTAATTCTTTTAAAAGCTTGTGCTCCCTTTTACTACATATCTACACTCTACCATGACATAGTGGAGGGGGTCTAGATTGCTTAATATATGTCAAAATTGATCTCTTTCTCAATTACAAGTTTTCCTAAGAACATGTACTACTTGCATATTATCCAGCATTATATAGAGCAGTTTTATGGCAAAGTATTTATTTAGGACACCTTATTTTCAGTAGCATGTTTTTCTTTCTCTACTTTTGCCAGTGTTATTTCAAGGTCATCAATGTCTTTCTTCAGCTCAGAGCATTCGTCTTCCAGCTTTCGCTTCTTGGATGTCAGCTCCGAGTTCATCTCCTCTTCATCTTCTACGCGCTCAGTCAGCTCTTTGACTTTGGCCTCTAGCTGGATCTTGGATTTAATCAGCAAGTCACATCGTTCTTCGGCATCTGCCAGGGTGTCTTGCTCCTATCACAATTTGCAGAAGGCTATATTATTGGCTAGCTTAGGACAGATACTTGTTCTCTAGCAAATAGATTCATATGCACAACTTCCTTCTCTTCCATGAGACCTATGCCCACACACTTTGCACATATTCAGATTATGAACAGTTCGGGAAAAGGATTACTATGAATTCCTAAGGATATGTATTGCTAATGTCATCGTAACCCAATGGATAGCCTGTATTTCTGTATCTATACTAAAAATGCCTTCTTGAAAAATGTATAAATATGTCATTTCTTGTCCTTTTTTGTATATATTTGTAGTCAGCATTTCACTCCATTTTCTTTGCAAGATTTTCCATTTTGTTTGTGCTTTTAAAGGTCATTTTAATGTCATTTAAGCAATAGAAAGGGGATATCCTCTTTTAAAAATATTGTTCAGGAGAAAGCACTGCAATTTCATCTCAGCTGTGAGAAAGTATAAAGGAATTTTGAATATTCAGATCACAATACAGTGGTCTCAAAATGTAGTGACATCCCTCCAGTATCACCAAATCAAACCATCATGGCTTTTCTTGAATAACACAGCCATTAAAAACTGTACACTGAGAAACAAAACAGCCAAGCAACAAGCCTACCTAGCTATCAGATAAAAGAAAAAAGGTAAAGAATGAGCCAAGCCCCTAGATTTGCAACATAAGCCCCAACATGATAAAAAGCTCTTTTAAATAGAACTATTTTACTATTACTAAAGAATCCCAGAAACTCATGAGTAAGCCTGTCTAGGTAGGGAGTTCCATAAGAAACTCCACAGGGAGTTCCATAGGAAAGATATGGACAAGTAACACTAATACCAACTGACTATCTCAGTGTCAGTTCCTCATTTACAATGAAAATAATAATGTCCCACATGGTTTTACAAGGATGTACAAGATAAAGATTGTAATTGCTCCGCACATTCAAATGGCTGTATAGAACAACAATAAATATGCATTTGCATTGACACATGGCATTAGCCCTCAAGTGTGCTTTTTAAAAGTAATTTTTAATGTCCATAGTGCTGTAGTGCAACTGCAAGCTGTATGTAAAATGCCACATTTCCAAGTTTAACATCTCCTTGATTCACTGATTTACCATGGTAACAGATCCAACAGACTGGAATATAGATAAGAACATTAGTATTTATATCCAAGCTTTTTAAGTTTTGCAGTTCATTTATTTACATGTAAAGTAATGTAAACTAATGCAGAATAAAGGTAAAGCTGCAATCCTTCATTGAACAAATTATCAAGATCAGTTGTTATATTACAATTCTGGCTTCAAGATGCAGTTTTGGGAAGTGCAAATATAATACTAAATATATACACTGTCATACATGTAACAGCTGAATATTAATGTTCCCAGTGTCTGTATTTACAGTGACAGGAAAAAATTCTGAATAATTATGAAATCCATTCTTTAAATAACATCATATTTCTTCCACATTAAGTAGATGAAAAGATTTATCATATTGGCCCTGTTAATTATACATGCAATCATGATTTGCCTTTGTAGTTTCTATATCCAACACTGCATATATAATCTGAGAGTCTTTCAATGACTACTAGATACGTAAACAATGCAGAGCTGGGAACTAGAGATTGTTCCGCAAAGTAGCACTTTTATTGCTGGAAGATCATATTTCCCAGCTTTCCAAATGCAATATTTTGTCACCTCAAAAATGTTACTCTTCCCCGGATGACAATTCTGTTGCTATTAACGTGGCTGTGTATAATGGTTTGTGAAACTTTCACAGACAACTATTGGCTGGTACCTAAAATCAGTAATGCTGAGTGACAATTCCCTAGATGCCCCCATATTCTGTGATCTCTTTATTGTATTTTTAAAAATTGTTTGAAGTTTCTGGATTGCATAGCTCCAGTAAATTAATAAATACTATCAATTTTACTTGGAACTGTGACAAGGATTGGGTTAAATGAAGTCATTTGATTTTTCTACAATTTTAAATTCAAAAAAAGCATTTTTATAGTGGGTCAGCTATATTTTATTTTATCTCAGGCATGTTTAGAAGGTAGAAAATATTTCACTGTGAAAACATTTGATAATCTCTCTTCTCAGTCAAAGCCAGTTCTTGCAAACAGCACTGGTATCTGACAGAATCTATTTTTGTTATTTGTAGTATGACCTACAAAAGAGGTTCTGGCTGAGTCTTAGGATCAATATTCATCTACCCATACCACCACATGAATGATTTCCTACCAGTTAATATACAATTAAACATTACATGATCTATACAACACTACATTATAGAATAGGAGGAAAGGCAGCATGGTATAGCCTGATCTCATCAGATGTCAGAAGCTAAGCAAGGTCTGTACTTGGAAACCACCGAGGAAGAGTCTTCAGAGGAAAGCAATGGGAAACCACCTCTGCTTCTTCAGACTTCAGATTAAAGTAAAAATAATACTTCATGCATCTGCCAAATTGGGACCTAGTCCTTCAAAGCTTATGCCACAATCAAATGGTTACTCTTTAAGGTGTTAAAGGACAATATTGCTCTGCAAGCCTCATTCGTTGTGCCAATTAAAAAAAAATTGGGTCCACTCACTGCTTGAACCTGAAGGAGCAGGTCATTCTTCTCCTGAACCAAGGACACCTGCTTTTCTTCCAGTTCCTTCCTCCTGGCTTCAGATTTCTCCAATGCCTCCTTTAGTTTCAGGAACTCTTCCTTCATATTGGCCATTTCTTTCTCTGTTTCTGCGGACTTCAGCAGGGGTTTGATCTTAAAAAAGAGCTTCATCCAAGGCCAGTTTTTCACAACCATGAAAGCTCGGATGTTCCACTGGATAACAAGAAGTGCATCTCTACATTTAAAAAGAAAAGAAAATATTCTGCTCCCTGAAATTTGGAGATGCTTGCATCAGATCTTTGAAACAGGGAAAGTTATGCTAGTTCCCTGCCTTTTCCACATGATTGGGTTCCTACGTACAGTAAAAGCTTTGTATCTGGCGCTCAATTATCCAGAAAGCTCAGTTAGCTAGCATCACTCAGAGGCCCCCACCTCCCTCAGCCTCCATAGTCCTGCACCTTCTGGTATGTGCACACCCCATTTCCACCTTTCCAGCCAACCAGCTTGATGCCTCACTGCTGGACCTCCTAATGGCACCTGGTATTTTTGGCCATTGTGTGACAGAGTGTTGGACTATATGAGCCATTGACCTAATTCAACATTGGCTTCTCTTATGTTCTTACATTCTTATGCCTCTGGCGATTGCTAGGCTTATCACAGTGAGAGCTGCCAGATGACATAATTCCTGGGTGCCTCCTTCCCCTTCAGCCTGCCCAATACCATCAGGAGACAGCTGTACCAGAGGATCACAGGCAGCTGGCCTGCTTGATTGCATGCTTCATTGGACAGCTCCATGGCCTGGGAGGGCAGGAAGGAGAAAGGTCCCGCCAGACATGGGGCTGTGACCATAGCATTCCAATGGGGTGGGATTTGTTTGCTGCAGAGTCCTCTGAGTAGGGGCCAGGACAGAGCAATATGTTTCAGTATCTGGTACGTTTGATTGCCTAGCAACCCCCCATTCCCCATAAGCGCCAGATAGCAAAGCTTCTATTGTAACAAATGCAGTTGCTTCTCATGTCTCTCCCCTTAGTAAATCTTGTAAAGTTTGTGAATAGCGTTGTGATCCTTTTTTCTCTGATAGTAGTATAACCTTGCTCTTCTACAAGTTCTTTTTGTAAACAATAAAGGCACATTTTCTTTCTGTTTCCCCCAGGAATGCACAGCAGTTTTAGACATCATAATGATTAAAGGAAACAGGATGAGCAACTGCCTGGTGCTTTCTGCTCCTCAGTATCTCTTCCTTTTGCAAAAGAAAAAAGTTTGGCTCCTATGAACCATGAGTGGAAGATGCATCCAGATGCACCTCTTCCCCAACGGTACCCCAGTGGACCCCCCCCCCCTCAAATGCTGGGAGTCAGAGAAGCCTCATTCACAATGTGCCTTGTGGCACTGGGAAATGCAGTGAGGATGGAGAATCAGGAAAAACATCTCTCACTTGAGTGAGCTGAAAAATATGTTTTATTGGCAGAAAAGGAAAGGGAGGGGACTCAATTCTGCCTCCTTACTGGAGGTCCTCATGTCATGTGGCATTTTGTCAATGAGGTTCCCCTGACTTCCAGCATCAGTGGTTTGAGGTTGCAGGGGACTGCTGCAGAAGGGGACGATCCACTTCAGAAGGACCTTTTCCATTTCCTATGGCAATAAAAGGCACAACACCAGGAACTTCACACTGAGGGTTGCACAAATGATGAACTTGTGGAACAATAGGAATCTCAAGATTCCTTTGCATCCTCATAATATCCTCATGACCATATGTCTCCCTTCAAGGTACCACTTGTGCTGTAAGATTCTATTATTTTCCCAGCAGTAAAACCTGAAGTCTCTCATCACTTGGAAAATACAGTTCCAAGCTGGAGGAACAGTTTTAAAAGGCAACCGTTACTGGCTTGCATCCAGTATAAGTCCTTGGGATGTAAATAGACACTGTTTGTAATACCTTCGCTCAACGATTTTCTGGAACTCAATGCGCATCAGTTTGCCTCGGGATCTTGCTTGAATGAGTGTTAAAATTTTTGCTAATCTCTCATCCCTCATTTCTTCTAAATGTCCCAGCAGGCCAGCCTTAAAGAATACCTGAAACAAAAGCCATGGACTGTATTTACTCAAAATAAAGACAGCTTGGAATATAAGGCACACACACCCCTTAAAAAAGAGAGGCCAATGCCTAAAAGCAGATGACCTTGAACTTAAAATGATCTCACCCAGAAAGAAGTGAACCAGTTAGCCACCCAGGTGAGGTGTCTTCCTTTTCAAGCCCCTTCCTCAAGCCCCACCCAACTCCAGCTTCTCCTCCTCTTTCCTCTTGCAATTCACAGTGCAAGCACATGCTGCAAGTCATCTACCAGTTAATGAGCTGCATATGTGTCCCCTCAGTTCAGCACCACATGTAGCCCACTGCAGTAGCCTTTGCAGGCCTAGGTGGTTGTTGGACCTGCTGGCATTAGAGTTGTTAGCCCAGGTGTAGGGATACCAGCCTCCAGGTGGGACCTGGGGATCCCCAGAATTACAGCTCATCTCCAGAATACAGAGATTAGCTCCTCTTGAGAAAATGGACACTTTGGAGGGTGGACTCTATGGCATTGTATTCCACTGAGGTCCCTGTCCCTGTCCTCTCCAGGCTCAACCCACAAATCTCCAGTAGTTTCCTAACCTGGCTTTAGATCAAGATGGGTAGCTGTGTTGGTCTGTCTGTAGCAGCAGAAAAGATTAAGAGTCCAGTAGCACCTTAAAGACTAAAGAAAGTTGTGGCTGCATATGTCTGAAGAAGTGAGCAGTGACCCACAAAAGCTCATACCCTACCACAAATTTTGTTAGTTTTTAAACTTGATCTGGCATCCCTACCTCCACATCCCTCACTTGTGGCCAGGGGGACTGGGGAAGCCTACCCAAGGGTTACTGGATAGGTATGAAGCAGAGCTGTTTTGCTCTTTCCCTCGCACCCTCCCTTGTGCTTGTAGACTCCATGGGCCCTTTTCTTACTTCCACTCTCCACAGGGCAGCTCAGGTTGGCTTTCTTTCTTCCTTTCTTCCTTTCTTCCTTTCTTTCTTTCTTCCTTCCTTCCTTCCTTCCCTCCTTCCTCCCTTCCTTCCTTCCTTCCTTCCTTCCTTCCTTCCTTCCTTCCTTCCTTCCTTCCCCCAAAATAGTCCCAGGAAAGCCTTTTTATATATGGGACACTGGGTCATGCAGGCTGCTTGAAGTTTTCTCACCGTCTGATAGAGATGCTTGCCTCTTTTGCACTCTCTCTCTCCCTCCCCACCATGCATAAGACACCTGGCAGCACTTCTAGCCTGCTAATGAAAAGTAAACCTTCTTGCCTTTCTCTGCATGCACCACTCAACATTAATAAAACAGGCGCAAGTTTACATAGTAGTGAATTTGTTTGCAAACTAAAGATGTCCCCTCCCTTTTAAAAGTCCCCCCAAAGTTTTTTTGTAAGTCTTGTTTTTTTAGTTGATACAGTAAAACCAACAAAAACGTTTGGTACAATTTTCCTTTTTTTGAGATATGGCTCAATTTAAGCTGAGTTCTAAACTGTAATTGCAAAAGCTGAGTCTGACTGGTACTGATTTTACAAGCAGGTATCTGGGTAATAATAGCATAGAAGATGGGTAATAATAGCATAAACTCCTGCATCCAGTTCAAGTGAAGTGATACTACCAAGTCCAATTAAATGATCTGGGGAAGGGACATATAAATATGCCCATTTTTTGTTCATTCTTCTGTGTCAGTGTTATGAGTTTTGCTTATTTTTGTTCCCAGTGTTTCCAATTTGATTGATTCACTGCCATTTATACAGTTGTAAGTTTAAAATAATTATAAGACTCACTGTTTTAATTTGCATAAGGAATAAGCCAAAACAAAACAGGATTTTTGAGCCAAAACACTGGGACCATGAAATTTGGTAGTTAGTAGTGCTCATCAGACCAACTAAAATTGCTACTGTGCTATGCATAGCTCTACCGCCTGCACCACATTACAAACTCACTTCACTTTGCTAAAAGCAACTCGTATAAATTTTAAAAAGCAGAGACAGAAAAGAAGGATGCAGGCATAACCCAAGATTTTAAAGTCTGAGATATATTTCTGTGCTTCTCTATTTGCCTTTTTAAAATTCATATACTTGCTGTTCAATTCTCTTGCATTACCTATTCATTTACTTGAAAAACCTAGCTAATAGAAATGATAGCAGCAATTTAAAAGCATTGGGTACAATCAGACCTGAGAATTACACATCTCTGGGTGGTATCTACTGATCTTTTGTCTGATCTACTTCCCTGCCTCTTTTTAATTTTATTTAACAACTTGCATTATAGCTTGCTTTTGTTCTGGTCATTTAATCTGAAGTGCTATAACGTATTAATTTTTTCACAAAGGTTCATGAACAATGCTATGAGTCACTCAAGGGCCACAATATAGCACAGAGAGTTAGGCACATGTAAGCCCCCTGAAATCAATTCACTTAAGTGTGTCTAACCTTGCATTGCATCATAGCTCAGGTTTGTTAGAATGGAGTTTCTTTTTTCCAGGCATAATACCTTACAAGAAATCAGCTGCTGTACAAATGACTGTTGGGCTAAGCAGCTACACATGACAGAGGGACCTGTCTTTTGTCCCTCCCATGGCTTAATAATAGAGGAGGGACTATTTCTGATTGAGAAAATGAAAAGGCAGCAGAACTACTCCATCACCACCAACCCTCCCACTGTGCCTGGATCCAAATTGGGCCCCTGAGGCTGCTTTTGCAGCTAAAATGCTCATCTGGGGATCTTCCCATGGATGCCCAGTGGCACATTTTGTTTGGGTCTAAACAACATAAGTTTCAGGTTAAGTAAATCACTAATCAGTTAAGATTACACTACATCCTCTGACATTAAATGGAGGACGATGTCGAATGGAGAGGGTGAAAATGGGCAAGGAGAAGACATCACTGGCAGGGAGTTTGTGCAACATTTGCCTGGAGGGGTAGACTTCAAATGTTGTGCTAGCACAATGCATTCCCTGTCCCCGGGGCTCCAACATGTTCCTGGAAGGCTTTTTCATGCCTTTTATGAACTGTAATAAAATATGGACTGTGCAAAGTATGCTTGAGGAACTGTACAGCATGGTGACCCACTAGGATGCCAGTTGAGACTGCACCCTGAGAGAAGGACACCTTCCTTTATTCACTGCTGTTCCAGTGGCCATCCAAGGTTACTAGCCCTCTCATCTGATGGTGAATGGATCAGTTCCACAGTATGCACAAAGCACCAAACGCCATGCCATACCAAAGCATGAGGAAAAGGACTCGAAAACACCATTAGGAGACCTCTCCAACACATGCAGGCAACCCTTTTCCTTCCCCCCTCCATCATCAGCAAAGTTACACATAGCTCAGAGACTCTGTTCATAGTTGCTTAGCAACTAATCACTCACCCATCAATGACCCAGCTAACACAATCAAGAAACAATGGCCTTGGCCCAATGACTCATCTCACCTACACCTAGGTGCCAGCCACAAGTTAAGTTTCTAGCTCTCAATATTGACCACTCCTTAGTTCCCCTCCCCTATTTCTTCCAGCCAATAGTATGTTTTCAGGGTGGACTAACCAGGAGGTGTGACCAGGGGATACGGCCAGCCCCCACACCCCCACATAAAAGGGAAAACACATGCTCATACCTTCGGCTCTACGACCCCTATCTAAGACTTATCTTATGTCCAGCTTGCTATCCCAATCCCCTTTCTCCATCTTTAAACTCTAGGTCTGCAGCTCCACATGTTGCTCCCTGGACCTCTGTATACACTGGTGATCGCTCCCTTAGCTGATTGCATATTGATAATAACTCACAAATCCCCTAATTTTGATAATAACTAAGAGCAATCAGGCTAACAGGAGGAAGAAGACTTTTTAGAAGGGCTTCAGTCTTTTCAATATCAAAAAAATATGCAAAGTTTTTCAGATATATCTTTCAGGCTAGAGCTGATCTGTGGCCTCAAACCATTACGGTAGCATCTCGTTACACTTTCTAGTCATGGGAATGTGACTGGGAGTTACTCCCATGACTAAAACCCACAACACAGCTAAGAGTTATGCACATTTCTACTTGAAATAAGACCTTTGGTCCATCAAGGTCAGTACTGTCTACTCAGACTGACAGTGATTCTCCAGGGGCTTGGGCAGAGACCTTTTACATCACCAAGTACCTGATCCTTTCCACTAGGGGCTGTGCAATTTTTAAGCAAACTCCGGAGACGACAGAAGACAGGAGGGCCTGGCGTGATGTGGTCCATGGAGTTGCAAAGAGTTGTGTGACTGAACAACAACGACAAAAAAAATTCGGTTCAGGTCTATGGATCTGAAAAAATTTCAGGATTCCCCCAAAAAACCTGATCCCAATATCGGCAAAGTATTTGGATCCAGGATTTTTGGAAATCCTGAATTTTTTCAGGTCCAGGAGACCCAAACAGAAAAATACAGAAATAAAGAAGTGGCAGCAAAGCTGCAAAAAACAGCTGGGAGGGGGCTCAGCTGTGGCTCTTTTTGGAAGTCCCTTTAAACTGGACCGCCCAAGAGAGCTCTCAAAACAGCTGAACCTGCGGGGAGAACTCTCCCCACAGGCTCAGCTGGGGCTCTGCTGGGCAGCCTGATTTAAACCGGACTGCCCAACAAAGCCTGCAAAGCAGCTGATCCTGTGGGGAAAGTTCTCCCTGCAGGCTCAGCTGGGGCTCTGCTGGCACAGTCCCCACCCCCATGGCAGTTTCATGAGCAAAAACAGCATGAGAACAAAGGCTGAAGCCTGTTCTCCCTTCTTGCAGCGTTTGGAGCAGCATGGAGCAGGTGAGTTACACCATGTCTTACCTGTGATAACTCAGCTTAGGCACCAGTGTCACACGTACTTTGGCCCTTAGTTTCAAGGACTGTATAGCATGCAGGTATGACACTAGACCAAATAGAGCCCCAGGTAAAGGGGTGTCCTAATGTCAGCTAGCCACCATACTTTCTTTGTTTTCCATCATCCCCGACCTCTACGCATGCGCACATGCTTGCTTTGCTTGACTGCCATGGGTAACAGAAGGGAGGCACTCCTCCACCCGTGCGAACTGGCTTAGCCAGATGGCGTTATCAGTGTAACCTTGAAGGGAAGGGAGAGCTTGAGTTCCATTATCGGTGTGAATGTTTCTGCTCTCAGGGGGTGGGGAGAGTCTCCCATTTATGATATAATGTCCTGCCGGGAGGATTCCCACGCACGCGCTTGAAGTTCATTCACTTAGCTAGAGGAAGTATCAGGGTATATGTATTGAGTCCCTTGCAATAAGCACTATTCCCAACAATGTACCTGTAATACTTGGCAACAGAACAGTATTCCTATAAAGCATAACTTTCCTTGGAGAGTGTGTGTGGAACTGCTTGCTGTTGACCCTGACACCTTGGCACCTTTCTTCCATTTGTTTAACTTGTGTTTTTTTTAACTGCACTTCACAACTTTGAATGCATGACTTAGTCCCAACATATGAGAAGATAAATTTGGTTGCCCATTTATTCAGGCCATATGTGAGCAAATAGACATCTGATTTCTTTAATCTCACAGAAATTTTAAGAAAACTGAAATGTACTAACATTAGCTATTGATTTAACTGTACACAAAACTGAGTGGACCACTACAGTACAGTGTTAACTATGTAAAGCTGACTTTTGTCAGCTTTGCAAGTGAAGATGAACTTGTCACATTATTTGTTTCAGCTCCTGAGTGAATAATTAATAAACAGTCTGTGATGGCTGCAAGAGCTGGACCATAAGGAAGGCTAAGCACTGAACAATAGATGCTTTTGAATTATGGTGCTGGAGAAGACTCTTGAGAGTCCCTTGGACTGCAAGGAGATCAAATCCGTCAATCCTAAAGGAAATCAACCCTGACTGTTCCCTGGAAGGATAGATACTGAAGCTGAAGCTCAAATATTTTAGCCACCAAATGAGAGGGCCCTGGAGAAGGCCCTCATTGGAGAAGACCCTGATGCTGGGAAAGACTGAAGGTAACAGAAGAAGCGACCGGCAAAGGATGAGATGGTTAGACAGTGTTACTGAGGCAACAAAAATGAAATTGAGCAAACTCCGGAAGAGGAGGGCCTGGCGTGGTGTGGTCCATGGGGTCGCAAAGAGTCGGACTCGACTGTGCAACTGAACGACAACTACAACTGTGATAAATGCTTCCAGGAAAGTGGTGCCCTCAAGCCCAGAGCCTTAGTGGTTCACATGACCCAACTAAATCCAGCCTCAAGAATTTTTAATGCTCCTTGAATATTCACTGAATGCAAGACAAGGTTGAAATAGCTTACCTTTGTGTGTCCAAACCGGTACTGGTTATGATCGATATCTAAAGAGCCAAGTAATTTTTCAGCAGCTTTTCTGCTGTCCACAAATTTGTCCTCTGGAATTGCAGAAGGATTCAAAATACGATACCTAGTAATGACCAATAAAGAACACATAAATAAATGAAACTGGACCAGGTAAACTGCATAAAGCAGGAGTAACTGGTGAAGTTGATATTTATACCTATCTTAACTGAAAGCATCTGCCACCAGACCGATCTAAGAGAGGGATAACTGAAGTGAGAAGAGACAGGCTTGAACTGCCAGATGCCCAGTCTTAAACACATTCAGCTAACTGACCAAACCTCCCCACTCTTTGAAGTTAATACATAAATGCAAAAGGTTTTAAATATTCCCAGCATGGCAGTTTTAGTAACAAAACATATTTTAAAATGTGACGTCTTGAATTCAGACTGAACAATCTGGCACTTTCCAGATACATTTTCATCATGGCCACCTGCTTGTCCACAATAACAGGAGAAATTCTGGCCCTTCAGGTCTAAAATAGACTTAGTAGTTACTTTAAAAAAACAAAAACAAAGAAAAAACAAGGCATAATCTTGTCTGGAAGCTCTTCAAACTAAATGGGAGAGTGGTGGTTACAGAATGCTAAGGGAATGTGCTCTGTACATGCTTAGTGGCAAACTTTTTAATAGCCATACTTCACTAGCTATGGGGCTGATCTAGCAATAGGGTTTGGTGCTTATCCCCAAAACAAATGAAGCTTTAGTTGGATGGTCTTAAGTGCCTAGCAGTGTGATCTGGGCTTACAGTGGAGACCTGCTCATGAAAATACCCCTTGCCTATCTGATTAACATTGGGACAGCTCCCTTTTTGTTATACTGCTTCCACCAGCCACACTTTGGCTGAGTTCAGACTGGCAATTTGCCCTGCTAGAGCCACTTTTCAGCCGCGTTTCCCAAGCAGATTAAAGGGGGCATTCACACAGGCACATCTTCCTGGCATTCCCCACCTGTAGGCAACCCGTGCTGTTCTGCTTCACTCCCGGGTTAAAAAGATACCTGTTACAAGTGGTAGCAAATCCTGGAAAGTGCCTTTATCCCGCGTCAGTCCACTTCCCAGAAGTGTGAACACTCAGCCAAAAAGCTGGGAGCAAGCTGCGTTTTTTACCCCCAGGATGCTCCAATAATTTCCAAGCCATTTAAATTTAAAATCTGGTTACTGTATACCTTGGGAAAGGGCAGTACATGACAAAAGAACCAGTAGCATTTCTTAATAACTGTAGACATTTTCTCAGAAGGCCTTAATTGTTAGGAAATGGCTCCATCCATGTTCCCAGCAGGGCCTGGGTGATACCCCACTGAGCTGAATGGAAGGAGCAGATGTACATTGATTTACAGAGAAACCACAGCTGAGATTTTGGAGAATCCGAAAGAGAAGCAGGAAAACTCTGCTGAGAGTTAGCTGAAACAGGATCTCAAGCTCTCTATTGATGGAGCTACTGCCTTGTAGGCACGCCCTTTTACCTCCACCTTCTACATAAAGCTAGCACTACAAAAATGTCATAAGTTTCTGATGCTCATTTTCCCAAAGGGAACCAACCCAAGTAAAATGCTGTACCTAGAACCCCACCACTTAGTGAAGTGGGGGACATGTAACAATTAATAAACAGTCTGTGATGGCTGGAAACAGTTAAGAACCACTTTACTTAATAAGAAAGAGGTATAATTAAAGTTAGGTATAATTTGCCAATAATTTTACTTCAATATGCCTGCTGAACAGTGTTTTTGAATTTGCTGAATTCCCAGTATAAGCACCATTTTGATTCAGCTCTGATTGTTCATAGAATAAGAACTTCTCCCTTCAAGTCATGGGACATTAATCCAAAGATTATTCAAAAGGAGTGAAAAAAGAAAGGTTTTTTACTGAGGTGAGAACAAAGACTCCAGAAACTAGCAGCTTGGCTAGACTGTTGAGTTCACCTTACCTTTGTTTGAAGTCAGCATAGACAACCCTGTTTGGAAAACCCTTACGGCAAATGCGAATTCCTTCCAAGACTCCATTACAACGAAGCTGATGAAGGACAAGGAAAGGATCCATTGCACCTGGAAAGAAAAACAGCCCAAAAATAAATTGAAAGAACAGATTAAAGAAACCAAAGGCAGCCTTTTCATATTCCACCAGTAATCTATACATGTGATATCAGATGCAAAATTGTTAAAACGAAGATCAAATAAAATCATGCTGGATTTCTTTACCTGGAGTTTTTGTTTCATTGGGAATAATGCAACGCACAAAATGAGGAGCCGTGGATCTTAAATTGGTCATTAGTTTATTTAGATTTTCCTATAAAGAGGAAAAAGAGATTAAAATATGCCAGGACAACACTTTTGGATGGAAGTGCCTTGTGTACCAAACTGAGTTATGAACAGAACTGAACACCAACTCTCTGATAAACAAACCATCCATCTGTATGGGACAAAGAGTAGCTACTAAGTTACAGAAACACAAAGACACACACACAAGCACACTGGGGCTATTTCATCTCCTTTGTTGTCCACTACTTGCTGGTGCTAATTTACACTGAAGAAAATGTTTCACTTCACAGCCAGAATAGGCCAAGGTGGGCAGAGGGGAAAAGGTGTTTGACATAAAGCCAAACCGGACTTTGTGCTGTACTCCTACTAGCACACCCTCTTTCCCTCCTTTTCACAATAGAGAAGGAAGTCTGCATTGAAGAACACAGTTTGCTTTCCATGATGTATCTTAGCCCTGAGGCAATCCTCTACTGTCATATTCACAGAGCAGCTGCCATGCTCTCTTCTCTCATTGAGTGAAAGAGTTATAGTGGAAAACAACAACAAAAAGGGGTACCCAGTGGTTCTACTGGGTAGCCCTGGATTCAACTTCCTGTCTTTTAGGCTGTCTCTGCTGGTGGTAAAGAAAAGAATCTTAAAAGCAAGCAGTCTCCACAGTGCTCCTGTTGGCTTCTATGCTACATATGAAGATGATTGCATGTATTCCTTTGCCTGCTGTGCCTCCCTGAACATAAAACATGCCATTGAATTGTTTCATTGTCAGAAACAGAAACTGCTTTTTTGCTCATCACTGTGAATCTTCCTAGTGCAATCTAGCCTACAGTATCCAAAACTGCAAATTCTGCAGCAAGCAAGTTAGATGATCTGTTGGCCATGAATGGGAAATAGCTATGGCCATAAGAAAAACCAGTCACCATTATGTGCCTCTGTGAAATACTGGCTCTTCCAAATGGTTTTCACAGGGCCTTACATGTTGTAAGATGTGTAGTTGTGTCTCCCAAGTAAGGTTACCAAACTCCAGGTATTTCCTGAAGTTCTCCTGAAATTACAACTGATTTTCAGACGACCCACCTGGATGAAATGGCTATTTTGGTAGGCTGACTCTTATGGCATCACATAAGGCGATCAGCTCTTGGGCTTCATAATGGAGAACAGAATCCCTCCCAAGTGCCTGCTCAGAGCACGAGTGGTGTGATGGAATCTTTTTTTCCCTGCCAAGTCACAGCTGACTTATGGTGACTCTGTAGGGTTTTCAAAGCAAGAGACATTTGGAGGCGGCTTGCTATTGCCTGCCTCCACGTTAGCCCTGCTTAGCTTCTGAGATTTCACAAGATCAGATTATCCTGGGGTTATCTAGGTCAGGGCTAGGCTGAGAGTAATGTCAGTAATGACTCAAGGTCACCCAGCAAGCTTCCATGGCACAAGTGGGGATTTGAACCTGGATTTCCCAGATCTTAGTCCAACACTTTAAGCACTACACCATGAAGCACTACACCATGCTGGCTCTCATGATGGAATAGTGTGTTGGAATTTGACTCCTTTTTTACTGGTATGATTATATATATGGAGTTAAATACATGACATTTTTCACTGTCTGCTTTTCTTTTCTGGCCATTGAAAAATCTGGATCCAGTGGCACCTTGAAGGCCAAACTTTGTTCTGCTGCTTCATACCAACACGGCTACCCACCTGAATCTTTTTCTGGCCAATATTATTATTCATTTTATTTCATGATTATTAAAATAATTTTGCTGTATAGAGGAGGGGCCCTGACTTGGATAGCCCCAGCCTAGCCTGATCTTGTCAGATCTCAAACTTTAAGCAGGGCCGACCTGGAGACAGGCAATGGCAAACCACCTCTAAACATCTCTTGCCTTGAAAACCCTATGGGGTCGCCATAAGTCAGCTGTGACTTGATGGCAAAAAAAAGGGTGTGTGTGTCAAAAAATTATCACAGTATTGCAGAATACGATTTCCCCTTATTTTGCTCCTACTACTCCATCAAGCAGTGGCGGGAACCTGGAGTCCAAGGCCAGAGGTTGCTTGCCATAGCTGCCAATGTGGCACCCCTACATTAGACACAGAAGGGAAAAAAGACATGTCCTTCAGTTGCCCCCCCCCCCCCGCTTTCCCTTCCAAAGTTAACAACAGCATGACAGGTGGAGTAATGGTATACATTTCAACAGGTATAACTGTGCTGGAGAAGATGGATTAAACCCTTTACTCTTCTCTGGCACTAAAGCCTGCTTTGAATTACGACCCTGAGAAGCCTGCTTTTAAAACAACAGGAAAGATCCAGCCTCAGCTCTCCTTAGACCTGAATTCTGAAATACAGTCTGTAAAGTTCTGTTCAGGTTCTATTGACCACTAGTAAGTGCTCAGTGGTGCCCAGTCTCTGACCATGCTAACTATCAGTTAGGGGAGCAAAAAACTGACGACGCTTGGATCCTGGGAGCAGATGGGAGGGGTTTTTCCTTTATGCAGCATGCTTTTGACTAGCATTAGTCTGGTTCTGTGAGTGTGTCAATGTTGTTGAGTTGGGGCAGTGAAGCACTGTTTAGACATTTAGCTGAATCAGGCAAAACAAAAAACAAAAATCAATAAAATATAAATTTAAACAGTATTGAGTCAGGAAGCTGAAAACTCAGGTCTTCTTAGTTCAGTGAGTAAGATTTTGGTTTACACCAGCTTACTGGTGGTGAAATAAAGAAGACAAATTACCAAACTGTACTTTAAAAGGAACCTGAAAATTACCTTGTGCATCGATGACACTGTTTGGAAAGAAGCACCCTTCTTGCGTTTCTTCTCTCCACTGTGATCAGCTTATGGTTTAAAAGCAAAGGAATAAAACAGGCAAGTTTAAAATCTGTTCCCAGCACTGACATAAAGGATTTTTTTGTTGTTGCCATCAAGTCACAGCTGATTTATGATGACTCTGTGGAATTTGCAAGGCAAGAGACGTTCAGAGGTGGTTTGCCATATCCTGCCTCTGTGTCATGACCCTGGACGTCCCTTGGTGGTCTCCCATCCAAATACCAACCAGAGCCAATCTTGCTTAGCTTCTGAGATCTGACAAGATCAGGCTAACCTAGATTATCCAGATCAGGTCAACATAAAGGATAGACATTATAAATTTAGTGTAAAAAAACAGGTTCAGGATGCTGCCAGCTTTGAGGCCTAGTGGTGTTTTCAGCTATTCAACAATGTGTTATGGGTTTGCTGGTGGCTTCACATCTTCCCTTCCCTATTCCAAGTACTGCACCAACATGTGGGATAATCTCCTTCTCTATATACTCCATCATCATTACCGGGAACATTTGAAAAAAGTGGCCTCCCTGATCATGGGAATGGCACCCACATTCTGAGACTTACTCCATATGTAAATGCTGTGCTCAAGAACCGTGGTTCACACGGAGGGTAGAGACTCATGCACTCATGCTTCTTCTCCCTCCCTGCACATTGATTAAATGCACAGAGAAGTCATGCGTAGTATCACAATGTCTAACCAGTGTGTACTAAGGAGAGGCTGTCCGCAAACTAATGTTGATGTAGGGTTGCCAGGTTCCCCTGGGCAGCAGGCAGCAGACGAGGGGGGGGGGTAAGCTTACCAAGAGATGGGAGTTTCTTCACATGTTTTAGTGACATGCTCACATGATTTCCAATGTGACTCAGAAGTGACGTAGGCACGTCAGGGAGGCACTTCAGTTTTTGGGCAAAACTCTATGGTAGAATTAGCTTCTACCATACAGTTTTTGCCCCAAAACCAGAGTGTCATCCCAATGTACCCACACCATTTCTGGGTCACACTGAAGTAATATAGGTATGTATGTCACTGAAATGTCGAGTGTTCCTTGTTTTGGGGGTAATTCCCCCCCACCGGCCTGGCAGCAGGTGACTCCTGCCCCCACTGGGGGGTTTGGCATCCCTATGTTGATGGCTGCAAGCAGGGCTTTTTTTGTAGAAAAAGCCCAGCAGGAACTCATTAGCATATTAGGCCACACCCTCAACAGCACAGCTCATTAGCATATTAGGCCACACCACCATGCTACCAGAAGTGAGGTCATCCAGCCACACCCACCTTTTGCTTCTTATTCTGTTTACCTTGTTTGTTGTCAAAACCCAGGGCTTTTTTTTGGAGCAGGAACTCCTTTGCATGTTAGGCCACACACCCGTCATGCAGTCAATCCTAATCAGTTTCTGCTGTTGGGTGTGGCCTATTATGCTAATGAGTTCCTGCTGGGTGTGGCCAACTCAGGAGCCAGCCGGAACTCTATTCCTGTGCGTTCCTGCCCAAAAAGAGCCCTAGTTGCAAGTGCTTTGCTGGTTATTCTGGAACTTATGCTCTGTCACAGTGTTTAGCACTGCACTAGTGTTGGAATTCTTCTGTTCAGTACAATAGTGTTTGGTTGTCTTTCAGCCAGTTTGGTGTAGTGGTTAGGAGCACAGATTCTAATCTGGGAGAACCGGGTTTGATTCCCCACTCCTCCACATGTAGCTGCTTAGTGTGACCTCGGTCAGTAATAAGTTCTTTCAGAGCTGTTCTCTCAAAGGCAATTCTCGAGACAGCACTCTTAGCCCCACCTACCTCACAAGGTGTCTGTTGTGGGGAGTGGAAGAGAAAGAGATTGTAAACCACTCTGGGACTCCTTTGGGTAGTGAAGGATGGGATATAAATCCAATCTCTGCTTCTTCTGGTGCAGCACAGCAAAGGACTAGGCCAAACTACATTTGTGTAAAGAGTCAGGACCAGGATACATGCAATACTACATGCATGTGCAGCTCCAAAAAGGGGCAAATAATAAGGCCATTTCAGCCATTGGCAGCTGGAGTGCCTCATCCTCTCATACCACAGTCCTGAGCTGAATCAGGCCCCTGAGGTCCTTTAAAATGACACTTCACACAGCTGCTGTGTGCCTGAAAGGAAAACAAGTTGGGTCTGGAAAATCAGACTCTATTCGGTACAAAATACAACATGTAGTTCAACCCTCAGACCACTTCCAATCTTAAAAATTTACAACATGAAAAGCATACAGCCTGTGTGTATGTTGTCATGTATTATGATGACATACACATGCATTGTGCTTCTGCATATGCATGCTGACAAGCTGCAGTTTCCTGTTGTCTCCTAGCAAGAGTTACCAGCAGGAATGTGCAACAAATTTAAAAATGTGCGTGATCATCATACATCATAACCTATAGTCAGATAGTATACTTTTTGCTACATGGAAGTGCTACTTGAATGTAAATGTAATTGAAATCAATTGACATGACCAAAAATTACATTTTGGGTTTGTCACAAAACAGAATAATACATATGTTTGGGAAATGGGCACAGAAAGGGAGAATGACTATAGCGAAAAGTCCCAGTAAATATATGAATACACGAGTCTTGACGTCTTAGAATTTTAATAAAAGCAGTACTTCTAGGATACGTTAATCAAACTGAGGTATGATAATCTTAGCAAGTAGGCTGCCACAACTGAGCAGAAGTCCAGCACCATATGATACCCACATTCGGAAGGCTTGACCAGACAATGTGCCCTGGCATCAACACTCCAAGTAAAAGGGAAGTCAATTGCATCATGAGTTTTATACTCCTATGAAGTGATGCTATTAAGGTGGCCATGGCCTTTGGCTGACATACTATGAAAGCTACAAACAAAACTCCAAGAAATTAATATTCTTCAGCAGATGATGATCCCCTTGGGCAAATTTGAGCAATATCTAATTACCTTCAGTGATTGACTAGTCACAGGTTTTGGTATTTAGACTCAGCTCCTTCCCCAGTCTGCATTATGGCACTGGCACTTCGGCTACATCTTCTGGATTCCCTTTTATAATTCATGACAACTACATCTACTCCAATGAGGTTCTTAATAAATACTCTGTAAGTCATTATGGCTGTAGGATATACCAGCTAAATCTCTGTAATGAGTCACAGTCCTACTTACTTAATATCATTTTGCAGGAACCTGCAAATTGCCTTGTCCTAAAAGCGCAGAAATGATGATTTAAGAACTATTTCTTCTCTGCAGCGACTTCCCACTTGACTTTCAGAATCTAGAGATTTACTCTATAGAGAAGCTCTCTCTGCTTTTCTTGTTAAATACACAATATTTGTAATTATACAGCTGAGATTGGCAACATAAAAGCTATGTTTTTCTCTATGCCATTGCAGCGTACACTGTCTGTTCCTCTGTTTACAATAATCTGTTTTTATAGAGCAGTGAATGACATGTTCCACTCACATCCCTTATGAACCAGTTCATAGTCTTATTTTTTTGGACTTCTCCATTTTATTCTTTTTAGATATTTGGCTACCAAAAGGGTCAATTGCCTGCCTGCCTGCCTGCCTGCAACAATCTCATACACTTTGTAGTGTGCAAAACCACAGTTTGTGTTCATGGTGGCTGAGTCATAAAAACAATTCAGCATAGGCTCATTCATCCATGCAGAAGAAGAAGAAGAAGAGAAGAGGAGATTGGATTTATACCCTGCCCTTCACTTGGAGTCTCAGAGCAGCTTACAAACTCCTTTCCCTTCCCCTCCCCACAACAGACACCCTGTGAGGTAGGTGGGGCTGAGAGAACTCTAACACAAACTGCTCTTTCAGGAACAGCTGTGCCAGAGCTTCTGACTGACCCAAGGTCACATCAGCAGGTGCAAGTGGAGGAGTGGGGAATCAAACCCGGTTCACCCAGGTTAGAGTCCACACACTTAACCACTACACCAAACTGGCTCTCTCAGAAGTGGGGGAGGCTTCCCAGAATGAAAAAGCTATACCTTCCATTCATGGTCAAGGATTCCAACATAGTGACAAATGTATTCTATTGGTGTGTCATCTAGTAAATTTGCATCCTTTCATTGTCCATGGCTCTGACATTCCATGGTATTCCAGTATGCCCATTCCAGTATGCAGCATTTCTATCAAAAGTGCACATTCAACCTAAGGTGGCCAATCTCCAGGTAGTGGCTGGAGATCTCCCTCTATTACAACAGATCGCCCGGTGACAGAGATCAGTTCACCTGGAGAAAATGGCTGCTTTGGAAATTGGACTCTATGGCATTATAACCCAAACCCCACCCTACTCAGGCTCTGCCCCCCAAATATCCAGGTATTTCCCAACCCAGAACTGGCAACCCTAATTCAACCCCAGCTTCCTAGCATGCATATTTTATAATAAGAAAAGCCCTACAGATCAGTGGCCCATCTACTCTAGCACCCTGTTTTTTACAGCAGCTAACCAGATACCCTAGGAAGGCATCCAAGCATTGTCATAAAGGCTAAAGCCTTGCCTTGCCGCTGTTGCCACCCAGCAACTAGTATTCAGGGGTACAGTGCGTATAAACATGGAAGTTCCATTAAACCATTAATACCCCTGTGTTGGATCTATCCTCCATAAATTCACATAACCCCCCACCCCTTTAATGTCTAGGGGCCAGGCCACTGTGCCCTTCATCACATCTTGTGGCAGTGAATTCCAAAAATATATTATGCAATATATGAAGAAATATTTATTTTACATCAGTCATGAATCAGCTGCTCAAATATCAGTCAGTGCTCCCAAGCTCTAATGTTTTCAGAGAGGGAGAAAAAGTTCTCTGTTATCAGCCATAATTTTATAAACCTGCCATATCCCTCCTTAGCCATTTTTTTTTCTAAGCTTAAATAGCCCAAATTAAATAGCCCCAGCATCTCCAGTTAAAAGGACCAGGCAGGAGGTGATGAGAAAGACCTTGGCCTGAGACCCTGGCTCAGTGGAAGAGCATCTGCTTGGTGTGCAGAAGGTCCCAGGTTCAATCCCTGGCATCTCCAGTTAAAAGGACCAGGCAGGAGGTGATGAGAAAGACCTTGGCCTGAAACCCTGGCTCAGTGGAAGAGCATCTGCTTGACGTGCAGAAGGTCCCAGGTTCTCTTATGCTCTTATGCAGGGATGCTCTGTATTCTTGGTGCTTGGGGGCCACAGTTGGAGGGCTTCTGGAGTTCTGGCCCCGCTGATGGACCTCCTGATGGCCCCTGGGTTTTGGCCACTGTGTGACACAGAGTGTTGGACTGAATGGGCCACTGGCTTCTCTTATGTTCTTAACCTTTACACGCATTTGCAAATATGCTTGCTACATTCCAGCGTGTACTTGCAAAAGATTTGACCAATACAGTGTAAAAAATGGAATGTGTGAAGTGTCACTTGTGGCTGTGGCTATAGCTGGTGTCATTCTATTTTGAGCCAGCAAGCAGGCTGAGTGATCCACTAATGTGACTGTGTGCCAACTGTTTTGAGTAAATGGAAATGACAATGTTTCCATTTCCCACAGACATGTTATGAAGGAAATTACATTGAAAGCTGCAAGACTTTTTGATGTCTTGATTTGTTGTATTTATTTCACGTCTCTTCTGAGCTCTGATCTAAGAAGCAAAATAACAAGGTTGTTGCACTTACCACTGTCGGCACTGACATAATTTTCAAATAGGCTTGCCAGAAGTTTATTGGATGATTTTTGAAAAATGCCCACCACTGTTTCATTGAGTGGGTCCTTGTTTTTCTCAAGCCAACCAATGATGTTATAGGGAACCTAAGAACACAGAAGGAATGTTGTAAAGAAAACAAGAAGAATGATGGTGGTTTTTATAAATCTGTTCCTCACCTTACAAGCATATATGAAGGACTGCCTCTCCAGGTGTTAGCTCATGCTCCTTTTACAACCTGCCCCCAAATAACCGCACTTTCATTTTCTTTCACCTCTCTCCAACTTTTCAAGTCGTCTCAGTTTAGAATGTCAATGTTACATGCAGTCATGTTATCTGACTACTTTCCCTATCATAACTTTAAATACAGACTAGGAAAATGTGTGAAAATGCATGAAAACTCCAGTATGACATTCTTTTCACACTGATATTAGTGGGTCCATTTATTCCACAGAATTTCATGCATAATTAAACCCAGTCTAGATCAGACCGACCTGATGTTTGGGGCTGGGGCTCAATAGGCCAGTTAATAGGAGAAATGACTGTTTTGGATGGCATCCCACCCTGAAGACAATCAGGGACAAAATGTCAGTTGTTCTTTGATCCAGAAGTAGTCTTGGGTTCTCAGGTGACTGCTGTGGCTCAGATTTCCTTTGATCAGCTTGTGCTAATTTGCCAATTAAGATCATTAGAGGTTTATAAAACTGTTCAAGGAAGTGGACACAGTGGATAGGGAAAGCATTTTCTCTCTGCATTAAAATTAGACCTTGGTGGGCACCCAATAAAGTTTATGGACAATAGATTCAGAACAGAAAAAGGGAAAACATCTTCACTCAACAAGTAGTTAAATTGTGGAGTTCTCTGCCAGTGGATGGCCTCCTAGAATAGATAGCTTTAACAGGGGATTAGACAGATGCATGGAGCAGACATCCATCAATAGCAAATTGCCACAAGGACTAAAAGGAACCTCCATTCAGAGACAGTAAGCCTCTGGATACCAGTATTAGAAGGCAACACTGAGTGACGCTTGTTTGTTAGCTGCTTCTTGAAACAGACTGCTGGACCAGAGGAGCTAGCAGGGCAACTCTTACGTTCACTGGCAGAAGTTTGGAAAGAGGAAGGAGCTCAGCAGGGATGTGATACCATAAAGTCCAACCTCTAAAGGTGTCATTCTTTCCAGGGAAATTAATCTGTGCAGTGTGGATTTCCCAGTGATCTCCAGGCCCCACCAGGAGGTTGGCAACCCTGTTTTGAGCTGGCTTCCAACTTGTTTGTGACCCAAATTCAAGCTGCTTCAACCTTTAACCCCTTAAACAGCCCAGATGGCTGAGTAACTGAGAAACAGCCTCCCCCTATATGAACTTCCTGAACTGAGATCTTCTATAACAGCCTCCTTCACAGTCCATTTATTTAGTTTTTTGTGGAGGTAAGATTGACCTCAACTGAAAGCAGTGCTTTTTCGGTTGCAGCCTTAGAATTATGGAACTCTTTCCCCCTGGAAATGCCCTTGCTGGCCCCTTTACATTCTTTTCAAAGGTAACTGAGCTGTCTGTTTCTTTTGGTGTGCCTTTGGTACCTAAGGGACTTTCATTCTGCTACCACTCCCTCCACAGATAAAATGTTTTAAATAAATAAACAGTGGATAAATAAATAAATTTTCCATTGTTCTAATCGTGCATTTCAGTGCAATACAGAATTGGGAAAACCCACAGTGGTCACATCTGTAAAAAGACTTACCACACCAGCATAATGCAGGAGCTCAAAGTGAGCTTCGTATTTCCTTTTCTTATCAGGCCTGGGTTTCTGCAAGTTGGGTGATTTGCCAAGATGATTGTCATAGAGCTTGGCTTTGAATGTCATGTCTGTAGCCTTTGGAAACATGCATTCCTCTTCCAGGATAGACAAGATGCCCAGGGGCTGTAGAGAAACACAGCAAACCAAATGTAAGGACTGCTTTCAACAAAGGCATCGTTTGAATCAGCATGTGTGAATACACTTTTTTCTGGAGAATTTCTTGTCGCAACCATTAACATACGACTTTTCAGACTGCTACCAGACTTGGTGACACTGTGTGAAAATGCTGTATTTTATACAGATAGCTGACATAATATTGATACTTTGGTTTCCAAATTGTTTAAGTGGAATGATTTTTTGTATTTCTTAATAAATCAATCATGAACCAGCCCAACAATAGTACACGTCCAGCTTGCAAAAATTATTATCCACTAAACTGAACCCAGCCATCCATGGACAACCTTCCTGTTGGCAGTCCAATGTAGGCAGCAAATAGAGCAGGTGTACCAATCCTCTGGTAGGCTAGTGGGCTGCATTCAGCTTGCCAGGTCTTAGAGGCCGTTATAGCTAACAGAAAAACTGATCAAGGAGGTTGGTTTAAGTAGCTACCTGTTTAGGAAAAAGTCCTTGATTGTTCTGAATGTGGCAGGTACAATATTGCTGTTATGTATTTGCTTACTTATAGTGCATAAAGTAAGCTAGCCAGAGCTTCAGACACAAGCTCCATAGACTATTAGGATTCTAAAACATGCAGTAGGATTGGTCGCTGTGGTGTGACAGAGCAATCAAGAAAGACTCTGATCTTCAGCGGGAATGACTCCCATTGGTCCTAAGCTCTCTATTGTGATTGGACATTACTGTACTAGGGGGTGTGCCCTCGCTAGTTCAAAATGTATATAGTTGGATCGTTCTGTGAGTGTGTTGTGTTCTGAGCTGAATAAAGAAATCACTTGTTTGAAATGCTGCCTCGATCTCAGTATATAATAATCCTAAAAGGAATAAATGTCTCTTCAGTGTATGAATCTGTAAGTCACTAGTGCCCATAAACAGCACCTTTATTTAGTTGCAGTAGATATTGAAGAAGAAATCAAACCGATCAGTAGAGGTCCTGGCCATCTTTTTCATACCTTTTCAATGAGATCAATGCAGGCCTGCAGATCCAAGCCAAAGTCAATGAACTCCCATTCGATGCCTTCCTTTTTGTACTCTTCTTGCTCCAAGACAAACATGTGGTGATTGAAAAACTGTTGCAGTTTTTCATTTGTGAAATTGATGCAAAGTTGCTCAAAGCTGTTATACTATGAGGGGGAGAAAAGCCATAAAAATTGCATAGGATTAAAACGGGAACTGCAGAATAAATGGCACAAAATATATAAAGCATATCTGTCAGCCAAAGGTGGTTAATATGAAGAATGTGACAGCATAATTTTTAGTTTGGGCTATAGTTGTATACCATTGAATTGATTATTAATTTATGCCAAATAGGGTTATTGGAGACATGTTTCCCAAAGCCCTGATCCAGAGAAAGTCAGTCATGCTTATATTCCATTTAAAGAAACAAATTAGGCTTAAGTTAAGCATGACTAACTTGTCCCACTGATTTTAATAGGACTTGAGAGCAACCAGTTTTCTTCTCTCACTGAAATCTCTCTCCCTCTTAGAAGGCAAATATTTTCAGCCCTCTGAAGATTGATGCACTGCACAGGTAGGAGCATGTTAACAACTGGAAAATGAATAAGGAAATGCAATCCTACTTTAAGAATATATCTGAGTGCATAATGTTTTGACAGCGGGATATTCTGAGGTTTCAGAAGATGGCACTGGCAACTTTGGCTATTTTGCTATTATTATCAAACAGCAAAATGTCATGGCTTCTCTTAGATAACCCTGCATTAAACTGTTTGACTTCGAGATTCAAATTAGACTTGCAGTCACAGTTGGGAGCTGATTCTGACATTAGTTTCACATTGTGTAATGGGAAGTCTTCCTGAGCATATATAGATATGGAAAAGTTATAATCAGAAAGGATTAGCCACATAATTTTCCTACAAATAATCTAATACAATAAGAATCTGTGGTTCTGTCGATAAGATTATCACAAGAAAAGCAGATGTTTGAGCTTTTTTAATATTTGATCTTATTGATTGTATGGATATTTTTGGTATCAATTACTCACATCAAAGATTTCAAAGCCAGCAATGTCCAATACACCAATGAAGAACTGCCTTGGCAGTTTAGTGTCCAAGGTCTTGTTGATGCGGGTAACTAGCCACTTGAACATTCGATCATAAACTGCCTTAGATAAAGCACCAACTGCATATGTAACCTACAGCAAAGACATAATGTGATTAGTAGATATATAATCAAAAATCTTAATAACTATTACTGTCTAATGATTTCCAAACAGCATTTCTTTTGAGATTCCTACTTCCCTATTAAACTTCTAATGTTAAGTTTACAGGTCATTTATTCACCTAAAGATAAGCACCAGTATGATCAAGTTGACAGAATACTGGGCCATACTTCAGTTTGGCCTTGAATTCATTGTCTGGTCTCGCGAATTTCAATTATTTGTTACTCTAAATTCCTCATCTGCACAAAAGCAGCCAAATGATTAATGTCATCACCAAAAGGCAACACATTTCCATAGGAAAGGTACTGGCTGAACTGAGACTTCCTCAGTATGTTTCCACTTTATTGCTTTCTCACTAGTCTCGCATAATTTAGGAAATGGATGTTTTAATTTATGTTGTACATATTTTCATAATGGCACAGTGTCATGAGCTCTGCAGCCTCAATACTAAATAGACAGTCCTTCTCAAACAGAAATATCTTTCTTAATTTTGTACTGCATCATGGCCTTGGTAGTCATAACATAATGCAACCTGTACTTCATTCTCACAGATCCGTACTTCATGCTCACAAATCCATAATACATTTCATAATTTACGAGTTTGGGAACCTGAAAAGGCAGTATAGCACAAAACAGTTAAACATCATGAGAAGGTTATCATTTTAACTGAGTTAAGACTGCAAATCCTATCTCACAAATATGCATAATGTTAATGCAAATTAAAACTTCCCGTTCTAGAGTGAAGGTACAGCATATGTGCCTAAATGGACGAGTATGGCTGCCAGGATTTTCTGAGCAGGATTCACTATTCATTATTACCCAGACCACAATAGTCACTTAAATTCTGCCTTTTACAGAAGTACAATTTCAGTGCAATCTTAAGCAAAGCTAGTTGTAACTCTACTTAGGACTACACTGTAAATGATTTACTTCACAATATTGAAGCTCTGGGGATAAACTAATTAAAGTCAACTTGATGTACTTCGTATGTTAAAATACATTAATCTTAAATGCACTTACCTGGAATGAAGGCTTACAAATCAATGGCCTTATTTTCCAGGAAGTGTAGTTAGGACTGGACTAAATAAGTGCAATGGACATGACTAATAACAATAATAGCAACAGAGTGGAGAAATCAATGTACAAGGGATGAGTATCAGGCTAGATCTAAGCAGTTTAAACAACTCCTTACCTGTTCTACGCTTTGACCTTTGGTGACATACTCATTTCCAACTTTCACCCTAGGGTGCATCAAGCCCTTAAGCATATCAGCAGAGTTAACGCCCATCAGGTAAGCAGCTTTATCAGCACCTGGTAGAAGGATAACATATTTGAGCAGAGTGATTGACTCATTAAGACTGCATTAATGTAGATTACAGTTTGCTCTTTCCTTGGACTCAGGGAGAATTCTAGCATTTGTGTAAAAAGCCCACCAAAACCAGAGAACATTTCACAACCCCCGCTGCAGGGACTTGTAAGAAACTCATAAGGGAGTAGGAATCCTGGTGGCAGTGGTGCCCTATTCACTCAACCCCACTCTGCCTGTCTGTCCCCCTATTGCTCTCTCAGCTCCTCACCATTCTGCTAGACTGCCTGCCGAACCTCTCCAGTGCTGCTGCCACCACCACCACTACCATGCCTACCTGCTCATCTCCCTGCTCACTCACTCACCTATCTCCCTACTTTCTCCTTTCTCAAGGTCTGCCAAGACCGCACAACATAGTGTCATGAGATCTTGGTCTTTTCCCTGCAAGTGAGATTTTGGGGCTTTAAATAAATCCCATTTTCTTTCATTTCCAGGGTTTTCTGCATATCTCCCAGGTTTGTAGAAACATCTCCCTTCTCTCTGCATGATCTCAGTCTCTAGATTTAAGGATTCACAGCTGGGACCATGTTGAGAATTAGAAAGAATAATGCTTTAAACATAAGATAATATATACTATAAACAGCACAACAAAATGCAGCCCTTTCCCTTTTATATAAGTAAATTAAACACAGTATTTATTAAATTACAAGCACAAATAACACCTATCATACCAAAATTACCTTTTATATAAACTATTAAATACATGGGGAGAAACATTAGTCCTACAGATCACAGATCCTAATTCATTTTAAGTTTTTATTACTCCTAGTATCATCTGTATTTGAACATCTTGCTGCTGCTATGCTATGTTTTGACATTTATTTAGTCCCAAGAGAAAAATCTCTGCATTGTGATGAACACAGAAGTGTCAGAATCCTCACTCAGAGGGTATATGATCCAAGGTGCATCAAAATGGCAACAGTGATGCTGAGACGGCAGGGTCTGATCAAGGATTACTGCAGGAAAGGGTTACAGTTAACTGACAGCAGGCAGTGCAGAATAATGGGCAGAACTGTGATGTAGTAGTGAAGATAGCAGAGGAGGAGGAAGGGAAAAGGAAGAACAAGCACTTGACAGGCACATTTTGAATGCACAAAGCACTTTACCTACATTATCTCAGTAATTCTTGAAATAACCTTGTAAGTTTGGGCAACATAAGAGATTTTAAAGCAAAGAAAAAGAGTTACGAGCATTCATAAGACTTATTTTTTGTAAATACTTCAAGGCTATTAATTAAACTTGGTGCTGATCATAGAGTCAAGGATGTTTAGGAAGAAGAGGACAGTAGGAGAACTGAATGGCACAGAACAGTTTTACAATGGTTCACATGCCCTTAGACCCAGTTATGAGGATTGTAAACTTTCAGGACTATCTGAACTGTAGGTTGATATGAACTGAGTTTTCAATTCATCAATAATAATAATAGTAATAATCATAATGATAATAATAATAATTTGATTTATATCCTGCCCTCTCCCACAAGTGAGCTCAGGATGGGTCACAACATGTTAGTAAAATATATAAAATACATAGAATTAAAACATTAAAAACAATAATAATCCAGATTAACAAATAACAACAAATTTAGTATTCAGATTCAAGATGGCAGCTATTCCAGGCCTCCTAAGGAAGCTAGTTACACCACAACCTGCGGCCTGGTAATGCTTTGTTGATCCCATAAGCAGGGCCGGCTCACCTGCTAGGCAAGCTAGACGCTCGCCTAAAGCACACTGGCCGCAGGGGCGCCAAACTGCTCCCCCCCACCTCTTCCCTGGTTTGCCTGGGGGCCCTGCCGCTGCGGAGCACCCAGGCAAGCAGGCGCTGGGAGGGAAGGAGCATGGTTAGGCTAACCACGTGGTTTAGCCTAACCACGTAGAGCAGCAGCCGGAGGTTTCTGGCAGTGGAGAGGGGTCCTGGGAGGTGAGTCGTTCGCGGGGGGCAGGGAGGGTGGGAGCGCGGGTGTCCCAGGTGGCTCTTCGGGGGGAGAGGGGGGCGGAAGAGGAGGGCTGGGGAGCTGTGCTCTTCCTCCAGGTGCTGTCTCCCCACTCAGGCCGCCCCCCCCCCTCGGTTTCCAGGCCCCACTGGGAGGTTGGCATCCCCTGTGGGGTGGGCGCCACAAGCTGTCCTGCCTAGGGCACCTAGACACCTGGGGCTGGCCTTGCTCATAAGCAAGGTCATTCAGGATGAGCACTGTAGCACTGCAGCAGTACAGACCATGAGGGCAGTGAGAGCAGGGGAGGCTGAGATGAATTGGATGACCACCACCTCAACCAAAGGCCTGGTGGAACAGCTCCGTTTTACAGGTCCTGAGAAACTATAATAAGTCCTGCAGGGCTCTGATCTCAGTGGGAGCATGTTCTACCACGCTGGAGCCAGGACAGAAAAAACCCTGGCCCTTGCTGAGGCTAAACAGACATCTTTTAGGCCAGGGACTACCAGAAGGTGTTGTTCTGCTGAGCATAAAGCTCTTCAGGGCACAAATAGGGAGTGACAGTCCCACAGGTATGTTGGTCCCTGGCCATGTAGGGCTTTGAAGGTCATTATCATAATCTTGAACCAGATATGGTACTCAATTGGCAGCCAGTGCAATTTGCACAGCACTGGATGAATGCATGCCCACATAGATGTCACAATCAACAAGTGTGCTGCCGCATTTTGCACTAGCTGCAGTTTCTAGGTCAGGTTGTGTACAGCAAGTTGCAGTAATCTAGCCTGAAAGTTACCATTGTGTGGATCACTGTAGCCAAGTCCCGGGAGGTGAGATAGGGAGCCAGTTGCCTGACAAGTTGCAGATGATAAAAGGCTGATCTGGCAACAGTGGTAACCTGGGCCTCCATAGAAAGTGAGGCATACAAGATCACTCCTGGACTTCTCACCTTTGGTGCCTCAGCACCTCACCAAGGGTTGGAAAATGAATTCCTGGCTCCAGACCCCCACGGTTCAGGTACAGGACCTCCATCTTCACTGTTTAGTTTCAGCCAGCTCTGCCATAGCCAATCAGACACAGCCTCCAAAGCCCTCTCCAAAATATCCAAGGCGTGTCTGGGCAGTCGTCCATCAGCAGATAGAGCTGGGTGTCATCAGTATACTGATGACAACCCAGCCCAAATACCCTGGACCAGCTGGGTGTGGGGGTACATATAGATGTTACACAACATTGGCGAGAGGATCGCCCCTTGCAGTTCACCACACTCTAGTGGGTATTGCGGTGAGATCCTCTCCCCGAATGCCACCCTCTGTCCCCGACCATGGAGAAAGGAGGAAAGTCATTGTAAGGTGATCCCCCATACCCCTATGTCGGCAAGATGGTGGGGAAAAAGATCATAATTGACTGTGTGGAATGCTGCTGTTAGATCAAGATGTAACAGCAGCACCAACCCGCCTTGATCCAGGGGTATCTGGAGATAATCCATGAGAGCAACCAGTGCAGTCTCCATCCCATGGCCAGGGCGGAAACTGGACTGGAAGGGATCCAGGTCTGAGGTGTCATCCAAGAAAGCCTGGAGCTGTTCAGCCATTGCTCTCTCAACCACCTGACCCAGGAACAGAAGTTTCGATACTGGGCGGCAGTAGGCAAAGACTACAGGACCCAATGATGTTTTTTTCAAGAGTGGATGCACCACTAACTCCTTCAAGCCTGCTGTATTGTGATACAGACGGGAGGTTCACACTTTTAAACCTGCATGTAGTTATGAACATAGATGCACAACCACATGAAGAAAGGCTGGTGTATCCTCAGGCTGGTAAATTGGCAGCTATCTTTGCAACTGTGGTCTCAGCTGTGATTCAGGGTATTATTTCTAGCTTACATCCTGATTAGGAATGGGCACAAACCAAATTATGAGCCAAAATTCATGATGAACCAGCCAGGCCCAGTTTGTGGTTTGTGAACCTTGGCTCATGCCATTCTGCCCTCATGAGCCACATGAACTTCCCATAAACCTTCCAAGTGGGTTCATGTCAGCAGAGATGCTGGTGCTGCTGGTGGGGTTTGGAGAAGCCATTTAAAGAGATGGCGGTCTCTTTAAATGCATCTTCCAAGCTGCACTGCCATGGCCATGAGGCTTGCAAAAATCATTTAAAGGGATTCCTTTAAATGGTTTTTGCAATCCATACCATCACTGCGCAACTCACAAGCCATGGTGGAACAACTCAGAGAGTCAACTGACAAGGCATTCCCAAACCACAAACCGGGATGAACCTCCCAACTGCAAGCCATTTCAGCAATCCCTTTTGCTCCCCCTGCTTCCAAGGCGAAAGGGAGGGGAGAGAAAGTGATCACTGAAATGCCATGTATCTATTCCAGCCTAACATGCAAGCCATTTCAGTGACCCGTCTCGCTCCCCACCCCCACATGAATTCCCTTTAAATGGCTTTTGTAAGATCTTCCTCTCCCCTTCTGTTCTGCTGGCCTCGGGGAGCTGCCACCAGCAGAAAGAAGGGAGGGAAAATTCATGAACGTCATGAACCAAACTGGTTCACGAACTGGATGAGGTTCATTGCAGTTCATGGTTCATGGGACCTCATGAACCACGAACTGGGACAAACCTCCTTTTTCCTGGTTCATGCCCATCCCTAATCACAATTCACATAATCAGTTCTTCACCTGATTCTGTACCTGTGTCCATAATCACACAGAAGAACGTGGTGTGACATGGACAAAATGATTCACCATCCCTTTATTAATGAGTCATATTGACATGACTCTCAGATCATATCGCCAAATGAACATAAACACAAAATCAGTCAAGCAAATTCATTCTTTGCTTTAAAAGCACAGAAAACATCATGAATGCTGCTGACCCTCAGGTGTGATGAATCTACATGAAAGTAATTCACAACAATGTGTTTCTTGCTCTTGCACAGTTTATGACCAAAACACAACCCATCAGGGCCTCAGTAAATCTGTTGTGGTGCCTGCCTGGGACTGTAAAGAGGGGAGGGGAGAGACCTGCCAGGCATCAGATGCAGCTGTGCTGGGCCTAGACTCAGGAGAATTGGATGCAAATCCCCACTCAGCTACAGAGTTTACTGGAGGATCTTGGGCCTGTCATTCTCTCTCAACCCAACCTACTTCCTAAAATTATATCAGGCTATGTGGGTTTAATTCCTGTTGATATGTACAAGTTGTCAGAATCCACTGGAGGGCCATTAGTGGAGAGTCTGAGATTCATGGTGTTTTAAAAAAACAGCAAGAGGGGAAAAAGGAATTGAGATGGTTTCATTTCATATTAGGCCAGACTCAATTTGGCCTAGGGTTGCCATGTGCTTCCTGGTCATGTTGCTGGCATTGCACAGGAAGTAATGTCATCATGCTGTGATGTCACTGGAGTGACCTGGTATTTGGGCAAAAACTCTATGATAAAAATGGCTTCTACCATAGAGTTCTTGCCCAAATACCAGAACCTCAATCAGATGTCACTAGCGTGATGACATCACTCCCTGTGCAACACCAGTGACACAGTCTCAGCCTTCTTCCTACTGGTAAGAACATAAGAAAGATCTGCTAGATCAGAACAATGGTCCATCTAGTCCAACATCCTGTTTCACACAGTGGCCAACCAGTTCCTCTGAAGGGACAACAACAGGGCATAGAGGCCAAGACTTTCCACCAGTGTTGCCTCTTGGCTCTGGGATTCAGGGGATTAGTGACTCTAAATGTGGAGGGTCCCTCAGTCACGATGGCTAGTAACCATTGTTAGACCTCCCTCCCATGAATATATCTAATCCCCTTTTAAATCTGTATATTCCTGTGCCTATCATTACATCCTCTCGCAGCGAATTCCACATTTTAATCACTCTCTGTGTAAAGTATTTCCTTTTGTCCATCCAGAATCTAATGCCCATCAGCTTCATTGGATGCCCTTAAGTTCTAGTATTTTGGGACAGGGAGAAAACTTTCTGTTGTTGTTTTTTTAACTCTCTCCACCCCATGCATAATCATGTTCCCCCTTAGTTGTCTCTTTTCTAAACTGAAAAGCCCCAGATGCTTCAACCTTTTCTCATAGGGAAGGTGCTCCAGTTCCCTAATCATCTTGGTCACCTTTCTCTGTACTTTTTCCAGCTCTGCAATGTCTTTTTTGAGCTATGGTGACCAGAACTATACACAGTATTCTAAATAAGGCCACACCATAGATCTATAATATCGACTGTTTTATTTTCAATCCCTTTCCTAATAATCCCTAACACAGAGTTTGCTCTTTTCACTGCTGTAGCACACTGGGTCGACATTTTCATTGAACTATCCACTATCCACCATGACCCCAAAATTCCTTTCAGCTCAACAAGTTTAGAGCACATTAGCTTAGTCTTGAAGTTGGATTTTTTTGTCCCAGTGTGCATCACCTTACATTTGTCGACACTGAACTTCATTTGCCACATTGTTGCCTACTTGACCAGTTTGTGGAGATCCTCTTGGAGCTCCTCACAGTCAGCCTTGGTTTTCATCATCCTGAATAAGTCCCCCTGCCTGCAGGCTAATTGGCTTCTGGGGAGTAAGGCCTAGTGGTGGTGGGATCCCCAGTTCCACCAGGGGGGAGTTGATAACCCCAGTTTGGCCTGTGGCCTATTCACTACCCTTAGAAACAGAACTGCTGTTTCATATTGATTATTTGCTAACAAACTTGAATGAGCTTTTCAGCTTCTGAAAGCATTCTAGTCAGCTATAGTTATAGAGCTCCTGTAAACACATTCATGTACCTGGCCTGTATCCAGATGTCCTTGTTGTGTAAATCTGAATACAGGACAGGCCCTGGAGAGCTTATTTTCATTTTCTGGCCTTGCCCAGGCCAAGGCTGTGGAGATGGAAGAAGCAAGCAGATCCTGCAGAGGCAGGCACTTGGAGAGACAACTGCCCCTGTAGTACTAGTGCTCCCAGACCCACCCGGTTTCATAAACAGTTCTGACACAGGAAAACCTAGATGGAAGAGGACCCAGGTTATTACCATGTAGTATTGCTCAGACTGGCAGCCACACTTTTCTTCTATAGCTGAAGCCCAAAAGCTCAGCAGAAAAAAATCCCAGCTAGACAGGCATGAGCAGGCAACATTTTGTTAGTAACTTTGCTGTGCAATCCTCCTCCATCCCAGGATGGTTTTCATCCATTGCAAAGGTAATGGGATGGTTCCCCCTGAGAAGAAAGTGGAATGGCATCCCACCTTCCTTCAAACACTACTTCCACTCATTATGACACAGATATCATGAAAAGGCTTACTTTCAGTGCCATCAGGCTCTGCCTGCTCCTCTCTGGGACGCTGTTTAAATTTCATGTTTCCAAAGTGCATAATAGCACCAGTGAGCTTGTAGGCACCATATTTTTCTTCTGAAACAAAGCCCAAAATATCCATGGCTTGCTGTGGAAAGTGAAAAGAACACAACATTCTGTCAGTTGCCTTTGAGAACAATAGGCAGCTTTATTTTCCTGAACTCTCGCTATACGGCTGGTGGCTGTGCTTGTGCTGGTATTCATCTTTCAAAACAGAAAACTATGGGGCCAAGAGATGGCTGTTAAGGGTTTTCAACCTGAGAGGTACAGGTATGGCATGAAAAGCCATTTCTAAAATATTTTAAAATGTTAAATGTTTTTCAAATATACATATCGCTAAGAAAACTCCTTTCCAAAAATCAGTGAATCTCTTTTGTTCCTCCAGGCATTTTTCAATCTTATCAAAAATACCTCTTGGCTATGCAAAATCTTTTTTTAAAGTTACTCAATGTGATGCTTGACTGCAACAGTTTTTTGCTGCCTCTTATCACCCTGTATATGCAAATATAATGAAAACTCACAGGTGCTAAGGTTGCATCTGCACGTATCTGCAGCTCCTATTCTCACATGACATAAAATAAGAGAAGTCAGGGATCAGGAGGTCCCCCTTGCTGAGACCATTTGACATCATTGAAACTTCTCTGGGCCACTGATCACAGCAATTCCCTTTAAAATATATTTATAACCAAAATAATTAGCAGCTTACATCAGTTGCCATCAGCTCTTCCCCATCATCCAAATTGTCCACGGTAACTACACCTTGAGAGCAGATGTGGAAGTCATATGGGTTTGTGGATACCAGCAGCATATCTGCAAATGGAAAGATTAAAACAGATTCCTTTCTGGAGAAATGATCTATTAATAAGCCATAAACTCATTCAACAAAATACTACACAAGTGTAACATCACTGAATGAGCCTTCTGCTCATATCACAGCAGGAAGTGTTGTTGCTAGAAATCATGCCAGCACAGTTTGGACATGTCTAAATTAGGAGGCCTGTTCAGGTATTCAAAGTACAGACACTCTCCAAGCATAGAGAATGGCAGGATTGCAACCTGCTAATCCAATCCCAGAGATTCATGCATATAGTTAAAATCTGCATGAAACCCTATATGAACACCACTGCACATATGATTAGGGTTAAAAACTTAAGCACATTACATTTGTTTGTGTGGCATTCACTGCAGAAATATAATACATATAAGCTTTGGAGCATATGTTTGGGTAACAGGATGTACCCAAAGACAGAACAAATCAGGTGTTGTAGGGCGGAAACCCTGGGATGGAGATTCCAGGGTCATGTTCACTGTGCTGTCAAAGTTCCCAACATGCAGTGGGAACTGTTGGCTCATTCTCTTCTGTTCTATGGTGCCACCATCAAGATGACCAGAAGGCAACTACACACTGAATGTAGGGCCCCAGTGAGATCTGTGGAGATTGACTGACTGGAGGGACAATGTGATTCGCTCTAGAGATACAAAGCCATTACTTCCAGGCTGCTCTCTTCAGTCTTTGTAACTTCTTAGTAATGTAAGGAATCTGCTGTCTCTACTGGATACCAGACTCCGGGCTCCATTTGGCCCTATATACTCTCTTCACCTCAGACCGACTCCTTGCCTGACTTTGCCATGCTCCTGCCCACTTCTGAGGGTCACAACAACTCCTGATTTCTGACCTGCTCCTGACATTACTTTGGCCCTGCTGACCACTTGTCATGCTCTGAACTTCTGGCTGCCCAACCTTTGGCACAATTTTGGATTCTTCTACTTTGCCCCAACCTCAGCCCCCGACAGAAATTAACCTATAATTATGGCTGGAACTATTTTGGGTAGGATTACTTGTGATCAGCTGACTGTGACATCTAACGAGAAGTTTAGGTTGCAGTTCATAGATGCAGGGATCTCTGATAACATGTAGCATGGGAATAGGCAATTTACCGTGGAATGTACATTTTCACAGTACAATATTTGCATCCAAATCCTGTTAGAGAAAAATTACTTTGAAACTGTTCCTTTAATCTTCCTTAATTAGACCACTGCAAAGGCTAACTGGGTTAAGGATTTAGCAGATGGGCCACTCTGCTTGGATGACAAGAACTTAAATGAGATTATTAGTGCATTTGCCAAACAGCAATTTAGTACATGGATAAAATGATTCTCTTCACTGTATTTGAAGGACTGCCTAGCTGGTGATCCCCTAGCAATCTGTATCATCTCAGTGTATTGACAGCAATATTTTTAAAGAAATAATCACTGTAAAATGCACATAACCCCAATTGTGAAATAGTTTACATAATAACTGTGTTCAGTGGTTTCAGATAAGAGTTGTAGATAATCTTGTGATACAAATAAAAATGCATATTTAGGAAAACACACCTTCATCTGCTCTGCCCAGGGGCAGTGCCTCCTGCACTTCTGGATGATGCCCTTTATTGCCATATTTTGAAAGCCCCCCCTTGCATGATTTCTGATACAGCATCAGTAACTGCTTCACCAGTCCCGATCATTCTAGATGTAGGCAAACCCAGGTGTAACAGTGGTTCCCAAAAGGAAGAACAAAGTTTAAGTCTATTGGCAACTTTAAGACCAGTAAAGCTTTATTGAAGGTATCCCACATGGAAGGTTATTAAGCAAGAAGATCTGAGGGTGGAAGCAGGCTTCCACATGTGGTTCTGCCTTTCTGGATCATGTCTGAAGTCTTTGTTTTGTACCAGTGGGATACTCCAGGATATGGCATGGCAAAAACTGGGCTAATAAATTTATAACTTCTGTTATTTAGTGACAGCCGATTTCAACAGATGATGACTGCCATTTTGATTTATTTCAAACATGTTCTGCAAGTGACCTGTCTTTAGTTTAGTTCCCTATTAGATGTGATACTCAGCTTATACCTTTTTTAAAAAATGCAAAATAATTTCTACCCTTTCTTTTTGCCCATTTATCTATTCACACAAGTCCCAAATCTCAACATCAATTCATCTTGTCTTTATTCTTACCATGTAGCTCTGCTTTTTTCCCTGATAAGATCTGGTAGAAGATGTGGTAGTCTCTCTCACCTGGTTGCTGGAAAATCACTCGGGATTTCTCTAGCAGATCTGGTTGTACAATGGAGATAGGTTGAGAATTAAGTTGAAACATGTGGGCAAGGGGTTAGATCCAAAGAAATGCAAGCAGAAGTGGAAGAGATCTTAGCCACCTCTCCCTGTCTTCCAGAGCTTCCTGTGCCATCTGAAAAGCTGCTAATGGATTGGGGAACCCCCCTGGAATAGCAGGAGAAGCAGCACAGGGGACTGCAGTTCTTCTGAGAAAATCAGAAAAAACAGTGAACCACCCCACCCCTTGTATAAGAAGAAGTGCCTTCTACTCATGCAAAAGCACCTTTGGATTCAACCAAGGGTGTGTAATTCAGTAATTATAAATTAGGATGTTGCTTACAGATTTCAATATCAGCTGATGAGAGTTTGCCTGTAGTGCCAAAATGGATTCTGATAAATTTACCCTAATTTGTACAAGAAAAAAATCACATATTAATAAAAACACAGAAACAGCAAAATAGATAGCCCTGATTTACACTATAATCCTAACTGAAGTTACATCCTTCTAAGTCTATTAAAGTCAATGCACTTAGAACAGGACAAGTCTGCTTAGGATCCCACCGATAAACAAAACAAAGGCTACATGTTTCTGAAGTTTAGTTATGATAAGGATGGGATTTTCCAAATTATTTATTTATGTTACTTGTAGTCTGCCTTCCTTCCATAGGACGGACAGGGTAATCACTTGTAGCTAATGAAAACATGCTTCAATCAATAACCACTACAGCATAAATCAGCATAAATTTGTATTCAAATACAAATTTGGAATTTGGCAAAAAAATTAATTTCACTTTCTAAATGGTAAAAAAGTTCTTTTTTTGAAAATCCTTTACTGCATTTACTGTATTTTTTACTGCATGTACAGGATGGCGGTAGTAAAATACAAATCAATTTAGATTTGAGCTTGGAAAATATATTTTGAGAATTTCTCACAAAACACAACATTGTCTCTCTTGCACATGCACATAATTTGATTTTTTGATTAATTTAAATGAATGCAGATAAACCATGACTTAGGCAGAGTCACTAATGTTTCAGCCACAAAGTAAACTGTAGGCTCTGCTTTCTTAGGTATTTCTTGGAAATCTGGACAGGTATTGATTTGAGGGGCTTAGCTTAGGATAGGGTCTAAACTAAATGGTGCAGAGGATGCATTCCAATTATTCCTCCAGAAGACAACCTTTATCTCCCCAGACATGCAATGTGAGCTGAAGAAATATAACCTGGTCATAACGTATTGTCTAACTTTCAGGTGTCTGAGGAGACTACAGTCTCCATGGTCCTCGTTATGGAGTACAAGCTGGGAAACTGCAGAGCCAGGCTGCAGTTTCTGCAGCTTTGCATCCTACATGCCAAAATTAGAACAGCCGCTCACTTCTATAGTCTCATGACCAGATAGCTGTTCCTGCAACCCTCAGGGACTGTTACGCATGACTTGTATGCTTCACTTGCACTGTGCTGTATTCTCTGCTATTGATGGAGATGGTACAAGAGAACTGTTGTATGTGACACTGCTTTTCAGAGGTTTTCATCACTCCCTCCAACCACCCAGGATGTATATTCACCCTTCATTGTCCAGACAGAAGGGCAAAACACATTATGAAATATTTCTCATCCTTTGCTCTTAATAAACTGGTCTAGGTATTCCTGCTATCACTGTTATGACTTCCTTACTTATTTATTTACCTCAGTTATACCCTACCTTTCTACCCAATGGGATCCCAAGGCAGCATACATTATTTTCTCCTCCATTTTATGCTCCCAACAACACTGTAAGGCAGTTTAGCATGCATGTGACTGGCCCAAGGTCACCTAGTGAGCTTCCACAGCAGAGTGTAGATTCAAAACTAGAATCTCTCAGATGCTTGCCTGACACTCTACATCTAACCGCTACACTGCACTGGCTCTCCTTGCACATATATAGGCACCTTTCTAATTCATAACACTTCATGACATATTATTTACGTCTAGTCAATCATTTCTCATTTCCAATTAGCTTTATCAGTGATTTTCCTCGGAAGTAATCGACGAATAACTCTATGAAGAACGTGATCCCTATTTTATAAATGTCAAATCCTCTTCTAAACCTTGGGCCTGTTGGCTGAAGTTATTGTAATTCATATAGTCTATTGTGGTATTGCAGCCAGCATGACATCTGAAGATCTTTGTGTGAGAGAGTTTTAGCAACTGAAAGCAAAATGGCTGCCCATGGTGAGTGCTCCAAAAGGCACTCAGTATAAAGGAACAGGTCACATTAAAAGTTGAGTGGACTGATCATTGCTTGGCCTCCTCTACCAAAGAAGCAGTTTCTGTAATGCTTTTTGCAGCTAAAACTGCCATTGCCATTTACTGGAAAACAACGACACCCACTCTTTCACAATGGCATAAAAAGATGTGGGATTTATATATTATTGCTAAACTCTTGGACAATCTTACATGATTTGAGAAGCTCCCTGCACCTTCAACATTTACTTTTACGTCGTTCCCTATTTTAGAATATCTTTCCAAACAAAGTGACATCCCTAAAGTGATTGATGATCTATGGTTATGGTAAAGTCTATTACAATGTTCTAAATACATGTTTACTTTCATCTAAGAGCTTAACACCCACAAGTGGAACTGTACGATGTTATGTTTCACCACTTATTTCTTCACAAAACTCTTATTGTTCGCAAGTCATTATGCACTGTACACTGGCTTCTACTATATGTATCAGAACCTATCATAACTTGATTGTATGTTTGTATTATTTGTGTCAGGGGTCTTTTCGTAGAAAAACAGCTGCAGGAGCTCATTAGCATATGGTATGCTAATGAGCTATTAGGCTATTAGCATATGCCACACCCCCTGACATCACCGGAAGTGATATCAGAAGGGGAAGCAAAAGGGGGGGAGGCATCTTCAAAAGCCCCCCCTTCCTTTCCCCAGCTGGCTTGGGTGGGGGGAGCTAAGAGAGAAGGAGTTTAAAGTTTAAACTCCTTCTCATGAGAGCTGGGCCACAGAAGGAGGAAAGAGGGAAGGAAAGAGAGAGAGTAGAGAGAAGGAAAGAAGGAAGGAAAGAGGGAAAGAAAGAGAAGGAAAGGGGAGGGGAAAAAGAGAGGGAAGAAGGAGGGAAACAAGGAAAGGAGGAAAAAAGAGAATAGAAGAAGGTGGGAAAGAAAGAAAGAAAGAAAGAAAGAAAGAAAGAAAGAAAGAAAGAAAGAAAGAAAGAAAGAAAGAAAGAAAGAAAGAAAGAAAGAAAGAAAGAAAGAAAGAAAGAAAGAAAGAAAGAAAGAAAGGAGGGAAGGAAGGAGGGAAGGAAGGAAGAAAGGAGGGAAGGAGGGAAGGAGGGAAGGAGGGAAGGAGGGAAGGAAAGGAGGGAATGAAAGAAATTCCGCAGCAATTCGGCCCCATTATATCCTATGAGCCATTGAAGTCAATGGTGAAAACATAGGGTATATTCTGGGGACTGGAGGGGAAGGGGTTCAAGGGAGAGGCTCCAAACTCACAGGGTAGCTTATGGAGCCTCTCCCCAAGATACCCACCAAGTTTCAAGAACATTGTATCAGGGGGTCCAATTTTATGGGCCCCTAAACAGGTTGCCCCTATTCCCTCCATTGTTCTCTATAGTGGGGAAAAAGTAACTTTTTCCCACCATAGAGAACAATGGAGTGAATAGGGGCAACCTGTTTGGGGGCCCATAGAATTGGACCCCTAGTCCAATGTTCTTGAAACTTGGTGGGTATCTTGGGAAGAGGCTCCATCAGCTACCCTGTGAGTTTGGAGCCTCTCCCTCAAACCCCTCCCCTCCAACCCCCAGAATATACCCTATGTTTTCACCATTGACTTCAATGGCCCATAGGATATAATGGAGCTGAAATTGACATCCGGCTGCCTGAAAGACTCCCCGGGATGCCGGCTGGGGGCGGGGCTTGGCTCCTGAGCTCCTGGAGCTGTGCTCCAGTGTGCTCCCCCCCCCAAAGACCCCTGATTTGTGTATAATAAATAAAAAATATTGTAAAAAAAAGTTGAGTGGACTGGAGGTAGACAGTAGCAACACCAGGATAAATAACCTTAGGAAATGTCGTATAAACCCTGGCCCAATCTGCATCTAGCATTTGCTCCGCTGTCTTACCAAACCCACACTGGAACAGAAATCCCCATCTACATTGCATGCCGCTTTCACTTTGATTGAGTGTCGCATTTTATGGCAGTGTCCAGACTGCATGCTGCTTTCACTTCGTTTGATCTCTGGTTTTATTGTGGTTGTCTGCATAGATTTATGGCCATTTTATGGCCATTCGGGGGTGACTCTGCAGTCAGTATGGTGTTGGCCTGGGGTAGTTGAATATGGTTTTGAACTGCATCTTTTTCTGTTCCAGTGTGGGTTTGGTAAAAATGCTAAATGCAGATTGGCCCCCTGTTTAGCCACAAATACATAGTTACTTACTTTGTAGCTAAATAAGTAACATCAACATCATAATATTAAACTGTTAGTTATAAAACAGTGTTCATCCTTTTATTAGAACCCAAATAACACAAAGCAGCATGCAAACTTTTGAGTTTTGACAGAACTCTTAAGTAGGCTGTTTGGTTAGGTTTTTTGTTTGTTTGTTTTTAAAAAAAGATGCTTCAGGCTCTGATCCTAGTACATCTTGTCTGCATCCTGCGTAGATTGCCAAGCAGACCTGAATATGTTAGATGATACTGAGCAGAACTTGTACAGATTTATAATCTTAATCTTATGAACAGAGGAAGGAAAAATGGCAGGCTCACAATGAAAAAATTAAAACAGTGGAGAATCAAATGTCTCTCTAACACCAAATAAAACACAGAGACCCCTTATTTATTTATTATTATTTATAATTTCAATTTATATAATGCCCTTCTCTAAATTTACAGGGCAGTTAGCAACATAATATTATGTTGTTTAAAATCCAAGAGATAAAAATAGGTAAAAACAACATCAGGTGGCATAAAAAACAAATTTACAGATTGCATCACTGTCTTGCAATGAGTGAGAGAAGGCAGAGTGGGGGAGGAGAAGGGAGTGCCAGATATGATGGTACCCATTGCTGTCCTCAACCAAAAGCCTGGTGGAACATCTCTGCCTTGCATGCCCTGCAGAACTGCACAAGGTCCCGCAGGGTGCAGACGTTATTAGAGTACCACCAGGTAGGAACCAGGGCTGAAAAAGCCCTAGCTCTGGTCGAGACAGCTGGACACCTTTGGGGCTAGGGACCACCAGTAATTTGTTCTCAGCAGAGCTTAAAGCTCTGCAACGGACACACTAGAGGAGATACATGGGTCCCTGACCTCTCAAGGCCTTAAAGGTCAGTACCAGAACCTTGAACCTGACCTGGTACTCTACCAGGAGCCAGTGCAGCTAGCACACCACAGGTTGAAGTCTAAGTATAGAAAAAAGGCTATGAACTGAAAAAGATGTGGCAGTTATTTTAGTGTTTAACATCCAGCCTGATGAAACATTCTGGCAGAATTTGCAAGTTTGAATACTGTTTTGTGTTATTGTGGATGGTTCTAATAAAAGGTATCACATGGGCTTTGGTTTTCAGTTATAAATAACTCAAAAGAACAGAAATATTCCTGCCTGCTCATATCTCAGAACATCTGTCACAGCCCGTCTCTTGGGTTTGCCAGCTCTGGCTTAGTAAATCCCTAGAGATTTGGGAGTGATGCCCTCAGAAGGCAGGGTTTGGGGAGAGAAGGGAGCTCAGTGGAGATGGGATGCCACATAGAGTGTGTCCTCAAAAGTCTGTCCTCATCAAGGATTTCTACAGCCTGGAGATCAGTCATCTGGAGGCTGGCAACCCTACCTTCTCTGCATGTTCCCATCATCCTCAGTGAGGTGATGGCTACCTGGGAGGAGGCCTTTTCTTTCTTTATTTATTTTATCTTATTGCATTTATAGCCCTCCCTCCCCACAAGCGGGTTCAGGGCGGCTCACATACTTGGCCCCAACATGCCAAGATTCATATAACAATTAAAACATTTAATTGCTTCTGGGACATTCTCCATCCAGGTGCCATTTGCTCTTGGTCTTTTTAGTTTCAGGTGTGAGATTACATTGTTCTCATTTAACCATGCATTGACTGATTTTTTAAAAATGATTCTTCCTAGCCCTTTTCTTGTTTCTCCATGGATTTTTAAAATTTAAATGCTTTTTTCTGATGTTACAGCTGCTGGCTTTCATGCTGGTAAAGTTGACTATGTTTCAAAATAGATTGTATTTCATTGTTGATTTTGGATATACTGTTCACTGGTTCAGGGAGCCTGATAGTTGAGAGGGTGACATATAAATCTTTAAATAAATAATTCAACATTATTGATAAAGAGAGTTCAGTAAGGTATCACAGCAATAAAGCATACTTACAAAACGTGAGGAGTTGTCATTTCTCAGGGTTTTGGCATTCCCAAAGGCCTCTAGGGCTGGGTTTGCTTGGATGATTTGATCTTCCAAGGTCCCCTTACAATGTAAAGATTTAAAGTACATTTTATTAAGCCAGTTCCACGGAGAAACATAAATGTTTGTGTTGCTGTAAACATGCATTTCCATTTCTATTAATGCCAAAGTGAATCAGCTCAGAACTGTGTGCAGAATCGGAGGCTGGTTCAAGGTGATATATTCATATAGCGATTAATTTATTATGCTCACACATTTCTCCCATTAACCTAATCTACCAACATGAAATAGACTGACTCACTGGGGGATAGAAAGGGAAGCAACACATAATGGCATTTCCATTGATAACAGCAATCATTGTGTGAAAAATATGGTGGTATTAAACAATCCAAGAGTTTGAGTCTAATTCCTTAGCATTTATAAGGCCTCAGAGATGCACATACGATCATGCCTTACAGATTTGACATCTAGTCTAATGGACACTGGAATATTCTCTGTTAACACATTGTTTATGCAGAAGATATGGTAGGACTGAGGAGTAAGGGGGCTGGATGTGGGCAAGTTTGTGCAGAAGGAGGAATACCTTTTTCAGTGTTAGAATCAGGCCCGTAGCCAGGATTTTTTAAGTCAGGGGGCATTTAAATTTCTCAGGGGGCACTGGCTAATCAATTTAATCCGGGGGAGAAGGCCATGACACCCTGGGCTGGATGGGAAGTCCGGGGGCCTTGCCAGCAAGTTGGGGGGCCTAGCCCCGTGATGCCCCACTGTAGCTACTGGCCTGGTTAGAATTAAATATGGCTGAATTAGGGCCATACTGCACAAACATAAAAGATCTGTGAGTAGGATTTTCTGCCTTTTTAAAAAAGCTAATTACTGGGCTCCTCTTTGAAGATCAGAGAAGGACTGTTGGGTGAAAACAGTATTTTCTGTTTTTAACTGTTTCTTTGCATGCTTGTTCCACAGTGTAAAACCTTCTCCCCCAAAACACCACTTTGTACCATGAGTGGAAAAAAATATTCACTTGAACCTGTATTTTCATTGACATAATTGCAGCTTAGGAAGTGCTATTAAATTCACTGAAAAAGCATGAGAGAAAAGGGTTAAACACTCCCTGCCCGCATGACCCTTCTCCCTATCTGGGGGCAGCAACACAGGATGTTAATTAGCTATTTAAATGCCATGCAAGGTCTTAATTGCTGATCTTTTGTATCTAACCTGATTTGGCCCTTATTTTAGGCTTCAGACATGCAAAAATATGTTTTCTGTAGGTTTATTAACAACGTTCATTGTATCTCAGCAACTTCATGCAAGGCAAATTCAACAACTACGGCCTCGTCTACTTACTCCAGTCTTGGTGGCTGGTTGCTAATAAAGGAACAGTTAGGGGAGAAAAGATGAAAAAAAATTAAAGAGCTAATCAAAGGGTAACAGAATTGAAAGTATAATCCATCCTCATTGATCACTAGCTCTCCATCAGTAATTTGGCACAGACTTTGTGTATTCTTCTCATATATATAATTGTAAGTTCTTTTTCATAAATATTCCTAAAGAGAATTTTCCAGCCCCTCTAAGCCTTTTCCCCCTGAATCAGCAAGAGGTAGCCATGCATGGAAACATGCTTCCATATACACTCCTTAATATCCACAACTAGAACCCACTGCTGTACATGCTATGTTCCTGTAGAATAAATGCACCACCAAACAGTTGATCAGTGCTGCCAGCATTAAAGCTTTACAAGCCATCAGACCCAAAGTATGAAGTTGCAGTTCCTGGATCAACATACTAGCCTTAGTGTATAGGCAGGCTTCTGTTATGATTCACCCTTCATAACTCTTCAATCTATGGGTCAGTTATATTGCATAGGACAAAGAGGGAAAGATTCATCTGTACAAAAGTGCTCATATATCAAATCGAAAAGTGGATCCAAAAGATCCCCTCCCCCCAAATGAATACCACAAACATAGGGAAAAGAAAACCAGAACCAAAAAACGCACAGCTAAGAGAGGGTTTAGAATATAAATACTTTACAACATGTTTTTGTCATGTTAACATAACATCAAGAACTGTGGCACCAGAATTTTCAAGGTATCTTATCCTTATTAATATTTGAATTTTGGTTATGCAACATTCTATGGTTGCCATAATTGATTGGGCTCAAGAACTGGCAGTCAGAAGACGCTGGACAGGGCTGACTGGCTGCTTGGCAAAGTCCCGCCCACGTCAGACCCGGTCAATGTCTTTGGCTCAGTCTGCTCCAGTCCTCCGACAGGAGAGGACCGTCTGCAGAGTGAGCGCAGGGACAGGCCCTCAAGACTGAGGCAGGTGAGAAACTGGGCCTTCTATGGGGGCAGTAGGCCCAGAGAAGGCCTTTTCCGCCCCCCCATACCATCCCCTGGGCCTTCTATGGGGGCAGTAGGTCCAGAGAAGCCATTTTCAGCTTTTCTGCCCCCCCCCCCACACCATCCCACACAGGGTATAGATGGGAATTCTAAGTCTGGGGCAGGTGATGCACTCTATTCTTGGTGCTGGAGGGGGCGGCAGTGGGAGGGCTTCTAGTATCCTGGCCCCACTGCTGGACCTCCTGATGGCACCTGGTATATTTTGGCCGCTGTGTGACAGAGTGTTGGACTAGATGGGCCATTGGCCTGATTCAACATTGGCTTCTCTTATGTTCTTATGTTCTTATCCCCTGAGCCTTCTATCAGGGCAGTAGACCCAGAGAAGCCCTTTTCCGCCCCCCCACACCATCTCCTGGGCCTTCTGTGGGGGCAGTAGGCCCAGAGAAGCCCTCTTCCGCTCTCCCACACCATCCCCTGGGCCTTCTATGGGGGCAGTAGGCCCAGAGAAGCCCTTTTCTGCCCCCCACACCATCCCCTGGGCCTTCTATGGGGGCAGTAGGCCCAGAGAAGGCCTTTTCCGCCACCCCACCCCATCCCCTGGGCCTTCTATGGGGGCAGTAGGCCCAGAGAAGCCCTTTTCCACCCCCCACACCACCCCCTGGGCCCTCTATGGGGGCAGTAGGCCCAGAGAAGCCCTTTTCCGCTCCCCAAACCATCCCCTGGGCCTTCTATGGGGCCAGTAGGCCCAGAAAGCCCTTTTCTGCCCCCCCACACCATCTCCTGGGCCTTCTGTGGGGGCAGTAGGTCCAGAGAAGCCCTTTTCCGCCTCCCCTCACACCATCCCCTGGGTCTTCTATGGGGGCAGTAGGCCCAGAGAAGCTCTTTTCCGTCCACCCCCACACCATCCCCTGGCCCTTCTATGGGGGCAGTAGGCCCATAGAAGCCCTTTTCCGTCCCCCACACACCATCCCCTGGGCCTTCTATGGGGGCAGTAGGCCCATAGAAGCCCTTTTCCGTCCCCACACACCATCCCCTGGCCCTTCTATGGGGGCAGTAGGCCCATAGAAGCCCTTTTCCGTCCCCCACACACCATCCCCTGGGCCTTCTATGGGGGCAGTAGGCCCATAGAAGCCCTTTTCCACCCCCACACCACCCCCTGGGCCCTCTATGGGGGCAGTAGGCCCAGAGAAGCCCTTTTCCGCTCCCCAAACCATCCCCTGGGCCTTCTATGGGGCCAGTAGGCCCAGAAAGCCCTTTTCTGCCCCCCCACACCATCTCCTGAGCCTTCTGTGGGGGCAGTAGGTCCAGAGAAGCCCTTTTCCGCCTCCCCTCACACCATCCCCTGGGCCTTCTATGGGGGCAGTAGGCCCAGAGAAGCTCTTTTCCGTCCACCCCCACACCAACCCCTGGCCCTTCTATGGGGGCAGTAGGCCCATAGAAGCCCTTTTCCGTCCCCCACACACCATCCCCTGGGCCTTCTATGGGGGCAGTAGGCCCATAGAAGCCCTTTTCCGTCCCCACACACCATCCCCTGGCCCTTCTATGGGGGCAGTAGGCCCATAGAAGCCCTTTTCCGTCCCCCACACACCATCCCCTGGGCCTTCTATGGGGGCAGTAGGCCCATAGAAGCCCTTTTCCACCCCCCCACACCACCCCCTGGGCCCTCTATGGGGGCAGTAGGCCCAGAGAAGCCCTTTTCCGCTCCCCAAACCATCCCCTGGGCCTTCTATGGGGGCAGGAGGCCCAAAGAAGCCCTTTTCCGCCACCCACATCATCCCCTGGGCCTCCTATGGGGGAAGTAGGCCCAGAGAAGCCCTTTTCCGCCCCCCCATCCCCTGGGCCTTATTCCACCCCTCTTTCCTTCCTTTCCCCCCTTTCCTTTCTTCCTATCTCCTTTCTTTCACCCTTCCTTCCTTCCTTCCTTCCTTCCTTCCTTCCTTCCTTCCTTCCTTCCTTCCTTCCTTCCTTCCTTCCTTCCCTCCAACCCTCTCTCCCTTCCACCCTCCCTCCCTTCCTTTCTAGGGCCCAGTGTCTTCCACCACAACAGGCTTTGCTCCCTAGTATCTAGATAAAAGACTTTTTAAAAATCTTTAATCTCTAAATCCTTGGGAACTGTAGCCTTGTGATGAGCTACAGGAGTTTCTTACAGAAAGTTCCCCATACCATCAACAAGTAGCAATTCCCAAGGATTCTTGGGAGAAGCCATGGCAGTCAAACTGCTTATAAAAACTAATATGTACATCAAAGATGTGCTCTGAAGCCCAGTCACAACACTGTCTTGGAAGACAGATTCTGAAGAAAGACCATGTAAATGACAATAATCTAACAGGATGAAAGCAAAAACAACTGCCCAACCCATGCTTCCAGTGACCTGCAGACAGAATGTTTTCTGCCTGTTATTACTAAGTCTTACTTGAACCAAAGAAGAAAACAGTAATTTCCAACACTTACGTTCTTTTTCCCAGGTTCACCAATTGCAGCTACTGTGGCAAAGTACTGAATTACACGCTTTGTGTTCACAGTCTTGCCAGCACCAGATTCTCCACTATGTTGGGAAAGGGGGAGAAAAATGCCATAACTTAACTCCAGATTTCTGCTGCAATTGATTTTTCAAGCTTGTCCCCCTAAACTATGTGGCTGGCTCTCCTAGGCAAATTAAGATTCTACCTGATTTTCTGCCACCAGAAGTAAGCGCAGTTGATTATATTATCCAGAGCTCTCATAACATTGGTATTATAATGTAAACTCACTAGTGTATGTGTATGCAATGTTTTTGCTGGAATTATATACCTGATCATTTAGTGTTAATTACAGAGCTACTAAATCAAGATTGTGATAGATTACCATATGCATTAACAACAGGATACAGTTCATGTGTGAATATTTGTACCTGCCATATAGCAGTAAAGGTTTGGCTCTGCTCTTTATGAGGAAAGCCTTATGAGTCTACCAAGGCAGTACTTCTACGAATCCAACAAATCAGATGGTCATGAAGATAAACATAAAGGTTAGAATAGAGGCCCTGTCCCTCTCCAGACACTATAGAATCAGACAGGTGACTTAATGACAGACTGTTCAATTGTTTGTGCCTGTTCAGAACCAACAGGCTATGTCCCAGCCTTGTAGGGATGCCATGAAGCTGTGGGAGGGGTATTTAGAAGCCATCTCCCAGCTGATCTGCAGGGATCAGTACTCGGTCCGATGCTTTTTCACTTGTTCATTACCCTGGTATTCCCTGTGGTCTCCCTTCCAAATACTGACCAGGGCCTACCTTGCTCAGCTTCCAAGATCTGACAAGACTGGGATAGCCTGGGCTATCCAGGTCAGAGCAAAGTATTGCCTATTGCAACAAGCACAGAAAGCATACTGAGCTTGAAGTGGGCTGCCATACACAGCTATACTGTTTCATATTGGCCTGTTTGAATGAATGCAAGACACAGCTTCTGGTCTCATACCAATCATCTACCTAATCCAGATTCCATTTTTCAGAGTGACCAACCAGATACCACGTAAGGTCCATAGGCAAAAATTAAAGCCCCTTCCATTTTGTTGTCCCTAAGCAACTGGCACTCAGAGTCCTAGTTCCTCTGAACGTGGAACTTCCATTTAGCCATCACATGGCACTTATAGGCTGAATGTGATCAATTCTGTTACCTGCAGAGCAAGCGGTAACACCCAGTTATGTAGCTGCCTCCTATTTGTCAAAGGGCAACTGCTCTCATCAATCACAACTGCATCCAGAAAGCAATCATGTAAAGAGCAACAAAAATAACTTATTCAATATCAGATCAAAGAGGCAAGAAGCAACAAACTCTTGGCTCTGAATTCTGGGCTCTCTTATCTGCAACACTCTGTGTCTCAGCTGTCTTCAACTCATTACTTCTTTGTTCATTTAAATTATTTTAAGTGTAATACTGAATGGATTCAGGCAATTTCTCCTTAAGGACTGGGTTCTTGCATCTCCATTTGTAGACCAAATATCTCTAGAAGAGGTAGCCACAAATTCTATACACCCTGGGTGGTAGGGTATTCAATATAATCTTGGGGGGGGGTTCTGGGCATTAGGAGACACCTAATATCAGTGTTGATAGCCCAGGCAAGCCCGATCTCATTAGTGCTGAGGAAGGTATTTGTCAAATAAGAATACATACTAGACTAGTTTCATGTGATCACAAAACATGCAAGAAGCCCATTAGAAAAAAAACCCCACTTTTGCCAGTGTGAAGTGTCTGAAACAAGCCACTTACGTGATCAGCATTGACTGATTTTCTCGATCTGCAAGAAAAAGAAAAACAAGCCTGAAATTTCACTATATGTGTACTGTGTAGCTTGTACAGAATGGGTAAAAAAAATAGGAGGGGCTGTGGCTAAATATTTAGCACAGAGTAGGTCTCAGGTTCAGTTCGCGGCACCTCAAGTAAAAGGATTTCAAGCACTGGGAAAATCACTTCTGTGCATCAGTAAGAATAAACAGTACTAAGCTAACTGGACCAGTCTTATGTTGACCTACTGATAATACAAGAATTTGCAACTCCAATCTGAAGCTTTTAATTTTAATGCTTTCCATACCATGGAATATTTGATGTACTTGCCAATCAAAATCCATTCTCTATTTACTTATTAGAATACAAGCAGATGTCATTTTTAGAATTTCTACCAGGAAGCTATTCTAGTTACATCATTTTAATCCATTTGGGACGGAGCCATGCAACAGCTGTTACGCTCACCTTCCACAGCAGTCACAGAAAACACATCCAGAATACTAAGTTTCACTAAAGCATATAAGATATAGTGAACCAGAAATCCATCTAATGAGACTTCCTTCTAATGAACTGGCAAATTGGATTTCTTGTTTATTATATCGTTAGGAGGATTGGTGAAACTCGTGACTCTGTTGGACTGCAAACCAAATGCCGTTGGGTCCTTTCTCTTATTTAGTGCTATGTGGATTACCGCTGTACAAGCTGTTGCATGACTCTGTCCCAAATAGATTAAAAATGATTTGACTGAAATGGCTTCTTGGTTTAAAAAAGAACAACAACCCTGAAAGCAATACTTGTGTTTGACATACACAGGCCTTATCAAACAATGTAAGTATGAAGAAAGCCAAGAAGTAGATAGAGGACAGATTTGGGTAGGCTGCAATTAATTAGCTTATTGATGACCCTGTGACATGAAAAACAGTAAAATGAAGATATTTATTTATTTATCTATCAGATTTATACTCCGCCCTCCCAGCCAAAGCCAGCTCATTGGAAAGCTTCTATGTTTTTCTTTCACTTCCCTTCTTCAAGCTGCATGGTAGAATGTAGTGAAAATTCTGGTTTAGCACTTAAACCAAAAGGTTTAGCTGTACCAGAACACTTTCAAGAGCAAGTGAATTCTGTTAGTTAAAGGGACGTGCTCTGTGAATGCAGAAAATAGTTAGCATTGGGTACACTGCTGGATGGAGGTCTTCCAGGGGCAGCAGGGTGGCTTGTCTACTTCTCTGGAAGAGCTTTAGGGGGAGAAACTCCCAGAAATTAGCATTACAGCAGGAAAACAGGTGGAATTCCACAATGATGGAATTAAAAATACTTGGTATTCAAAATATCAATCCATGCAAAAGTGACAAACATGAGTCATACAGCTGTTGCATTGCACTGTTGGATAAGGTTGGGAAAATAAATTCCTACCCAGTTCTCTTTGTCTAGATCTAAATAGACTAGGCCGGAAAGGGTACTGGAAAGAGCTTTCCTCGCTCTTCCATTAACAATAGCTTATGCTTCCTAAAGGGGGAAGCACCTCTCATTTAAAGATGGTATAATTACAAGTATTTAGAAAACAAAACATATTGTTAAGCCAAGCATAATTATAGATTTTGTTCTGCTCTTTTACATATTAACCTTTATGATAATTCAGGTGGTTCTAACACAATGCCCGATATGTAAATTCATCTTGCAAGCTGATACATTATTTTTGCTTTGTAAACTGTACTTTCTCCATTGTACTCTGTTCAGCTCAACTTTTAAAATAAACAAACAGGCTGCCAAAAATTCCCCAGTAATGCTTTTTCTAAGCCTTTGCAAATACTAGTCTTCCAGTTGTCAGCCATGCATCACCACTGCCCTCTGATGGAAGAAGATGATATTCTCAGACATGCACTGTAGTGTTGTTTGCTGGATACATGCATACACGTCATTACTGGCGGCTGGTTTTACATTATATGTTATATCATAGCTGCAGTTTCCTCATTTGTTCCCTGAAGTGAGCCAGGCTCAATTCAAGGTATTTTTAGCCTGTGAAGAGCATTCCAGATATTAAAGCAACTAGCAAGTACAAATCTATAGCCAGTCTGGATTACTAAATTTGGCTGCCACATTTCCAGAAGAGGTTTCAAACAAATCAATGGGAAAATCCATGCTTTCTTCATAAACTGAGGACACCCCGTTCCCAAGCTTACTGCTTGTATCTGATTTTTCACAGATTGTATCAGAAGTATATATATTAAATGCAAACAGTTATTTTCAAGTTGGGAAGTGTTTTCCTACTTATAATGAAAACATATTACCCTTACTTAAGTACCTTACTATGTTCACAGTCAGAGCAGCTGAAGGATAATTTTTTTTTTGTCAGAGTTTTGTTAGTGAGGATGATGATTACTTGGAAAAATCCACAAGGGGAATTGGGGGGGGGGGCAGAACTGAATAACTCCAATTCTACTGGAGCAGTTCTGGCATTATGCATCACTGGACAACCACTATTTTTTTAATAACCAGAAATATTCCAGTTCTAAAATTAAGCTGCCTTTCTTCAAAAGGGAGCTATTATCACACAAATTTAAAAGCCTATTTTAAAAAAAAAAAATTACCTGTGGCATATGACTCCTTAGGGTGAAGATGTGCAAACACAGCCTCACCCAGGCTACAGCCTACCTCTTCTATATTCCATATCAAACTATGAGGAGGTACTCCCCAGACATTACTTAAATTGACATATCAAGGACTATGTAGATGCTGACCCACATTTTGCCCATACTTTTCTCCAGTTATGCCTAGAAAAAGACTATTTGCATATGACATGCTTAACATACATGCTTAACACAAAAATCAAGTGTACATTCCAAATGCATTCACTGTACCTTGTGAATAGGGCTACTTACAGTTTATTCACAGTCCTCAGTCCTTACTCCTTATATAATGCCTAACTGTACCCTATTTACTCAAAAGGAAGATGACCTTCTTTACCTTTTTTACTTTTCTAAAAATGAGAGTGTTGTCTTCCATTTGGGTATATTTAATCTACTGGGTGGTGCTATGCAGAGGCGGTTGGGCTGATATGTTTCTCTGCTAGTACTCACCCATGCTTCTGGCTCAGAATTTTACTCCACGCCAGCTTTTGCTTCTTCCCTTGTGCTTCAAGCAGCAGTTGCCTATTAGTAGTAATGGACTTTACATTAGCAGCAACAGGATCAGATAGTCCTAGGATGCCATTTTGTCTAGTTGTGTGGAATACCTTTCAGCTTGTGTTCTCTGAGGATGTGGCAAGGATGCTGGGAAGTTTGAGACCTACCACCTGTTTGTACAGACCTTGCCCCTTCTGGCTACTTAAAATCTGCCAAGGAGGGGCTACTGGTGAACTGGGTCTGGGAGACAGCACATGACTCCCTAAGAGCTGGGGTGGTTGTTTCTGCCTTGAAGCAGCAGTGGTGTGTCCACTCCTAAAGAAACCTTCTCTGGACCCAGGAGATTTGAATAACTATTACCAGTCTACCATGATTGAATGACTGGTGGCTGGCAGACTTCAGAGATTCCTGAATAAAGCAGAGTGTTTAGATCTATTCCAATCTGGTTTCAGTCCTGGTTATGGGGCTGAAATGGCCTTGGTCAACCTGGGGGATGATACGCACCAGGAGACAAATAGGGGGACTGTGACCCTTTTAATTCTTCTTGGACCTCTCAGCAACTTTTGATACCATCGGTCATGGAATCCTTCTGGATTGCCTTTTGGGATAGGGATGCACTATTCTGTGGTGGTTTGGGTCCTACTTCAAGTATAGATTTTAGCAGGGGTCTTTTTGTAGAAGAACAGCTGCAGGAGCTCATTAGCATATGGTATGCTAATGAGCTATTAGGCTATTAGAATATGCCACGCCCCCTGACATCACCGGAAGTGATGTAAGAAGGGGAAGCAAAAGGGGGGGCATCTTCAAAAGCCTCCCCTTCCGTTCCCCAGCTGGCCTGGGTGGGGGAGCTAAGAGAGAAGGGGTTTAAAGTTTAAACTCCTTCTCATGAGAGTTGGGCCACAGAAGGAGGAAAGAGGGAGGGAAAGAGAGAGAGAGAGTAGAGAGAAGGAAAGAGTGAAAGAAAGAGAAGGAAAGGGGAGGGAAAGAAAGAGAGGGAAGAAGGAGGGAAACAGGGAAAGGAGGAAAAAAGAGAAGAGAAGAAGGTGGGAAAGAAAGAAAGAGAGAAGAGAAGAGAAGAGAAGAGAAGAGAAGAGAAGAGAAGAGAAGAGAAGAGAAGAGAAGAGAAGAGAAGAGAAGAGAAGAGAAGAGAAGAGAAGAGAAGAGAAGAATGAGGGAAAGAGGAAAAAGAAAGAAGGAAAGGAGGGAATGAAAGAAATTTGGCGGCAATTCAGCCCCATTATATCCTATGGGCCATTGAAGTCAATGGTGAAAACATAGGGTATATTCTGGGGGCTAGAGGGGAGGGGTTTGAGGGAGAGGCTCCAAACTCACAGGATAGCTGTTGGAGCCTCTTCCAAAGATACCCACCAAGTTTCAAGAACATTGGACCAGGGGTCCAATTCTATGGGCCCCCAAACAGGTTGCCCCCATTCCCTCCATTGTTCTCTATGGTGGGAATAAAAGTTATTTTTTTCCCACCATAAAGAACAATGGAGGGAATAGGGGCAACCTGTTTAGGGGCCCATAGAATTGGACCCCCTGATCCAATGTTCTTGAAACTTGGTGGGTATCTTGGGGAGAGGCTCCATCATCTACCCTGTGAGTTTGGAGCCTCTCCCTCAAACCCCCTCCCCTCCAGCCCCCAGAATATACCCTATGTTTTCACTGTTGACTTCAATGGCCCATAGGATATAATGGAGCTGAAATTGACACTTGGCTGCCTGAAAGACTCTCCGGGACGCTGGCTGGGGGTGGGGCTTGGCTCCTGAGCTCCCAGAGCTGTGCTCCGGTGCGCTCCCCCCAAAAAAAGACCCCTGGATTTTAGAGTGTGGTACTGGGGACTAGTGCTCTGCGTCTTGGCCTTTAGGGTACCCCAAGTTTCCATTTTGCCCCCCATGTTTTTCAATATCTGTGTAAAGCCACTGGGCGAGGTCATCAAGGGATGTGGGCTGACTTGCCACCAATATGCAGATGACATACAGCTCTATCTTGCAGTACCAGCAGATCCCAGGGAGGCTGTGGAAACTGTGAACAGGTTCTTGGAGGCAGTTTTGGAATGGATAACAGCTGACAAGCTGAAACTTAATCCTGACAAAACAGAGGTGATACTGATGGGGGGAAAGTCTGATCTGGGAAATGGGTTATCCCCTGTTTTGTATGGGGCTACAGTCCTCCTAAAGGAGCGGGTTTATAGCTTTGGGGTGCTCCTGAACCAGGATTGCCTGTTGGATAAACAGTTAGCAGTAATGGCCAAGGGTGTCTTTCAGCAGCTTCAGCTGGTGCACCAGCTGTGGCCCTTCCTGAACAGAAAAGTTCTTGCCATTGTGGTAGATGCCCTCGTAACATTTAGATTAGATTACTGCAGTGTGCTCTACATGGGGCTGCCCTTGAAGACTGTCAGGAAGCTACAGCTGGTACAGATTGCTGCGGCCACAGTGTTGACTGCAGTGGGTCACATGGACCATATCACTCCAGTCTTGTTCTACCTACAATGGCTTCTAATTTGCTTCTGGACTCAATTCAAGGTGCTATTATTGGCCTTTAAAATCCTGTGCAGCCTGGGACCAACATACCTTAAAGACTATCTTCTTCCCTATGAACCTACCTGCTCACTCCAGTCATCTTCAGAGGCCCTGTTTCAGTTGCCCCTGCCAGCTGAGCCTAGATTAGCAGCAACCCAAGAAAGGGCCTTTTACATCATGGCACCAAAGCTTTGGAACTCCCTCCCCAGGGAAAATTGTCTGACTCCCTCTATTGGTGTCTTTTGCCAGCAGATGAAGACTTTTTTGTTTTGTCTGGTATATCCCCAATAATGGTTTTTGGGCCTCCTTCTAGTGTTGTTTGTTTATGTGTTTGTAACTGAATTTTATATTTTTAACTGTTTTAAATGTTTAAATGTTTTTATCTTCACTGCCTTGTGGACCCTGATTGGGTGGAACAGTGCCATAAAAATGTTTTAAATAAATAATTAGTGCAGTTCTTTTCTCTTTCAGGGGAGAGAAACCCCAAAAGCCCACAAGTTTATCAGTAATTTAGCACATTAGTTATAGGTGTTAGGGGACATTTTAGAGTGAATGTACATGAGCTTATAGATATTTTAGATAGGGAAGGATAAAGATGTCCCTGCTAGATTGGTGATACAACACAGTCTTTTGAAATAGCATGAGTTCTAGCTAACAAAAGTATTGTGGGGGGAAGTAGACTAAATGTAGTCCCACAAAGAATTACACCCTTCTAAAACCACTTTAGATAAACATATGGAGCAGAGGTCCATCAGTGACTATTAGCCACAAGGTATGGATAGGGACTCTGGGGCAAGTGATGCTCTGTATTCTTGGTCCTTGGGGGGGTCAACAGTGGGAGGGCTTCTAGTGTCCTGGCCCCACTGGTGGACCTCCTGATGGCACCTGGTATTTTTGGCCACTGTGTGTTCTTATGTAAGCCACTGATTTCAAAGGATTTGGAAGGCCATAACTCTGTTTAGGATTGTGGTGCTAGTTGGTCAGTCATTACCTCAGTCTTTGACTAGTAGTTCAGCTTGAGGGGGGGGGTAAAAATCCAGTCTCCTGCATTTTTTAATTTGAAACTACATGAGACAATACTATTTTTGAACAGTTACAATGCAAAGCGGTGTACAGAGTGAAAATATTTGTTTTCTTATATAGTCTGTTGATTGTATATTGATTACTATGCTATAAAAACTTTCTTTATACTGCTACATTTTTTGTGTAGAAGTTATTTTAAATTCAGGCCCATCTCTTTTTATGTATAGCATTCACTTTTTTTAAGGGGAATTGTCTTACATTAAGGGTCATCTTTCTTTAGAGTAAATATTTCCAAACAATCTTTCCCCCCGTTAATATTTGTCAAATTCTGCTCCGTCTTGCCCTGACCTGGATAGCCCAGGAAAGCCCGAGCTCGTCAGATCTTGGAAGCTAAGCATGGCCAACCCTGGCAAGCAATTGGATGGGAGACCTCCAAAGAATTCCAGGGCAGAGGCAGGCTATGAAGCCTCATCCTCCGTGTCCCAGTAGGAGTCACCAGAGGTCGCCATGGTTTCCAGGCATAAGCACACACACACAAATGCAAAAATATCACAAAAAAATTCTACTCCATCTTTAGAAATCCAGATCTATACAGCTTACAATAAACGATGTAATGAGCAAATTACTTACTGCGCAGCATATCATGGTATGCATTATCAGCAATGGAGAAGATATGAGGAGGGGCCTCTGAACGCCTCTTGCCCTTATAAGCTCCAACAACTTCTGTCTTGTAGACTGGAAGCCATTTGTAAGGGTTTATAGTCACACAGAAGAGACCCGAGTAAGTCTAAAGAGGAAGTCAAAAGAAAGCACTTAGAAGTTCCAACCTTGATTGGGAAGGTATTCTCAGCTTTTCTCAGTTGTTGCTCCAGTTTGCCCAAGGCCAGTAAAGCAATTTTATACAAGGTGGCCCATAAAACCTTACTGAGAGCACAGAAACTGAGCAGCAAAGTGATCAGCACCACAGTATGAGACAGTGTAATGTGGTGGTTGGATTACGATCAGGAAGTCTGGGTTTTAAATAACATTGACGCTCACAAGGCAACTTTGGGCCAATCACTTTCTCTCAACCTAATCTACCTCAGAGTGTTGTTATGAGAATGTAACATGGAGGGGAAAACTGTGTCCAAGAGTTTTCTGGAGGAAGAGCAGAATAAAAACATCACACAGAAAAACACATAGTTATGGAAGTACATTCCATTAACAATACCAGTTGTTTCCATTAGGTTTGTCATTCATAGATGTGGAGGTTGCAAAAAGTAATTTCTAAATTTGGGGAAAGAATAGAAGTCTCTCAGCCTCCATCAATTTACCTCCAAACGCAGTCCATGCTACTTGATTAGGGAAAAGTGATGTCACTAGATTTGATACTCCACATCTTTTCTATGACATCACATTGGAATGACACAAGAACTGCAACCCACTACAATATGGCCAGTGACAATTTTCTTGTGGTGTACTACAACCCTCATTACAACAAGCCCGTGAGGTTGAGTGCCAACAATTTGTTCAAGATCCTTGCATCAATATCATAATGCACCACTATACATTTAAACATAGTTCTATAGTATTTCAACTCAGCTCTTCATCTGTTACAAGATGATGAATCCTAAACAGTGCAGCTCTGTACATGGCCTTTGGAAAGCAAAGCAATCTGCACAGTCTGTGATATAAACAGTCTCAAACTCATAAGTCATGAGTTTAAAAAGGAGTTAAACTCCTTTTTATGCTGTTGTTAGGACTCTGGATATTCTGTCCTATAAATATCCAAATTCTGTTGCATGGTGATACACTAAGAAAAGCCAAGTGCTGCAAGCTGAATAAATTATGCAACATATGCATACTAGTTCATTATGCATAATTTATTCTGCTTCTGCTATCCCTAGGAAGCAGCAAGGAGAAAGACCAGAGCAGCCTGGGCCAGCCCCCCAACTTCCACGATGTCACTCAAAACATCTTTCTTGTTGCCAGGATTGACCAAACCTTAGAAGCAAATGCTATAACTGCCTGGGCTGCCAAAATCCCAGGAGCAGCTGCCTCAGTCGTGTGAACACTGCTGCTTGGAAGAGGCACAGAGAGGCAGCTTGACAACTGGAGGGCTGGAATCCCCTCACAATGGAGGGGACATTATCAAGACCCTTCTGATCTCTATTGGCTGCCCAAGGCAAAGAAACAGTTCTAAGGGACTGAAATGACAGGCATCACAGGTAAAAATGAGAAAACTGTCCTCTACTCAGCCCTTGTTAATTTAACATGCTATCACCTTACTGCTCATCATATAATAAAACACAAGAGTGACATTTTAATTCTTATATGGTAGCAAAAAGACCCTTTGGCAGCTAGACCTTATGGCTGCCAGAGGCAAGCTGCTACACAGGAGTGTAAAACAGAGAAATTATTGGAGCCTGGTGTCTTAAAAATTACTCTCCTCTTCCTAGTAAGTAGATCATATTGGAAGAAAGACCGTTTGCAATGATTTTCTAAAATGGAAGCCATTCCAGGCAGTTCTAAAAATTGGAGTCCAACTGGCTGTAGAATCACTGAATGACAGATAACCCATTTCTAAGAAAGTCCATTTAAATTACTGTACGTTCAACCACACATTCAGCATCTAATGTGTGATAAAATCTTCCTTGATCTGTGGTAAAAAAAACACAGCAGGCCAAGCTACCCTAGGTGAGACAGCTCTAGTATGAGGTAGCTTGGTTCACTGTATGGCCTTATCTGTCCCTGTTTTAGGAATTTCCAAGCAGCAGACCTTCATAGAAAAAAGGGGAAGTAAGTATAAACAAAGACAGAGAATGTGGGTGAAGAAAAAGAGGAAGAGAATATGATGACAAAAAAGGAACACTCCTCAATGCATAACTAGAACTGAATCCTATGGGGGTCAGCTAGGAATGGGGGGCGGGCAAAGAACAGAAGCACACCCACTCAGCTGGAGCTGTTGATCAGCTCCATAATGTTTCTCCTATATAACACAATTCAAAACATATTTAAAGGCATACATAGATCATCCAGTTACTGTAGCGTCTGTTCAAATTGTGTAGCACCGATGCCTCGTTGAGGTGGGTCAGCATGGCCATATCTTCAATCATGTCAAACTTGGGAGGGTTCATCTGTTGAACATCATCTTCCTTCACAGTGACTGTCTGCAAGAAAGAAGATGGCAGTCTTTCCACTACTGCAGAAATGACCAAGTGAGCTGACACGTGCTTTAATAAAAAGTCATTTTGGGTGATTATTTTCAAGAATAATCCTAAGGATGAGAGAAAAAGAGAGGGATCGAGAAGAGAGAGAAGAGGGTGGCTTGCCCAAAACAATCCAGAGGGTTAACAAGGGAAGTTTTTAACCAGAAATTCTCCGCAGGCCCTTTCAAAGCTACCACAGGCCTTTGCAAAGTTAAGAGGAATCTGATGCAGCAAGAGCTCATCTCCTTTCTCCAAGGTCAGGGACAAAGGGTGGCTCTTGGGGATCAGCTGTCCCAAAGGCACCTGCTGGTCTGCAGAGTGCCCCAAGGGGCAGTGATCTCCCCAATGTAATTCAACATCTACATGCGCCCCCTTGCCCAGATTGCCCGGAGGCATGGGCTGGGGTGTCACCAATATGCAGATGACACCCACCTATATCTGATGTTGGGCAGTCAGTCCGACTCGACCCCAGAGGGAATTAGATAAACATAGGGAGCAGAAGTCCATCAGTGGCTATTAGCCACAGGGTATAGATGGGAACTCTCAGTCTGGGGCAGGTGAGGCACTCTATTCTTGGTGCTGGAGGGGGCAGCAGTGGGAGGGCTTCTAGTGTCCTGGCCCCTCTGCTGGACCTCCTGATAGCACGTGGTATTTTTGGCCACTGTGTGACAGAGTGTTGGACTAGATGGGCCATTGGCCTGATTCAACATTGGCTTCTCTTATGTTCTTATGTTCTTATGTTCAGAAGATCTGGACTGGGCATTACAAGCCATAGAGTGCTGGCTTAGACTGAGCTGATTGAAATTGAATCTGATGAAGAAGGAGGTCCTATGCTTGAGTTGGAGCTGACTGGGGGTAGGGATCCCACTACCATCCTTCGATGGGGCACCATTGGTGCCAGTGCCGAAGGTCAGGAGTCTGCCAGCACCGAAGGCTAGGTAGCAGCCACTGCCAAGACAGCCTTCTACCATCTTCGACTGATTAGGCAGTTGGTTCCCTTCCTCGGATGCAATGAACTGGCAATGGTGATCCACGCAATGGTCACCTCGAGATTGGACTACTGTAATGGTCTCTACAGGGTGCTGCCCTTGTCGCAAATCCAGAAGCTGCAGCTGATGCAAAATGCAGCGGCCAGGCTGCTGATGGGTCTCCCTGTGCGGGAGCACATCCAGCCCATGCTGAAGGCACTGCACTGGCTGCCGATAGCATACCAGATTTGCTTCAAGGTGCTGTTTTTGACTTTTAAAGCCCTATATGGTTTGGGCCTGTCTACTTGAAAGGCTGCCTTTCCCTGTATGTTCCCCAGAGAGCACTGAGATCAGGGTCTCAAAACTGCCTGACCCTTCCTGGACCGAAGGATGCCAGATTGGCCTCTGTTAGGGCCAGGGCCTTCTCAGTAGCGGCTCCATATTGGTGGAATGAACTCCTGGAAGACATCAGGGCCCTGCAGGACCTTTTACAGTTCCGCAGGTCCTGCAAAACAAAGCTCTTCCACCAGGCCTTCAATTAGGAGCCGCTACCAACAACACTGAACTAGGATAAGGCCCTTTATGACAACAGTCATAAACAGGATAAGTCCTGTGATGTCAACAGTAACTTCTTCTGGCCATACATTCTGTTAGATTTGCTACATCATGTCCTATAGTTACTGCCACCTGCACTTAAACTGTATTTATTTGTGACTTGTTACTTGTAATGTATATGAATGTTATGATGTGTTTTGTATGCACTGAATTTATTTTACTGAATTTTAACTTTTAATGTAAGCCACCCTGAGCCTGTTTCGGCAGGAAGGGTGGGATACAAATTGAATCAAATAAATAAATTTTAAAAGTAGATCCAGTTCCCATTCAGGTCGCAGTCGAAATGAGAGAGAGAAGTCTAATCTAAAGAATACTTTCCCTATCACAAATGGCCAGCTTGTCCAGCATCATGTGTGTGGGAGTATGAGGGCATTGTATCTACAGGAGAAACCTGCAGAGACACGTTTCTCCATGGAAGGCCATGTGAATAGTGTCAGAAGACAATGTGAGAGAGAAGAAGGAGTCAGAGGGCAGCTCCTAGGTTAAGACAAAGAGAGGCATCCCATTGAAGGAGATAACACCTATACACTCTTAGAGTGACATAGTGCTCCCTAATGTCCAGGCATGCTGAGTCGCTCACTCCAACACAAAGAAGGGTCATGTGCATTGGAACAGAACTGCACGTTCTTTGCTTGCCATTCCAGCATTTCTCCACTGCTGAAGACACAAGTTTCTATTCAGTTTAAAAAGAGATTTGTCTCTTTAGCAGTGGGATCTCATGTGGTGAGAACAAGCAAGGAAATTTCTCTGGTGCATGCCGTTCTCTCCTGCATGTCCCTTCCTTGGATACTTGCTTCTTTCTATTTAAGATTTTCTGGCTTACGCATGCAGCAAAATCTGTTCCTTTGTCCTCATTATGTCTAGTATGTTTTACTCTGGTGACTAATCAAACAGGGTTGGGAGGGGGACCTTACCCTCCCGTCTGCAGTCTCAACAGTGACTTTGCCACCACCACTCTCTTTAACCTCTGCTTCCACGTAAGCTTGTTTATCATCTGGAATCCAGCATTTCTTCTTCCCTAGGAAATAAAATTAATCTTTCAATGGCTTGCAAACATACAAAATACTGCACAGTGTATCAGTTTTACATAATACTGCCTGGGGTTCATATTCCATCATTTCCTAAAAACATTCCATAGACTCAGCAACACCTAGAAAGCATCTTGTGAGGTAACAGAGTGTTGTGTCCTGGGATCAGAAGGCAGAGCTGGCGAAATACAGCCAAGCTTCGCTCTCTGAGAACAATAGGGACTAGGTTCCTGAGCTCGCCAGTAGAGAGCCAATGGCAGCATTGGCGGGCGATTCAAACCCGCCAATAGGAATATGGGGCCGTCCCCCCTAACTGTATATAGTTGGCCTCCGGCCGTTACTGTTTGTTCTTGTCTTGTGTAAAGTACGAATAAACGGGTCTTCTCTTATGTCGTCGTCCGAGTCATGAGGCCCGAAACCCAGTACTTTACAGTGGCGACGAAGGTGGGATTTCAACGCCTTCCGTGACTCCATGAGCGACGAAAAGGACACCGCCGAGCACCGCATCGCTGACCCCGAGAGCAGCACCGCACCGCTCGCCGAGCATCGCATCGCTGACCCCGAGAGCAGCACCGCACCGCTCGCCCCGGCGCACGCCTTCCCAGACAGAGCCATGGCCGCCTCTCATGTAACACTGGAGCGCTTCGATCCGTCGCAGCCAGAAACCTGGGACGCATGGGTCGACCAGCTCATCAGCTATTTGGAGCTCAACGAAATCCGCCACCCAGACAAGAAACGATCGCTCCTGCTGAACGCGTGCGGCACCCAAACCGTCCGCCTCGCCAAGAGCCTCTTGGTGCCCCGCACGGCCTTGGAGAGCTCGTTTGGGGAGATCCTGGACGTCCTCAACGCTTACTTCAGCCCCCGGCCGACCTTCCTGGCCAAGAGGATGGATTTCCAGCGGCGAGTCCAGGCCCAAGGGGAATCCGTTGCCACCTTCCTGGCCGCGCTGAGGGCGCTCGCGGTGGACTGCATATTCCCGAGGGTGGAGGACAACTTGCTGACGCAGTTTGTGTGGGGCCTGGCGGACTCCAAGCTGCGGCGCAAGTTGGTTGGCTACCGGAGGCTCTCCTTGGACGAAGCCATCGATGCCGCAACAGCCCACGAGGCCGCGGAAGGGGAACGCCCGGCCGCGGCCGCACATGTGGTCGGGAGGAGTCCAAGCCCCGGGAACGCAGATACCGAAGAGGTCTTCGCCCTCAGACCCCAACACCGCCGGCCGGCGCCGTTCCAGCAGGCCAACAGGGAGCCAGCCAAGCCTTCCGGCAACCGGACCATCTGTGCCAGCTGCGGGGAAGGCCACGGAAGGAAATCCTGCAAGTTCCGGGATGCTGTTTGTCACGGGTGCGGGAAGCAGGGACACCTCGCACGGGTCTGCCGGTCCAAGGGCCCCAGGAATTCGAGATCGTCGGTCCCACCGCACCGCGCATCGTCCACCGCCTACGAGACGACGGAAGAGGTCGCCGAGTTGTACCATCTCACCGACCAACCGCTGCAGGTACTTCGCCTCCCCAACCCCTCCTCTGCCCCGAAGATCCAAGTAACCGTGCGGATCGAGGGGTCCCCCTGTTGCATGAAAGTGGACTCGGGATCGGCGGCGTCCATCATTTCCCTGGACACTTTAAAAAGACTTTGCCCATTAGGGGGACCCCCTCTACGTCCATCGCCACTAAGCTTGGTGGACTTTCAAAAGAACCCTGTCCCCATCCGGGGAGTCGGCACTTTCCGAGTGCAGTACCGAGACTTTGAGGGGCACTTGGACTTGGTGGTGGTAGAGGGAAATCTCATGAGTCTCCTGGGGCGGGCGTGGTTCGAGGCCCTAGGCATAACGATTGGGGGAGTGAATAAGTGCGGGGTGCGGGACTGGGGGGCGGTCTGCAAGGAATTCCCTGAGGTCTTTGACGGGAAACTGGGGTGTTATAAAGGTCCCCCGGTGTCGCTCCACTTAGACCCCACAGTGACGCCCGTCCGACGGCGCTTCCGCACCGTGCCCCTGGCCCTCCGCCCTAAAATAGAGGCCGAACTGGACCGGTTAGTGGCCCAGGGAGTCCTAGAGCCCGTCCCGAACGCTCGATGGGAGACCCCGATTGTGACACCCATCAAGCCAAACGGGGAAATCCGCATCTGCGCGGATTATAAGTGCACCATTAACCAGGCACTTCAGGCGCACGCATACCCAGTACCCGTGGTCAGCCATGTCTTAGCCACACTGGCGGGGGCGCGCATATTTGGAAAGCTGGATCTCGCGCAGGCGTACCAGCAACTCCCGGTAGATGAGGCCACGGCCGAGGCGCAAACCATAGTGACCCATCGGGGGGCCTTCCGGGTGAAGCGGCTGCAGTTCGGGGTCAGTGTGGCCCCAGGGATCTTCCAAAATCTAATGGACGATTTGTTAAAAGGGATCCCTGGAGTGACGCCGTTCTTCAACGACGTCCTCATCGCCGCGACCACCCCTGAAAGCTTCGCCGCCTGCCTCCGAACTGTACTGGGACGCTTCCAAGCCGCAGGGCTGAAAGTGAAGCGGGAAAAGTGCCTCCTCGGGGTGCCAGAGGTGGAGTTCTTGGGGTACCGGGTAGACGCAACAGGCCTGCATCCGGCGAGGGACAAGGTGAAGGCCATCGTGGAGGCCCCCGCCCTGAAGTCCAAGGCCGAGCTCCAGGCGTTCTTAGGCCTCCTGAACTTTTACCACGCCTTTCTCCCTCACAAAGCCGCCGTGGCCGAACCCCTGCACAGGCTACTGGATAAGGCGACACCTTGGGCATGGGGAGCGAGGGAGAAGGCGGCGTTTCGGGGGTTAAAGTACTCTTGATTTCTAACGCGGTACTCGCCCACTTTGATGAAAAGCTCCCGGTAATCCTTGCGTGCGACGCATCACCGTATGGGGTCGGGGCGGTCTTGGCCCACAAGCTACCGGATGGGAGGGAAGTCCCGGTGGCTTACTACTCCCGCACGCTGTCCCCCGCGGAGCGGAACTATGCTCAAATCGACCGGGAGGGCTTGGCACTGGTGGCGGGGGTTAAAAAGTTTCACAACTTTGTGTACGGGCGGCCCTTCACGCTCGTAACCGATCATAAGCTGCTCTTGGGACTGTTTGCGGCGGACAAACAAACGCCGCAGGTACTGTCGCCCCGGGTGTTGCGCTGGTCCTTGTTTTTAGCGGGCTACCAGTACCAGTTGGAGCATCGGCCGGGCAAGGCGCTGGGTCATGCCGACGCCTTGAGCCGCCTGCCGCTGCCGAATACAGGGGAAGATCCGGCCCCGGCTCCCGCAGTATTGTTAATGGAGGAGCTGCCAAACCCCCCCCTTCAGGCTGCAGACGTGGCCGCCCGCACGTCCCGAGATCCCATTCTCTCCCGGGTCCTAAACTGGGTGGTGAGGGGATGGCCAGCGGAACAGACAGGGCCAGAGTTCACGGCATACAAAGCCAGGAGGGAAGAGTTATCCGCCTTGAAAGGGTGCTTGTTATGGGGGGACAGGGTGGTCATTCCGGGGCCCATGAGACACGGGGTTCTAGAAACGCTGCATGAGGCCCACCCCGGCATTGTACGAATGAAAGCTCTGGCAAGGAGCTACGTGTGGTGGCCCGGGATGGACGCAGAAATTGAAGCCTGGGTCCGAGGGTGCACACGGTGTCAGGAAGTCCGCCCCAATCCCCCGAGAGCGCCAACCCAAAGCTGGGAGTCTACCCACAAGCCGTGGTCACGCCTACACATAGATTTTGCGGGGCCGTTTCAGGGGCTCCAGTTCATGGTGACGGTAGACTCCTACTCGAAATGGGTGGAAATAAGCCCAGTGTCTACCACCTCTGCCAAAGCGGCAATAAGGGCCCTGCGGAAAATATTCGCTACGCACGGGTTACCAGACACAATCGTGTCGGACAACGGAGCAGCGTTCACATCTGCTGAGTTTCAAGCGTTCCTCGAAAAGAACCTAATCAGGCACATACGATCAGCGCCCTTCCACCCGGCAACAAATGGACAGGCGGAGAGAACGGTACGCACCGCCAAAGAAGCCCTGAGCCGCATAACAGAGGGGGATTGGGAGTTCCGGCTGGCCCGCTTCCTCCTAACACACCGCACCACCCCAAACACCATCTCCGGGCATTGCCCCGCAGAACTATTGATGGGCCGCCGCCCCACAACCTTGTTAGACAGGCTCCACCCAGACCGAGCCCCAGAGAGAAAGCTGGTCGAGACCCGGGAGGCGCCCCGAAGCTTCCTCCCGGGGGAACCTGTCTACTTCCAGAATTACGGGGCGGGGCCTCAGTGGTTGGCTGGGCGCATCCTAAAACCCACCGGGCCAGTGTCATACGAGGTCCTAGCAGATGGGGACCGGGTCCTCCATAAACACGTGGACCAGCTCCGGAGGCGGCAAGACCCCGACACAGGGATCCAGTTACCGGAAAACGCCGCGGCCGCCCCAGCATCCGATCGGCTGCAGGCACCGCCAGCGGAGCCAGCGCCGGAAAGTCCATGGAATCCGGAGGGGGTCCCGGAGACAGCTGAACCGCCGCCGCCGCTGCCGCCGCCGTTACAGCCGCCACCATCGCCTCAGCTAATACCGGAGATCCAAGCCCCTTGTGCTGGAGGACCAACCGATGGGGGCCCCGCCAGTCCGGTACCGGCCCCCCGACGATCGCTAAGGGAACGGAGGGCACCAGCATACTTAAAAGACTATGTCACCTGATAGGAGACGAACTATGGGGGGAGGGGTGTTGTGTCCTGGGATCAGAAGGCAGAGCTGGCGAAATACAGCCAAGCTTCGCTCTCTGAGAACAATAGGGACTAGGTTCCTGAGCTCGCCAGTAGAGAGCCAATGGCAGCATTGGCGGGCGATTCAAACCCGCCAATAGGAATATGGGGCCGTCCCCCCTAATTGTATATAGTTGGCCTCCGGCTGTTACTGTTTGTTCTTGTCTTGTGTGAAGTACGAATAAACGCGTCTTCTCTTATGTCGTCGTCCGAGTCATGAGGCCCGAAACCCAGTACTTTACACAGAGTTACTTCCATACTACAGAGAGGACGAGTAGTTGATATCCAGACAACCAAAATCAGTTTCCCTGGAGAAAATGGCTGCTTTGGAGGGTAAACTCTATGGCATTGTAGCCTACTGAAGTCCCTCCCCTCCCCAAATCCCGCCCTCCTCAGGCTCCACCTCTAAAATCTCCAGGTATTTCCCCACAACCCTAAGAATGAGACAAAAAGAGACAGATCGAGAAGAGAGAGAAGAGGGTGGCTTGCCCAAAACAGTTCAGAGGGTTAATAACTGGATTTTAATCAGTAATTCTCCAGTTCAGTGTCTTGACCACTCCAGTGCTACCACAGGCCCTTTCAAAGGGAAGAGGAATCTGATGTGGCAAGAGCTGGAGCCAAGCCTCACTTGGACACTAGCCTAACTGAAGTTGGAAGCAACAGTGCAATTAATAAGTCACATCCTAAAGGCATGAAGTTTGGGTCACTTTCTAGTTAAGTGACCCTCGATGGTCCATACTTTATGCACTACTTTACATATGAATTTGATAAAAGGGAAAGAATGCAGTTATATTCCTGACTTTCACATTTATGAAATTGCTGGAAACAAAAGAACCAAAACAACCTTATGTTGAAAATTTAGAAGTGAGGGGAGCTGAAATTTGCACACCAATACAATACACCAAAACTGATCTACCTAACTGCACAGCAGATTACACTTCATGGAAATATGTCACAGTGCAGATCTCAAAAGACAGAATGAGAACCTACCTGTGCACTAAGATCTTCTTTGGAGGCTTTATTTGATTTACCCCTGCTAACAGAGCAGTGGTAATGAGAGATGAGGCTATTTTAGTGGTAGTAGTATGCCTCTTGGGAGACTTTTTCATAGGAGATTTGCCTGGAGTCTTGGCTGCTGGTGATTAGACTCTAAACATGTGGGGGGAGGGCTGTTTGCTTGTGCTGTTTTGGTTTCATCCTGTATTTTGTTTGACTTTTTCCAATCCTAGTTTTGATGAAAGATCTTGATTGGCTTTGTTTTTGCTTCGATGATTATCTCTTGCTGCTTTTACATTATTATATTGTTATGATTTTCTGGTGACTACTATTTATTACTGCTTATGTCTTTATCACTGTTTATATCTTTGTGCTCTCTATTTAATGTGAAAATAAAAACTGTAATAGCTTTTTATTAGGACCAACCCAAATGTCACAAAACCTTGTGCAACCTTTTGATTTCCTCCCGCTCTTCATTAGGCTAGATATACAATACATCCTTTCCTTTCTCCCATCGAAGCTCCATGAGACAATGTTCTTGAGCAGCAGAAATAGCTATGATGAAAGGACTGGAAAAAACTGGCTACTGCTAAAGTAGTTTTAGGATTCTTACCACAAAATAAAAAATACAAAGCACCTGAGATTGTAAATTCAGAATGGCAAGTTAAAAGAAGAGTAATAAAAGATGCTCTAAGATCCTCCAAGATCGGACACTCAAAAAGAATATGAAAAGAGGTAGCGATTTTACCTGAAGGACAAGGACAAAGATGGTCAGAACATGGAATATTCAAAAATCTATCCTGGCGAATCTGAGAAGAGTTAGCATTAAGACTAGCCAGGCAAAAATAGCAAGGGATAATTAAATAATATATATATGATGGAAGAGTTTTCAGGGAGAGAACACCAAAGTATTGAGAGGAGCAGACACATTTTACTCTAAACATAGTACTCAAATAATCAAGGTTCATATACAATACATCAAAACACGGGGGAGGGAGATATTTCAAATACAATGGGGGGAAATTTTCTCTCTGCAGCTTGTAGAACCAGGGGACAGGAGTTGCCTTGACAGTTATGATGATGGAAAGAGGTCCATGTGTCTTCATGGCTAGGAAGAAGCAGGAAAGATGCTCTTTGCAGGAACAGGGTGTCCTTTCCAGCTGGGAGAGAAAACACACCAGTCCTTTGAAGTGTTAACCTCTGGATTTGAGGGTGCAGGTTTGGCAGACTGGAGGCCCACAGCTGAGCACTCAGACTGGCTGAAGACCCCAGAGCGCACGTGGGGGTGGGGTCTGAAAAGGAGAGGTGTTCTTTTGTTGGGGGCTTCATTCTTGATTTCCTTTGCAGCTCCCTCTTGGTTGGGAACTCTGGGGAGTGTGTGTTTTGCCATGACGGATGACAGAGGGGAATGACATGAAAGGAAGATGCAGATGCAACCAGGGAAGTCATCCTGCATCTACCCAGATGCAACATAGACTGCAAGTACTTTAGTTAGAACCTTATAGTTTATTTTCCTTAGTGTGCTAGGTCCTGTCCTCTGCAATATCCTGAGTATGTGCTTTGTAAAAGTAAAGTCTTGTTTAACTTGAGAGAGTCTGCACAAGTCCTTATCCACCTGTCTGGCTCCTTGAGATGCTACTGAACAATACCCCTGCAAGGCTGGCTTCAGACAACTGTGTGAAGAGAGAGAAAGTCTGGGGGGAAAGTCTGTCATATGATCCCTGTAATGGACAAAAGACTGTTTCAGAAAAGCCCTTCCTTGTACTTTCTAGTTTCTACTTGGCAACCGATTGCCTCATGAGCAAAGACAATTCTGATTGGTTGCCTGCACACGTTCAAGCAACCAAGTCCTAGTAAGGACATTTAACATGCAGACCATGAGTAATCTGAGCTGTCTTCTGCCAAATTGAACTCATTTGGACATTGCTTACCTTGATGGCAGCAATTGAACCAGGTAAACTCAACCGTCGAATGCATTCAAAGCAGAATTTGTGGCATTCCTATTCCAGATCTGGATGCCATTTTGTTCTCTCAATGAGAACTAATTATGGATTTTACAACAGGGAAGAGCTGGTTTTAAAATGAATGGTAAAATGGAGCATGGGTTATGTTGCATACTAGAGCAACTGCTAGGCATGCATAAGGTCCAAGATTCAATCCCCAGTTAAAGAATTAGGCAGCAGATGACAGGAAGGACCTTAGCCTGAGACCCTATAGAGCTGCTGCCAGTCTGAGGAGACAATGCTTACTGTGATGGACAAATACTCTGATTTAGTATATAAGACAGCTTCACGTGGGTTCATGTTTGTGTGTACATGTGGTGTTGGGTCTGAAAGAGATGCCCCAAAAAGCTACTGGCACAGAGTAGAAAAAGATGGCCACAGTTACCCCAAAAACATAAAAGCTAGCAATTAATCAGATGACTCCCTAGCATTATCTGGAATGCACCAGCCTTTTGTGAGGCACACAATAGAAGAAAAATATGGCTGTTTTTTTTTAAATTAAACTGGATACCAGTTTGAGGTGATGCATTCAGTGAAGAGTCCATGATGTATTATTTTTATTGCATATTTTAATTGTTAGCAAGTTGGGACAATTTTTATCTGGCAAAACAGGACATAAATAATTTAAATAAATAGACATGTTGTGCCTATGAACCACAAATGACCTTGGCCATTTCTAGTCAGCCTGAGGGCAGCACACTCAGATACATTACTTTCCAGTTGTGGCTGAAGCTTAAAAATGCTGTTCCATTTTCTTCATTTTGGCACATGAAAGAACTGAACTCATATGGACCATAAGTCACCCATGTGCAATAAAGCAGCTCTCTTTTTTAATATATCCTGTGTGAGTCGCCAGTATGAATAAATGGTAAAAGGACTTATTAATGTTTGGCACATTTCTCATCTAAGAACAGTCTGTGTATTGGAATGCCCTTCCCTATGCAGGCTACTGCACTATTTCGAGATTATATACAGCTGCTCTCTGCTTTCAGAGAATATTGCTAATCATCCATAAAGAGATGATGCCTGCCACAGTTTTATAACCTTTGTTACTAGATATTGACATTATAGTCATCACAAATTTTATAGGGAAAAGTTATTTTGCCAAGTAAAATGGAAAGTTTGCCAAAATGATACTAAATCACTCTACTGTTTAAGAATTAAACTGCAAATCCAGATAGTGGGATTAGGATTGGAAAAAATGAATTGTAAAGCATAATTTGAGTAGCACTGGCCTAGAAAGGCAATATGTCAGATCCTTCCAGCTTTTCCATTGGTAAAAGGGATGATTGCAGATTTTCCCTTGACACTCTTCCTCAATGTGATTTTGTCCCATGTGGATCCCATGATCCCCAGCATAGTTCTATTGGGGATGAAAATCAGTTTCATCTCCTGTCTCTGGGGAGGCAACATATACATCTTCTAAAGCAATAACTAAACAAAATAAATGACCGTCTTGCCCCAGCAGAAAGTCTGGTAAAATCCAACCCAACGCTCATTAAAATAGAACACTACCAAAAAAGGTACATCTGAATTTTGAGGTGAGTGACAATTAGCAACAGGCCTTTTTTCTACGGCAACATCCAATTTATGGAACTTCCTTCCCAGAGATATTCATAAGGCACCAGCTGTCTTCATTTAGATATCAAATCAAGACATTCTAACAGCTCCAAGCTTTTGATCTTTTAGTACTCTTTGTGTATTTAATTGATATTAATTAGTCAGTTGTATACTTTTTAAAATTATTTTTTCATCTATTGGCTATCATTATATTTAAGTTTTATAAACTGCTTTTCAAAGCAAAAAAATCAAACAAAAAAAACCCTGGAATAAACGTTTTCCGGATCAATAAAATGTCCCACTACATACTATTCAAGTAGTATTTGATCTAGCAATTCATTCAAGCTAACTAGTCTGCAACACAACCAGAAGATAGTGTCTTACCATCAAAGGCCACAGTCTGCATCATCATGATCTCCTTCTCACTTTTTCGGAGGAAAGGCGCAGCTTCCCCAAATTCTGACATATCCATCATCTTGGCAAGGAAGTTGATGCGTGTACTCCCAAAAGGAAAGAAATATATAGCAACCTAGGCTGAAAAAAGAAATTCAAAAGATAAAATTGTTCAATACTGAGAAAGAGCTAAGGCACTTCCAGATAGTATCTGCTTCCAAGGGGAGTTACATATTGGCCCTATCTGCATTTGCTATGTAAAGCTGTTCCATGCTGCTGTGGCACTGGCTTCCCATTTGGCTCAGTATAAAGCTCTCCTCTGTCTGCATCAGGATGCAAGTTGTTTAGGGAGAGCGCGAGAGAGAGTGGGGAGGAGCGGCCTCCCAGGGGTGCCGGCAGGGCACTGTGCTGCTCTGCGCAGAGGAAACAGCACCTGCGACACCCCCCCCCCACAGAAAGTAAAAGGGGATGACGTGGCAGAGGGGGAGGCAGAGGGGGGCAGGAAAGGCGGAATGAGCTGGGTAAAAAACACAAAACACCCAGCAGTTGCCATGCAGGGCATTCTGGAGACTGCCCCAGGAAATAACAAATGGTTCAGGGCTGGATGTGCTTCCAACTCCCCCCACTCCAAATATGATCACAGAAAAATGTTCCCTGGCTGCTTTTAAACACAGATGACTGGATTTTCAGCTAACTCATTTCCTTTGTGACAGTTTGCGTATCTCCTTAGACGAGATGGGGGGGGGGATTCGGCTCCAGTTGTCTGCTTTTTGCTCACAGCAGCTCGACGGTGGGGAGAAGCAGTTGTACCACCTTAAAACCACATTTGGATAAGGCAGTGAGATGCTGTAGTGACCTCAGAGTGATCACTAAATGGCAATAAAATGATGTAGATACCTGATGCTGAGGTGAAAAATAGGAGAGTGGATGTGGCATGAAATACAGACAAAAATCTGTGAGACGATGTGAGATCATTGGCACAACGGTGGGAAATATCAATGCAGATTGGACCATTGACTCTGTGCACCCAGACCAGAGAACCTGCACCACACTGCCTCTTGTAACTAGAGCTATAGTACAGCAGCCAAATAAGACTCCTGGTCAAGTTGCACAGGTATCTTCTATATGGGGGGACTCCTAGGAGTACACTGCAATCCTAAAAACACTTTCCTGGGAGTAAGCCCCATTTTTAATAACATGAGTTATGTGTTCTACACAATAATTTTCAATGTGGTAGAAAGTAGAAAGTGCCCTTCCTGTGCGATACTGGCCAACCCTCCCCTCCAGCCAGCTGATCAGAGGCTGGAGGTATGGCCGGCACTGGTGTGCCCCTGCCTTCATTGAGGAGATCTGGCAACCCTATTCAAAACCCCTTTGCTCACCTTCTACTGCAATTTAATTCATTTATAAAGAAAAATTAGTAACAACTAATGCCAGCTTTCAAGTCTTCCTACGAGCTTTCCCCCAGATTCATTCATTCATTCATTCATTTTCTTTTCATTTCTTTTTCAAATACATGCCCTGCCATTCTGGCCACAACAGGCCATCAAGGAGACACACAATGCTCAATCCAGCTTTATGCTGTTGGTACTCACTGAAGAAGAAAATGAATTGCACACATGCTTGGAGACACACAGCTATAACCTGGCACTCAAAACAGGTTCTAGGGCTGCCTCAGCTCTCATTAAACAATTCACAAATTAAGACTCCACTGATGTTGCATTGTATTGTAGTTCCATTACAAACTTAGAAAAAGAGATGCTTCCGTCTCTCTGAAAAATTCTTCTTTGTTCTGGAAATCATAATGTGTGGGGATGCCACATAGTTACCTGATGGCAAAGGAAGTCAATCTATTCTTTCTTCGTATGTTCCAATAAACCCAGACATAGCAAAATACATGCTGGGGTTGAGCCCTGGCACAATTTAAGCCATAAAAACTCCTTCTTTTGCAAAGTCTTTCAGGTTAATGACTAAGTTATGTCTCATGGAACCACAGTTTATTTACAGAATAAATGGCTATAGATGTCATAAGGACATTTGCCCTGGTGTGCAATGCCACCTTTATAGCCTTTACAAGACGATAATGATGATCTGCAACTTTTTTATTCTACAGTGCTTCCGGGATTTGCAAGTTCAACATATACAGTGTTCCCTTCCCCAATATTATTTACAACAACCTTATGGACCTTGATTAGGGTCTGATTCAAGATCAACCAGAGAAGGAACAGCAATTTCAATCTAGGTCTCAGCAATTCAAGTCCAGTCATTCTAACCATTACACTATAATCCTTTTCAAGATACCTGCTTTCTCTAACACAAAGACTAACCCCCTCAATGGACAAGGCAATCACCAAGAGCTCCGCTAATATCCTCACTATATAGTGTATGCATTGTAAAACAACACTGAGTTGGATGCCACCTAAAATCCTTCCGTCTGCAGAAGCATGATCTAGTCACCACTAGGGACACCACAAAATTCATGTTAGATGTGTTTGACTGTCAAATTTGCAGTGTTCAAATGAGACAATCAGATGTGAGCCAATGACCCTGTCTGATCAATTGGCAGTAAATGACTCAAATGCCTCCTAAACAGGTTTGCATTGAGTTTTCAAACCTGTGCAAAATGCAAAATGCTTAGTGAGCTACCATTTTCTTTGCATTTTTCACCTGATGTTCCGCAGGAAGCCTTCTGGACGTTCTTTAAAAAATAAAAATCAGCAATTGCAGCTGCAATTGAAGGTATTGTCAGGATCAGCAAAGTCCAAGCTTTCATTTTTAAGTAAGCCTTTAGCTGCTTTCATTGTGGAGTTATAATAAGAAAGGAGCTACTGAGACGCTTCCCCTAGTAACTCCACAGCAACACAACAAAAGGAGCTCAAGACCTATTTTTTTAAAAAAGGTGAAACTTCAGTGATGGTGACAATACTTTGATAGTATGTTAGATTGCAATACCATAATAACAACTACCAATTTTTTTTAAAAAAAACCTCCAAAATCCTCTGGTGGCAAGGCACAAAAAATGATGCCCATAGCTGTAGGAAAAACCAGTTGTGGTGTAGTACACCATTAGGAAGGCATACAATGCAGCAGCCTGTTAACAGTCAAACCAATCATCAAAAATTTGGTTCCTTGTTTGTGATTGGCAAGTGGAATATGAGTTGAACTAGTGGTTATTCAAGTACCCCTGCCTGCATCCGCTCCTCTTGTTAAAGTCCCAAATCCCACCCCCAGATGCTCCTGAGGGATGGGGAATAGTTCAAGTGGGAAAACGAACAGTTTTATTAGGATGTCAGATGCAGGCAGAAACTGGTTGAAATAGACCTCCTCAACACACATGGAAATTTTAGGTGGGTCCATTACTTTTAATAACCACATTTCAGAATTCCAGGAATGATTTGGAGAAAGGCAGAGCACTTTATGCACAAGCTGACAACAAAGGCCACACAAGGAATGGCAGTGGTTCCTTCCCAAAGGAGTCATCAGCTGTTTTCACCATTCAGTAAGAAATGGATATATATATATATACTTGATGAAGAACCTGAGTGTGTCTCAATCCTTTCAATTTTTTAAATAACAGAGCTGGTTCATCAAAGAACCAGACTATGAATTTTATGCACGTTGTAAGATACCTTGCCTTTTCCAGGATAAAATTATCAGTCTCATTATATTGCAATTTAATTTTCCTCAGCTAGAAACCTTAACAAAGATGGGGTCAAATTAACCCAGCGACATGAGGGAAAAAATTCTAAAACTTTGTTTCCAGTCTTCTCAATTCTGTATTCTGCATATTCCTCAACCTTGACAAGGTCATTTGCCCTGCAGTGTTTCATTCCTTTGCTATTTGTAATTTTTTTTATAAATCACAGCATGTGCTCTGATGGTGGTGAGTCATTTTTACCCTCAATTATATTGAATGGGAGAGTGACACGAGCATTTTGAGGGTGAAATCAACAAAATTATATTTTCTTAATTTTTCTGATATTTTCTCCCTGACATCTTTGCTGCTCTTCTGTTCCTTTTCTGCCTAAGGGAAATATTTAATGAAGTGTATGATAGATCCCCCCTCCCCTTATGCTCAATGAAACTTCCAGTAGGTTGGGGGAGTTAAAAATTTCTGGTAATTTACTGTGGGATCTATTCTAACCCTAAATCAGATTAGTCCTGTTTAATACTGATATAAAAGTATGTTTAGAAACTAAGGGTAAGTTTCTGAAAAGCTGACAATCCTTCCTTACAATTACTAGACCAGTACGCAGTTCAAGCAAAGGTGTTTTCTCTGTGTAGAAACTGAGAGATTCCAAAAAAAAAAAAAGTTCCTTGTTTCACCTTCAAAACTAACAGATTTAGTGTACTAAGACCCAGTTTTGACTATCATCAGCCCACAGTTCAAAACTGGTAGTGGTCTTTATTTGTAAATAATGTGTAATTTTAACTGTAATAACACAGATGCACAGTGGGAGCCTTAAAAACTAATAAACTGTTCCAGCATAAGCTTTTGAGAGGTATGGAGTGATGATGTGAGTTCTAATTCTCAAAAGCTTATGCTGGAATAAACACTGCTTATCTGTAAATTACCACTAGACTTGTATTTTCATTGCTGCAACTCTGGAAGTCCTAGGAGATCACATTTTTCCTTGCTACAGGCTTGGTGCTATGGTACATATGAAGATGAATGGGAAAAAGCCCTTGGTAAAGAGTGCTTTGCTCCTTTGCTGAACCCCAGCAGAAATGGCTTGACTACTATGATCTTTTGCTTGTAATCTATGTGGGACAGTAGAAACCAGCATAGGGCTAAACACCTAAAATTTAGTTCTGCTAAAATATTCCTTCTCCTTGAAAGAAAGGCATCTTTAATAAGTCCTAACTTAGTTTTAATAAAATGTCTATGATTCTCACTAACTGATGATTATGATTCAAATTCTGAATAGCAATAACATTTATTTTCTATCCAGAATCTCCCTTTGAATTCTACTGCAGAAGATTCTAAAATCAGATCACAGTTCTCTCCCAATGTTCATTCCACTGATTTATGAGATGGAATTTGATCCTTTAAATTAGGAAGGTTTTCAAAATGCATTCCAAGTTTTGGCATTAAAAACTCCCCTCACTTTAGCACTTAAACAGGAGAGAGGAATGCTCTTCTAATTCAGCCGGGAGATTCTTTGTTCATATTGCACTGTAAATTTATGCCTTCATGATGGAAGTTGTCACTCTTCCATGCTCAAACGGCCTTGTTAAAACTGGAATGCAGGGAGCTCACACAACCACGCTGTGGTTGTGGTCTCATTAACGTTTGAGTTTCTTGAAGACTGCATCAATATCAATTGACCCAAGTCTGCAATCTTCTATTACCAGATAAGAAACTCTGCAGGGTTTCTTTCTCAAGAAAGCATTTATGTATCAGAAACTGAATGATCCATCTTGGACTTTAGTTCACTTAAACCTTGTCATAATAAGCTCCTCTATAAGGGCCTCTCTGTTGAGGGTTTCAAAGAACTGTATAAGCATTAGTTAAATTCACTGATACTCTGGGATGATGTATTACAATGAAAAGAATGATAGCATAATGATGTGACTCTTACACACTAGTCACTAGGTTGCATCTCCTGGGCTAGGCAAGTATTGCATGGGGTGTCAGTAGTGTGGGTATGAAAGTGTGGGGGAGTTTAAATATATCGGGCATTATGTTGCCTCTGTTGTAAAAACTGCAAAAGCATACATTTTTTAAAAAAGTGAAGGATACAGAGAAAATTAATATCAGAAATATAAATGTCAGGATTTCTGTCCTCCACAATCTCATTTTCTCATAAGAACTGGCTTGGTCTAAAAGCATCTTAAGGCATTCCAGTTCAGGTCCAACTTAAATATATCTTGGGCAGCTGATCCACCAGGATGTTTACTCTGCATATCTCAAAAGCCTTTTAAGGTATTTGGGAAAGACAGAAAACATGACTTGCATATAAAAGGCAATCAGTCCATCTTCTGGATGAAAAGTCTACACATTTCCTTTCAGAAGTAATGTGGTTCTTCCAGCTGGTTGAGCATTTAGACTATTAGGGGCTCGACATAAAGACACGTCTCCAATGCACTGCACTGACTGATGGCACTTAGAGCTACTAAACCAATGTTCTGTGTTTACGGGTATTCATACTAAAGCTTTTACATTTTAGCAGCATAATACCAGCAAAACACAATACATTATACACACACACACACACACACACACACAAACATATTTAGAAGGGAGAGAGAGCTTGGTACCTACCCCAGACTGTAAAGGACCAAGTACCAGAAGTCTGCTTACTTGATACTTTTTATACACCTTCTGCCAAGGTCACTGGTGATAAGGATGTAAAAGGCATCAATTGTTTTCCTTGTTTCTATATTTATCTGCTGGGCCCTGGAACAAATAACAGTGTTGAAGCATGTATGGAATGCCTAGGGGAGTGGTTTGTGACTTGATTTTGGCTTAATCCTTCCCACCCTTCCATCAATTAATATAACATTCACAAAGTACATGTATTGAAAAGAAATGCAATGCCTTACCAGTTTATTTTTAAAGCAACAACAAATATCCATACATAGCCTCATTAGACATCAAAACTATGAATCATAAGCTAGTTATTCTGACAACCAGTTCAGATGTTACTCTTCAGGGAAGGTAGTCAAAGTGATGGCAAGAGGACGGAGCTTCAGGCTTGTGCATGCCCCCCACTCTTTTTACTGTACATAAAAAACAGGATTTGAACTATACTGTACCACATTTCTCAAACACATAAAGGAATTGCCTTACTGGTTCAGAACAAAAGTCCATCTAGGACAGCAGTGTGGTTGTGAAAACTCACAAGCAAGAAACATGAATCATAGATTTTGTTATTTGTACTGGTACTGCCTGCTTAGAGGGGAATATCCCAGTTTCAACAACTATGATTACTCATGAGCAAAGGCTTGGGTATCCTTGATATCATCCAACGAACAGCTATCAAGCAGCTTTGTGGCTGCACAGTAGTTATGGTGGTGAAGTTTTATTTCCTTCTGTCTAGTGGCTGCTTTTGTATCTACTCAGAAGGTAAAATCAGTTCTCTGCAATGTCAGTGACAGTGGGTTCAGGTAATGAAATGATGTGTGGGAGAAGACTACAAGTCCCATAAGGCTTGCAAAGACACATATGCACAAAATAACATCAACAAGACATTACACCAATATGTAAAATTTATTTTAAAAATAATGAAAAATTAAATTACTGGCTGAGCCACTGGTTTGGTTATTCATTATTTAAATTATTAGCAGCCAAGCAGCACACAATGGCAATAGGTCTGTGGGAGAGAAGGAAACTAATGAGTCTCTCATCAGGCTGCATGAAAATGTGCATGCATGAAATGCTGCAAAATTCACCAAACAGTTTGAATATATGAAAATATGAAGGGGGTGGGCTAAGTCTCCCATCAGGATGTGTGAATTAAACTTCTTGTTTGGAACTGGTGAAGAAAACGTGAGCTGGTTCAGCAGGTGTTCAAGTATCCCTACTAGGTTGACCTCAAAATATGTCTCTCAGAGGTATTCTATTTTCCACAAGCTGTTTTGACTAATAACCATTATTCTGCATGTATATAGGATCTTTCTGAACTCATAATCCACCCCCCAATAATGAAAGAATTTTAGAGAGTAGGAAGATCCTCCCCAAGGCACAGTACCCAATTTGAACGTTATCTTCTATATGTAATAAGGAAGCTAGTTGAAAGTACACCAAACTTTAAAACTTTATTCCTACTTTTACTACATTGATGTGTTCCCTAATTTAGTCATGTCTGAGCAAGCCCTAGCCACAATATCACTGACATTCACTGTGTTACTGATTACCCGGCTCTAAAACAAATGGGTGTAGATTACTTCTTGTCCAGGTTTTGGGTAGCAATTAAAAAATTCTCTACTTCAAGAAAATTAACAGATTTGTTTACTTTCAGCCATGTCATCACCTCGCCTAATTTGATTGACTTTATGAAGATCTCAAGAAGGAGGACAGCCAAGGGAGAGGTAGTGGCTGGAAAGTGTTAACAAGGACTGAAGAAATCTGGATTCAGATCCCCTCTTTGCTATGAGGACAAAATGATTGCATGAAGCTTCCTTATACTGAATTAGAGGAAGGATCTTTTGAGGTCAGTATTATCTACTCCACCTGGCAGTGGCTTTCCATGATCTCAGGAAGGGGTCTTTCACACCACCTACTATCTAGTCCTTGTGACTGGAGATGCTACAGGTTGATCCTGAGACCTTTTCCATTTAACTTCCATGGTCTAACTCTGAGCCATACTCCCACCCCAGGAGGGGATGACCCTGGATGAGGGCCAGCCTAAACTCCTTGGAGGTTGGGCAGGACAAATGTAACAGGCATATGGATAATGAGGTTGAAACTTTCAAACGGTGCTGCAATCAGCATGAAAACTGCCTCCAAATCTGTTTTTCATACTGAGATTAGAAAGTGGAGACAACTCAGTGAAGCAGTAATCAATACCCAAAGCACAAGATACTTTAAAAGCTAACAAATGTATTAAGGTTGATGATGACAAATTGAAATTGTTAATGATTTCTTTCTATTCCTTGTCTTAATCATCAACCAAAGTGTTATGTCTTCAGAGACATAAGGCTAGCATAAGTTGAGCAGGTGCTCATTATGCGGATTCAGAAACTGTCTGGTATCGCCCAATCAAAGGGCTTATGGAGGGAACATCTTTGATAGGTTATGGAATGTAATATGATTGGTCTTTATTTGTGATTTGTGATTGGCTATAATGTACAGATTATTATTGGTGATTCTTGTTATTGTGGGCGTGGCTACTACAGCCAGAATTGTATATAAGTCGCTGCTTTTGACTGTTTATTTGGTCTAGCTGGTCTAGCCCTTAGCTGGTCTAAACCTTGGAGCTAAATAAAGCTGAATCACTTTGAACTTACCTCCTGCGTTAAGTCTCATAGTTAACAAGTGGCGACGAGGATGGGATATAGCGGGTAGGAAGCCCCGCTGGAAGAATCACGGAGGAAGTTCCGATCAACCGCGAGCCTCTGAGGGAGCCGTCCGCTCCAGAAGGCGCCGCGATGAGCTCCAAGCTTCGGTTCGAGCCGTTCGAGCCAGCGACGGAAGACTGGGAAGCATACCTTACCCGGTTCAAGTTCCACCTTGAGAGTGGCGGAGTGACGGATGCCGCGAAGAAACGAGCCGCGCTACTTAGCTCGTGTGGCAAGGAGGTGTTCGGCATCGCCCACTCGCTTGTCACACTTGATGATATCAAGACCGTGCCATACGCCACGCTGACGGAGAAGTTGAAGGCCCACTTCGCGTCGCAGCCTTCCGAGATCGCTTCCCGGCACACGTTCTACGAGAGGCGGCAAGGCTCCAGTGAATCCGTAGCCGAGTTTGTGGCCGCATTAAGGAAGTTGGCGAGGGCTTGCAATTTCACCGATCTCGAGACAGCCTTGCGAGACCGATTGGTCTGCAGTCACCGCGATGCCAAGCTGCAGCAACATCTATTCGCCCTCAAGACGCTGACATTCAAGGTCGCGTTCGAGGAAGCCATCGCCGCTGAGGTTGCTGAAAGGTCAATGCGAGAGGTGCGACAGCAGCCTGCAGCAGCCGAATCCAGCATTCACCTACAGGTCGAGGACCGTGAGCCAGCGCCTGCCGTTGATGACGTACGAGAGCCTTATTCCAGCAGCCAGCCGCGAACACAAGTGAAGACTGTGCCAGTGCGTCAGTGCCTTGGTTGTGGCGGGAAGCACGAGCACGACACCTGTTGGGCCAGAGAGTTGGTTTGTCGGGCTTGCGGAAAACACGGGCACATCGCCAGAGTCTGCAAGTCGAAAGGATCGCCGCCTACCTCACTCCACAGCGCTCTCAATTCTGAAGCAAGGTCAACACGACCTGCTCTTCATCCCTGTCGTCCCGAAACCCGACCCTGTCATCCAACCCCTCTTCATCGTCTGTCCTCACCACGGGAGCACCCCGGAGGAAGAAGATTTTCATCACCTTGTTCCTCGACGGCGTTGCCTGCCCTTTCGAAGTCGATTCCGGGTCGGCTAGAACAATCATTTCAACGTGCACCTTAGATCGTCTTTTTCCAAGCCGAAGCCGCCGCCGCCTCCTGCCCACTGACGCCCGTCTTGCAGATTTCCAAGGGCACCGAATCCCATTGGCAGGTGAGGTGGAATTTGAAGTCCGTTTCAAAGAGCGTAAGGCGGCTCTGTCCCTGATTGTTGCCGAGGGGGACAGGGTAAGCCTATTGGGGCTTGATTGATTTGAGCCATTAGGCATTGCTATTTCTGGTATTAATACGGTATGCCATGATAAATGGAATTGTTTGTATGACGAGTTTCCTCAGGTTTTTGCAAAAGGGCTGGGAACTTATACAGGTCCCCCGGTTTCATTTGAGTTGGATCCAAATGTTAGGCCTATCAGGTTAAAATATAGGAAGGTGCCATTAGCATTGCAACCAAAGATTGAAATGGAAATTGACAAGCTCCTAGAGCAAGGGGTTTTGGAGCCAGTTCCGTACAGCAAATGGGAAACGCCCATCGTTACTCCTGTCAAACCTGATGGATCCATACGTATTTGTGCAGATTATAAATGTACAATTAATAAGGCATTACAACATCATTCCTATCCTGTACCTGTGATAAGCCATGTACTTGCATCTCTTGGGGGAGGCACGGTTTTTGCAAAATTAGACCTTGCCCAGGCATATCAACAGTTGCCCGTAGATAACAATGCTGCGGAAGCACAAACCATCGTTACGCATATAGGTGCGTTTAAAGTTAAACGCCTACAATTCGGGGTTAATGTCGCACCTGGGATCTTCCAGGGTTTAATGGAGGGGTTGCTCAGAGGTATAAAGGGAGTAATTCCCTATTTTGATTATGAAAGAGTGATGAAGAATTGCTTGAAAGGGTCCGGAGTGTTCTGAAGTGTTTCAATAAGGCTGGGTTGCAAGTAAAACGGGAAAAATGTGCGATTGGGGTCTCAAGTGTCGAGTTCCTTGGGTTCAAGATTGACAAACAAGGTGTACACCCAACCCCTGGAAAGGTAGCAGCTATACACAATGCACCCAGACCTAAGAATAAAACGGAGTTACAAGCCTATCTAGGGCTAATCAATTTCTACCACTCATTTCTGCCCCACAAAGCTTCGGTAGCTGAGCCATTACATCGGTTGTTAAATAAAGGCGCGAAATGGGTTTGGGGATGGCTACAGGAAAAAACATTTGAAAATGTTAAAGCATTACTGACATCTGATAGCGTGCTGACTCATTTTGATGAAGGTAAAATGTTGGTTCTGGTGGCTGATGCGTCGCCATTCGGTATTGGGGCAGTTTTGAGCCACGTAATGGATAACGGGTCTGAGGCGCCGATTGCATATTACTCAAGGTCATTGAGTAGTGCGGAAAAGAACTACGCACAAATAGACAAAGAGGGTTTGGCGCTTGTGAGTGCGGTCAAGAAATTTCATGACTTTTTGTACGGCCACCGTTTCCTTCTGGTAACCGACCATAAGCCGCTCCTGGGGATATTCGCCCTTGACCGCCCAACGCCTAACATCCTATCGCCCAGGATGTTGAGATGGACTCTGTTCCTCGCAGCGTATGAGTACAATCTGGAGCACAGGCCAGGAAAGTGCATCGCACACGCTGACGCCCTGAGCCGCTGTCCCCTGCCTGAGACTGGTCTGGATCCCGCTCCAACGGCAGACATCTTTGCGCTGGATGAACTGTCAAAGTCTCCCATTTGGTCCGCGGACATTGCTACGGCCACCCAGAAAGATCCAACACTATCCCGTGTTTTAAACTGGGTGTAGAGGGGGTGGCCAAGTGTTTGTGTTGAGCCTGAGTTCAAAGCATATTGGGGGAGAAGGACTGAGCTATCTATCTCAAAGGGCTGCATCCTGTGGGGAAATAGGGTGTTGGTTCCCCCCAAACTAAGGGAAAGGGTGCTTGAGTCCTTGCATGCCGGGCACCCTGGCATCGTACACATGAAGGCCCTGGCCAGGGGATACCTGTGGTGGCCAGGGTTGGATGCCAATATTGAAGAAAGGGTTCGAGGCTGCTTAAGCTGCCAACAGTCTCAGCCTGATCCTCCGCATACACCAGCAGCAGCCATGGATAGAGCTGAAAAGCCTTGGTCAAGGCTGCACTTTGACCTTGCGGGGCCAATCAACGGCCAAATGCTCCTGGTGGTTGTGGACTCTTATTCGAAGTGGCTGGAGGTAGTTCCCATGAGATCCACAACTTCGGCAAACTTAATAAAGGCTTCGCGCCAACTTTTTGCCACCCATGGGCTACCTGAAGTACTCATCAGCGACAACGGCCCTCAACTGACCTCTAGGGAGTTTGCCGGCTTCCTAGAGGGATACGGCATCCGGCACATCACCACAGCCCCGTTCCATCCCGCTTCCAACGGCCAGGCAGAGCGGATGGTTCGGACGGCGAAAGAGACCCTCGCCCGACTGCCTGGCGAGGACTGGGACCATCGTGTGGCCGATTTTCTCCTGTGGCAGCATGTCACACCGAGCTCTGCCACAGGGAAAAGCCCGGCCGAGCTGCTCATGGGGAGGAAGCTGACAACCCTCCTCGACCGCCTGCACCCGGACCTGGATGGCAGCAGAGCTGTACGGGCTGAACCGCCCACGCCATCCAGGGAGTTCCAGCCCAGGGACTGGGTCTTTGCCCGTAACTATGCTGAGGGGCACCAGTGGCTTCCCGCCGAAGTCACCAACCGTTTAGGGTCCAGGATGTATGTGGTGAGGCTATCTGATGGCCGAAAGATATGCTGCCACATAAATCAGCTCTGGCAACGGTGGGCTCCTGCGGAACAGGAGCAAGAGGCCAGGGATACATATGGGCCCAGGGAGCAGTCCCACTTGCCTCCGGACGAGGTGAGTGCTGCTGGTTCTCGGCAAGAACCTGAGTCAGGGCAGAACCCTGGACTCACGAACCCTGGAGAGCCCGTCAGCCCAGCAATGCCTGGCGCTGAGTCTAGTACAGACCCTAAACCAACTGAAGCCCCAGAATTAAGGCAGTCGGAAAGAAGCAGAAGGGCCCCTCCCTACTTATCCGACTATGAGTGTGTTCCATCTAAGGGGGGAGGAGTTGTTATGTCTTCAGAGACATAAGGCTAGCATAAGTTGAGCAGGTGCTCATTATGCGGATTCAGAAACTGTCTGGTATCGCCCAATCAAAGGGCTTATGGAGGGAACATCTTTGATAGGTTATGGAATGTAATATGATTGGTCTTTATTTGTGATTTGTGATTGGCTATAATGTACAGATTATTATTGGTGATTCTTGTTATTGTGGGCGTGGCTACTACAGCCAGAATTGTATATAAGTCGCTGCTTTTGACTGTTTATTTGGTCTAGCTGGTCTAGCCCTTAGCTGGTCTAAACCTTGGAGCTAAATAAAGCTGAATCACTTTGAACTTACCTCCTGCGTTAAGTCTCATACTTAACACAAAGGGAGACTACAACCAAAATAATCAGAAGGAGACTGGAAGGGCAGCCATGGAGGAACTGAAAAGATCTTTAATTGTAAGAATGTGTTGTTGGTGACTGAGATCAAGATAATTTATACTATAGTATTCACCATTATTATATATGGGTGTGAAAGTTGGACAATGAAAACTCATTTAAACTTGATTCATTTAAAAAGTGGTGCTGAACGAGAGTTTTACAGATACCATGGACCACCAAAAAGACACATAAGTGGGTTCTGGATCAAATCAAGCCTGAACTCTCTCTAGAAGCTAAAATGGCTAAGCTGAGGCTATCATACTTTGGTCACATTATGAGAAGACAAGACTCACTGGAAAAGACAACATTGCTAGGAACAGCTAAAGGAAGAAGGAGAAGAAGAAGAAGAAGAAGAAGAAGAAGAAGAAGAAGAAGAAGAAGAAGAAGAAGAAGAAGAAGAAGAAGAAGAAGAAGAAGAAGAAGAAGAAGAAGAAGAAGAAGAAGAAATTAGATTTATACCCTACCCTTCACTACCCGAAGGAGTCTCAGAGTGGCTTAAAATCTCCTTTCCTTTCCCCTCGCCACAACAGACACCCTGTGAGATAGGTGGGGCTGAGAGAGCTCTTTCAAGAACTGCTCTTGAGAAAACAGCTCTGAAAGAACTTGTAACTGACCCAGCAGCTGCATGTGGAGAAGTGGGGAATCAAACTGAGTTCTCTCAGATTAGAGTCTGCACTCCTAACCACTACACCAACATGAGATGGATTGACCCGATAAAGGAAGCCACGACCCTCAGTTTGCAAGACCTGAGCAAGGCAGTTAGGGATAGGACATTTTGGAGTTCATTAATTCATTGGGTTTACATAAGTCAGAATCAGCTTGACAGCACATAATATACAGACTCATCAGGCATGACACCATAGTCTTTACCACAAAAAGCTCATGCCACAGTAGGCTTTAGGTGCCATAGGAGGACTCTTGTCATTTTTGCTGCTACAGTCTAATACTGCTACTTTCCCCCACCCACATAGCTAAAACTTTTTTTAAAAAATTGCTGTTAAAAATTAGAACTATAAAGAAATTCTCTGTGCTATTCCCTAATACTGACAAGTGATACTTAAGGAATTTTGAAGAGGCAAAATTAAAAGACAAAGCAGACATTTGTCAACAATGCATATGTAATTTGTAAGTTAAGGAGTCTGTACTTTGGATACATATACAATATAGTTTTTAACATTCTAAACTTCTGTTATATACACAAGGCAAGTACAACTTAATCATGAAACAACCACTAAAACCAATATATCCTCATATTTATATAATATAAAAAACTGGCCCTTTCCACACATTGCCCTCAAACACTTTAATCACTTGGAGATTTAGTCCCCAAATGATTAAAATATTTCCATGCTAGTGAGACAGGAGTTTGGTATACGTGTACTTCTGGGAACTAATTACTAGAGAAAAACTTGAATATGGAGCAGTCATAAACATCATTTTTGAGATAAAGGTTTATAAATGTTCCACATGGAGACCTTTTCTTTTAAAGCCAATTTTATAATTTCTGCAATAGTCACACAGTTGTACATAACTGGCTGTGTCAGAACGTGGAGTAGACACACAGTCAGATGTGCATCTGATATTTGTTCACTGGTCCCTACGAAGAGGAAGAGATACATACCTATAAAACTGTTCTGAGTTAAAAATCTTCCTCTGGTTCTAAGTCTCTTAGAAAATGAAAGTTTTACTACACATGGAGGAGAATACACCCGGATTACCAGTAAAGCCTGAAAATCAATCATTTTCATCACTATGTACTCAAAAAGTGTTAGGAAAGCTAACATGAAGTTTACTTCATAACAGAGGCTAGACACCAGCACAGAACAAGCCCAGCTGCACACCAGTCGGAATTAGGGTTGCCAGGTTTGGGTTGGAAAATACCTGGAGACTTTGGGAGTAGATCCAGGAGAAGACAGGGTTTGGGGGGATGGGAGGGGCCTCGGCATGGTACAATGCAATAGAGTCCACCCTTCAAAGCAGTCATTTTCTCCAGGGGAGCTGGTCACTGTCAGCTGGAGATCAGTTGTAAAAGCGGGATATCCCCAGGCCCACATGGAGACTGGCAACCCTAACTGGAATCCTGAGTTACAGGGAAATCTGTTATCTCTTCACACTCCAGAGTGAGGCCTGACTGTACCACTTCAGACTGCTGGAGGAAGACACTATTCCTCTGTGTGCAAAATCTCCTTAAAAGCTATTTAGCACATCAGGGACAAAAGTTCTAGAGCATCTTGTTTTCCATTTGCTGGGAGTTTCTAAATAGAAGACTCTCCAAATATATAATCCTCTCCCTGCTGTCTGAAGTCAGACAGTCCATTATACCACTACTTTATTCCGTTGAGCATATAGTCGATGCCTGGGATCCTCCAGTAAGAGTGTACTATCTACGCTTGCAGAATACAAGCTTCATTTATCTATTAAATGCTACAAATCCTGCCCAAGGCAGCTGCTCTGTTTCGATATAATGGAGTATCATAGTAAGCTGAGAAGATGTTGTTCCTTCAAACTAGAATAGCTCCTAGTCCAAAATCCTCACTAATGTAGCAGCTTTCATGTTTAGCTGAATATATCAACTCTTTACGTGCTTTTGGGTTCATTTCTTAAAGGAAATTCAAACTGGAATGGGAATACTTCAAGTTATGTAAAGGTAACTAGAGTCAGAAATGCAAATAACACAAGAGTCTGCTTGTCAAAAGCTGAAGCCTAACATTACAAAAAGTAAAGGTCAAAAGTTTTATTCCTAAATATCTTCCACAGAGAGCAATTAGCTATTCTTAGGCAGCCAAGTATAAAACCATTGTTTATACAGTATATCTAGCATACTGTTGTTTGAATGATCTGTCCAAGAAGTGATTCCAGAGACAGGAGTGTGTTGATAGAGCACCTTTTATCAAAGCTCTCAGGGAGCTCCAGATATTCTAGTTAGGTGACTGGGAGCCAGCATACAGACCTGAACCAATTAACTTTGCCAACTGTGGCTTGGAAATATCTGGAAGTTTGATGATTGGAGGGAGCTCAGGAAGTTGTCACAGAGTTATGGTTGCCAACTCAGGGTTGGGAAATTCCTGGAAATTGGAGGTGGACACTGGGGAGGGCAGGATGGGGTGAGAGGTTCAGCATGGTACAATGCCACAGAGCTCACCTTCCAGAGCAGCCATTTCCTCCTGGAAAACTGACCTATATAGTCCGGAGATCAGTTATTGTTATAGGAGAACTCCATGCCCCACTTGGAGTTTGATAACCCTGCTTGCAAGGACAATGTTAATCTAAGAAAATCTCCATTATTATCCCTAAGAAACCTAATTCCTAATTTCATCCTATTTGGCTCTAGGGTTGCAATAATCCAGGTGGACCCTGAACTGTATTCCTGCAAATACATTTCTAGGGTACACAGTAACAAGAGAGTTCTTGGCATCCTGCTGGCTCCATCAGTGTTTAGGAGCAAACAGCCCTAATGTAATCTTAAGCATTTCAAAACTCAGTATGTAATAGCAAGGTTTCTAGACCTGGTATCACAACAGAAAGGTTATATCAATATTTAAAACAACACAGTGAGATATCAGATATTATGTACTAAATAGCTAGAAGTGGACAAAATTTAATTGTAGGATTCATTTTCAGAAAATTATATTTTTTTCACACTGAGATCTGTTGACATATGCATCATCTGAAGTTCTGGTTACTTGACAAGAAATTTGTCTTCCTTGCTCTGGCATGGTTTTCAGTGCAATAATATTTCAATCAATTAGTTGTCTCTCATTGTTTGACCTTGTTCCTATCAGTGTAGAAATAAGACAAATTATATTGGTTACATGAAGAGGTCATTGCTGGTCAATACTTCTCTAACTAATAGGCTGAAACAGAACAAATAAAGGACTGAAATAAGGTATCCCTGTGACTTGTCTATTTTTAATTCAATTGCCTCTTGTAAAAGAATGTAATAAGATTTATCTTCCCTGCACAAAGATAGCGTCAAAAGTAATGCCAGAACCTTCAAGTGGTTGTCTGGATATTGTAAAATCTACATATGACACCTTACTGCTGTCTAAACAAAGAAAGTGATTCTTTTAAATGAATGACAGACAGCTGCAGTATTTCGTATTTGTTACCTTTCCGCAGGGCATGTAAGGCAGAGATGTTCTGCCAGGCATTCAGTTGAGGACAGCGATGGTACAGCATATAGCCTGGCACTCTCATACCCTCCAATCTCCACAAGCATCCCCCAGGGGAGTCTAAGGAAATATGAAAAATGAAATTCTTATCACCTTCGAACGATTAACCACCATCTTGGAATGATTTAATCATATTATTGGTGTAGTATATATGGTGCATTTATTGTTGGTTTTTAACTTTTAATTATTTATTGTATACCTTTTCTGTTGTTAGTCACCCTGAACCCTGCTTGCAGGGAAGGGCAGCCTAAAAATCTAATTTAATAAATAGATAAATAGTATAATATGCCATGTTTTTTAAAACTATGTGTACATGTATGTTTGTTCACACACACTTCTAGTCTGTTGAGCATAACAGAGGGCTGATTTGTCCAATTTTACATTTCTAGTGCCCCATGTGACAAGCAGCTTGCCCTAAAGGTTGGCCACTGTGAGGCAGTATTCTCTGTGTAACTGCAAACCATCTACGTTTTGAAGAATTATAGAGACAAATTACTTGCCTCATGAAGCAGTTGCCACATAGCTGCAATTTCATGTGGCCCCAAAGGCTGACGTACAAGACAGCTGAGAGGCACAACAAAGTTACAGCCATTTTTTTAGACACCCTCCCCCCAAAAAAAAACCCCTAGAGGTTTAAAGTGACAGACTGCTCCATCAAACTGAGGAGCCTTTTCCTGATGTTGTTTAGGGAAACTGGGGCAGTTGGTCGAATTTCATATTCCACGTGATAATTACTCAAACAAATTGATCTCTTTTGCTATTATGTAGTATAAAATTCACCACAATTGGAAATTTGGGATTAGAGCTTGGGAAGGGCAGGGTTTGGGAAGGGTAGGAACCTCAGCAATACATAATGCTATAGAATCCATTCTCCAGAGCAGCCATTTTCTCCAGGGTAACTGATCATGATCATATGGAAATCAACTGTAATAGCAAGAGATCTCCAGGTGACATCTGGAGGTTGGCAATCATATTTCTAAGACATGTAGAAAAATACAAATATATAAATAGATGAGCTAAAAAAAATTGAAATCCTGACAAGAAATGTTGAGAGAAACTGAGTTTCAGTTAAAAGAAGAAAGGTGTGTTATGTGAGGAGAGATTCTAGTCTCTGAGGGTTTAGAGAATCTTGAACGGCACACTTTAGGGAACATGAATTTCCAAAATCAAATTACCCCCTTATGAAGTACTGAGACTGATGCATAGTGGAGTGAATTCAGCTCATACTTTATTGTAGATAGTAGAACAAGAGATGCTTAAGCGGGACTGATTGCCCGTTTATATTCCTATTCACAACCACACACACACACACCCCACACACAAACAACCCGGACAGGTTTATTTACAAGACTAGTCCCGCATTGGTTCTTCTTTAGGATCCGGGCTTGCCGGTTGGCTAGTCCTAGGATCCTCTGCTTCTATTGTCTCTGGAGCGAAGCTCACTTATCCTGCCTGGCCACATGTTGGCCCAACGGTGCGCGCAGTTTACTTGAGTACATAACACCCCTCCAATAATTCCTAACATGCCCCAGCATGTGCTGCTTTGCGTACATCAGCAATGATGCCAATATTAAAATAAATCACACACCAAAAGCTTTCTTCTGTTTCCCCCCCTGCAGCTTCTGGCGTATGACTTCTAGTTTCAAGGAAGCGGAGGTTTTCCTAGTGGGCGAGCTGGCAGTTTGGTAGCTTACCTAAGGAAGCTACAATGAGCAGATGCTATCAGAGGTTCCTATGCAGAACTTGTACGTCATGTAGAGCATGCAATAGCAGTCATGATAATTAGCCGTTCCACTCACTGGGAAATCAGGTCAGCTCATCACCAAGGTGCTCTGGGTTCTTTTCTCAAGCTGTGAGAAATGCATTGAAACAGTGCCCAGGTGGTGAGCAGATGGCTGGATTTGCTCTTGAAAAAAAAAGGCAGCCACATCCACCTATCCAGTACATGAGTGACAGTTTTGCCCTGTGTTTAAGAAGTAATTAAATCGGTTTCATGGTGTGTGAAAATACCCTATTATTCCTGGCCTCAAAAAGCCTACTATCTTGATAGTCACTAACAAGTTGTGTAAGAAGAGATCAAAAGAAAATCTCAAATCACAAAAGGAAAATAATGTTACATGCTTTACTGGTTTCAAAGTAGAAGGGCATGCCTAATCTCTAATGCGTTTTCAAGTGGACAAGAGTGCTTGGCAGACTATATAACACACTCTTATACTGAAGTACCACATGCCAGTGCTTTCCTCCACCTCCCTGCCTTCCCCAGCCATTCTAGCCTAAGTAGGGATAAATTTCAAAGCTGTCATTACTCATGCTGTCCTGCTGACATTCAATCATTATTGTATCTTAAGAACTTCTAAATAGGTCATGCCTTTAGTGGCAGAACTCAGTTTCAGGAAGTGAGGCTGACAGAGTTCCTGGACCTTTTAATAGTCATCACTGAGGCCCAATCTGCATTTAGCATTTGCTCAGTTGTTTTACCAAATGTACACTGGAATAGAAAAAGATGCGGTTCAAAACCACATTCAACTACCCCGGGCCAACACTGTACTGACTGCAGAGTCACCCCCGAATGGCCATAAAACAGCCATAAATCTATGCAGACAGCCACCATAAAACCAGAGGTCAAACAAAGTGAAAGCAGCATGCAGTCTGGACACAGCCATAAAGTGTGACACTCAGTCAAAGTGAAAGTGGCATGCAGTGTAGGTGGGAATTTCTGTTCCAGTGTGGGTTTAGTATAACAGCGGAGCAAATGCTAGATGCAGATTGGGCTTGAGACTTATGAACCAACTATGAGGGCTCCATGTTACAGCAAGAAGATAAAATCAACATTACTTTTTCTCATGCAGATATTAATAGGGAAGTTTAAAAAGTGGGGTGGGAGTCCTCACAAATTTCAATCCAAAAGAAGCATATTCTGAAATTGTATTCCCATTTTTGGCTCCTTCAGCTGTTTGATAAAGATACTCTGTGGTGCAAGCATCTGTCTCTCACTCCTCACCAGGTGGTATTTTCCAGGGATAGCCTGTTGACTGTCTTGGATAGGGGTTAGCAGGAGAAGCTAATAATTTACTTTCTCAAGTGCTAAAATAGTCTGCATCCATTCCACAACTGACAACTACATAAGTGGGGAGCAGGCCTGGGAACAGAACAGATAAATTGTTTCATTTTGGTACAGAATTTTGCATCTAAAGAAGAAAAAGTTGAAGGGATGGTCTGTCAGTACTTAGGGAACTCTCCAGCTATGCAGAACTATATGACTCAATAAATTAGTGAATGGAGGGGAGCAAAAAAGATTGGCAAGGATTGAAAGCAATCCAAAGATGTTGGAATGTTGGGAGAGGCTGAGTTTCAGTCAAAAGAGGGAAATTGTGTGTGTGTGTCGGGGGGGAGATTACCATCCAGCCCTAGTTCATGAAGGCCTAGGGAATCTTGAATGGCAGAGTTTGGTGAGTATGAATTTTTTTCTTTTTCTTTTCCCCCCTGTAGGGGATTTTGGATTGCATTTTCTATAAACTACAAACGAAAAAAGGGAAGGGTAACTACACACTAAGGGTGAAAGAAAAGAAAACCCACTAAAAACCCAAGAGATGGTGGTCATACAAAATGCATAACCAAAAAAAAATTCTGCTTATTAACTGAAGATTACAAATATAATCCATTGAATGTGGTCATCTAATAGTCTGTTTAAAAAAAACCATTTTAACCTTAATAAGGAACCAAGTAAGAAAAAAAAACATTATAAAACGTAAAAAGAGTTTCAAGAGATTCAGAGTGTAACAACTACACATTTGCCCTTTTTCTTTCTCAATTGATAACTTGTTTTTGGGGCAGCCACCCCTAATGCTAAATCTGAGTTCTCGTCAGAAGATGCCACTGCGCCCTCTTCTTCACTTTCTTTGGTGCTGTTGTCTTCTAGCTCTTCTCCTTTTGCTGGATGGCTATGAAGATGCAAAAACTCCTGTGCCTTTTCAACAGAGTCAACTTTTTCTTTTTTATCCATAAATTTAAAGATTAAGCCTTCGGGAATGATCCATCTGTAAGCAACATTGTTTTCCTGTAAAAATAAAGCCAAGTCCTTGTATTTCCTTCTTTTCCTTCTTATTTCAAACAGAATGTCCTTCAACATTTTTATTTCTTTGTCTTTGATTTTCAAGGAAGCCCCATTTGATGCTTTTAATATTTGGTCTCTCACTGGTCTTCTAGAGAATCTCACAATCACTTCCCCAGGCAGATTATTTTTTCTTGTAAATTCTGAATACGATCTAAGGTAAAGGTAAAGGTAAAGGTTCCCTTGCTCGAAAGCCAGTCGAATCCGACTCTAGGGTTGCGGTGCTCATCTCCGTTTCCAAGCCGAAGAGCCAGCGCTGTCCAAAGACATTTCCATGGTCATGTGGCCGGCATGACTAAACACCAAGGTGCACGGAACGCTGTTACCTTCCCACCGAAGTGGTACCTATTTATCTACTTGCAATTTCTTGCTTTCGAACTGCTAGGTTGGCAGGAGCTGGAACTAGAGACGGGAGCTCACCCCGTCATGCAGCACCCGGGTCTCGAACTGCTGAACTACTGACCTTTCACAGCCTGCAGTTCAGCGTCTTAACCACTTGAGCCACCGCAGCTCCTAATACGATCTAAAGACTGTATCAATTTTGCTTTGTATTGTATCTATTTTTAAATCTGCCAACAGAGCAAAAGCATTACACATAATCTGTCTCAGATTCTCTCCCTTCGCTTCCAGAATCCCTTGGAATCTTAAGACATAGCTTGCCCTTTCCATTTCCAGCCATAGCAGATGGGATTCATTGATTTCTCTCTTTTTCTCTGTTGTGTATAGTTGTTTTTGAAGCTTCTTAGAATTGGCATTGACCACTTTAAGCTCCTGTTCTGTTTTCTCTGCTTTTTTGGCTGTCTCGCTCAGCTGAGTCTGCTGTGCATCAAGCTTATGATGTAATGTGGTAACTTGTTTCAGCAGCGGTCGCAACGCTTCTGTCAGCATCCTTTGAAGCTCTGCTGTTGTGTCCTATCTAAGGGCAGGACTCGCTGGGCTTTTGGCATTTCCGGCAAGAAGCTTAGGTTTCATTTGTTTCTCTTTCACATCCCTCAGTGGAGGGGCCATGTTGAGAAATTGTTTACTTTTTAAAAAAGTTGTTACAGTCTCCAATGCTCTTTGCAAAGCCTGGTAAGTTCTTACTAGTTCCTTATTTTAGTCCATCAAGCCTTTATAGCTCACCCCCCCTCAAGTACATAGTAAATAGTTTGATTGTTTTCCTCTTAACAGGGTAGAGTTCCCTCTCCCCCTCGCCTTTTAAGGGGAGTTTCTGCTATCTTCAGCGTTTCTCACAAACTTTGACTCACAGCTCAATATTGTCGTCGCTTTAAAAGCTCATACGCTTGGCCACCAAATGCTTGTTCCAATGTGCGTGCTTCATTCCATTCTTGGATGCTCTGCGGTGGGACCTTCAGGGCATGGGAAAGCCCCCCTTCGCCAGCCAGTCACCGGAGGAAGAACTCTTCTAGTGCTCCATGGCTGGGAGCCCAATGGACAGTCACACCCCCTCCCAGCCGCAGGCACTGGCGTGCAGCTCCCAGAGACTCAGGAGACCACTACCGCCATTGTAGCCGCCAAAACCAGAAGCTGAGTGTGAATTTTTCTAACTCTCCCTCCCTACCCCATGATTCCTCACAAGCCACAAAATGTGTTGCTTCACACATACACATCACCAGTGACCCCCAATATTCTGATTCAGTTGCACAGTTAAAGATTTCTTGTTTCTTTTTTGAACAATGGAATCACATCTGACTCTCAAATTGTTACAGATTGGTCATGATGTAACTGTTGCTAGTCAGTGGGAATATCCTCCTTAACAAAGATATGAACAAGTTTTAAGGCTGCCAGGTCCCTGCTGGTCTTCAGCGAGGAATGAAGGAGTAGAGTTGCCAGATCCAGGTTAGGAAACTCCTGGAGTTTTGGAGGTGGAGCCTGGGGAGGACTGAGAGCTCAATGGGTACAATGCCATACAGACCACCCTCCAAAGCATCGATTGTCTCCATGGGAACTGATCTCTGTAGTCTGGAGATAAATTGTAATTCCAGGGGATCCCCAGGTCCCACCTGGAGGCTGGCATCCCTATAAGAACCATTTAAAAAGGATCTTATTGAAAGTACGTGAGAATGCTGGACTAGGGTCTGGGAGTCCCAGTGAGGAATCCCTACTTCATTACAGAAACTTGCTGGGTACTGCTGGAGCAGTTATACCCTCTGCCTACAGGGTTGCTGTTGAGAGGATAAAATGGAGAAGAGACCAATGCTGTAAAGTGTTTTTGGTCTCCACTTGTGAGAAAAGCAGGCTGTAAATATATACATGGGTCAGTAGTGACATTCACAGCTTTGGTTCTGCCTTTTATATCAGGCTTGCAAAGTCTGTCAGGTGCTTGACAGCCTCTTGCTGTGCAATCTAAGATACATGGCACAAAAAGGAAGTTTACTGAGCCCCTATAGGTCTCCTGTATATAGAGCTACTAGGTCTCCAAGGCTTGGACTAGACCATTAGTCCATCAAGGTCAGAAATTAGGGGGTTTTGACTGCACAGGCTTGCACTGTTAATATTGCCAAACAATTCAACACTGTTAAATAATTACTGAATGCTTCTACACTTTGCAAACTTTTACCCATATCCATACAGCTAAAAAGGGGGCCATTTAAAAAAATTGTTAAACTCTTTCAGCATTCTGTTTCCCACTACTAAATTATATCTGTTTCTCAGACCAAGCTGGTCATGACAGTCTTTGCTAGTCAGATGCAACATGTCCTCCCTATCAAAGATACTGAGACAAATTATCCAGATCCATTTGGCTCTGGATTCAGGCCTGGAATTGGAACCGGGGCCGTATACAGGGGGGGCAGGGCTGGGATTTCCCAATGGGCTGCCAGGTAGCATCATGAACCTGGTCAGACTGTCAGTGTCAGTCAGTCCTGTTTGTCTTTGTAGCAACCTAAGTTCTGGGGGGCGCAGGGCTGGTTTTGTTTGTTTGTTTTTGTAAAGATAAGAGGGGAGGGGACCTTCAGTGGATAATACTGCCTGTGAAGAAACAATATAGAGAAAGAAAGAGTATGCATGCAACACAAACTCTGATGTAAGTAATGGAACAAGACAATTTGGTTTGCCTTCACAGATGGAATACTAATAATTGCATTATTACTGTGTCCTGGTAGGCACTGCCTTAGAAAAATAAATGGTGCCGTCTCCATTTCATCTTTAGCTGTGGGCTGGGGGGAAGTTACCAAGGTTCCCCTTCCTACCCATATATGTGCTGTCTATCCTGATTCCATCCTTGCTAAATTTACCTTGGCATCCATATTAGGACCTAGCAATGCCTTGCATTGAAGAAGGTGAGGCCAACACTCTATGCTAATAAATCAAACCAAAACGATTTTTGATGTCATAAATCAAATCAAAACGATATTAAATATAGAAACATCATTAACACCTGAACACTTACTTCTGGGATTATGGCCCAAGCATATCATGCACCATCACTACATAAATACTTTAGAAACCATGCTCTATGCAGCACGGGTAGCTATAGCATCTAATTGGAAATCTGAGACTGTACCTAGCCTTCAGACATGGTTCAGAAAATTATGGGACCAGTACATATTGGAAAATATTACAGATAGAATTAATTCCTCTTCTAGAGTTCCTTATACATCCTCATTCAGTGCAAAGTGGTTCCCAATTTTAGAACTTTTAGCTACTGAAGAATATATACCACCCTCCTGGAAAAACTACTCAAAGTGGTTATAACTTTATGATACATACTGTATTGGAAAGAAAATTTGTATTTTACATTTTATATCTTATGCCTTATCATTTCCTTGTCATTGATCTTTATATTGTACTTTCATGTGGGGTTTTTCTGGTATTACATCTGATTTTTGAATATAAAACACCAGCTCTCTTTATATGACCACTATACTACAACTGTTATAATGTTTGTATATTTTCTACCATACTTTTACATTACCTGAACTGTACTTGTATACCACTGTTGTAAATTTAATAAAAAGTTCTTAAATAATAATAATAATAATAATGTTTGTATATTTGTTTTCTTTTGCGTTTGTTCACGACTTCTTAACCTTTTACTGCTTGCTGAATCAAACATTTACAACAAATGCTTAACTAATACTTAATGATATATACATTGTTATTCATATCTTTGATTTTGTAACTGGTTGTATATTGCTTAATTAAATAAAATTTAAATTAAAAAAAAGAATCACTTGGGATTGATCAAGTGGGAGGACAGGCTTTTTAAAAACTGCCAAGAGCATGACCAGTGTGCAGGATCAAGTTAGAGAATCACAAAGATAAAACTGCACAAATTTGCAGGGAAGGAAAGGACATTAGCATTACTATGCAGCTGCACTAGGGCATCAGCGAAAATACCCCCCCATATATTTTTTTTCAGTTTAGTGACACAAGACTAAAAAATCTCTCCAGAGCTTAAGAACATAAGAGAAGTCAATGTTGGATCAGGCCAATGGCCCATCGAGTCCAACACTCTGTCACACAGTAGCCAGAAATACCAGGTGCCATCAGGAGATCCACCAGTGGGGTCAGGACACTAGAAGCCCTCCCACTGTTGCCCCTGCAAGCACCAAGAAGACAGAGCACCACTTGCCCCAGACTAAGCGTTCCTATTTGCCAGAAGACTCTTCCCCCATACAAATTGCATCTCTGTGCAAAGCATAGTGGAGTTGCAGCCAACTTTGCACAGGCGCACACACAAACACACAAACACGTTGTCAATTATCACAGCTTGCAATGCTAGTATCAGTGGGGTCTACCATGCATTCTGTGTACTCAACATGTTTCCCCAAATTATGAGATCATGTGATCTCTCCTATTTTTCACAGTGGCCAATAACTCAGCAGTGAATCCCATAGTCCTTGGCAATATGGAAAACAGGGCTTTGCAGCTGCTTGTCAGTTTCAGAAAAAGTCTGGTCAGTTTCAACAGTGGGTTTCCCCCCCCTTCGCCTACATTCCTTTCTGTTCCTTTTCATTCAATGAACTAACACTAAAATGCATGTGCAAAACCTGACCCACGAGGGTTTAAATGGAAGGTGATTGCTGGACACTACTGCACAGCTGCAATGGGTAGTTGCGTAATTTTTAAAAAAAACCATTGGACACCACCCCCACATGTCAAGTAACATTCCACCCTGATTTAGAAAAGTGTGTTTTTAAATTACAGCTGTGGAATAAATACACTGGAGGAAAAAGAATGGTGTGTAAGGAGGGCACAAGATCTGAAGTCAAACTTAAAGGCTTACTGCCTGGAAAATCTGCAGTAAGACATGTGTGTGTTATGGCCTTATGGCAGAGCCAAGAAATCCATAGATTCACATCCTGGACTCACCCTGAATTCCTGGAACACATTCCTTTGAAATTCTTTTGTGCTGCCTCATATAACTATCACTTCTTTGCCTGTCAAAACTGTGCATTCTCATCCTCTCCCCTTGCAGAGAGGCTGCCAATTCTGCTTTTCTTTCTCTGGGACTTTGGGACATTTCTTTCCAACTCAGGAGTGTCCCTCCACTGGCTTACCTTGTTTTTTCCTTGGGATCTTTGGAAGTTCTGCCTAAAGCCCCTACTCTTAACCTGTGGGTCACTGAAAGAGAAAACATACTGGAAGATAAGGTGACTTTGGTATCTTGGGATGTTTTGGATAAAAAGAAATGGAGCAGATGGGAATATTTCTGTCTTTAGCCATTTTTCATCTCTGTGCATCTGTAAGGGGTGGGGGGGGGAAGATAAATCTGCTTCCCCAAAAATGCAGGGTGTGATGATTCTGCTGTCCTGGACCTTACTGCAACCAAACAAAGCTCCCATATTTTCAGGCCAGGGTAACCAAGAAGCCAGTATTTACTCTAGATTGTGAGACTGATTTAGAGATTTGTACTGAGTATCCAGCATATGAGTGCTATAATTCTTAAGAGTGTTGATCCAAAACTGGGGAAACCATAGGTCCATTCCTCACTAAGACATGAAGCACACTATGTGTGTCAGCTAGTTGCCATGGACTGGAATGTGTGGGTTGTCTCTGTCTGTTTCCTTCCCCCTCTTTTCTTCTGTTGTCTAGTTATCTGGCCAGTGTCCTTCAAGTTGGTCTCTGCCTGCTCCACTTTCCCTCTGAGAATGTAACTGATGCTTTTTTCCCCATGCTCCCAGGTGCATGTTTATTGGTTTGGGGGGATCAGGGGGTTTCATTTGAATGGAGTATAATTGGGTTCCCAGGGTTTTCTGGTCGTTTCTGACACAGGAGCTCATGGTGTCTAAGTACTAGTCTCAATAAACTGAACTTCATGAAAAATGGTTGTTGGGTGTTTTGACTGTGACCCCTGACAGAATGTCAAGCATCTACCACTGCCTCTACCCGTGTCTCTACCACGATGAACAGAGAAGAGGAACCCAAGGTGCTGGTGACCACAGAAGACCTGGTACCTGTCACCATGACCTCCCCCCAGTGACCATGGCATTGGAAGCCGAAGGGAGGGCGATTCCGAAGTTTCTCGGGGATGTGTCCAGGTCCCGTCGGTGAGGAAGATTCTGTGGGACACCCAAGAGATGTGGACGGTGACCCCTGGACTAATTACTGGGAGCCAGTATGAATTCCGACCCTCACAACCGGTTTCCTGTAGAGAGCTGGCTGAAGATGGGAACTGGGAGGAATGGATTGCTCAGATGGAAGCGGCCCAGTACAGGGCTTTCCAGGTGATGGAAGAGTCCCTGCTGAACATTCCTCAACTGGTGGCACAGGTGGTCCAAGGGGAGCTGCGCCAGTGGCCACCGCCCCAGCCAGCTGTGCCACCCCCACCCCCAATCCACAGTTCCCACCTCCCCAGCCAGGAGCTCTGGGGGCCCCGGCGCCAGATCCGGCTCCACCGCCTTGTGAGCACAAGCCAAAGGAGCTGTTGGAGGCTACGTTTGATGGCACTCCTGAGAAGTTGGCTTTCTTTGTAGTGCAAGTGGAGACGTTTGTGGAGTATTGAGGACACCTGTTCCCGAATGACGAGCGCTGGGTGGCTTTCATCGCCTCCAAGCTGAGAGAGGGAGCAGCCGACTGGTACGTCAGCCTCCACAACACCCAGAGTCCCGAGTTGCAGGACGTGGATGCCTTTATGTGGGTCCTCCAGGTGCAGTACAAGGACCCCGTGGAGGAGCTGAAGGTACATAACCACCTGCGCACCCTGAAGCAAGGGAGACGAACCGTGAGGGAGTACTCAGAGTAGTTCAAGCAACATGCAGCCAAGATCCAGGGGTGGCCTGATGGGGTGCTGGATGAGCAGTACTGCACCCCGACATCAGGGAGACCATCCTGTGACCGGTGCAACTGGTGCCGTTATTGGCCTGGATGAGGGAGGAGGACAACACGGAGAGCCGGCTCCAGATAATGCGGCTGCCAGCCCGAGAAGGGTGCCTGGAGTCCTAAAGGCCAAGACCCTGGTGTTGAAGCCAAAGGAGGGGTGCGGGAGCAGCGCATGAAGCAGGGGCTCTGCCTAAAGTGCAATGAGACCAGCCACTTTGCCGCTGCCTGCCCAGGGACTGTGGTCCCTAAGACAAGGGATTAGAAGCACCCTGACACCCCACTGAGGAAGAGCACTGCCAAGCTGAAGTTCCAGTGGGCACTCCAAGTCGGTATCCCAGAGGGGGGGTCTAACTCCAGCAGCGAGGGGGATGCTGAGCCAGTGGGAAAAGGCCAGGACCTGCTGTAAGCAGCGCAGAGCAGCAGGTCCTGAACCAACTGGTGCCTCCAATGGTGAACAACCACCCTCCCTTTTTTTGTGACTGTGACTGTGATGAATCCCAATACGGGGACCCATGTTTGGGTGAGGGTTTTTATAAACTCAGGGTGTGCCAGAGACCTTATCAGCCCAACGCTGGTGATGGGGCTGGGGGCTCTGGTTGTCAAGCATCCCGACCCCATTGTTTTCACCCAGATGGATGGCTCTTCCATGAACAAGCCATGCAAGTTTGAGACAATCCCATTACGGATGGGGGTGGGGACTCATTGGGAACACCGGCCTTTTGTCATTACGCCTACATCCTGTTTCCCTTTGGTCTTAGGGCGCCCCTGGCTGTACGACAACAACCCGTATATCCTCTGGGATGAGGGGAGGGTGTGGTTCATAGCACCAAAATGCCAAAACCACACATGGAAAGAGAATTGGGGGGTGGCCCCTCCTGAGGAGCCCTTGCATGCCTGCTTGGTGCAGGAAGATCTCTCTGCCATCCCGCCCGAGTATAAAGATCTGGCAAAGGTGTTCGAGGAGAAGGAAGCAGATGAACTCCCGCCCCATCACAACTCAGACTGTATGATTGAACTGCTCCCCGGCCAAAAACTACCCAAGGGCAAACTGTATGCAATGAGCCTGGGGAAGAAGGAGGAACTGCGTAAGTTCATCAACAAAAACCTGGCAAGAGGGTTCATTCACCCTGCCTCCTCTCCCTTTGCTGTCCCTGTCCTCTTCTGGAAAAAGAAGGATGGGGGTCTAAGGCTGTGCACAAACTATAGGGGCTTGAATGCAGTGTCTGCCACTAACACTTACCCTCTACCATTGATTAAAAGCCTCTTAGCAGAAGCAGCTAAGGGGAGGATTTTTACAAAGTTGGATTTGCGAGGCGCGTACTTCTGAGTGAGCATAAAGGAGGGGGATGAGTATAAGATGGCTTTCAACACCCCCCTGGGACAGTTTGAGTACAAGGTAATGCTGTTCGAACTTCAGGGGGCTCCTGGGGTCTTCATGAACCCAATCAACAAAGTGTTGCACAAGCACCTGTTTAGGGGGCCCTTGTTTACTTAGATGACATTTTATTGTAATCCCCCAACAAGAAATTGCATGTCAAACTGGTGAGGGAAGTGCTACAGACCTTGTATGACAACAAACTGTTCGCTAAACTGTCCAAATGTGAGTTCAATCAGGTAGAGGTGGATTTTCCTGAGCTACCACGGCCGAAAGCTTGGAGATGGACCCCACTAAAGTGCAGGCCGTTTTGGAATGGGAAGCCCCCTGCACTCAACGCCAACTCCAATCATTCTTTGTGTTCACCAACTTTTACAGAACCTTCTTGCCCAACTTTGGCCCTGATAGACCTAAAGACTAAGGGGAAGGGACCTGAGAGCACGAAGCCAGGGGCACGATTGTCCAATCATTGTTTGTGTTCACAAACTTTTACAGAACCTTCTTGCCCAACTTTGGCCCTGACCAACCTAAAGACTAAGGGGAAGGGACCCGAGAGCATGAAGCTGGGGGCATGGTTGTCGTGGACATCGGAGTGTCAAGCAGCGTTTGACAGCCTCAAAACACTGTTTACATCCGAGCCCATGCTTGCCCATCACAATGAAAATAAGAAATTTGTAGTACAGGTAGACGCCTCAGATGTGGTGATGGGGACCATCTTGAAAGACGGGCAGGATGGTAACCTGCATTTGCTGGGCTACATTTCCCGGAAGTTCAATACCACCGAGCGCAATTGGTCGGTGTGGAACAAAGAGGCAGGGGTATTAGATTGGCGTTGTCCACCTGGAGACATTGGCTGGAAGGAGCCAGGGTGCTGTTCGAGGTATGGACTGATTATTAAAACCTCGAGGTTCTATGGACACCCCAGAACCTGAATGCCAAGCAATTGCGGTGAGTGGACTTCTTTTCTAAGTTCATCCTGCACCATTTTCTGGGCAAGTCCAACTTCCTGGCTGATGTGCTGTCCCACCTCCCACAGCATGACAGTCAGAGAGAGGGGATTATTGACTCTATGTTCTCTCCCTCTCAGTTAGGTGGGGCTGTTACCACCAGAAGCCTGGCCACTGCCCACAAGGAGGCACCTCGGGGCAGTTGGGAGTTGAAGTTCATGTTGGCTTTCTCAGAAGCTGATAAGGAAGCTGTAGAGCAGGGAGAGGACATAGAACTACGAGCTAACGGCTGCTGGTACAAGGGATCTCGTTTGTTCATCCCAGCTTCCCTGTGGGGGAAGGTTATGCAAGCTGGCCATGGATCAAGGATGGGGGGGCACTTTGGATATGTAAAGACTTCACAGTGGTTACAACAGCAGTTCTGGTGTCTGGGCATGAGGAAAGACGTCTCACTCTTTGTTCAATTTTGCCAGACATGCCTCATGTGTAAACCCTGACCTGGGAAACCACCTGGACTGTTGCAGCTGTTACCCACCCCTACCCACCCCTGGAAGGTGATCTCCATGGATTTCATCACCAATCTTCCCCCAAGCAAGGGGAAACAGTTATATGGGTTGTTGTGGATCTATTCTTTAAACAGGCATACTTTGTTCCATTCAGTAAAGTGCCTACTGCATGCAGCCTGGCCAAGGCTATCTTCCAACATGTTATCAGACTTCATACCCCAACCTGGAAGATAATATCTGACTGGGGCTCTCAGTTTGTTTCCAAGTTCTGGGGGGAGTTATTAAAGGTCCTTGGGGTGGAGCAGGGCCTCAGCAGCGCCTATCACCCTGAAACAGATGGCCAAACAGAGCGTGTCAATCAAACTCTGGAACAGTTCCTGCGGTGTTTTTCGAACTATCAACAAGATGATTGGGTGGAATTACTGCCTTTTGCAGAATACTGTTACAACACCCTCCATTTGTCTATGGGTGTTTCCTCCTTTAAGACTGTGTTTGGATACGAAGGGAATCCTCTACCTTTCCTGGACCATGGGGGGGGGGGAGGTTGGGGGTGAAGTGCATGACTAGTGTGAAAAGGTGCGGGCGGCTTGGCCGATGGTAGGAAAGACTCTTGACAGAATGAAGGCTGCTTACAAGGTTCAGGCTAACAAGAAATGGACTAGTGGGTGGGATCTGCAGCCCAGTGATACTGTCTATGTGTCCACCAAGAACATTAAGGGCTTGCAGCCAAGCCAAAAACTGGGCTGGAAATATATGGGCCCGTTTGAGCTGGTTCAGAAGATAAATGAGGTGACAGTTGAATTGAACCTTCCCAAGACCCTTAAACATATGCATCCTGTTTTCCATTCCAGCCTTTTAAAAAAAGACCCGGGACCGAACTTGTGGTGCCCACAATGGCCCCGGCCACCCCCCAATGGTGAATGGCGAGCAGCATTTTGAAGTGTCTTGAATTCTGGACTCAAAATGGCGGAGGGGTTGCTTGTCCTATCTAATTGAATGGGTGAATTTCAGGTCGGAACACCAGGAGTGGGTGGAAGCCTTGCATGTTAATGCTCCATGACTCGTTTGCAAATTTCATGCTGAGTATCCTGACAAGGAGGGTGGAAGGGGGTCTTTGGAGGGGCAGGATGTCAGCCAGCTGCCATGGATTGGAATGTGTGGGTTGCCTCTGTTTGTTCCCTTCCCCCTCTTTCCTTCTGTTGTCTGGTTATCTGGCCAGTGTCCTTGAAGTTGGTCTCTGCCTGCTCCACTTTCCCGCTGAGAATGTAACTGCTGCTTTTTTCCCCGAGCTCCCCGGTGCTTGCTTATTGGTTGGGGGGGATCAGGGGTTTTCTTTTGAACGGGGTATAATTGGAGTTTCTGGGGTTTTCTGGTCATTCCTGACACAGGAGCTCATGGTGTCCAAGTACTAGCCTCAATAAACTGAACTTCATGATCCAACATTGGCTTCTCTTATGTTCTTATGTTCTGATGTGGGGATAGGTGGGACAGCCTTGGAGTGTTTAATCTCATTTATCCACAGTTGGGGACAGAGGGTTTCACCATGATACCTCTATTATGTGGTGTCCCTCAGAGGGCAATCCTCTCCCCAATCCTATTCATCATCTATATGCATCCTCCTCACCCAGTTGATATGGAGTTTTGGGCTGGATTGTCATTATACACTGATGACACTCAGCTATATCTGTTGATGGACGGCTGGCCACATACTGCCCCAGATGTTTAGCCAGGGGTCTGGAGGCTGTGGTTGCTTGGTTGAAGTAGAGCTGACTGAAATTGAATCCATCAAAGATGGAGGTCTTGTACCTGAGCTGGGGAAATGTGGGTTAGAGATCCAACTCCCAGATCTTGATATCGCATTACTGACACCAACAGTTAAGAGTCTGGGGTGTGATTTGGGATGCCTCTATGGAGGCCCAAATCACAAACATTGCCCAGCTGGCATTTTTTCTTCTACGCCAGGTCAGGCAACTGGTTCCCTTCCTCTCTCCCCCAGATTTAGCTACAGTGATCCATGCAATGGTCAGCTCCTGGCTAGATTACTGTAACTTGCTCTACACAGGGCCCTTCAGGCTGTATTAACTGTCTTATTGTTTCAGCTGCCATCTGATATTGTTTTAATTGTCAATCTACATTTATTTATTGTTTTAACTGCCTTATTGTTATTGCTGTTACCCACCCTGAGCCTGCTTGTAGGGGAGGGAGGACTAAAAAAAACCCCTAATCTAAAGTAAACATGTGGGTGACACCAGCTCTAATTCTCCTAAACAGCCAAGTGAGGCGTATCTGTGGAAGTCCTGAACAGGTACCTGGAGAAGATAGTGTATTCTTTAATAACAATTTTTAGAATGTATGCACTGCTTAGAAGAGTTTTCCGAAGTGCTTCATGCACATTGCTGTATTAGCATTACAGTAATCCTACAGATTAGTCACTCTCATTGTCCCCCTAACCCAGCTGAGAACCTAGGGCTGAGAGAATGTAGCTTAAGTTGTCTACCACCATGAACATCAGTGGTGTTTATGGCGGTAGACACTACATTACTATTATAGTGGTTGAAAAAAAAAAGATCTTGTAGGAATCTCATCATGTCTGTCTTTAACATATATGAATAAACAATTTGAAAAGGCAAAGGATCACCACACCCAGCAATGGTTACTGTGGGGCAATAAACTGCTAGATGCAATGATAGCCAGATTAAAATAGACAAAGTAGACGGACATCCCTGGAATTTTGCCATTGTTCTTTCCCTAGAGAATGAGGGAGCTCTGATCTTCTTTTGAAATAAAGCAGACAATATGCCAAGTGGTTAGAAGGGTTTCACATACAGAACTGTTCTTTTTTAAAAAGGCCATCTGGTCCATTCAAAAGGGAGATGACTTGGTATTGAACGGTGGGGTCCTGAGCAAACAAGATCTTGCCATTTACTTTTCAAAAATATTCTTGGAAATTAAAGTACAAGAACTCATATGCTAAATATGGCCTTCTAAAGGGGCCCTCTGTTACCCAGATGAACAAGTTTTAAACCAACTATGTTTCAGATCTGTTTTGGAAAATTTCCAGGAACAACCAGAATTTTAAGAAAGCAGATAATGGACCTGAAACTAATCAGGAAGGATTTCTGTGTGTCTGGACTGGATTAGTCATCACACAAATAACAAGGGTGGTACTTGGTGACCCTTATCTATTATTGTCAAAGTGCTTTTTCCAACATGTCACATGAAGCTATTACCTACCAATCAGCCCACTTGAATCTCTATCAGCTGCCAATGTTTTCCTACTTTAAAAGGTTGTTCTAAATGAAATTTGGGTTTGCTTTCCAAGACTGAAGAAATCATAGGAAGAATGAGTAACCCGGTTAAGCCAGATGTCTTGCTGGAGAAGCAAAATAGTACAGCTGCAAAAAAACCCCTCTTTTTAGTCCTATCATTAACTCAACTGATCTGGCCACCTGCATCCATGGCACCTCTCTGTATAATAATTATGTTTTGGTCACGGACTCTCCTGAACATTCCACATGCTCCCAAATCAGTTGGCTCCCTCATCTGTCATTCAGAAGCTGTCCCTATCCACTGGCTGCATTGTCTGAGTCTCACCTCCAATATTCTAAACAGTTTGCTGTTCCTCTCCCCCCAATAACCAGTCGGAACACAGAGGTCATTTGCATATGCGGCCTGATTGGCCTTTGCCTCTAACATTCTAAACAGCTTGTTGTTGCTGTTGGGAGTCATTGAATGTGTCCTGAGGTAAAATACATATCCCAATTTTCCCTTAAACAGTCACTGGAGTTGCCAAAATACATATCCCAATCTTCCCTTAAACGGTCACTGGAGTTGCTAGTCTCCCTGTGGGGCCTGGAGATCTCCCAGAAATCACCGTGTTCCCCAGTCAAAGCACATCATTTCTCTGACAGACTATTTCCCAGCTATTACAATGGCTGCTTTGGGCATTATACCCAGCTGAAATCCCTCCGCACCCCAAACCCTGTGCTCCCCAGGCTCTACCCCTTAAATCTACAGGTCTGCCCCTCCCCTTAGTATTGCCAGCCTCCAGGCAGCACCTGGAGATCTCCAAGACCAGTTCTCCTGGAGAGAATGGCTGCTTTGGGCAATGGACTCACCCTCCCCAGTCTCTATCCCTCAAATCTACAGGTATTTCCCAACCCAGAAGTGGCAACCCTGTAAATGGCTATGGAACCACTTTCCAGACCCTTGGAACCCAGAAGACTTGGCATAGGAGGAGGTGCTTTTCTACCTTAGCTGCCACTGCATAACTCCAAATCAATACAAGCCAGGGGTGGAGGGAACCATATCTGTTACCATGAGGCTGTCCTCCCATACTACCCACTTGGGGCAGCAAAATGACTTGAGACAGCCCTGCCTTATAGCTAAGCAGAAGAAAATACACATGGCTTGCCTCCCTCTATTTTCCACTTTCCTCTGCTGCCCCACCAGCCACAGCCAGGACACTCACCTGGAGCTTCCTTCTAGAGCTCATTGTATTTCTTCCCACAATGGGCCTTACTCCTAGTAGTAACATAAAGACTAGATTACTGTAATGCACTCTCCCCTCAAAGTCAGCTCAGAGACTCCAGTTGGGGAAGCATGCCACAGCCCAGTGGTTATCAGGAGCTAGGCAGAGCACACATTTGTGCATTCTGAGCATGCACCTATTCTACAGTCACTCCATCGGCTGTCCATCACTTACTGAGTTCAATTCAAGGCACTGACTATCACAAACAAAGCTCTTCATGGCCATGGAGTCATATCTGCAGAACTGCCTCTCCTCCTATGCTCCACCACAACAGCTTTGCTCATACTTTACCTACATATGTAAGTGCAAGCTACAAAAGGGCAGGATCAACAACTGCCCATGTCTGTGTATTCTCTGTTGTGGCCTCCACCTTTTGGAATGGCCAGCCTGATGAGGTCAGGAAGATTCCTACTCTCCTGGTATTGGCCAAGCAATGCAAAACTTAATTATTCAGGAGGACATTTCTACAAGGGTAATAGGGTTATGTTATAATGGAATGGTTCAGGAAGATGTTTTAATAAACGGAAAGTGACTGTGAACTATATTACCAGGTAGAACATGTATAATCTGTTTTGGTATGTATTATCCTATTATGTAATTTCTACATTGTTTAACATGTCACATTATTTATTTATTTGTTTATTTAATCATACTTATATCCCACCCTCCCAGCCATAGCCGGCTCAGGGCAGCTTACATAACATACTCAATACATTCAACAATTAAAACAGTTAAAACAATTAAAACAAACAACCCATTTAACAATATAAACTGCTAGTGATTCATATTGCTGTTAACGATGGCAGCTGATTTCCTTTGCATATTAGGCGACCCACTCCTAATGTAGCCAATCCTCCAGGAGCTTACAGTAGCCCCTGTAAGAAGAGCTCTGTAAGCTCTTGAAGGATTGGCTACATTAGGGGTGTATCGCCTAATATGCAAAGGAGTTCCTGCTACAAAAAGAGCCCTGAGTAAAATAATACACATATCTTGGGGGACAGGCAATATTTTAAAAAAATGTAACAAAAAATTATTCATAAAGTGTTGTGGATTAGCGCCCACCGTCAGTTGCATGAAGTGGTTTAGGAATATTTGTAATACAGGTTTGTAATACAGGTAGCTCTCATGCATACAACTGGGGGAGGGGGAGCCAATTAAAGCTAGATTTCAATTGATGAGTACCAGTTAAAAATAGATTAAAATGTATTTCTAAGCTATGTCCTCAGGCAACAGAGACACAATAAAGATACTTGACACAAATGACCCTTGCCTTCTTTCTGTGATGAGGCTAGGATCCAGTGTAAGTGGATAAGTTTTCTTTTTCTGTGATGAGGCTATGATCCAGTGTAAGTGGATAAGTGTTCTTTTTCAGAGCTTATCATATAAGCCTGTTAAGTCTGGAATTACTAGGGCCTTTTATTTGCTTTCAGATGTCAGAACTTTTTGGCCGTCTTATAAGACAGTTGAAATGTAGACCATGAACACTAATGTAAATAATATGACCAGATATTTTACAGTAATACAGAGCCGTGACAACAGCTGCCTGGTGGCAAAATTAGTTTTTAATTGCATAGTGCAGAGCAAGGGCCCCAAAATGCATTACAATGGCCAGTGGCCATAACTTTGAAGTCATTCTGTCTCTACACATTGTTTTATCCTTGTTTGCAAAGACCAATTTTAAGTACATACAATTCCTGAGAGGTTATTCTGTTATGAAGAAGATCCTTGCATTTTGATAGTTTGGGGCAAGTGAGGAATATTTTCAGAGATCCCATGTTTTAATTTATGGAACCTTGCAAAATATGTCACACAGTTAACAGCATCTTTACAAATGATGGTACCATCAGTCCTAGATTAAAACAGCATCTGTTTTTTATTGTACTACCTATCTGAAATTTTCATAATTTGGGACTAGCAAGCCTTCAAGTCTATTTCACAAGCCATATGACAGTCTTTTTAATAGTTCCCCAAAATGTCTTGGTACTGTGGGCAATCCAATAGAAAGGTCAAAGCAGTAAGCAGATTTCCACAACACATTTTCTGTTAGAGGATAGAACTTTTCATCTTCATTTAGACTGTACTTTCCCCCCAAATTGGGGAATCAAAGCAGCTTACATCATTGTTCTCTCATCCTCCATTTTACCTTCACAACAGCCACGCATGGTAGTTTAGGCTGAGAAAGTATACCTGGCCCAAGATCATCCACCAAATTTGCAAGACAATGTAGATCTGAAACTGGGGCTCCCACATCCTAGTCTGTGTCAGGTTCAACAGCAAGCAAGTCCAGGCACATTTTACTTAGAAAGTTATGCTTTATTGGAATACCAGTCTGCTGCCCATTAATGCAGAGTCATTGTCAGGAATAACGGATGGGGGGGGGAGCTGTGTATATACTCTGATGCTTCAACTAGCTAAGCAAATGAAATCCAAGCGCGCATGCGGGAAATCTCCTGGTGGGATATTACATAATGAACGGGAGACCATCCCCCTCAGTAAGAGGGTTGATATATTCACACCAGCTGGAAACCCAAGCCCTCCTCTCTGTTCAAGGCCATACAAATACTGGCTGCAAGCAGAGGAATGTCTCCCACAGTTCCTTAAGCAAAGCAAAGCTATGCGCATGCAGGTAGGCAAGGGATGAGGTTATACAGAAAACATGGCAGTTATCTGACATCCTGACACTCTAACCACTACTATATCGTGGCTCTCCAGAATAAAGATTTGCCTAACTTCTGGAAGCTTCTGAAGATCTAGCATAAGACAGTGGTTCAAAGCACCATCTTTGAGCTGTATAGTAAAATCTTAACTGAGCTACAAACTCACAGCTATATGTAATTTCCCAGGGGCAGCTGGTGCATCCAAAATGTAGATGTCCTAAATTTGTTGAACTCTACTCTGTCACTAATACTAAACATCAGTTCAGTATATAGTGCTTGAATTACAAGTCCCATCTCCAGCCCTAGTGATGGGCCCCCTTAGCTTGTGTTTTAAGAGGCTTAGGACATGACTGGGCCCACTACCTCTATTCAAGGGCATCAGGTCACACTATAACCTAGTATCACTTTTTAGGGACCTACGTTTCTGGAAAGATCAGAACAAATATAAATTGGTGCTTTTGAGATCCATCCTAGCAAGGCAGTCCAGAAGAGCTGTTGAAGTTCTAGAAAAACCAAAAGTGTTTAGACTATCTAAATCTCAGTGAGGGTTGCCTGCCAAGGTCTGCTTTCTAAAATTGGATCTGAAAACATATGGCCAAGGGCCCAGATAATCAGTACCATCTAGGAGTCCTGCCACTTATTACAGAGCTCTTCTCTAAGAGTGGAATGTTTAAGACAAGATACTAGTTATCAGGTCAGAAGCAGGGCCGGCTCCAGGTATTTCTGCGCAGTAGGCGGGCGCAGATCCCAACCTCCCGGTTGAGCCTGGAGACCCAGCCATGCCGCCCCACCTCCTCTCCCCCCCCAGGAGGAGGGGGAGGGCGGGCAAGCTGTGCCCCGGCTGGCCGCCGCTGGCCGCTTCCTCCTCCTCCTCCCCCCCCAGGGAGGAGGGGGAGGGTGACTTGTGCCCTCGGTGGGCGCTTTTCTGCAGCGCTGGCGGCAGCAGGGAGATCCTGCTGGCCCGCCACCAGCCGCTTCCTCCTCCTCCTCCCCCCCGGGAGGAGGGGGAGGGCGACTTGCGCCCTCAGTGGGCGCTTTTCCGCGGCGGCGGCAGCAGGGAGATCCTGCTGGCCACCACTGGCCACTTCCTCCTCCTCCTCCTCCCCCCCCAGGGAGGTGGGGGAGGGCGACATGCGCCCTCGTTGGGCGATTTTCCGCGGCGGCGGCAGCAGGGAGATCCTGCTGGCCGCCGCCGGCCACTTCCTCCTCCTCCTCCCACCTCCAGGGAGGAGGGGGAGGGCGACTTGCACCCTAGCCAGTCTTTTCGCGGTGGGGCGCCTGGTTAGGGTGGCGGCGGGGGGCTTTTGGGGGGGAGCGGGGTGCCATTTGGCGCCCCTGAGGCCAGCGCACCCTAGGCGAGCGCCTAGTTCGCCCAATGGGCGATCCGGCCATGATCAGAAGGAGCCAATAAAGGTTTCCTTTAAAGAGCCAGCCTCCTTTATATAGTAACAAGTGGGAACCCTTGTGGGAGGTCCTCGCGGGAGGCATCTCATTTCCCTCTCAGCCCCATTTCTTCTTTCCCTTTCCTGAAAACCCCCACAGGCCATAGCCTCTCCCCTTTTCCTGATTCCTTCTCAGATTGCCAATCTGGAGATCTCTTGGAATCACAATGGATTTCCCAGCTACAGAGATCAGTTCCCCTTTAAGTTGCCAGTTCCAAGTCGAGGAGGGATGTGACCTCATCAGGATATAATACCATTGACTCCACCCTCCAAAGCAGCCATTTTCTCCAGGGGAACTGTTCTCTGACACCTGGAGGGGAGTTGTAACTCTGGATGATCTCCAGCCTGGAGTTTGTAAGTAAACAAAAAACAACTGTGATATTATTATGCAATTTATTCAGTAATTATTATTAAGCAGTTATATTATGGTACAAAATACAAAACACATTCTAATGTGTTATGTATTGGTATACATAATGCCTGAGCTTGAATTCTATCTCCTATTTAAGTCTGGTATTGTAACTCCTACAGCAGTCCAATCAGGATACAAGAAAGGTTCAGGAGGGAAATGACTTGATTGGTTCTTATCTCAACTAAGGGTGTGGTCTACCAAGCCTGGATAGTTTAAGTCTGTTGCTCTCATGTTCTGTGTTCATCCTACCTTGTAAATGAAGCTGAATCACTTGTTATGAGCTGCTGCCTTAAGTCTCATACTTAACACTGGCTACGAGGATGGGATTATAGAGGGTAGGCAGCCCCACTGAACCACCGCCACCACGGCAGACGAAGCAGACCGTTCCAGGGCTCCAGAAGAAGGATGACACCCTGCCATCCCACTGGCAGAACTGGCAAGAGCGATGGCAGCTAGCATGAAGTTCAAGGCATTTGAACTTGAGCTGGAAGACTGGGACTCCAACATCACTCGGTTCGAGTTTCACTTATGCACCTCGACCATCAAATCGAGGAGGATGCCACAAAGATGGCAATGCTGCTCAGCTCCTGTGGTTGAACCGTGTTCAACATGGCCAGGTCTTTGGTCACTCCGGCCAATATTCTAACCGTCTCCCTAGCTGATATCAAAAGCAAGCTGAAAAATCACATTGCACCCAAGCTCTCACAGATCGCCTGCAGACATGCATTCTACAAGCAGGATCAGGGGACAAGTGAGTCGATTGCCAAATATGTCACGGCTCTACAGAAGGCAGCCAGAACCTGCAACTTTCCCGACCTGGAGGCAGCATTGCTCGATTGGTTGGTGTGTGGCCTGTGGGATGAAAAGCTCCAGCAGAGGCTTTTCGCTAAATTAGAGCTGACTTACGCTATGGCCTACACCGAAGCCATTGCCACAGAAGCCATGGAGAGGTCTACCAAGGAAGTTAGACAAGCTGGCAGTCAGCCCCGTCAACACCCGGAGAAGTCGGTACATCATGACTCAGCCAGTGAATCCGAGGGTGAGAACGATGACGTCAACAAAACTCGAGTGACAAGTTTCATCCGGCAGACCCCAGTGAAATCTGCACCAAGGCAAACCTACATGGGTTGCGGTGGAGCTCACAACCGGGACTGGTGTTGGGCACATGACATCAGATGCCGAACGTGCAATAAGCGGGGCCACTTGGCCAGAGTGTGCCAAGTCAAGGGGAAAAAGAAATCACCACCCTCTTCACCATGGCAAAACCACAAGGCACAGGATGTCGTAACAGTGAGGCCAGCTGACTGCAACGAGACCACCTGCTGCTCCTGCCCCATGACTGTCATGAGCATTGGACCAAGGGCCCGGAAGAAGATCCATGTAACCAAGATGCTGGACAGGGAGCCATGAGAAATGAAGGTCGACTCGGGATTGGCTATGACTGTCATTCCCACGGAGATGCTGCAGCGCCTGTTTCCACAGAGCAGCTGCCGCCGGTTGACACCTAGCCAGATGCACCTGTCTGATTTTCAGGGACAACGTATTCCTGTGGCCGGGGAGGCTGAGTTTGAGGTACAGTTTAAGGGTCACAAGGAGATGCTGAGCCTTCTGGTTGCCGAAGGGCGTAGGGCCACTCTATTAGACTTAGACTGGTTTGATGCCCTTGGTATTGCTGTGACAGGGGTAAACCAGGTTTCTGATAATAAATTGAGTTCCATCTACTCAGAGTTCCCTGAGGTGTTTGATGGGTTGTTGAGATGGTATACAGCCCTGCCAATAACTTTTGACTTGGACCCTTCTGTGGCGCCCATCAGACTAAAATAGCGGCAGGTACCCATCGCACTCAGACCACAGATTGAAGCAGAACTTGACAAACTGGTTGCTCAGGGTGTACTCAAACCCATACACCATACTACGTGGGAGACCCCCCATTGTGACACCAATTAAGCCTGACGGGTCTGTTCGGATTTGTCACCGATGATAAATGTTCTATTAATAGGGCGTTACAACAACATTCGTACCCAGTGCCTATCATAAGCCATGTGTTAGCATCTCTGGTGGAAGGGCGGATCTTTGCAAAATTAGATCTTGCACAGGCCTACCAGCAATTGCCTATCGATCAAAGTGCAGCTGAGGCACAAACTATTGTCACTCACAGGGGGGCGTTCAAGGTTAACCGCCTGCAATTCGGTGTGAATGTGGCCCCGGGAATCTTCCAGGGATTAATGGAAGGGCTGTTGTGAGATCTGCCAGGAGTGGTACTGTATTTCGATGATGTGCTAATTGCTGGGGCTAATGAGTTGGCTGATCACATCAGGGTAGTATCGGGTCAGCTCCAGGTGGCTGGCCTTAAGGTCAAGAGAAAGAAATGCCATTTTAGGGTACCCAGGGTAGAATTCTTAGGGTTCCTCAGACGAACATAGAATTCATCCTACAGAGGGCAAGGTTGCTGCAATTCAAAACGCACCTCGACCACAAAACAAAAAAGAGCTGCAATCATTCCTATGCATATTGAATTTTTATCATTCCCTTTTGCCTTATAAGGCATCAATAGCGGAGCCTCTGCAAAAATTATATGTGAAGGGGGTGAACTGGGAATGGGGATTGCGGCACGACTGAGCATTTGGGGCTATTAAAAACTTGTTGGTGTTGAATAATGTTCTAACGCATTTTGACGAGAACAAACCGTTGGTCCTTGCTGTGGACGCCTCCCCCTTTGGCATAGGCGCCGTTCTTAGACAAGTAACGGCGGACAGGCGGGAAGCACCAGTGGCATATTATTCCCAGACTTTGACTGCTGCTGAGAGGAACTATGCCCAAATTGATAAAGAGGGACTCGCCTTAGTTTCTGACGTGAAGAAATTTCATGGCTTTTTATACAGACGCAGATTCCTCATGGTCACAGACCATAACCGCTTCTGGGACTATTCGTGACAAATTGCCAAACCCCACAGGTCTTATCACCTCATATGCTGCACTGGACTGTATTTCTGGCAGCAGACGACTTCAACCTTATCCACTGGCTGGGAAAGGCTATAGGGCACGCAGATGTTTTAAGCTGGTGTCCTATTCCAGGGCCAGCTCTTGACCTGGCTCCTGCGTGCGAAGTAATGACCAATGAAGAACTTCCTCAGCCGCCTGTGCACACCCCTGACATCGCAGCTGGATTGGCCAAGGACCCCACGATCGCCCGTGTACTTAACTGGGTGCGGAGGGAGTGGCCGGCAGGTCGGTTCTCTGTGGAATTCCAGCCATATATCTCATGGCAACAAGAACTGTTGGTGCACAAGGGCTGTCTGTTATGGGGGAATCAGGTGGTGGTGCCTCCCAAACTAAGGAAATGGGTTCTGGAGGCTCTGCATGAAGGTCACCCGGGCATAGTCAAAATGAAGGCTCTACCCCGGAGTTATGTTTGGTGGCCCCATATAGACCATGAAATTGAGGAGTGGGTAAAAGTGTGTCAACCATGCCAGGAATCTCAGCCAGAACCCCCTCAGGCTCCCATATATCACTGGGAAACACCACACAGACCATGGTTGAGATTGCATATTGACTTTGCGGGGCCATTTCAGGAGCAAGTGTTCTTAATAATAGTTGATACATACTCTAAATGGTTAAAGGTGGTACAAATGTCGAAAATGACTTCTGTCGCAGTCATAAAAGCACTGCACTGTATCTTTGCTACCCACGGCTTACCTGACACAGCAGTCTCAGATAACGGGACACAAGTTACCTCAGATGAATTCCTGGAGTTTTTGGGAAACAACTTAAACACACCACGTCTGCACCATTCCACCCAGCCACAAATGGGCAGGCTGAATGGATGGTGCAGACCACAAAGGAAGCCCTGCGGAGAATGATCCATGGAGACTTGGCACAGAAGCTGGCGTCCTTTATGCTGTACCAGCATATTACATCACACACCACAACTGGGAGGAGCACAGCAGAGGTGCTGATGGGATGCCGCCTGACTTTGCTACTGGATCGACTCCACTCTGACTTCACCACTGACAAACCACCACAGAGTGAAGTCCTGGAAACTCCTTGTTCCTTCAAAGTCGGGGACTCCGTTTTTGCACCTTTGGCTCCCAGCAGTCATCACTGAGATAACTGGCACTCTGCCGTTAAGGGGTCACATAGACCAACTTAGGCAAAGATGGGCTGGCTCAAGCATTGAGGACACTGCTGAGCCTAATTAGGTTCCAGGCCCCACAGCTGAGCAAGCGGAATCTTTGAATTCCGAGGTTGGCATTGCAGATCGGAACATTGAGCCGGTTGCCAGGGCAGGATCAGAACAGAACCCAATCCCTGACACTAGGCTCTCGAGCACTAGTCTCACTGGGGAACAGGGTGGTCCAAGAAACAGGGACACAAAGACAGTACCTCCAACTAACCCAGTATGACTGTCACAACGAAAGCAACAATCTCCCTCTTATTTAAAAGATTTTGTTTGTTCCAGGATTGATTCATCTTAGGGGGGAGGGATGTTATGTATTGGTATACATAATGCCTGAGCATGAATTCTATCTCCTATTTAAGTCTGGTATCGTAACTCCTGCAAACTGATTGGATACTCTGTGCAGCAGTCCAATCAGGATACAAGAAAGGTTCAGGAGGGAAATGACTTTTGGTTATGTTCATATTTTGATTGGTTCTTACCTCAACTAAGGGCATGGCCTACCAAGCCTGGATAGTTTAAAAGAGAGCCTGTTGCTCTCATGTTCTGTGTTCATCCTACCTTGTAAATAAAGCTGAATCACTTGTTATGAGCTGCTGCCTTAAGTCTCATACTTAACACAATGCAAAATATACAAATATTTAAAGAGTTCTCATAAACCACTGTCTGTGCTCAAAGTTCCTCTGTATAATACAGCTCAAAGTGGCTTTAGACAGTCCTTCTTTGACACAGATGTAAATTATTCGAAATATCTGATCAACTGTCATGGGTCCAATGGGCCATCTCCAGACCCATGTTCGGTCTGCTGCTTGTTCAGTCTGTTTTGAGGAGTGTTATACACTGCAGTCCTTGAAACCTATGAAATCAGCTTAATACAGCGTTATTGCACTAATATTTGTATGTTTTGTATTGGGATGTGTTTTGTAATTTGTACCATAATATAAATGCTTAATAATTATTATTGAATAGATTGCATAATATCACGGTTGTTTTTTTGTTTACTTACAATATATCCTATGATCTCACGTTTGTATATACTCACCAGGAGACTGACAACCCTAGTTCTCCTTGAGAAAATGGCTGCTTTGGAGGATGAGTCTATGGCATTATGCCCCTCTGATAGGGTTGCCATCCTCCTAGTTCTGGAGAGGGTTACCCTGATTTCGGGGGGCCCAATCTGCTGCCAGCCAGCAGGGGAAGCACCACCCCGAAAAGCCCCCTCCCACAATGTCAGCACTGACAGAGATGATGTCACCCAGAAGTGACATAATCACATTGCCAACATCGGTGGTGACACTCTAGGTTTTGGGCAAACTCTATGGCTTTGAGGGAAAAAACACAGAGTTTTGCCCAAAACTTAAGTGTGTTGCCCCCAACATCAACAGTGTAATGACGTCACTTCCAGGTGATGTCATTGAGGCACACACCAGAAGATACCCCAACTGCGCCCAGGAGACCCTCTGCTGGCAGCCAGATAGGACCTGGCTACCCTATCTTCTGAGGTCCTTCCCCTCCTCAAACCCCACCTCTTATCTCTAGGAATTCCTAACCTGGAGTTGGCAACTTATTTCCTTCCCACACAACAGCTTTATCTGCCCTTCTGTCTTAAGCTCCCCCCCCCCCGCCACAGCAGCCTCTGTCTAGGAAAACTGTGATCCAGTTGTGTGGTGCCAACTGCTGGGCTAGGCCCTCTTATATAGTAGGAACCCACAAGGATTTGTGGGGTGGCAGCTCACTTTATTCATTCAAATTTATATTCTGCCCTCCCTGTGAATGGACTTAGGGCAGATTACAGACAACTTTCCCTTGTATCCTCCTTCCCACACTATTTCCTTTTCCCTCCTACGGGCAACCCCCATGTCCTCTCCCCTTTCCTTGCCTCGTTCTCTCCTGCTCAGCCATTCACCAACCTAAATTTTATCTACCTCTCATCTTCAGCTATATTTATTATTTACTCTACTTAATACCCTACCCTACCTTTCTCCACATCGGAGACCAAAGCAGCTTCCATTATTTCCCTCTCCTCCTTTTTATCCACACAACAACTCAATGGGGTAGGTTAGTCTGAAAGGATATGACTGGTTTAAAATCACCCAGTCAGCTTCCACAGCAAAGATTACAACTGAACTCCAGATAACAGAGATCTTTCCCCCAGAGAAAATGACTGCTTTGGAGAGTGGACTCTATGGCACTGTATCTAGCTGAGGCCTGGAAAGGACTCTGCCTCCTTCCTCTGCATTTTACTGACTCAACCCATACTGGAAAACAGGGTTGCACTTACTTGTGTTTTTTGTTGAGTTGTCTTCTGTGCAGGCACACACTGGGGGGAATGCACACGTGCAGGCTTTCCGATAGAGAAAATTTTCTAGCTTCTTAGAAAGGGCGCTCCTCACCTCAGCACATGCCCAGAGTGTTCCCACCAAAACCATGCCAAGGATGAGGGGTGCCATTCTCCTCAGTTCTTCCACACCACTGGGCCCCCATGCTGTGTGAAGCACAACTGCAGAAGGAGTTCATAGTGGGGCAGGAGGAAATGTATGCCTGCACAGACAAATTGAGGGAAAACAGTTACAGGTAAATGTAATCCTGTTTTTGTCTTTGATCTTCTGTGCAGTCCCACATTGGGGAGAGTAACAAGCTACTCACCTGGTGATAGGTCTGGAGCTCTAAAATGAACAGGGAGAACATAGAGACCTTTTGAAAACCGCTTAGAGGTCTGATGGTGTTATGTATTCAGTTTACTGTGTTATTAGATCTGAGCGTAGGTCACAGCTCCATAGAAGCCCAGCATTCTAAAATGTGCAGCCAGATTGGTCAGTGCTGCAAACAGACCAATCCAGAGAGACCTTGACTTTCAGCAGGAATAGATCTCATCGTTCCCAAGCTCTGTTTTATGATTGGACATTATTGTTTCAGGAGGTGTGGTTTTCCTAGCTCAAAATGTATATAGCTGGCTTATTCTGTGTGCTGTTTGTTGTGTTCTGAGCTGAATAAAGAAATCACTTGTTTGAATGCTGCCTCGATCTCAGTACATAATAGAAGGGAAAAAACTGATACACCATCCACAAAATCATGGAAGACCGAAATCGCAGCCAGGTGAACCTCCACAGAGAAGGGAGCTAAACCTGAGTCCTTGAGAGACAGGACGTACTCCAAAATTAAGGACAAGGGCTGGACAAAGGGGTGGAATCTTTCCCCATTGCCCAGTCAGAAAAGCAGTCCCATTTACAAGTGTAATAGTTAAACACTGACAACTTTCGAGAATGGAGGAGTACTTCCAAAACCCTAGAAGAAAATGTTAAACAGAAGCCATACTATCAAGCATTGCCTGTCTATTCCTGATGCTTGAGGAGCCTGTGGGTGAGGAAGTCCATTATGGGCTCCAAAGGAATGTAGATCCCCTTGGATAGGAGGAGCAGTTTCGCAAACCAGACCTGCCAGGCCAAAACGGGGTGCCCTGAGTCCAAATCCCACCCAGCTACTCTCCCTATGAGGGAAGGAGGGAAGCATAAAAAGAGACCCCTTGTTCAGGGAACCTGAAAGGCATCCCCCAGGGACGGCACCTCGTGGCCTGTCTGTGCACAGAAAAGTGCCACCGTCACATTCTGTGAGGTGGCAAGCAGGTCTACAGTTGGGAATCCTCACTGCTGGAAGACTGGAAGGATATACTTTCTTGACTGTGACCACTCATAATGAGGGAAGATGAACCTGCTCAGTGCATCCACCGTACTGTTGTGGGCCTCATCAATATGAATTGCATGGAGGGGAACGTTGCTCTGGTTTGCCCAATTCCAGATCTTTGCAGTTTCTCTGCAGAGAAACAACAACCTTGTGCCACCCGCCTATTGACATAAAACATAGCAGTGGTATTGTCTGTCTGCAACTGCACATTTTCATTGCAGAACAAGTCTGCAAAAGAAGCAAGAGCATAATGAAATGCCCTTAGTTCGAGAAAATAGATATGCATTTCGATATGAGCCAATTTGGTGTAGTGGTTAGGAGCATGGATGCTAATCTAGAACTGGGTTTGAGTCCTCACTCCTCCACATGCAGCTGCTGGTGTGACCTTAGGTCAGTCATAGCTCTTTCAGAGTTGTTCTGGCAAGAGCAGTTCTCTTAAGAGCTCTCTCAGCCCCACCTACCTCACAGGGTGTCTGTTGTGGGGAGGGGAAGGGAAATGGAAAGGAGATTGTAAGCTACTCTGAGACTCCTTTGGGTAGTGAAGGGTGGGGTATAAATTCAATCTCTTCTTCAATGGAGGACTCAAAGGCAGACCACAGCCCCTGTGAATTCATAGCAGTGGGTGCTCCAGCCAGAGAAGCACATGTGGTGACCGTATAGGTATGGAGGTGTATCCCAAAAGGAATTCCTACTAATGAGTTAGCATCCAAGGCCCACCATGACAGGGATATTATGATAGCCCTGGACACAGAGTAGGAGATTGCGCCTGAGAAGATGGTTTGCATTTCCTCAAGAACCAGTTTTGCAAAGGGTATAAATATAACCTGGCCAAGGGAACCACAGCAGTCATTGAGGCCATAAGGCTCAGCAGCCATTCTACCTGAAGTGCAGACTAGAACTGATTCAACTGGAAAATTAAATTAATGATTGTATGGCATTGTATGTAGAATAGCCACATCCGAAGATTGTCCGGCAGACACAAATTCTAGCTCTTAGCGTTATGCTAGTGGTGAACTAGACTTGGTTTTAGGTGCTGAGAGAGCTCTGAAAGAACTGTAACTGGCCCAAGGGCACCCAGCTGGCTTCAAGTGGAGGAGAAGGGAATCAAACACAGTTCCCCAGATTAGAGTCCACTGCTCTTAACCACTACACCAAACTGGCTCTCCTGGAAACCAGAGATTAAAGCTCTAATTGCAGTAAGGCCGCTAGGAGGTGCATAAGCCCATCCTTTAGAAGAGTACAGATCCACACCAATAGAGCAGGCTAACCTACAAAGGATCAGTTTAGATTTCTCCCAATTAACTGCCAGTCCCACACTGGCAACCACTACCTAGGCCAGAGATAAGTGGTCCCACAACAGGTCCTCCATAGGCCTGTTAGCAGCCAGTCATCTAAGTAGGGGAAAATGGTACAACCCTCTGACCTCAAGAATGCAATGACTATGACCATGCACTTAGTGAAAACATGCAGGACAGTTGCATGCCCGAAGTGGAGAACACTATACCAATAAAACAAGCCACCACACTGGAAGCAGAAATATTTCCTGTGGTCTGGGTGAATCGAGATATGGAAATAAGTCTCTTAAATCCAAGACTAAAGGTTTCCCTTGCTCGAAAGCCACTCTAGGGTGTGGTGCTCATCTCTGTTTCCAAGCTGAAGAGTCAGCACTGTCCAAAGATGTTTCCATGATCATGTGGCCGGCATGACTAAACACCAAGGCACATGGAATGCTGTTACCTTCCCACTGAAGTGGAACCTACTTATCTAAAGAGTTGCAATGTCTTGCTTTTGAACTGCTAGGTTGGAAGGAGCTGGGGCCAGAGACCAATTTAATTTTAACAGTTACAATACCTGAGAAAGAGAAACCATCTGGAATTTTCTAACAGATAAAAACTGTTTAGGGTACACAGGCTGAGGGTGGGGCATAGACTACCATCCTTCTTAGGGATGGGAAAATAGTGGGAGTAAAAACTCTTGGCAACCATATAACCAGGAAGTAACTGAACAGCATCCTTTCAGACAAGTTCTAACACTGCGTCAAGCAGGTGAGCACCACTGGTTTCCTCCCTATCAAGAGGAAGAGGGCCCAAGGGAGGCTTCCATGTAAACTCCAAGTTGTAGCCCCCTCCAATAATAGCCAAAACCCACGCATCAGAAGTAATCTTCCAGCACTCGCTAAGAAAGGGAGTCAGTCTGTCCTGGAAGAAAAGGTTGGATGATGGCATGCTGCCATATAGTCAGAACAGTGCCTTCTGTCCTTGCTCCTTAGGCGAGTGTGAATTGGGAGGCTTCAGCCTGGCTCTGGAGGGTCAACGCTTGCCATCTGACTGGGTTGAGAAACAGCGGCCATGTCCAAAGTAAGGAGAGGAAGGGGGTGGTAGGTGTCCCATTCTGATACCTTGGCTGGTGGTAGGTGTAGCCTCTTGGAGGGAAGTATTGTCTACTTGTTCTTTTTCAAAAAAAAAAAAATTAAGTATAGTTTAGTACATAATTTCAAAACAGGGCTACAAAAGCAATACATAAAATTAATTAAATAACAATGGGAATTACAAGGAACATCCAAGATTAAACTAAAAAAGAAAATCTAATAGGCTGGGAGCCATACAAAAACCTCAAGTTGTAATTCGATTTTACATTTAGAAAGTCAGACAATTCGGCTCAGGGAGGGGAGAGGAAAACAGTGCTTAGAGTGGCTCGGAACTAAAGCCTTGTCTGGAGTGCATGGTCTTCGAGCGTGCCATCTTTACTGGAGGCTCAGAAGAGCTGTTGGTTCATAGACAATTATGGAGATTGGGACAGACAACAACACAGATTTGGGGTTGGGACCAACTGGGGGAAGCCACAAATTAGGCCCTCAGAATGGGTTCACACAAGGAAGATGAACTCACTGTTAGCTTATTAGAACTCAAGAGGGCACACTCCCAAAGGGCTGCCTTTAGGCAAGAAGCCCCGCCTGCCCTGGCCTTGGGTGTAAATTGCTGAGAGAGGCGGCAAGAGGGTACTTCATGAGCTTCCTCAAGGTAGATTAAACAGGGAGTGTGCTCATATGAGTACAGCATTTTCATGCCACATTAAAGGCATTTCTTAAATAAAGATTTTTTGGGCCGTAACGGAGACACAATGGAAAAAGGGAATCAGACTCAGCTGAAACAGCAATCCCAGGAAGAATCACAGGGACGATTCAAAAGAAATGTCGAAAAAACAGGAGCAAAGCTAGAAGTGTTCCTCTCGATTCAGCAGTAAAAGAACTGAGGGGAAATGGTGCCCCTTTGTCCTTGGCTCAGTTTCAGTGGGAATGCTCTGGGCTTGTGCTGAGGAGATCTTGCCCGTTCACAGCTCCAGTCACCAGATTTAGTATCCAAAGACTGGCTAACTTAGGTTCTAGAATGTAAGATAGCGTCTCTTAAAGCTAAATGGGATAAAATTGTGAAGGATCTCTCACCCAATCTCCATCAAATATTTGTTATTGCTAAAGACTAGCCAGTGTCAACAATTTAGATACGTCTCATAAGTAAAGTGGGAGAAAACATTTACCATGCCTAAACCATTTTCCCAGTCTCACGTGGCCTTAAAGAGTTGGCATTTGCCATGTTAGAAAAAAGATACAGATGATACACATTTGCTTAAAGCAAGTAATAATTCCAAGGAAAATATCAGATGATAAAACTGAACTCTTTCCCAAATTCTGGAAGGCCATTCCTCATGAGGTGGTCTACATGGCTACTACTAATTAAAACTACTAGAGAACCATCATAGATATTCCAGTATCTTATCTGGGTTGACTCTTACAGAAGCGTTTATAGCCAAAAGATTGCAGTTTGGGGTTCATCTGAAATTCTCTCAGCCAAATCTAAAAGATGTGGAACTGGCTAACTAGAAACTCCATTTTTTCTGGGTTTTAAAAAAATTGTATAGAGCATGCTGCATGTGGTAATTCGCCTTTGCTTTATATTTATGTACAGTTATCTTGCCAGTGTCCATCAGTGTGCTGCTAAGACACCCCAAATGAACAAACCTGATATGATTATACTTATGGCTGTATCAAAATTCTTTTAGTGTGTTTACCAGTCTGTGTTCATATACTTAGAAGTAAATTGCATTGAAATCAATGGGACACCTGCAGCAGAAATGGTAAGGACTACAGTGACAGTGATACAATGGCAACTGCAATAAGGTGAGGGTCTCCCTATTTTCCAGGTCTCAAACTTTTATTAGATTAAGCTTGTTCAATATGGTCAGGGACCACGAGCCCAAGGCAGCATCAATCCATATATATCAAAGCATAAAATCAGATTTCCTGCTTCCCAAGAAAAGTCCATGAACCCATTTCCCAGTAGAATTCCTCTTACCTGTCATAATCTGGCAGAAGGGAGATCAGCCTGAGTCTAGGCACCTGTCAAGAGCCACTCAAACTCTGTCTTCTTCCAAGTGGTTGGCAGAACGGCATGTTAACTGCCAAATACCCTGAAGGCATCTGCCTTAAGGCCGTGCCAAAGGCTGCTGACTGTTTGGGGGCAATTAGGACAGATTTGGGGGAGAGGGAAGATTGAATTCAAATGCAATTGTCGTGCAGCATTTAAAACAGCAACTAAGTATTCTACAGCCTTTTGATTTCTGGTAAATCAGAAAAAAAATCAGATGAAAATCACCCAGCCAGGCATTTGAATCTCTGGAGGCAGTGGAACAGCAGAAATGATGCTGGCAGAACTAGGAGTAAAACATTAACAAAATTCAATGAGCATCATCAGACAAAGAACTTCAGAATATTCATTTTTTTAAAAGCAGAAATGCCTTGTTTGCCATATGTATGTAGCTGGTGTGTCGTCATCGTCCCCCCCCCCAAAAAAAAAAAAAAAAAAAAAAGAATCCACAGGGTGACTTTTCTAAGTAGACCAGAGATGTTAGGGGAGGGCAGAACTTCAGCATTCTTTAGTTTATTGCACTTTAAAGGCCAACACATTCATAAGGGACTTTTTGGAAACTAGAACCCACTTTTCCAGAAAACTTATGCCAAAATAAATTTAAGTTGCCACAAGATTCTCGTTTCAGCAATCATAACCCAACATAGCTGCTCTTCAGACATGTATCTGTATTGTTTTGCATTATTTAATTGAAAATTAAAAGAAAAGTTTATTAAGAAACTCCAATATCAGCACACACAAAGGTGGCTCGTACAGACTCCAATCATTCATCTATGTCATTCAGTATTCTTTACTGTGACGAATTTAAGAAAGTGTTGTCAAATAAAAGCAAACACTCTCCACCACCAGATCTCTTTGAGTCTCCAGGGGAGAGACAATACTCTCCCACTGCACAGTACCCTAAAGGTACTGGCTCTCCAGTGGTACAGTGATAGTGTGAGGGTAAACAGAACTACTCCAAGCCAGCTGGTCCACATTCACACAGTAGCTCTTCATAGAAGCTGGTGTTACTGCTTGCCATGCGCCAACAGCACAGGCTCTGTTCCCCCAGGACGTTCTACAACAGACTAGATAATAGAATATGCTTCCACACACAAAAGTCTTTGCATATAGAAATCTAGCAGGTCAGGGAGAAGATTATTTTACAGCCCCTTCTTCCAAACATGTTTCCAGACATAGGTTTGTTGGGTTTTTTTCATTGAGAAGAATATTTTATTTAATAACATATCTCCCCCTCCTCATCTGTGACCACAGAGAACAGCTCTTCTCAGTCTTCTTTAAATAAAGCATATTTTATCATCAGTACAAATACGTTAAATGAGGGTTGTTTTTTTTAAAATCCATGTAGGTCTAGATGAGATCCAAGCATGTTGCCTATACAGAATAAATTAAAATACATACAAATCTGGAGTATATTTTTTTATTTCCCTTCTCAAAGACAAATGGTATCTAGAAAAAGTTATGAAGAGATATCTATGAACAATAACTACTTCATAAAATGTTAAAAGCTACCAGTTCATTAAAACATTAAAAGCTACTATTGAGCTGGAGACAATTAGTTTGAAGTTTTATAAAGTGTAACTGATTCAAGTCTAAACATCAAAGTAAAAGATTAAGATGCAATAACTAAAGAGAAAAGGTATTTAAGAGGTATATTTAAGAGATATTTATTGATGTTGCAGCTTAACATCAGTGCACTAAGTGAAATTAGAGTAATAAGAGTTAATTTTGGTGTCTCCAAATACTGACAGATTTTTTGAATAAAAATACACAGGGGACATACATTGAACTTTAGCGAAATACATGCTTTTGCCTTTCCAGAACAAGTTGATTTTAAATATATGTTCTCAAAGGCCATTACTTTAATGTTCAGGCAGAGTTGATTTATTAAATATTCAGGCAGTGGTTTATAAGTGTACAAAATTATCTGTACACCTAAGCGTGGGAAATATAGTTACATAATGAAAATTCAAAAGTGACTGTATATAGCCTGACACAATAAAGATGGCAGCATTGACAGCTCCAGATGAAACAGATATTTTCCGAGAACTAAAGAACTGAGAAATACTGCAAAGAACTGAATAGTATTTAACACAGAAAAATAAAGACTAATTCATATACAAATAACTTTTTTTCCAGTTTCTGAAATTCGGCTAGGACACTTCTATTAGCACATTAACACAATATATAGTGTTACAGTGTATAGTGTAGTGCAATATTTTAAATTTCATATCTTGGTATACAAGCAGCTTTGTATATTTTCCTTTGATAGCTGGATTTTGCTTTACAAAGTTATATAACAGCATTTAAAACCATATTTAAAAACCTATACTTGTAAAAATCAGCCTAGAAGTGGATCATCATTCCCAAGTTCCATTATGCGTGATGTGCACCAAAGTTATCTGCCATTTTTCAAAATACCAGTAAAAAATTGCTTTATTAACCCAGGAAATTAGGTCCCTGCTGCAGCTGATACATGTGGGACAGCTGAGTCATCAAAAAAGGAGTTGATCTATATATTGTAAAAAGGCACAATCTTTACTAGAGTAATGTTAAGACTGACCAAAAATAGAATTTCCTTTACATAATACTGAAGATTTACATTAATTTTAGTTGTCTTTTTGGATGAAATACAGTTCTAGATATTCAGGTTCTATAAACTGAGGTTAACAGTCTCTGCACTTAGTTTACCGCCACTTAAACTGTGTATCATGGCTATCATGTGAGAATGTTTATTCAGCTCTTCTTGCTGGAGTTTGACTAAAGCCTCCTTTTCTTCCAGTCGCCCTTCCAATTGTGTCTTCTGAACTTCCAAGGAAGATGCCTAGGGTAAACATGTATTATTTCATCATCTGTCTACAGTATATATATATATTTGCTCATTATCTAGCAACCTGTGCAGAACTACAGCCATGTGGCACAGTTGACTGAAGTACTCATTAATTTAACTGTTTCATAAAATAGGCCTCATGTAAACAATATAAGGCTTCAGATTACTGTCTGGCCGACGAAGAAGAAAAGTAGGTTTTTATACCATGCTTTTCTCTACCACGAGGAATCAAAATGGCTTACAATTGCCTTCCCTTCCTCTCCCCACAGCAGGCACCCTGTGAGGTAGGTGGGGCTGAAATAGTTCTGAGAGAACTGTAGCTGGCCCACAGTCACCCAGCAGGCTTCATATGGAGGAGTGGGGAATCAAACCTGATTTTCCAAATTAGAGTGCACCACACTTAACCACTGCACCACACTGGCTAGATCATGCCTGGCAGACTGTATGTACAGTTAAAAAATGATTCTATAGATGAAGCAAAGGACAGGAAATTTATATCCCTAAAGCAAGTGGAATCACCCAATATTCCAGGAAAAGATGCCTGGAGGAAAGGCGATGCTGTTTCTTGAGACCGTGGCTAATGCATAAGAAGCCAAGGAAGAAACATGCATTTATGTCTATGCCCTGTGGTTTTCCAGAAAGTCAACACTTGGGTAAGCAGGGATAAAGGGAAGCCACAAGAACAGAATACTTATTAAACAGCGGGTTGGACAGCCAAGTGTAGGATTGCTTTCAGAAGCATAGAATACAGTATACGTTAGAATAAAAAGGTAGCACGTGCATAAACAAATATAATAGCCAAAGGAAAGATGTTCTGGATCTGTTCTGGGAACAACGATATTTATTACAATAATTTTTTCAAAGTAGGCTAGCAGTAGTATGCAAGGCTGCATTATTGCCCCTCCTAATTAAAAATGATAATATACTATTGCTTTAGATGTTGATAAATAGCTTTGATTATTAGTTGCTGTAGATATTCTGGGTTGTGTGGCCGGGTTGTGTGGCTAGGTCTTGGCACTGTAGAACCTGATGTTTTGCCAGTAGCTGTGACTGGCATCCTCAGAGGTATAACACAGAAAGATGGAGTACTCTCTGTGTCAAGGTGAGAAGAAAAATGGTAGGCAGGGAATTTGTATCTACTCCAGAAGGCGGGGTAGGGCTGGAGGGTTTTTTTACCATTTTTCTTCTCACCTTGACACAGAGAGTACTCCATCTTTCTGTGTTATACCTCTGAGGATGCCAGTCACAGCTACTGGTGAAACGTCGGGTTCTACAATGCCAAGACCACGGCCACACAATCCAGAAAATCTACAGCAACTAATGAACTCTGGCCACGAAAGTTTTCAACAACATATTAACTTTGATTATCTTTCCCATAAAGTGGGCAAATCATGCCTCCTTAGAAATGGCTAAGAGCTTGCAACTTGGAGACAGGGCAGAAAAACCCATTGCCATCATCCTCACCAGATATAATCAACAAAGACAGGGAAGATACACAGTAACTGTATCTAGTTGTACTCTGAGCAGTGTGGTTTAAGACATCCCACAAACCACTAATCATTGCTTATTTTCCCCATTATCCCAACCCAAGCAGTTCAGTCCACCCATGGAAAACTGATTCCCAAAGTTGCAGGATACATGTGTACTAATAGCCATGCAAGCTGGGGGCACTGCACTGGGGGGAAGGGACAAAATAACACTTCCTGCCTCTTCCATCAACAGATCTACACTGACACAGCACACTGACTGCACCCACATGGTTAAGTGTCCCCCAGTTCTCAGAATCAACTTTTTCAGGATTGAGTGGAACTGGTGAAAGCGTCATGATTCTTTTGTTCACAGATCCAACACAAAGCTGCCACATTTCTGACTGGGATTGTATAAAGGGCTTAGAAAACCGTGAAATTTCACCTTTCTTGTCTGCTTTGTTCCTCAGCCCTTTCCGTAAAGTACTACATTGGGCATGAACTTTGCTTACCTTAATACTCAATTCTTTTCTTGTCTGCTCTGTTCTACTTAATTCTTTTCTAAGGATGTCTATAGTTTCTTCCATATCAATTTTTTCCTTCTCCCTTGCTTTCAGTTTTTCTTCCTGAACTTTTACCTTTTGTTGCAAACCTTTTGAAGAATTAGTAAGAAGACACCGTGTTTTTAGTTAAGATACTGCATCAGTTACAGTTAAATGATTTACACAGCACTGCCATCTACTGAGCACTAATAACTTTTCTTCAACAGCTGCCTGCCTAACCAAAAATACCCTGCTGCAGAAACCTGTGGAGACATTTGATCTCAAAGGAACTATTTAAGAAATAAGCTTTATTAAAACATGTATTTATTCCAAAGTAGAAAAGTGCTACTTCATTTTTTTTTAAAAAAACCTCACCTTTAAAAGAATAAATCACTCAAAACATACAATAGAAGCTGTTTGTCTTAAACTCAGACTCAGCATGGGTTCTGTAAGGGAAGATCTTGTCTCACTAACCTGTTAGTGTTCTTTGAGGCAGTGAACAAACATGTGGACAAGGGGGACCCAATAGATGCTGTTTACCTTGACTTCCAGAAAGCTTTTGATACAGTTCCTCATCAAAGGCTCCTAAGTAAGCTCAATAGTCATGGGATAAAAGGACAAGTCCTCTTGTGGATCAAAAACTGGCTTATAAATAGGAATGAGTATAAATGGGAAACTTTCTCAGTGAAGGGTGGTAAGCAGTGGGGTACCACAGGGATCAGTACTCTGTCCGATGCTTTTTAACTTGTTTATTAACGATTTGGAATTGGGAGTAAGCAGTGAAGTGGCTAAATTTGCAGATGACACGAAGTTGTTCAGGGTGGTGAAAACCAGGGAGGATTGTGAGGCACTCCAAAGGGATCTGTCGAGGATGGGTGAGTGGGCGTCAACGTGGCAAATGGGGTTCAATGTGGCCAAGTGCAAAGTGATGCACATTGGAGCCAAAAATCCTAAATATAAATACATGTTGATGGGGTCTGAACTGGCAGAGACTGACCAAGAGAGAGATCTTGGAGTCGTAGTAGATAACTCAATGAAAACGTCTAGACAGTATATAGCTGCAATAAAGAAGGCCAACACTATGCTGGGGATTATTAGGAAGGGAATTGAAAACAAATCAGCCAGTATCATCATGCCCCTGTATAAATCATTGGTGCGACCTCATTTGGAATACTGTGTACAATTCTGGTCGCCACATCTCAAAAAGGATATTATAGCATTGGAAAAAGTGCAGAGAAGGGCAACTAGAATGATAAAAGGATTGGAACACCTTCCCTATGAAGAAAGGTTAAAACGCTTGGGGCTCCTTAGCTTGGAGAAACGACGGCTGAAGGGTGACATGATCGAGGTTTATAAGATTATGAATAGGATTGAGCAGGTTGAGAAAGAAGTACTTTTCTCCCTTTCTCACAATGCAAGAACTCGTGGGCACTACATGAAATTGCTGAGCAGTTGGGTTAGAACAGATAAAAGGAAGTACTTCTTCACCCAAAGAGTGATTAACATATGGAATTCACTGCCACAGAAGGTGGTGGCAGCTACAAGCATGGACAGTTTCAAGAGGGAATTAGATAAAGATATGGAGCAGAAGTCCATCAGTGGCTATTAGCCACAGGGTATAGATGGGAACTCTCAGTCTGGGGCAGGTGCTGCACTCTATTCTTGGTGCTGGAGGGGGCAGCAGTGGGAGGGCTCCTAATGTCCTGGCCCCACTGATGGACTTCCTGATGGCACCTGGTATATTTTGACCGCTGTGTGACAGAGTGTTGGACTAGATGGGCCTTTGGCCTGATTCAACATTGGCTTCCCTTATGTTCTTATGTTAAACTAGCTACTATAGTTCTGCGGCCAAATGAACTGTACTGTTACTGAAATAACTAGTGCTTCTTGGGCCATGATAAAAGATTTAGGCCAGATAAAGAAAGTACTCGCATGTGATCTCAGACCTGTATACTTAGATTATAACTGGGGATTTACAGGGATTCAACTGGACATTATAATCATCTACTCCCATCCAGCCTGGCTAAGATTGAGGTTATCATCTGAAGCCATGAGTTACATACCTGAGGTGTGAGGTGACCGTGGCCTCAACCCTATGCCCACTTACTTGGGGGAAAAAAACACTAAATGTACCTCTGAATATACTCAGATAGGACAGTAGTAAGCCTTTAAAAAAACTGTCCAGGCTTTTAAAAACTGTTAATTTTGGGCTGGCTGTCATATGAGACTGTTTAAAATGTCAGATTCTTTTTAGATCTTATCTTTAACCTTTTAATTAAAAGGGGTTTTTTTACAGTTGGTGTACTAGAGCTAGAATCTATAATTGCTACCATTTTATGATTTAACAAATTGATCTTCTAGAATTAAGTTTATTCTTTTTTCTGTATGGATCACATTGCTATTTTAATCCTGTTGTCTTCATTTTTTTTAGTCACTGTGTTTTACACTGTATTGTATGTATTCTAATGGGAAATGCCACAAAATGAAAACAGCATACAAATATTTTAAACAAGGAAACCTAATTGTATTTATAAGCACATTAGTAAATCAGAAGATATCCCCATACTACTACAAGGCCACTGTAGCAGGCCCTGATGAGAGAACTGGTTACTGTCCAAACTTCAGCAAGTACCTAAGAAAATGATTTTGGATTATATAGCTTATTAGAACAAAAATGGGTAGCATTACTTATGCAAAAGCAATGCAATTACAACTTTTTAAGCAAAAGTAATTACAGGATACACTTGAAGAAGCTACAGTTTTTATGCATGTTTGGGAATGGGCTGTCCTTCAGACCTGACACTGACACAGCTCGGAACAGTTAAATATTTTTCAAAAAGAAAACAGAACAGCAGTATTTTCCAATCTGTGTCTATTCTGATGAAGATGAGAGAGGCTGGCATACTTCAACAGTAACTTACTTGATATTTTTCCCTCTTTATCTTGAAGCTGCTTGTGTAATTCTTTTTTATGCTCTTCAGTTTCTAGCAGCTGAGATACAGTTCTGAAACATTGAAAGGTACAAAAATTAAAGTTCTCCCAAAGAATAAAGATGTGAGAAGTTTCCTTCATTCATCAGTATATTACAGTAATATTTGCCTACCATAGTATTACCTAGAATAAAATGGGCATTTGGACATAAAATAACACTCCTATTTTAAAACAATGGCATATTAACTCAGCCTCACTTTGTTGAAAACTGGTGTTTCTTCTTTTACTTCAGTAGAGTCGATTTGACAGTCATAAAGAACAGTCACATAAAATAACCATAGATCTTATCTTATGATTCAACTGTAAAATGCTGCAGAATAAGCCATTCCCCTTCTTCCTGTCGACAAAATCATCAGTTCCCCCACCCTCAAATAAGTATGCCAGGAAACACTAAAAGTCTAATTCTGGGATACCTACTGGGACTTGAATGTATTATATTCCCATCTATTCCTACTGCATAGAAACCTAGGAATGTACATCATCCTCTGAACGACAAGAGGAAATTCAATATGAATTGCTGCCTTAGAACAAGGAAGTATACACAAACCTGATTTTTCCTCATAGTGTTTAAAAATATCCATATTTAAAGAAGAAAAAAAGATCATTTGGTGATTTGATATTAGGGCTTTTAAACAAAAATGGCACCAACTATGTCCCCTTTCCATTTAATAACTCTTGAATTCAACCCTAGAATTGTTTTTAGATGCTTGGTTAAGTTTAAAAAAACTTTTAAAACATTTAAGACTTTATGTTTTAAAGAAAATTAGATACGTATGTATGTGGACATGATATTCTAGATGATACTTTTATGGTATCTCTAATGCTGAACTCAAATGGAGTACCTTCTTGCATTTAGTGGCCTGGCATAGTTAAGTAGTGATAGCTTTGGAGCATTGAATGTATCCCAAACTGACTGGCAAGAGAAAAATATACTGGAAAGGAACATTTAAAAATCCACTTTCTTCGCAATACGTTTCAACACTAATTATACCTTTTCCCCTGCCCTTAATCATTGTTCAGGAATTGTCCAAGGGGTAAGCTCTGCCCCTCTTTCTTCTTCCAATCCTCCAGCTTCCAGTCATAATATATTAAAATGGTGCAGCAGGACTTACAAATTTTGAAAGCCAGTAGGTGATTAAAGCCGTGCCACTTACTCCTGTCCTCTTCCCTAGCAGTCAGTAAAGACACTGCTGTTCTGCCCACATCCTGGCAGTCTCTGCCTGTCAAGGAGCAGGCCTGGGAAAGTCCATCCATATAGAGTATACAGATAATTTTTCAAGTGATCTGTGCACAGCAAGGTGTGAGAAGGCTTTGACTTCTACCACACTGACAGGAACAAACAGCTAGAGGGGGAGGTCCAGATTGGAAGACTGTGTTCTTGGACTAGGCCTAGTGTGACAGAAGAGCCCAGTCTTTTGAATCAAAGGTAAATATACATTCTTTTTTTTTAAAAAAAGCAAAGGAAATGATTAAGAGCAATTTCAGAGTTTTTAAGGGAAAGGAACTGTCTCAAAGAGGAGCAAATATTGTGAAATTTAAGAGGTGCTATTCTCCACTTAACAACAATAGGATTTATTTTGTAAGAAAAATAGCGGGATTCTCTTTTATTATTGCTGCCAAACTTGTCTCTCGTTCAGATACTGATAAAGATTACATGGTAGAAGAATGAGAAATGTAAGAGTCAGTATTAGAGAAAAACAACCATGCATATGCTTGCTTCTAGGTAAGATTAGGTTTAAGATTGCAGGCTTTCCATTCAAGTGGAATGAAATAACAGGCACTTGGCTGTCATGGCTATTGATCAAAAAGATGAACTGTAGAATGTTGTAGAAAGATTTACAGATTCTCAGAACAGGCATATCCAGCTTTATTAAAAAGGTAAATAAAGTATTAGAATTTATCACCCTCATTCTATAATGGAATACATCTGTGAGTCTGCAAAGTACCTAGCAACTGAGCTATCACTTAGGGTTTGGCTGGGGGCCAGGCAAGCAAAAAGGAAGAAAACAAATATTAAATACTGCTATACCTTTGTCATAAATTCAAAATGTTCTAAAGCATTATACTATACATCAAAAATAAACTTCAGAGCATTAATATTTAATTTTTGTTGCACAGTCATATGACCATCTAACAGCTATCATATTTTTATCCCAATCTTCCTTCAAAGAACTCATGACAGCACACACAGTTCTGCTCTCTTTCCACTGTGCCCCTCAGTCACTTTGCAAAGTAGATAAGGCTAAATGACTGGCCTGAATTTCAGCCAGTGAGCGGGGATTTGAACCTGCATCTTACAGGTCTAACATTCAGTCTAACACTTAAAGGAGTACCACATTACTACATTACAAAACTTTTGAGACAAACCAAGATCAAACCATGAAATATACACTTTAAAACATACTCAGTACATTAACAAGCTAGGATGAACCAAAACTGAAACATTTACCACGACCCCACAAAAATAAGTACTTTTAGAAAGTTATTAAAGGGAGGAGCTGAACTTACTTGTCATTCTGTTGCTCAAGCGATTCTTTCTGCCTTTTTATAGTCTCTAGCTGTTTATTTAAAGAGTTACATGTCACTTGCAGATCCTTATATTGCCTTTCAGTGCTTTCATGCCTGTAAAGTTTAAAGTATGATCATCAAAATGAATTAGCGTTATGTGATTTGTTTTCATTAGTGCCATGTGCTAACCTGCCTACTTGCAAAATTAGAAATTAGAAGTTTCCAATGAGACTCATTCACATATGTATTTGCAGGTAGATAACACAGATCAATCAGTAAAAATCTCCAATGAAACCCTGATCAGATTTGAACATACATAATGGCCACTCCCAAGATACATGCTAAGATTTAATGTTTCATGGCAGCCATGCCAAAGACTCAAACCAACAGCGTGTTATTTATTCATAACATTCCTACCCTGCAACCTGTTTGAGGTGGTTTCCTGAGAGACTACAGCATATAGACAGCAGTATATTTTACATAAGTTACATCTGCTCCCAACACCCACACAGGTAAATAAATAAAAAATTAGTCTCTCATACCAATTTTATAATTATAGGAATTTTAACACACACAGTGAGCACAGATTTTCAGAGGGGTATGTGTTTTATTTGGCTAAAACCATTACATTATGCATCTTTCACAGCAGTTTAATGCCTTACTTTTGAAGAAGGTCAATAGAAGATCTTTTAAGTATCTCATGTTCTTCAGCTACAGTTTGCAGCTTCCTATTGTGTTGAAATAGTTGTTCAATATCACTTTGGGCTCGTTCAGATTCTACCTGCTGTGCTTTCAATAATGCTTCAAGATCTTCATTTTTGCGTTCGGCATCCTTCAACATAGAAGCCAGGGTTCTAACCTTTTTTAAAAGGTAGAGAAAATTAGGAGGGCTTAAGAATTTGTTGTTCAGTTCCATAACACACATGTCTTATGTAACTATATTTGGTCTTTGGAAATTCTATTTTGGATCAAATTAGTCCAGTGGCACCTTTAAGACCAGCAAAGGTTTATTCAAGGTGCAAGCTTTCATGTGCATGCATACTTTTTCAAATACATTGGAATGATGTGCATTCAATTTCATGTGCATGCACATGAAAGCTCGTACCTTGAATAAATCTTTGTTGGTCTTAAAGGTGCCACTGGACTCTAAATTTGTTCTACTGCTTCAGGCGAACACGGCTGACCACCTGGAACTGTTTTGGATCAGTAGCTCCCATTTTTAATGCTAATGCCTATTTAATACATTAAGGCTTAAAATTTGGACTGTCCACACTGCAAAGCAACTCCACCCTGAGGACACTACAGATATGCAAAACCAGATGGCCTTAGGAAAGTTTTAGCATACTTTTTTTTTTTTAATTAAGCCATCTTGGACTGGTGTCTGTGAAAAAATTAATTTGCATGTGGTTATTTCAGGTTTTACCCACCTCTGACTCAGCTTGAGCTCGCTGACAATGATACTGGGTAATGAGTCTATCAGCTTGAGCAAGAGCTAATGCCTTTGCTTCCAAAAGGTCTTGCAATCTAGTTTCTTTGGACTAAAAACAGAAAAAAATAATTGCAGAAACCAGAAAACATGCACATAAAACAAATATGCATATTAAACACATACTCACTGCTAATGCAGATAGTTTCTGCTCATATACAGTCATTATTTCAGATATCCTCACATCTGTTACTGATTCTTTCACCTGTGGGACAGCATGAGATACAGCAATAGGTAAGGCAAGTCAAACTTATAACCACTCAGACGAATGAAAAAGTGGACAGGAGTAATCATAATATCATAATAATTAAAGTACTGGCAGACACCCAACATTTGCTTGTTTCCCTGTATTAACAAAGCAGTAGCTTAACTGTGTTCAAGGAAAGTGTTAATTGAATCCATGTAATTATGCTGACATTTTCCTATAAATAGTCCTCTCTGCTCAGCATAAATGTTGCATTGAAAACAGAAATATTTATCTTTTCTCTTACTAGCATACAGACAGCTCCATAGTAAACATACTTCAAGGCACTAGAAGCATCCCTTTTACAAGCTGATACTCACTGGAAGTCACTGATCTTATTAATATGTGTTCTTGGACAGTATCTTTATGAAGAAAAGGGGAAAATACCTAATCTTCCAGCAATATTTAAACAGACTAATAGGCCGGCTCTTATTACAAATGCAGACCTAAGAATGCCCTCTTTGCCTCTATCAAATAATTAGGAAAACCTTGCAGTTAAGTGTTCACAGGCTTAGGATTCTCATTCTGTTACCTCACCAACTTCTCTCCTTCCTCCCCGTCACTTGTTATCAACTGTCAGTGCTGCTGCTTCTGTAGCATATATTTTTGCTTTTGGATGTGTTGTCAGATCAAAATAAGAAATGGTTGGCTTTCTGGGCACATTTCTACCTATTGTACCTTTAGAATGTAACTCCAATATGCACAAGTTGAGCCACCCAATCATAACGTCATTTCAGCGGACTGAATCCCCAGCTATAGGTAGGTTCAAGTCTCAGACTGAAGGGCTGTCTCCAACCTTCTTAGCAGTTCGACTTCGTACAACTTCACCCTTCCTTTGTTCAATGAATTCTACAGAAACTGGTGTGACTTGATCTTAGCAGATTGGAACAGACTTCATTGCATTTATATTAGCCAGGAAGAAGATGCTTTTATCCTACAAGATAAATGTTTTAAAAAGTCATTAACCTCCAGGCCTGATTGTAGTTTCTGTATCAGGTCCTGAATGTTGAAAGTTGCAGCATCTTCATTTGGAGGGCAAACAGTAGAATCCTTCTTTGAATTAACACAGGTTGTAGCTGCCTGCATGTGGCTCCTTTTAGGTACATGTTCTGCTTCCTGATGTCTGTAAGAATTATTGGCTGCAATGCTTTCACCAAGCCTATTTGGGGAACAAACATTCACAAAAGAAAGATCCATTAAGGAGTAAGGACATGTAATGACAAAGTATATACAATAATGTTTAAGCAGAATGTAGGGCCAAAAACTGTCAGCAAAAGTAACACAAACATTAATGTGAAAGAAAGAATCTCACGCTATGGCAGGAAAATCTGGTAATGGGGCCGCTTCAAAGAGTATTTTGAGTCCCGCTTGTACTTGTTCTCTGTGGTCTGAAGTTAAAGCAAAAGCCAAAGGCGAAACCAAACGTTGGTCCTAGACACAAATTGCTTGTTAGTTCATAGAATTACTTTCTTTATAAAGACAGACAGCAGGAAAGGGAAGCACATAAAAATAAAATGATCTATACATTTTCACTGTATCTATGTACTCTTATGATAGAAAACTAGATTTTACTGATCACAAGTACTTTTTCCAGTTAAAAGATTAGCACATACCCCTCCCTTATCCTCTTTGTTGTTCCTTACACCCAAGAATTAAAGTAAAAGTTACCAGATCTGTTAGTTCACTACCACAGGAAACAATGGTGTACATTACAGAAACTAGATACTGTTTTGATATAGTTACATCACTGCACCATAAACAATCTTTAATTCAATTTCATTTTTACATCAAACTAGAGCTATTATCTGAACTGGGGGTTGGTGTGACCTCATATTTTATCTACATGATTTTCATAAGGATGTTCTCTCTGAACTATTTGGGAAAAGTAAGCTATAGTACATATGTTTTCAAAAGCTATGGCCACCAGTGTTCCCTCTAAGCTGAGTTAGTGTGAGCTAGCTCAGTTTTTAAGTCTCTGGCTCACAGATTTTTGTCTTAGCTCAGGAAGGATAGCTCCAGAGCAAACTAATTTATGTAGCCAAATCACTCGCTCATAACTTTAATGCTAGTAGCTCACAAAGTAGAATTTTTGCTCAGAAGACTCCACAGCTTAGAGGGAGCACTGATGACCACTAATATTTACAGCTTGCTAGAACTGAGAGCCACCACTCAAACACACATTATCTCAATGATTTAAACTAACACAAAACTTACCTGAAGAACTTTGTAAAAACTGACTTCCATACTAGGAACCAGCTGCTTAAGCTTGCTCATAAGATCCAGTGTTTTTAATACTACGTCAGCAGCAAGCTTGCTAGAAGAGTGACAAAAAACCACACACTTCACATTCAGTGTACATATCAAAAGCTTCTAACATTGAATCTTTTGTTTTCAGCTTGGGGTATTTTATTAATGTAAGCTTTTAAAAGTGGGATATGTTTAAGGAATAAATCCTTCCAATAGGGTGTTTTTTTGAATGAAAAAGAGGTTTCTTTGTATAATGAGCAAAGGGACATTTCTAAATTGAAGTTGGCTTAAAACAAGAACAAACTGGCTCAAGGCAGTATACACAATAAGATAGATAAAACAATAAATACATTAAAATTGACAAAATTCACAAAAACCAGCAGTTTACATATGTATTAACAAGTACAGATGGTGGCAGTTAGCGTATATGGTCCAAAGTGAGGCCATGCACCAACGTTATAATGTAGCGCTATAGTATGTTCAGTTTCCAGTGGCGACTCCTAGTCGAAGGCCTGGTGGAAAAGCTCCATTTTACTGGCCCTGTGGAACTATTAAAGGTCCCGCAGGGCCCTGATGTCCTCCGAGAGCTCGTTCCACCAGTGTGGAGCCACCACTGAAAAGGCCCTAGCCCTCATGATGGCCAATCTGGCGTCTTTTGGGCCAGGGAGAGTCAGGCAATTCTGTGACCCTGAATTCAGTGCTCTCTCTGGGGCACATATGAGGAAAGGCAGTCCCTCAGATAGGCAGTCCCCCAACCATACAGGGCTTTATAGGTCAAAACTAGCACCTTGAAAATCCAGTATGCTATTGGCAGCCAGTACAGCGCCTTCAGCGCAGGCTGGATGTGATCTCGTATACAGAGACCCATCAGCAGCCTGGCTGCCACATTTTGCACTAGCTGCAGCTTCCAGATTTGGGACAAGGGCAGCCCCATGTAGAGAGCGTTGCACTAGTCTAATCTCAAGATGACCATGGATCATTGTTGCTAGGTCATTGCGTTCGAGGAAGGGAACCAACTGCCTAATCAGCCGTAGATGGTAAAAGGCTGACCTGGCATTGGCTGCTACCTGGGTCTCCATTGTTAAGGCGGCATCCAGGAGCACTCCCAAGCTCCTGACCCTCGGCACTGACACCAACGGCGCCCCATCGAAGATTCAAGATTTTCTATTCCTTTGCTCCATCAAAGAAATCAGAAGATCCATATTGGGAAGGGCAGCCATGAAGGAGCTAGAAAAGATTCTTATGTGTAAGCATGTGCCATTGGCAACCAAGACCAAGATAATTCTTGCCACAGCATCCCCCATCAGTGTGTATGGGTGTTAGAGCTGGACAGTGAAGAAACCTGACAAGAAGAAAACTGATTCATTTGAAATGTGGTATCAGGGGAGAGTTTAATGCCTACTGTGGACTGCCAAAAAGACAATAAGAGGGTTCTAAACCAAATCAAAACTGAACTCTCCCTAGAAGCTTAAAATGACTATTATACTTTGGTGACATTATGAGAAGATGAGAGTTACTGGAAAGCACAATAATGCTAGAAAAGTTGAAGGCAGCAGGAAAAGAGGAAGACCCAACATGAAATGGGTGGACTTACTCAAGAAAGCCATGGCCCTCAGTTTGAAAGACTTGAGCAAGGGTATTAATAACAGGAAGTTTTGAAGAACATTAATTCATAGGGTTGCCATAAGTCAGAAGCGACTTGATGGCGCTTCACACACACACAAACACACACAGAGATACCAATGCTATAATTTAATTTTAGGTGGGGTGTTTCCATGTTTTTAAAGGGCATTTTAAAAAATATGCTATTTTTTATTAAGAACACTTAGAGAGCTTTTTAAATTGAAAGCAGTCTGAAATCTTGCCAGTTACTAGGGTTTATCAATGTTCTATCAAAATTTTCCCTTCAATGGAACCAGAATTCAGAATTATTTGATTAGACCTATGATTTCACTTTTCTTACCTCATTTCCGAGTCTACTAACTTTGCCCCAAAGCCAAAGTCAATCCCACTGCAGGTGAAATGGTGTTCTATCAAGTCGGTACATTTGCTAGCTGTTAGAACCTTCGTGACATGTGCTTTTAATATATCATCTGCACAAAGCGGTATGTTCTGTTAAGGAAGTAGACTTTGATTTGTAAGATTTTACATAAAAATATGTTACATGCCAGTTCACAAATTAATAGTAGTCATATTTGAGTGAAAAGAAAAATACTTGGCAAAGCTCTTATTTAGCAGGAGAATCTTTGCACTCAGATCCACAGTTCAAAGTCAAATACCTTTAATGGCACAGCAGTAAGATACATAGATATACAATAACACGGTATGGATATATAACACATAATAAACAATATGAGTAAATCCTTTACTAGAATAGATCTAACTTTGACTACTCCGGCAAGAAACTTGGCCACTAGAGCTGTAATGTTAGGATTAGCATCCTTTAGTAGATATTGAATAGCTTTTTCCCTATTAGAACTATGATTAGGAAGCAATAAAGATGACAACAATTCTTTGCATAAGACTGAGTGAAACTGGCAGTCAAAAATAATGATATATTGAGTCCATGGATTTTGAAGGACAAGAACATAACCTTTCATGAAGGGGAATTTTATTAAACCGACCTGAGAGCTCTTTTGAAGGGAACACATTTAGTCGGGCTAGTGTAAAGGCTCTACGGTGCAAGGGCTGGACTAAGTTGTGATGATAGTGGGCCATCTGGCCATTGGGAGATTCAACTGAGCCTGAGAATATATGTGAAATTGTGCAGGACGTAAGATTTGGAGTTCAAGGTCAAGATCCACAGTTAATTGTGATGAAAGGTATGAAGGCCAGGGGAGGGAAGGAAAATATCAGAAAAAACACCCCCCCACACACACACACACACTCCCAGCACATCTTTAAATCAGCTCTCTGTCCCCTTAGTTTGTGGACTATATTTGTTTATAAAACATTAAGGCATTTATATTTTTAAATTCTCTAACTATGCCAATTTTATACGCTAAAGTTATAGAAGATGCATTTTATGTTAAAGCAGGAAAATATGGTTTAAGTTTGATAGAAAAGCTTTGCGGGGAGGAGGGGTTTTGACGACTTGCCAGATGGTCGCATCTCATCGAGTTCCGATGGGTGCGTTCCATACTGGGCTGGTAAGAAGGGAGAATGGACCCATTTGGTCACCCCTAGAGTCCCTGTAGGGGATTCTAGCCTGGGGCGCAAAGAGAGCCACTCCTAAAGCTGCAGCTGAAGGATTGAGGCTCCCTTTTGCCCCTAAAGGTTCTGCCACACCTGGGCTAGCAATGGCATTTAGAGGCGCACATCGACTCCAGAGCGAGCAAAGGATCAATTAAAGTGGAAGAATGTACCCTATTTCGCAGTACTTAATCATTCAACCAAACTGAAACGTGAGTGTCAAAATTCCTTAAAGCGTTTGTGGGAACAGAGTTAAACTTATGCCTTAAATCTGAAGAAAGGGGGGGAAACCCTTCCGGAGGGGGAGTAACCCATATCTAGCCTAAAGAAACAAGCACAAGATTAAGGCGGAAAGCTGATTCAAGCGAACAAGCATCTACCCGAACCCACTTTAAAACATTTTTTAAGCATGCAAAAGAAAGTTCTCAGGCACTTAAAGAACTTTTACCTTAAATATAAACAATGATGCAGTGAGGGGGCAGAATGGCGCCTAAAACGAAACTTACAGCAGGAATTTCTAATACATCATCACCGACTCAAGAGACCAGAAATGCCCATAGATACTGCAAGCATGATCTCTGAAGCAGTATGCCCTCTGCTGGATCAAATGATGAATCTCAACAAAAATTTTGAAACTGGAGTGGAGAAGCAGCGGAATGAATTAAAATAAAAGGAGAATCGGCAGCGAATCGTGAGTTGGGGATCTGTTTTGAAGCAGCATAAATGTGCTCCCCCCCGTAAACGTATGAGCGTATGGGAGGAGGGAGGAATCCCCACCCCTTTGAAAAACGGGACTGTTAAAGAAAGAGTGAAGGGGGGCGAAGCAAAAAAGCGGCTTGGTGAAAGTACCTTTTGGGTTTTACTGAAGATCAAGAAGCTAGCTTGTTTCCCGGGCGACACGGCACGAACTTTGTTAAAGTAAACAAACAAAAAATGTCAGGGCAGAAAAAGGTCCCTGAGAAGCCGGTAAAGAAGGGGGGAGGGACTTCCGGTCCTGGCAGCCTCCCCCTAGAGGCAGCTGTCAATCAACAGAAAAGCGAGCCACTGCGCCCTCTGCTGGATCAAATGCAGAAAATCAGCGAAACCCTCTGTAACATGGAAAGTGTTCTCAACAGTCAACAAAAACAACTAACAGACACAGCAAAGAATTTGGAGGAGATCGCACAGAAATGTTTGATCTCAACAGAAGACACCAAGAAAATTAAGAAAAGGGTCAACAAATTAGAAAAACATCAAGATATGCAAGAAAAAAGAATTTTAATGCTTCAGATGGAGAAATCAAATCTGACTCTCCGCTTTCAGGGCATAAAGGAAGAAGAGAAAGAAGATCTCAGAGCTTTACTGGCGAATGCCTTGGCGCCTCTAACTGGCAGAGAAGCACAAGAATTAAAGGATGAGATGGATATGGCCTATAGAGCCTATTCCAGCTTCACAAAGAAAAATAATCTGCCAGCAGAAGTGGTTGTCAAGTTTATCAAACAGCCCAATTGAGAAAATACCACAACTGATGGAAAAAATTGAAGAATTTGGTTCAGTTGCGGGATTTTATGTTAATAAAAGTAAAACCAAAGTGATGTGCAAAAATATGACGAAACAAAAACAAACAGAACTTCAAGAGAAAATTCAATGTGAAGTAGTTACAAAGACTAAATATCTTGGAATTGAATTAACCATGAAAAATATTGACTTGTTTAAAAACAATTATGAAAAGGTGTGGCACAAGATTCAGCAAGATATGAAGAAATGGGACACTTTGAATTTATCATTGATGGGAAGAATCGCGACTGTAAAAATGAATATTTTACCGCGTTTGATGTTTCTATTTCAGACTATTCCAATACTAAAACAAAGGAAAGTACTGGATTCGTGGCAGAAAGAATTATCCAAATTCGTATGGGCAGGGAGAAAGCCAAGGATTAAAATGAAAATTTTATGTGACGCAAGAGAGAGAGGAGGTCTACAACTACCAAATCTAAGACTGTATTATGATGCCGTCTGTTTAACATGGTTGGAACAGTGGATTAATTTGGAGAATAAGAAGCTATTGGCCCTGGAAGGGCATGATAACAAATTCGGATGGCATGCATATTTATGGTATGGAAAAGTAAAAATGGATAAATTCTTTAAACACCACTTTGTAAGACAATCACTGTTCGAGACATGGATGAGATATAGAAAATTCTTCTCAGAAGAAAGACCACTTTGGATTGTACCAGCTGAAGTGATTAATCCATATTCAAGAAATCAAGGGCTAGACTGGCTACCCTATAAAAATCTCTTAAAATCTGAAGGGAAAAATTTTGTGTTAAAAGATAGATTTGATGTTGAATTTGAATATGATTGGTTGAAGTATAGACAGATTTATGATTTATTTAAGACCGATAAAAGAGAACATGGTTTTAGAGAAAAGAATATTGAAATTGAAACTGTATGGCTTGAGAAAGGCAAAAAAATGATTTCTAAACTGTATAAGGTTCTATTGAAATGGTATACTGAGGATGAAGTTGTAAAAGAGCAAATGATAAAATGGGCTGTAAATGTTAATACTGAGATATTAATGACATCTTGGGAATACTTGTGGAAAAAGTCAATGAAAATTTCAACTTGTGTAAATGTTAAAGAGAATTGTTATAAAATGATGTATAGATGGTATATGACGCCCAAAAAAATTGCTATCATAAATGAAAGTATGTCTAATAAATGTTGGAAATGTAAGAAACATGAAGGGTCTTTTTACCATATGTGGTGGACATGTGATAAAGCAGTAAAGTATTGGACAGAGATCCACAATGAGATACAAAAAATTTTGAATTGTACTTTTAAGAAAGACCCACAGATGTTATTGTTAGGTCTTAAAATGGAAGAAATAAATGTAGCCAAGAGAACACTATTATGGTACTTGACTACAGCAGCAAGACTGACTTTTGCTCAATGTTGGAAACAAGATAAAGTACCTGAAACATGGGAATGGATTAAAAAGACGTTGTTTTTGGCGGAAATGGACAAGTTAACAAGAAAGTTAAACAATGAAGAAGATGAAACTTTTTTTAAAGATTGGAAAGACTTTCAAAAATATTTGTTGAAAAATTGGGACATTAAAAGTGGTTTGATTTGCTTTGACAGTTACTAAGAAGAAACGGAAAGAGAATTAGACTTTTGTATTGTTACCGTTAGTAAGAGAAAATAAGTTTAGAAGTAATTGTAATGGAATAACAGAGATATTAATGGGGTTGGAGCAGTGCTGGAAGCCTGATGTGGGGGGAGGAGGGGAAAAAAAAGAAAAATGGGTATGTATTGGTATGTTTAAATTGTATGAACTTGTGATATATCCAATAATAAATTGTATTTACAAAAAAAAAAAAGTTTATCAAACAGCGTACTAGAGATCAAATTTTGCGTGCAGTTTCAGCGGTGCCCTTGAAGATTGGAGAGCAGACTCTCAGAACTTTAAAAGATGTTCCATATGAAATTCGTATGAAAAGGAAAGCATACAAAGGATTGACCACGTTCCTACAAAGACATCAAACCATTTACAGATGGTGCTTTCCCGAAGGACTAACGTTCAAATTCAAGGATAAAAGAGAGAAGATTGACTCCGTCTTCAAAGCTCAAGAATTTCTGAAGAGACACGCCAGCTCAGAGGAAGATGCAGAACTCGCCAATTGGACAGAGTTAAGCAGCGAAGAGGACAGCGGCCCAGAGGAGGGAGGTGCCGGAGCGGGAGACGAGAAAGCAAAAGAGGGCCCATCATATAATCTGAGAGACTTAAAAAGAAGACATCCCAAGATATAGCGACTGTTCGTGGGGCGTCAGAAGGGAGCTGATCAGCACAGCTGATCAGCAACTAACCCCAAAGGACTTGACTAATTTAACTAATAGAGTTATTTTGGACTTTCAATAGATGAAAAGAAGATCTTCCAACCACGGTGGATGCCAAAAACTATATTTGTACTAACTAAAACTAACACTTTAACAGAAAATTCACTCCAACCTTTTTCTTTGCCCTTCTATATACCCTACCTTTTTCTTATTAAAAAAAATAATAAAATTCTCTCCTTTTTAGGAGGCTTTTACAAAAAAAAAAAAAAAATTGAAACTCTCCAAAAAGGAACTTAAGGAAGTCAAGTCCACAACAGAGAAGACAGCCAAAAAGCTGCAAAAAGTTAACATAACACTAAAACATTGAATCAAAGAGTGGAATCAGCAGAAAAAGAAAGAAATTCAGGAAAGCAACAACTTTTACAACTTCAAGTGGAAAGATCAGCTCATGTCCTTAGATTTCAAGGAGTTCCTGAAAATACAGATGAAAATCTCAGACTGATCTTGAGTGAAGCATTGGCTCCCTTGATAAATTATGAACAAGGAACTTTGGAGATGGACACTGAAATGATTTATCAGGTTTACCCAGAATTTATCAAGGAAAAAAATCTTCCAGGGGAAATATATGTGAAATTCCTAAGAAGATCAACAAGGGACCGAATTTTGAAAGCAACTAGTGGTTCACCTTTAAAAATCCAAGGAATAGGAATAAAGACTTTGAAAGACATTCCATTTGAAATATGGAAGAAGAGAAAACAATATAAAAGTGTTACAACATTTCTACAAGAAACTTCAACTCAATATTGATGGCTCATCCCTGACGGACTGACTTTTAATATAAAGAAAAAAAAGAAAAGATTGACTCTTTTGCTAAAGCCAAAACCTTTTTGGAATTACAGCAGACTCCAGCAAAACCAACAGGAGAAATACTAGATAATAATGCCACGGACAAAAGTGAAGGAGGAATTACCAGCAGTGCCTCTGATTCTACATCGGCCTCTTTGGGTGACTTTATGGACTCGGAATCTGAATCTGAACTAGGAGCAGCTGCCCCTAGATCATACAAGGTCAAACTCCCCTTCAATAAGAAATATAAGCAGAAGAAAAAACCTAAATGAAGTTCTGAGAACTTACTTGACAAATTGAAATGTGATAATGAAATACTATGTTATTGAATTTCGAGCTAGCGATATTTTAATAGTAATAACCTTTTGTAACAATACTTAATAGGGAACTCTTAAATATAATGTAGACTTTTTATGATCCTTGCCTACTCTGTGTGATTTTAGATTAGAATACAGTGTGTAGAGGTAGGATGTAGAAAAAAGCAATTTCTTTAAAAAAAATAGAAAAGCTTTGCATATATGTCATTTTTCCTCATAATTTTTTTCCATGGCTCCAGCATTTCCAGAAATTTTACATCTGTAGTTGTTAACTACAACTGGTTAAAAGCAATGAACTTCATAAGCACTGACACCACCAATATACTCTTAGTTTAAAAATTAACCAAAGGATAATTTCCAGTTATCTAAGTTAGTCTACACGTGATTTGTCTGAACTTCAGATAAGCTCTCTGCACATCATTATAAAGCTCTGAAGTTTGTGGTCAGTTCACACTTGGAGGCCGCTAAGTTTACCGGATGTACGCTACACCTTTTAGTGAAGACCACGGAGCAGGAAAAGAGTGTGTTGTTTATGTTCAGCTAGAGATGCAATCTAAGTAGCTCCAGCTGTTGTTGGCCCTCCAATGTATCTGCAAATCTAAGGACCCATTTCTCCTCTTCTTATGTACATTGTTCAGCCCCAAGCCAAGCTGGCTACTCACAAAAACAAATGTATCTGCTGTAAGCTATAAGAGAGCCCTTACGGAAACTTCCTAAAGTTACTTTTAATGTTTGTCTGGGGCTGGCAACAAGCTGCAGGAGAACGCCCCAAGCACCATGGCTCCACCAGCCATGGTCCCAGCAACTGCCTTCCTGGACCACCTGTGCCTGACTCCCACTGGCCCCGACAAGAAAACTTACAGGGCCGGCAAGAGACAGCAATGGCTGAGACAAGGCAGAGAGGGCCAGAAGAGGCAACACAGCTGGTGGGAAGCAGGAGGGGAGGCCAGAAAGGGGGTGGGTGGACCCAGGGAGACTGGCTACAGCACCGGAAGTGGTGCCACCCTACCCTCTGCCAGCCAGGATGCTGCTGGGGATGGAGAACAACTGGTACAGAACAGGAGATGGGAGTCAGGAAGGCAGAGCCCTCTGTCGCCTGAGAGGTGGCCTCCGCCAATGGAAAAGGCCTGAGGGAGATAGGCAGGGACTGACCCCACTGAGGGAGGGTGAGTCAAGCCCACAAGAGGGAGGAGGAGGGGATAGAAGGAGGCTTTAATGAAGAGGCCAGGGGCAAAAAACTCTGGATGCCAACATTGTGGCAAAGGGTATTCTGGCTTGGAGGAAGAGAAGCTGAGTGAGTTAACCCCGTTCCCTCCCATTCTGAGGTCTCTGAGGGGCACAATCTAACACCAGGTGTGCAACAGTGGAAGGCTTCCTTTCCCGAAGGGGGCAGGGAACATGGCTTGACAATGTTATTGTGTATATTGCCCAGTCAAAGTATAACACTGGTGAGAGATCATTTTTCTTCCTAAAACATTTCTTTTTAAAATGGTTTCTTATAGCTTCCATACTTACAACCTAATTCAAGGCATTTGAGCAAGGTTATCAGATGCAGTCGTAACTGCGGATTCACAGTATGCTTATTGGTACAAGAAATTTTCATCAAGGATATTTATCAGGATGTCAATGGCTTTCACAACTTTTTCACACTTTTTCTTCAGCAGCACATCTTCTAGAGAATTATCCAGAACATGGAGCTGGTCAAGGAGGACAGGCAAAAGAAGATCCACGAAGCGTTCAGCCATAGTACAATGACCTGTATCAATAACATCCTGTAACGGAAACATTTTCATGCTTGTTGGCATCATTATAGATTAATAAATTATCCTACTTCTTCCCAAGATCCATTTTCTAGGTCCAACAACACATTCATTCTTCACCTCAAGCTCCACAACACATACCCTCTTTCAATGTTGCAGACTCTTCAGCTTCATTGCATTATTTTATGGCTACCAAATTATTCTCCTGATCAAATCAAGTGTTTGGTTACACATTTAAAGGCAATTACTACATCAAAGGTAAGTTTTTATAATTAAGGAGCACTTCAAAATTCAAAGCAAGAGAACAAAGAGCCAGTGTAAAAAGCCCTTCTGCTTATCTGAAAATATAGTCTAACATTACTGATAAATGATGTGTGGAGTAGTAATCCATAAAGTTTCTGCAGCCCAATCACTGTTTGTTACAGGTCCTTTATTAGAAAGTGGCACACAGGCGCACCCAACTTGTCTTACAATGAAATCCTAAGCACAGTTACATCCTTCTAAGCTCACTGATTTCATTGGCTTTAGAAGTGTGTTAGTGTACTGTCAGAAGCCCATGCATGGTTCATACTGGACTACTGGTAAATGTACAGTTTCATCATTTCCTTTTCTGTAAAACATCTCTAAGAAGCCCTTTTAATATATTTGCCTACCGTTCCCTTTACACACTCTAGTTATTCTAGGAGCCCACCTACCCTGCCACCATAACTTTTTGTTTTAATAAGGCATACAGTTCCATATTCAACAGGAAATGGCTGTTCATGTGAAAAAGACTGGCATGAAGCATTTTTTAAGAAATGAAAAATATGGACTTTTAAACATAGATGCGAGTGCCTTAACCTTGGGTGGCTGGGCAGGTCCCTCAAGAGCAGGCAACATCCTACCCTGGTATCAAGGACCCGGTTCTCATTGTGATAATAAGCCTTTATACTGACTGAATCATAGACTGAAGATGAAAAGCTCATATTAAGTAATGTCTCTCCCCCAGATACCTAGGCAAAGAAAAATAGATGTCTGAAAGAAGAAAAAAATGCATAAAACAGCATAAGGCAATTTATGATATCTACACATAATGCACTTGAATGAGCGTTCGAATATGACCATTGTGCTTCCTGGCCAGCTACCAGTTCCTTAAATGTTACGTTTGATGCCTGTTATTTGTAAGGGTCTGGGGGAGAAATTTAGGATCTGGTATTTGATCCTCAGTTCAGAATAAGTAGTATAAATTAACTTTTGCTGTTAGAAGCCACTGGAAGTGAGAAGGGAGTTACTTAAAATACTGAAATCACTGTATCCATTTTGTTTCCTAAAATTTGTTAATTTCCATAAGGCTCCCATGAAGAATTGCTGCAGTATAACAACTTACAACTAAGATAATAAAACAAAACCATCAGAAAACAGCCATTAAAAAGAAGAAGCTGATGCCACTGAAATAAGCCAGTGCACCACAGTATAAAACACACTTAGCTAGCTACCTAAAATGATGTAGATAGTGTCCAGAAGCAGACATAAAACAAGTAAAAAATAACATCTCTTATTTAAAAGTCTAAGTAAAAATGAATGTTTTAGTGTGGCGCCTAAAAGAGAGCAAAGTGGAAGCCAGGCCAGTATGACAGGGAAGGGCATTCCAAAGGCAAGGCACAACCACTGAAAAAGCCCAGTACCAAATGTTAAAGATAAAAGGAAACTTAAATGTCAAGTTTAAAAGCAATAAACAAGGATTCTTGCAGTAAACAAAGATATACACTTAACAGAGTCACCAGGTATGCAGAAAAATATGACTGCCTAAATTAACAAGGATGCCCTTCACAAAAACACAGCCTGTAAGTACAGATCATGCTCCAAGAAACACTGAGAATTTAACAAGTTGGAGTAGAGGATTATTCTGTTCAAGCCCTTGAGATTTTACAGAATCCTGAGTGAGAACTACGGGGGAGGGGGAATTTATTTCAACCCTCAGCCCCAGCTAGTGCCACCATACTGTTTTGTGACAATCACATCATTTCAAGGCAGTATATTGTGGGCCTGTTAAGATAGCCTGTTAAGAAATGTTTGCAATATTGAAACAGCTGCCAAGAAAGAACTGCCAAATAAGCTTAAAACTCTAATTAGTTCTCAGAAAGAAGGCAGCTGACAATTTGAATGTTTAAGTAGGGGAATTCTGAAGTTCTGAAGAACCTCAGTGTTAAAGCGTATAGTTGATATGTGAGGAAGATGGGCTGTGATTGTTTCAGTAATGAAATTAGTTTGAAGAGTAAAATGTGTTTATAGAAAAAGACTTTGCAAGTTCTTTTTATAAAATCTGCAGACAAAAGAATATGAAACATGTTTTTAGTGTAGACTGTGAAACTACTCAGCAACTTAAGTAATATAAAATGTAGGGATAAATTTTTAACAAATGTTTTTACTGAGCATTAAAATACATAGACGGCTTAGATGTAAATAGTAGGGGTGTGCATTTGGATCTGAGCCAAAAATATACCCCAAAAATACCTTTTTGATATTTTTTGAGAACATTTTGGCATCCCAAATGTATCCTGGTTTTCTTGTGAAAACCAAAAAATAAATAAAAATAAATCCCAGATATATTTGGGAATTATTGGGTAGATCTGAAAACAGCGGAGAGACCAGAGCACATTGCTCCCACCGCTCAGGTGTTTGTCCAGCTGTCTTCTGCAGTCCCTTTAAACTGCAGAAGACAGCCTGCGGATCAGCTGTGCCAGTGGGGAGCTCAGTTTGGGGCTGGCTTCTCATGCAGCATGGTTTAAAATGGGTTGCAGGAGAAGTCAGCCCAGGATCAGCTGGTGAAGAGCTGAGAGTCCTGCACTATCTGGGCTGAGGGCTGGCTTCTCCTGCAGCCTGGTTTAAACTGGGCTGCAGAAGTCAGCCCAGGATCAGCTGTGCCCACAGGGAGCTCTTAGCTTCCCACCAGCTCAGCTTGGGGCTGGTGACCCAGGATCACTTGGGTCGGCAGGGAACTGAGAGCTCTGTGCTGACTGGGCTGGGGGCTGGCTCCTCCTGCAGCTCAGTTTAGACTGGGCTGCAGGAAAAGCCAGCCCAGGATCAGCTGTGCCCACAGGGAGCACACTACTCACTGCCTGCACAGCTTCTAGTGTGCAACCCCCCCCCCATGTTTCTTCTCGGCCCTGTTGGACCCCCCAAAATTGGGGATTTCTGAAAAATCCTGGATCCGAATACTGCACTGGTACTGGGATCCAGGACACCCCCCCAAAATTCCAGTTCAATAGACCCAAATTGAAAAGGGGGAGGTAAATCACACATCCCTAGTAAATAGTTTCATTTTGGTTAGTTCCAAATGGCTGTATTTCAGAGGTGTATTTTACAGTTGCTCTTTACTTATGTCTTTATATCTAATAAGGTACTCAAGTTGAGGAAGAACCCTTAGCTTGCAATTTCCATGTCTTTTGGAGCCTTCATTCTTTGAAAGAGTCTTAATATTCATGCAGGTGTTTCATTTGCTACTTACAATGACGTAATGCAATAATGCAAGAATAATGCAAGAATACACAGAAGAACTATACAAGAAGGACCTCAATGTCCTTGACAACCACGATGGTATAATCACTGACCTCAAGCCAGACATCCTGGAAAGCGAAGTTAAATGGGCCTTAGAAAGCATTACTAACAACAAAGCTAGTGGAGGTGATGGTATCCCAGCTGAGTTATTCAAAGTCTTAAAAGAAGATGCTGTTAAAGTGCTGCACTCAATTTGCCAACAAATTTGGAAAACACAACAGTGGCCACAGGATCGGAAAAGGTCAGTTTACATTCCAATCCCAAAGAAGGGCAATGTCAAGGAATGTTCAAATTATCGCACAATTGCACTCATTTCACACGCTAGCAAGGTCATGCTCAAAATCCTACAAGCTAGGCTTCAACAGTACGTGGATAGAGAATTGCCAGAAGTACAAGCTGGGTTTCGAAGAGGTAGAGGAACGAGAGATCAAATTGCCAACATTCGCTGGATTATGGAGAAAGCAAGAGAGTACCAGAAAAACATCTACTTCTGCTTCATTGACTATGCTAAAGCCTTTGATTGTGTGGATCACAATAAATTATGGCAGGTTCTTAAAGAGATGGGAATACCGGACCACCTCACATGTCTCCTGAGAAACCTGTATAAGGGTCAAGAAGCAACAGTTAGAACCGGATATGGAACAACTGATTGGTTTAGCATAGGAAAAGGAGTACGACAAGGATGTATATTGTCACAGACGCCTGCTCCTTGGGAGGAAAGCAATGGCAAACCTAAACAGTATGATAAAAAGCAGAGACATCACCTTGCCAACAAAAGTCCGCATGGTCAAAGCAATGGTATTCCCCGTAGTAATGTATGGCTGCGAGAGTTGGACTATAAGGAAGGCCGAGCGCCGAAGAATAGATTCTTTTGAACTATGGTGCTGGAGAAGACTCTTGAGAGTCCCTTGGACTGCAAGGAGATCAAATCAGTCAATCCTAAAAGAAATCAACCCTGATTGTTCCTTGGAAGGCCAGATCCTGAAGCTGAAGCTCAAATACTTTGGCCACCAAATGAGAAGGGAGCATTCACTAGAGAAGACCCTGATGCTGGGAAAGATTGAAGGTCAAAGAAGAAGGGGACGGCAAAGGATGAGATGGTTAGACAGTGTCATCGATGCAATGAACATGAAATTGAGCAAACTTCAGCGGACAGCGGAAGACAGGAGGGCCTGGCGTAATCTGGTCCATGGGGTCGCGAAGAGTCGGAATCGACTGTGCGACTGAACAACAACAAAAATGCAATATGGCTCAGAACTTTAAACCATTATATTTTACAATTTTTGTAGAGAAATTTAGACCTAAATATTATAATTTCTCCATGAAAATATCTAGAAATAATTCAATGGAGTATCAAAAAAAAAGTTGTGTTCCCCTAGATAAAATCCAATACAGCCACTTAGGCATTACTTAGATACAATTTCTGAATGGCTCACATATGTTGTTTTCATATAAACCAGTTGTAACTTTCCTTGCTACAGTCTCAGACCAGGGTGCCTCACCAAAACTGTGAGAATCACCCTCTCTTGTTCCTCCTTTGCCACTTTATTTATTACAGCTGCTGCCTCACCTCCTGAGTTCCCAGTTCAGTTCTCTCCTGCCAAACCCCTACACTGGTGTCCCCAGTATCTAGGACATTATTAAGATGGCTGCAATCCTCAAATGCCATATGGCTAGTCCTCAGCATTCCTGCCCCTGATTTCCACCACAAGGTTCACTGCAGGTCCCTTACATCCAGCCTCATCCACCACACTGGAGCCACTCTAGCCTTGGAACCTGTTTGCCTTCCTGTTCCTGCTGCGCTTCTCTGCTGGTATTCCCCATTGGTCCTGGCACTGCTGTTGCTTTCCCCTGCTGGCTCCTCCTCTGGGTACTTCCTGCTGTGAGCATCTGTGCTGCTACCACCTCCACTGTTAGTGGCATTCTCCAGCCTCCTCATCCAACCCTTCCTCAGCTGTCAGGTCCATCTCTGCCATGGCTGGCACTTTGGCTCCCATCCCCATGGGCTCATATGGTCCTCACGGCTTCCTCCCTCCCTCACATGCCTTTCTGGTCTCCCTTTATGCATCTGAGCCATCCAACTGTCCCCTCCTCCCCTGATGGCAGCAGTTCACCACTTCTGGCCCAATTGTATTTATTTCCAATCGGGCTGTTGGAGGCTTCCAGCTGCTATACAGGAATCACGGGGCCTGCTGGCCAGCCACACCAGTCAGCAACACCTAGGCTAGACCTGCTAATCTGTGCAGCTCATCCACCACAAAATGGCTAGAAGTGAAACTGGTAACTGTGTCTCAAATAAAATGCTGACAGCAGAGCAAGCATCCCAATCTATTACTAAGAAATTATTACAACTCAATATTAAAAGAATTTGGTACCTCAAATATCTCCCTAAACAGCTCCAAGGCCAGAGCTGAGCAGTTTTCAGATGCTTCCAGTGGCTGATTTGACCAGTGCACTAGAAGAACAGATGGCTCTGAAGGCTTAGATCGAGATGCAAGTCTTGTGCTTCCACAGCCTGCCATATTCGGCTCCAGGATTGCTTGACACAAGACATGACGGAGTTCTGGTACTGAACAGAAGGCAAGAAGTAACTCCAATACCTGGCCAAAGGGGAAAGAATCAGTTCCATGTGTTTTCTATCTTGTTAAACAAAACATTCGTAACAGCAGCAAAGCTTTGTTCAGATTTCTCCTGTAAAGCATTTTTAATGCCTATGTATTTAAATGCCCTGAATGAGCCGCCCTGAGCCCATTCGCGGGGAGGGTGGGATAGAAATGCAATAAAATAAATAAATATGTATTATAACAAAGGATTGACATTAACAAATTGTTTTTCCCTATTCCCCCGAATAATGTTAGTGAGCTGAAAATGTTGGTTTCTTCCACCAAAAATCCTACCTTCTCAGCAGGAAATAACAGAAAATTACACATGAAGCTGCCTTATTAATCACACTAATCAGTGCTGGCTATTCTGACCATGCAGAGATCTTACTCAGCCTGTAAATGGAAATACTTTGGATTGAACCTAGAATCTTCTGCATGCAAACTCTTCTGTACTTCTGATCTATGGGCAGCTGGTCTATACACCAGAGACAGCTCTCACTTTTGTCTTTTGGAAACATTTATTAATTTGGAGAAACTGAACTTCAGAATATTCCTCACAGGTATACCACAAGTATTATTCAAGGAAATACAATTTTCTATACAACTGAGACTTCCCTGGGACAAAACTGCAGATGCTTATGTAACTATATGTTACATAATGAAGCTAAATGAAGGGTTTGTGCAATGAAAAAGACTTGTCCTAGAAAAGAGCTGGGATATGGTTTATTCTGCAAACAGTTTTTTTTAAAGAACAGTAACACAAGATATATGCCACAGTTATAATTATGTTTAAGTTCACTGTAGGTGTTGCAATGAAACACAACCCTAAATGCCCAACATCTGTAAATATCTGTAGCTGCAATCAACATTCCAAGGCTTAGCTTTAATTTCTTACAGTAAGGGTGAGCTGGAATTAATGAAGGAATGCATGATATCTGGATCCTATAAAGGTATTTATAATTATACTAGGAAGGGAAGCCCGTTGTGGAACCGAGACAACGGGCGCTAGACAGGCCCCCTTCCCGCGAAGAAGGTGCTGGAGGCAGGCGTATCTGGCGGCCATTGGGGAAGGAGCTCACCCGCCGTCCCCAGCCTCCGCTGTCCCTCTCGCTGAGACTCCGTCTCTCCGGGGCTGCAACGTCCCCCTGGCACTGGCCCTGCCTCGCTCCCCGGCCAGCACCGTCGGCTGGCATCGCAGCCTCCCTTCCCTGGCTCCTGGTGGCGGTGTTCGCTCGCAGCGTTCGCCTCCCGCCTCCCAGCCAATGGCACACCAGCAGTCTTGAGCGGCAGCTGGCGGGCCAATGGCAGCAACGCAGGCAAGCAAGGCAGCCAGTGGCAAGGGACCCTGTCTCTGACTGACAGGTCCCTCAGCCAACTGATTCCGGCGCGCATTTTCACCATATAAGGTATGACGAAAATCCTTTTATATATAAGGAAGGATAGCTGGACTTTATTACTATAAAATTACCTTTGCTGAAGAATCAGGGTCCCTTCCATGAAGCAAGCCCAATACCTGATTGATGCATGATCTAAAATGTTCATACCTACATCAGCACACATACAAAAAATAGAAATTCATCTGTTTTGGTTGAGGTACTAAAGCAGAATTTCATATAAGTCCACATGAAACATTTTCACTGTTCATAACCCATTTCTAATTGATGCACTAGTTACATTTAATGGGTCATCAAACAGATGCATTAATTCTAAGGCTTGCTGTAACAAAAAAATGCTATCTGCAGGAAGTACATACCAAACAAATATTTGGGATCTGGGTGACAAATATCCAGTTCATGGCATACTGAGTTAAAGAGCCAATACTCATTATTTTAATATGACCATTCCACTTAAACAAAACAACAGATTTCAATTCAGGGAAATAGGATTTGCCCCATCCTCTTAATCCTGCAGACAAGCACGTCTTATAATGATATTCAGAATTTAACATGATGAAGGAATCACAGACTCATGCTTTCCTCCCTTTCACCATAAGTGTCTGGATCACCAGGACTACTGCATAGGAGCCTACATGCACAGAGTCAAATGCATGTAGATTACAGCAGTGCAATCTCTACAAAGCACAAAGATGGTTGTCTACACATGGTGGCCTACAGGAAAACATGACAATTCAGTACATGGACAATGCTGATCCATTCACCACAAAGAACCCTCAATGTACAGAGCTGCAGGAAACGCAACAGAATGTAGGCTTAGACCGTACTCTTAACAACCGATGATCATATAGTCAAATGTTCTTCTGTATGAAGAAGTCCCTGCAAATAGAAAATCAGCGGAACAAACAAAGAGAAGGCTAAAACTTTCTCACTGCTGTGCAAGTTCTGTTTGGATGAAGTTTTTCATGGAAAGAATTTTCAAAGCTTGAAAACTACAATTCTCATATATATTTATTTATATTTATATGGACAGGTAACATGTAAAAGCATACAGAAGAATATCTTGAAAAATATTTTGATTTGACAAAAAACAGATAAATTTATTGTGTAAATCATACTTTGTAAGATAATCTGAAATCTTAGGGTTCTTCAGGAGATCCATGAGCAGATCAACAGAATACTTCCTTGTCAGTGTTCCATCTCCATTCACAAGAATGTTGAATATCAACTGGAAAGTCTGATGAATGTTTCTGGAATGGAAAAGCTAAAACAAACAATCCTGTTTTTTAAATCATGACGAGAATGCAACCATTTATACCTGGGCAAACCTAAAACCATAGCAGTAACTATGATTTAATGGGGCTGTAAAAGGATACGCATAGTAAAACAGGCACAAAACACTTCCCTTATACAGAATGCTGGTGTAATTCCACATCCTGCCAGAAATATTATTCTTTGTGAAAATGTTGTGCATAAAGCACAATCTTATTTTAAAACAGACAACACGCTTACCTTTTCTCCAACTTCTTCATTTAGCGTAAGACTTGATAATATAGAGAGTGCAAAGACAACCATCGTTAAGCTACTGTGAGCCAAGAAACTGATCAGAGTGCGATAGAAACCCTTCACATTGGTCTAGTACAGAGAGGGGGGGAAATCAAAGAAAATTAACATTTGAAAATAGCTTGCTGCAAATTTAAGTCAATGTACCATACCATACCAGTTGGCTACAATATTAATAGAACAATGGATTGTACAAAACTTGGTTGTAAACGCAAACCATTGGCAGAATTCTTATGCAGTGCTGTAAGTGATTATTTAAGTTTACATTCATTTTACCAGTTTCTACTACAAAGATAAGAGTTTGAGTTAAAAATAATCACTCTCATACTTGGATGAATGCTTTTGAAACCTTAGACTTATGGCAGTCAGATCAAGAAAATAATACAACTTTACACAGCAAACCTGCACTATTATTTAGGTACATCTGTGAAATCAATGGGATCAATGTATGATCACAGTCTATTTTCATTAACTACTAAATTTTATGGATTGTGACAGTGTAGTTGTTCAGCATGGTTAATCCTAACAAGAGTTTCCTTATACAAGCACAATTTTTTATCATCAACCCAAATTGCAGCCTTCGTCATGGTGTGTATGAACACAACAGTTCAGTAATGCTAGTAAATAAGCCATGCTTCCTGAACACATGGATCTTCCTATATATTCAGGCCCCTATATTTTTTTCTTTATTGCTTAGTAAATCTTCAGTAGCCAGAAATTCAGTTGTTTTAATTTAATTCAGTTGTGAGCATAAACCATCAACAGAATACAGTACACTTTTATTTATTGTTATAAAATATGGAATGCTGGTTTTTCATTTAGGCCCAGTCCTCCAATGTCTCTGGGTTTGAGTAACACACACAACTAAGACAAAAGATCTTTACACCTTTAGCAAAGATAAAAAGCAACCCAAATTAATTTGAGCAATTTCTCCCAACTTCCACTTCTTTTCATATGTGCTTCAGATGCAACTGCTGTGCTCACCTGCTACACAAGACCAAAATAGCCAACCCCCCCTTGCTCAATTAACACACTAACAGTGGGATCCTAAACATTAACCAATAGACACAGAAGGATGAAACTATGTTTGGGATTGCACTGTAAGCGTTCAAAGGCAAAAATACAGAGACTTCACATCCTACTTTTCCATCAAATAGATAAATTCTACAATAAAAATGTTCCTTACCAATGATTTGATGTGTGCTTGAATGGATAGATTATGTCGACACAGATTTGCCATAAGTCCCAGGCATGGTATTGTTAGCTCATCTTCTGGGGACTGACTAAAATGAAAGCCCAGAATAAGCAAAGTAATTTGAATTGTTAAGCTTGGTTGCAAAATTCTACATTTCCTTCCTTGTATAAACTTATTCTTATAAGTTATTTCCTCAGAGGAATTTTCACCTTGCTACAGAATTCAGCAGAATGGTCCCATATACAGAACACACATAAGTTTAATTAATTCATCATATGCCTAGAGTCTGTCCTTCTGTGAACTTTGAGCAGCTCAGTGTAAAACAGTGGTTTCCTAACAACCATAGTGCAGGCTCAACACCAGCTGTTAGTACACTTGTACCAGTGTTTACTCCTGCCATTGAAAGAGTACACAAATGAGAGCAGTGATGTGGCACTGGCTTAGACAGAGATACAGGTCTCAACTTTAGTCTTCTTATGCAGGATTGCCTTGATAAACTGTGCTGCCAATGGCTGAATCTAACTTCAGCAGCAAATTAGCACAGCTACAACAACAAAATGGAGATTATCTGTACAGCCATTGTACAGACACAGAAAATAGCCTCTAGATGCCTCCAGTAGTTTTGTCTCTGAATGAGTATGAGCCTAACTAGTACGAGTTTAGAAGACAGCCTAGGAACAGAAGGAAAGATGTAAGTCTCTGAATAAAACATTACAGAATCTTTCCACTGCAATATCTGGTCTTGTGGAATAATGGAGTTTCTTAAAATTTCAGAAGATACAGCACAATCTAGGCACATTTATTGAAAAAATAAACCACACTTTGTTTAATTAAAATAAACCACACTTTGGATTACAATTGTCCACTGAGACTGTGGCTAATGATAGGAACTGCCTGGCAAGGTCTTGAGGCAGCAAGAGGAAGGCTGTGGGCTTAACAAACGTGGGAAACTATAAGTGTTTATACACAAATGCTAGAAGTCTCCGAGGTAAAATCGGGGAGTTGGAATGCTTGGTGTTGGGGGGGAAATAGACATTGTGGGTATTTCAGAAACTTGGTGGGATGAGGAAAATCAGTGGGATACGGTGATTCCTGGTTATAAATTATATCGGAAGGATAGGGGGGAAAGGGTTGGAGGTGGGGTGGCTCTGTATGTCAGAGAGGGTATACCATCCAGTAAGATTGAGAGGGTAAGAGAATTGGATTCCCTTCTGGAAATGCTATGGGTTGAGATAGTGGGTCCAAAAGGAGGCTTAACAGTGGGAGTTTGTTATCGCCCACCAGATCAAAAGATAGAGGAGGATTATAAAATGATGAATGAATTAAAGATAGCGGCTAGACGAAATAACTGTGTTGTAATAGGCGACTTTAACTACCCACACATTGATTGGGTCAATATGAGTTCTAGTCGGGAAAAAGAGATTGCGTTCTTAGACACTCTCAATGACTGTGCTGTGGAACAGATGGTCACAGATCCTACCAGGGGAGAGGCGATCCTGGATTTGGTCCTAAGTAACACCCAAGACCTGGTGAGAGATGTAAAAGTGATTGCACCACTTGGAAACAGTGACCATAATGTCATTGAGTTTAACATTTGTACAGATAGGGAGTTGCCCAAAAAGACTGACGCAACCACTTTTAACTTTAAAAGGGGTAACTTCTCTGGTATGAGGGGACATGTGAGGAAGAAATTGAAAGGAAGAGTGGAGAAGGTCAAAACCATTGGGGAAGCTTGGAGACTATTTAAAAAGACAATCCTAGAAGCTCAGAAAAAATATATACCGCAGGTTAGGAAAGGTACAAATAGGTATAGAAAAAAGCCTGCATGGTTAACAAATAAAGTAATGGAAGCTGTAAAAGGTAAGAAGGATTCCTTTAAGCGGTGGAAAGCTAGTCTTAGTGAGGTTGATAAAAGGGAACACAGACTATGGCAAATAAAATGCAAGTCTGTGATCAGGCAAGCAAAAAGGGAATATGAGGAGCATATCGCAAAAAACATAAAGACCAACAATAAAACTTTCTTCAAATACATTAGAAGTAGGAAGCCAGCCAGGGAGGCAGTGGGGCCCTTGGATGACCAAGGGGTAAAAGGAGTAGTGAAGGATGATAGGGAAATGGCTGAGAAGCTGAATGCATTTTTTGCCTCTGTCTTCACTGTGGAAGAGGAGAAGTGTTTGCCCACTCCAGAAGCACTGATTTCGGGAGGGGGTTTGAAAGACCTGAATCAGATTGCGGTGACAAGAGAGGAAGTCCTCCGACTGATGGACAATTTAAAAACTAATAAATCACCAGGCCCGGATGGCATTCATCCGAGAGTTCTGAAAGAACTCAAATGTGAACTTGTGGATCTCCTGACAAAAATATGTAATCTTTCTTTAAAATCTGCCTCCATTCCTGATGACTGGAAGGTAGCTAATGTCACTCCCATCTTTAAAAAGGGCTCCAGGGGAGATCCAGGAAATTACAGGCCAGTCAGTCTGACATCGATACCGGGTAAGTTGGTGGAAACTGTTATTAAGGAAAGAATTAGTAGGCACATTGATGAACAAAAACTATTGAGGCAGACTCAGCATGGGTTCTGTAAGGGAAGATCTTGTCTCACTAACCTGTTAGTGTTTTTTGAGGGAGTGAACAAACATGTGGACAAGGGGGACCCAATAGATATTATTTACCTTGACTTCCGGAAAGCTTTTGATACAGTTCCTCATCAAAGGCTCCTAAGTAAGCTCAATAGTCATGGGATAAAAGGACAAGTCCTCTTGTGGATCAAAAACTGGCTTATAAATAGGAAACAGAGAGTGAGTATAAATGGGAAACTTTCTCAGTGGAGGGTGGTAAGCAGTGGGGTACCACAGGGATCAGTACTCGGTCCCATGCTTTTTAACTTGTTTATTAACGATTTGGAATTGGGAGTAAGCAGTGATGTGGCTAAATTTGCAGATGACACGAAGTTGTTCAGGGTGGTGAAAACCAGGGAGGATTGTGAGGCACTCCAAAGGGATCTGTTGAGGATGGGTGAGTGGGCGTCAACGTGGCAAATGGGGTTCAATGTGGCCAAGTGCAAAGTGATGCACATTGGAGCCAAAAATCCTAAATATAAATACACGTTGATGGGGTCTGATCTGGCAGAGACTGACCAAGAGAGAGATCTTGGAGTCGTAGTGGATAACTCGCTGAAAATGTCTACACAATGTGTAGCTGCAATAAAGAAGGCCAACGCTATGCTGGGGATTATTAGGAAGGGAATTGATAACAAATCAGCCAGTATCATCATGCCCCTGTATAAATCATTGGTGCGACCTCATTTGGAATACTGTGTACAGTTCTGGTCACCACATCTCAAAAAGGATATTATAGCATTGGAAAAAGTGCAGAGAAGGGCAACTAGAATGATAAAAGGCTTGGAACACCTTCCCTATGAAGAAAGGTTAAAATGCTTGGGGCTCTTTAGCTTGGAGAAACGACGGCTGAGGGGTGACATGATCGAGGTTTATAAGATTATGAATGGGATTGAGCAGGTTGAGAAAGAAGTACTTTTCTCCCTTTCTCACAATACAAGAACTCGTGGGCACTCTATGAAATTGCTGAGCAGTCGGGTTAGAACAGATAAAAGGAAATACTTCTTCACCCAAAGAGTGATTAACATATGGAATTCACTGCCACAGGAGGTCGTGGCAGCTGCAAGCATGGACAGTTTCAAGAGGAAATTAGATAAACATATGGAGCAGAAGTCCACCAGTGGCTATTAGCCACAGGGTATAGAATGAGAACTCTCAGTCTGGGGCAGGTGATGCACTCTATTCTTGGTGCTGGAGGGGGCAGCAGTGGGAGGGCTTCTGGTGCCCTGGCCCCACTGCTGGACCTCCTGATGGCACCTGGTATATTTTGGCCGCTGTGTGACAGAGTGTTGGACTAGATGGGCCATTGGCCTGATTCAACATTGGCTTCCCTTATGTTCTTATGTTCTTAATGCATCAGCTGGGTAAATATTTTTCCTGAACAATGTACTTACATATGATGTATAAGAAATGAAATTAATTCATCAATATTAGTACTGGCATGGAATACTCTTACATTGTAGGTCAGTTTCTGCAGCAGCTGAATACTCTGTGAAATAAAAATAAGCCAATTGAATATATTTTATATTCATCTCAACATGTCATAACTAAGATAAATTTGCTGATGCTCAGGATAAGTTTCCCATAAAGAGAAATATTTTATGCATTTGTATTGCATTTTCAGATCTAAAATTAGATCAAGCATAATTCCAAAAGCAAATTAAAACTCATAATATAGTATGGAAGTCTTACTTTCAGATAACAAAAAAGCCATCTTGGAATATTAAGCAACTCATGTACAGGTATGAAAACATGAGAAAAATTAGTGTTTTGTAATTAATATGGCTTGTTTGATTAAACACTAGGCTTTTCCCATCCTGTCTGGAGAATCAATTTTGGTTTTGCAAAGCATGAAAAGAATGCTATTGCCTTTTGGTTATGAGCATCAAATGATTATTTCATATTGTGATGGATAGTGAGATGTACACCTGTATGCTGTTGCATGACAAACTATTTAGACATTCTCGATAACTATGCAAGATTAACTGCCATCTTAGAAAATTAACCCTGTAGTATCTGAATTGCCACAGCTGGACATCTATCAGCAGTATACTTCCAAGGATTTTGATGGTTGAAATCTGATTGACAAAACCCCATATTTTCCAGCCCTCATTTCAAGGATTCAGCTGGAAAAAGGAACGGTAGTGTCAAACAATCAACACATGTGGGAGGGGTAACAGAAAGATGCAAATTTCCCTGCCATATAGTTAGGGCTAAAGAAAAAAGGTGTTCCTCATGATCTTATCAGGTTGCACTCTGCACTGTTTAGTATGAGATTCAAAACTTACATGACACATAAAAATGTATGTGAACCATAGTAACGACACATACGATCCTGTGATTGCAAGATTTATGCAGATCTTATTGCTGGGTGTCGCGATCTTAGCCTGGATAGCCCCGCGTCAGCCATGTCTCTGTGGATGGGCAACTCTCTGTTTTCAATGATCTTTGTATATACACAAAGAAGAGCATCTTGTCTTTGGATATGCAGGGGAGTGATGTGGCACAATGTGGGCAACCAATAGGTCGGAGTCGGTTTAATACATCTGCTGATGGTTTTCCCTGTTATACTGAGTTGGATATCAAGTTTGTAGACATGGGGACCGTTGAACCACACTGATGCACCATATTCTGCAGTACTATACACCAACTTCAAAGCTAAGCATCTAAGTGTTGTAGCAGATGCACTCCAAGTTGTACCACATAATTCTTGGAGAATGTTGTTTCGCATGCATACTTTTGCTGCTACGGTGGTAAGAGCTAGAATTTCTGACTGACAGACAATTGTAGGATCTCCTGGCTACACTACACATATGGAAACAATCAGCCAATCAAACAGTCCTGCTCAGAACGACAAGGGGCATAGGAGACTGCATTAGAATCTGCCAAATGAATATATTAAATATTAAACTATTGATACCCCCACCTTATCTCCACAAACTCAAGATAGCTAACAAAACAGCAAAAGGTGCAAGGACTCATTAGAAATATTTATTAGAGTTCATAGGTGTTAAATCCATGGTCTCTGTGTAAATAAGCCTTAGTTAGAAAGAGCTGGCCCACAGAATTGCCAAGAGTTGGACATGACTGAATGGCTAACAATGACAACAGAGACATGCTCTTTTTGGTTCGTAAAAACAGAGTTTCCAGCAGCTAAAGCTGAGATGGGTATACCCAAGGATACCCAAACAGTAACTAAATAGAAAGATTTGTCCAACTGTCAAATCTTATATCACTAATTATATCACTAATTAGGTTTCCCTTGCTCAAAAGCCAGTTGAATCTAACTCTTGGGGGCAGTGCTCATCTATGTGTCCAAGACAAAGAACCAGCGCTTTCGAAGACATTTCCATAGTCATGTGGCCGACATGACTGAACGCCGAGGCACATGGAACACTATTACCAGCATAAATTTCTGTGCATACCTGTTATCTGGTTTCATACATTAGCTTGGTTATTATATCAGAATTCCAGCATAACGTTTATAATTTCTGTGGCATGAAATACTCTTACCGGTAGTAACACTGGATCAATAGGACTGACAGAACTCCGATGAACCACATTTGCTAGAACATTACTCAGATTGTAAGTATTCTGAAGGGCTTCCCTGGTTTCATTGTCTGAAACTAATATGCAAACATAACATGTGATTGAAACACCTCTGATACAATGAAGGTCAGAAGTAATTGGTCTACAATGACAAAGTTAGCAAATCTTTAAAAAATAAATCTCCCTGAGGCTGCTGTCTCCTACCTACTGGCCACCCATCTATCAGCAATCAGCCATACCCACCGGTATTAATGAGTCAGAATTTTTAATTTTTTAAAAATTATTTTTAAGGTTTTGTTGTGTAGCCAAATACATATAAATTCATTTATACTTTCGGAGTCATTTGTTTAAAGTTATTTTCCCACCATTTATAAACTCTTATCCATCTTTTTTGGAATAAAGCTTCATCTTTTCCATTCATGAACATAATTTATCCACTTCTGCCATTTCCAGCAATTTCTCCGTTATTTCCTGTCTGGAGGGTCTCTCAGTTTTCCAATAATGGGCTGTCAAGATTCTTGATGAAGTTAAAATATATGTTAATAAATATCTATCTACTGGCTCGAAGCTATTTGGAATTATGTTTAAAAAATATATTTCTGGTAACAAAGATTCACCTTCATTATTTCTGGTATTATGTTTTTCACAGATCTCCAAATTTTTTGCATTTTTTACCAGCAGCTATAACTGCTGATTTTAAATGTTTATAATGTAATGTTTTACTGGGTTTTAAACCTAACTGTATTATTTAAGATGATGTGACCCGCTCTGAGCCCACTCACGGGATGGGCAAGATACAAATACAATAAATAAATAAATAAACCCACAGCCAATTATATTTTAATCAGCAGATGTAACTTATTTCCTAAAGTTTTCTTAGGGAATATTGAGAACACAAGAGGACTCAGTTTCTCAAACTGGAGGTGGCATTTTAGTTGCTTTTGCATTTCATGTCTTATATTCTTACAAGTTAATTGCTTACCTAGCTGAGAGAGCAAACCAACCACAGTTAAAGTTAACTGAGAACTTGTGTTTGGGTCATCAACAAGTTCTACTAAACAGTTGAGACATTCACTTGGCAAAGTTTGATTTAATGCAAACAATCTTGTCAACTTCAATCCTGAGATAACCTGGCAAAAGAAAAACAAATTAAATAAGTTACACCATTTATTTATTTATTTATATCCTGCTTTTCTCCACAATAGATCCAAAGTATCTTACATAAGTCTGTTTGCCATTTTATCCTCACAACATTCTTGTGAAGCAGTTTAGACTGAGAAGGAGTACCAAGCCAAAAGTCATCCAACAAGTTTCCATAGCAGAGTGAGGATCTGAACCTGGATCTCCCAGATCCTAGTCCAGGGGTGGGCAAACTGCGGCTCGGGAGCCACATGCGGCTCTTTCACACATATTGTGTGGCTCCCAGCAGGGCAGCTGGGAAAGTGAAGGGGAGGTATACTTTTGATCCCTTCCTCCCTTCCTCCCCGTCCCTCCTATCTATTTGCTTTCTTTGTTTCTCTCTCTCTCTCTTTCCACCTCTTTCATTCTTTCTTTCCACCTCCCCCTCTTTCTCTCTCTCTTAGACAAATAAATATCATTGGATAAATAAATATCATTATCAATATCTGTTTTTACCCCTTTTGTTTTTATTTTTAGCAGTCTCATTTAATGGTAATAAAAAGCAAATCTGCATATTTTCTAAATAAAAATGTGTGTGTAATATTTGTTCATGTCTTGCGGCTCTCAACCATCTGAAATTTATTCTATGTGGCTCTTACGTTGAGCAAGTTTGCCCACCCCTGTCCTAGTCCAACACTTTAACCACTACCCTATTCTGGCTCTGAACTACACACTGATAGGCTGAACTATGAGCTCCTAAACTATCTGGGAATTCCAGTTAATATATAGAGTTCTTGCACTATGGAAAAAGCAGAGCAGTTTTGTCAGGAAGAAAACCAAAGCAAGAATCCCAACAGAAAGCAACATTAACTGCATAGAAGGACTAGGAAACATGGGCCTGGAACAGGAAAGCACTACTGGTTCCTAAATGGAAGGTACTGCAGAAATAGATAAAATTAAACTAACTATAGATACCTAAACATAGAGTTAGTGAGCCTAGTAGGTAAGAAAAAAATAGTATAGAACTCAAGCTACAGAAAATGGTATAAACAAATCTGTAGAAGTATTGTGTAAATACATGCAGCATGCAAAGGCTCTATTAAGGATTACTTTGGGTTTTTAGTTTTTTCCCTCTGCTTTTCTTTTTCATTATATTTTATTTCTCTCTTTCAGGCTTTCATGTTTATTGGATTACCTCTTTGCTAGGAATAAAGAGATATAAATTGTGTATAAGAGCTGGAAAATTAAACAAGGATATAAAGCATGTATAAGAAAAATTGTTCGGGCTAATATCATTGAACAATACCTATTTTGTATACAATACTTACTACGATGCAGTTTTTTAAAAGCTATGTTAGGCAAAAAAAATAGTAAACAGCTCAGACTTTATAAACAGATACCCGTTAACAACAAAAAGACCTTCTCTCCTCTGCAGGCCCCCCATTATTAGTCCTACAGCACGGGAAGCAGAAACAGGAGAGGAAGGGAAATCCGCACAGGCTGCTAACCGCAGTCTTTCACCTCCAGGCTCCGCTGTAACAGCGCTGCGTTAGGTTGCGTACGCGAAGCCCGGTACTGGGACGCGGCCAGGAGCAGTGATTTCATACTGGCTGAGGCATCCATGGCGCTGCCGCTCCTTCGTTTACTCCTCTTCAACGCAAACAAATCGTATTTGGCGCCCTCGTCGCCATTTTGACGTGGGCGACCACTAAGAAAAAGCACCCACAGCGCCGCCCGGAAGCCATCGCTACTTCCCGGGGCATGTCGGGAGCTACAGGTTAAACAAGGCCGTTAAAGCCCTAGCGGGGGCGAGTAATTGTGTGAAAAGAGCGCGATGAACTGTTGGCTGGGCGAAGCTGCGGAGGCGAGCGCCTGTCGTTGGCCTCTAGGTATTTCCGTCTGTGGCGGCAGCTGTCGCCACAGGAAACCTTCCTTTCACAGAAGTGGCTCCAAGCACCTCCCACTCCCTTTTCGGAGGGGGAAATGCCAGCCTTGGCCTGATTTCCTCTATGTACGGGCCTTGGTTTGCCTCTGAATAAGCCGGAGAGGGTAGCTGCACTGCTTGATACCCGGCCGAGTTGAAGAAGGGGATTGTAACATACTGTGGGTAGGGAGTAATGCAGTGGGGCAGCCCCGTGAAGCGTGTAAAACCAGGTTCGAAGTGTGCTGATTGTCCTTGGGTTAGTTACACGTTCTCAGCATAACCTACCTCATAGGGTTGTTGTCAGGATAAGACCGAGGGGAGGAGAATGACTTAAGTCTCTTTGGTACCCGTTAGAGGAAAGTCGTTTATAAATAAAGTAAATAAATGTAGGAAAACAAACTCATGTTCCGAATCTGTGGCAATGTGAAGGCTGAATATGCAGGCCATAAAAGGCTTGATGAGCAAACTGTAACTGAGTGGTTTTCTGTTGCTGCAGAAGGTGTCTCACTTGCAGGTGTCGGGCAGGGAAGGCGGCAGCAGCTATGGTATAATTTATCCTTGCACTTTGTCCCAATAGCGTTTTATATTCTCTTGAGCACTGGGTTGAATATTATACTGCTATATTTGTTTTTTGTCCTGACCCATTGTCAGATTTCTCCATATACCTGTCCAACCAAAGTAAGAAGACTGATTCATACATCTGATGAAATTTTGTTCCAGTATGTGGAACTATATGCCAATTTATAAAGTGTGGTGTAGTGTTTAAAGTGTTGGAGTAGGACTGGAGAACAGAGTTCAGATCCCCAGTTGCCATGAAATTTACTGTGTAACCACTTGTTCTCTCCTAGCCCAGTCTACCTCACAAATTTGTTGTGAGGATAAAACAGAAGATGGGAGAACTGTGAATGCTGCTCTGAGTTCCTTGGAGAAAGCACAAACTAAAAATGCATTAAACAAATAAAGTATCACAGAATTTTTTTGTTTTTCCTACAGTAGACTAAGGTTGCAATGATGTGTACATTTACTAAGGTTGCATGGAATCAGAATATTTCTAAATGTGTTTAACAGCAGAACCTTCAGTGGAGCTGAGATCAGTGCAATCTAAAATATAAGCTGACAGCTAGCCATTTTCTTGATCATAAAAAAAGTGAATTGCTTGTTTTTAATGGAATTCCTGTAATACAGGACCAATATTCACCTCCTGGATGCACAAGTGAAATATTTACTAATAGCTATGAGATATCCATCCCTTCCTGTTCACTTTTGCACTATAGGTCCTGAATTGTTATACTGAGCTTTTGTTCTCCTGTGCTGCTAGAAGCCAATAAAGTAGGCCCTTAGTAGTTGTTACATGGCTGCTTAGTTCTCTGGGACCCACCTTTTAAGGATGCTGTGACTCTGTAATGGCCTTTCTTGTTCTCTTGTTAAAGGATCTCATTGGCCTGAACCTAAGTTTTAAAATACCACTCCTGCACATTGCTTTTGACCACTTTAGATGAGCTTTCCTTCAGTTGCCTAGTTGACCCACTTTCTGTTCTTCCTTGTTCTACTTTAGGTTGTTTTTTTCCTCTTTACTATGGTCTAGTTGTGTACATCTGTGGAATAATCCCCTATTGGCTAGACTAAATAATCATGTCTAGATGAGATTTTAATACTTGTTGACCAAGCTAGCCAGGACACTTTATATTACTTTAGGTCACCTGAAAATATATTTGGTTGTGTTAGGACTACTATTGGGGTAAACAGGTGGTGGATTGTAAATGGTGTATATACACCAGTTACTATTTCCTGTGAGTACAAATGCTGTGTTAAAGGGATAGAGTTTGACTGGTACTAGGCAACCAGCATGAAAGTGTTAAATCCTGTGTAAGCCAGGTGCTAACTTATTTCCCATTGACTTCTGATGTGCTTTAATGTGCAAAGCTTAAGAAGATGGAGAAATTAGCAGTTATTGCAGAAAATCTGTTATGACATCACATGATGTATTTCCTCAGTTTTGCCAGCTAATAATGTGACACACAGTAGGAAAGTGCAGTGTTATGTTGGGACATGTAATAATGTACTTACAGATGATAGAGAAGAACTTGACATGAAACTTCCATTTTGGAAGTTCCATTTGAAAAAATTCTGCTAAAACCAGCAAATTTCTGTTGCAAATAGGAAACTGCCAAAGATATATAGCCATTTTATTTAGTTCAAGGTTGAGGCTGTGTAGCTAATTCAAATAAGCTAATCAATTGAGACAGAAAAACAGGAAGAATTCTTTTAGCATCTTATAAACTAATAAATTTATTGTAACCTTTCTTGGGACAGAGTCTGCTTTTTCAGAGATGTGAAGGGTAAAGGGGAGAGTTTTTTAAATAAAAAGTGATGCAAAAAATAAGAAACACAAGAAGTAAGTATAGCACCTTATACATTATTATACCTAATGTAAAATTCACTATGCAGAGCATTATAACACAGAACCTAGGCAAATTAATAAAAGATTTAATCAGCAAGTATGCAGGCATTATCATGTTGAGAAAGCAAAACTCATTTCATTCAGGTACAACATCAATATAATCTCCGTCTTCAGTGTCTGGAAACAAAAAGATAAGCCAACTGATTATTTCTATGACTCTGACATCAAGCAAGCAGGTAATTTATTGGTAGGCTCAAATGAGATGATGTGACGGCTTGTATTAAATCAATTACTGTTGAAAGGTACTGTATACTGCAGAGTGAAAATGCAGAACAAAGAGCCTGAAACAACTTAGTAAGGAGTCACCTTGTGTACTGAAACCCTAATGGTTTAATCTCTGCAAATCCCTGTTAGAAGATGGTGATTTGTACTGGAGAAGCAGCAGGAGGTATTCTTAGCCCCTTTTCCATCTGCTGCTTCTCCACTGCAATTAATCTTTTTCTGGCACTGCTTTGCAGTGAAGTAGCCATTGAGGTTTTAGGGCACAAGGTTACTGCATAAGGCACAGTTCTAACCAAGGTCTTTATACCCTTGTAAAACCAATTTACGCAGGCATAGATGGCTTTAAAAGGGGATTTGAACAATCCCCAGGCTTCCTGACTCTGAGGGTAGCCAAGGACCCATGCTCAGTGTCCATGAACCAAAGCAGCAGCTTATGTGGAACCTATAATGCAAACAAGATGAGTCACAGCTGTGAAGTGGGGGTGGGTGGCAACAGTTTCCTACAGGAATTCCTCAGATCCCCATAGGGGTTCCAGAGGTGCAGAGCCTCCAAAGGACTTGCTCTAGGATGAGCCAGGCCCTTCATAAAGCAGAGGGAAAGAGATCAGAGAGGACATACTAACTTTGGCTCCTGAGGTTGAGTGGATTAGGCTCAGGAGAGAAGTGAAGAACCAGAGTGATGGAAAGCTTCCATCTCCATCTAAGGCCTGTGGGCAGGTACAAAACTGACATCTTCTGGCATGGATCTGCCAGATGTGGGGAGGTCTTCGATAGGATTAGATTAATGGAAGAGAAGTCTTTCAGTGGCTACCAGCCATGGTGACTGAAGGGAACTTGCATGTTGAGAGGCAGTAAACTTCTGAATACCAATGGTAGGAGGCAACATCAGGGGAAGGCCTTTGCCTCTATGCCCTGTTGCTGGTTCTCCAGAGTAACTGGTTAGCCACTGTGTGAGACAAGATGCTGGACTAGATGGACCACTGGTCTGATTCAACAGGTCTCTTAGATATTTAATAAAGAAGCCAGTCAAGTGAATAAATGTAATCTTGCGTGCCAGTTTTCCACTACTAAAATGCTTCACTACCAAAATAGTTGTCCACATTGTCCACATGAATTTCAACTCTGTGTGCACCTACTCATTTTAGCTTTTAGGATTAAGTATTACAGAACTGTATAAAAACATTTCTGATGGTTTACAGTGTCAGGAAGTCTCTTTTTTTTTTTACACCTCCCACACCTGAGAGGGATTGATTATAAACATGAAGTACGTGCCTTCAATTGCTTGCTGTTTATGCTTAATCTGACATCAGAACTGAGATATAGCCTACCAAACTTAAGCTGCATTAATAAAATTAGCCATAAGGGAGTTAACTACCCTGACGTTTTCAGTACCTTTCATAGACATTGTTGGCTTCATATCCTTTAATGAAAGATGCTGGTGACTGAAATGGACTCTGTACAAAGCATATGAGCTAAAAATGAGCTATTAACCCAGGCACAATTTTCCCATATTAGACCTCTATTTTGCATTCCAGCAATCTTGAACATTCCCTAGTTTCTTCTTTTTTCTAGTTTTGACTTATGACTGTTCTTGGGATCACAAATCTGTTTCCTTAATTTATGCTTGATCCTGCCTGGATTTACCTAGGCCATATTTGGCTGTTGGTTATCTACTTGACTCACAAGTGTCTTGAGTGCTAGAAAGGGGAATGAGAGAAAGGACTGAAGGCAGTGAATGAAGTGCATGGAAGTATCTCGTTTTGTTCCCCAAAATAGAAAACATGGTCTTCTTACTATCTGAAGAACGTTGATCACTCTTCTAGTCTGTCTCCCTTGTCCCTACAGAATGATTTAAATCAAGCTACTCTAAATCACTGCTTTAAATGAAGTTTCCCATTTTGAAAATGCATGTATTTCCTAGAAAAGCAGGTATAATGTTTATAACAACTACAACTTACCGATCCAGTGGAAAGCTCACAGTAATAAATATGACATGTGATTATACAATTAGATATAAGATAAAAGACTGCCAGTGTGGTGTAATGATTAGTGTGTTGGACTATGATAGAGACCAAGTTCAAATCCCCACTCTGCCATGAAAGCTCACTGGGTGACCTTGGACTATCCACATGCTCTCAGCCTAACTTACCTCACAGGGTGCTGGTTGTGTGGATAAAATGGAGGGGGATAGAATGATGTTATAAGCCACTTTGGGTCCCCATTGAAGAGAAAAGTGGGGATATAAAAAAATAATTTACAATGTTAAGTGCTGATTTTCCACATTATAGAAGTAGATATGGTTCCCCATCGTTAACTTTTTTGCATAGAAAAACAGCATAACTCAATCAGAAAGATAGTCATGATTCAGTTTTAAGAGATAAATATACCTATTAACATGTTGGTTTTTACTAAGATGAGAAAAATGTTAACTTAGGTTAGCTTAAAGAGAGGCAATATCCGTAATTACACTTTTTGCATTATGGCTTCACCACAAAATCCTTGACTTTTATTCATTCTAAAACACCCTGTTTGATCTTCCATACTATATTTAATATAAAGATCGAAGTTAGTAGAGATACATGATCTTAAATATGAAGAAAGGTGTTTTGGTTGGATTAGCCTGCATGGATAATACAGTTTCTTCCTTCATGGGCTGGCTTGCAGAGAGTTACTTTTTTAAAGCCCACAAATGCCTCTATTTTTGGTCCATATAGCCTTGTTTCTAGCTTTTTACAAGGTGGAATGCTTTTCTCAACTGCTTCCTACCTCAGATATCTACCAAAAAGGCATATTTTAAAGACAAGCAAAGCCTACAAAAGGGTTGTTTGCCAATTAAAGAAATCTTAGTTGTTTGATTAAGGCACTGATTTAATTACATAAATTAGAGTATTAATAAAATATTCAGAACTATTATTTTATTAATAGTTTTTATTAAACTATTTAAATAGTTTTTATTAAACTATAATTTTTATTAAAGGGGAAGAAATAGTTTTGTTGGTTTTTTTAGATTTTTTAGATTATGCACTCACATTTCACAACAAGTACTATCACAGAAGTGTTATTGCTTCTGGAGTGAAATAGAGAAAGGATTGTCTTCTAAAATGGCACCAGGAACTTGGAGTTTAGTGAGTAGTTATATGGAGAAAAAAATAAGTCTGCTGCATGATTGACATTTTATATAAAACATTTAACATTGATTATTCAGCAGAATGTTGTAGCTCTCCTTTTTGAGTTTTTTCTGCTTTTTTGTATATTATGTAATTGGGGGGTGCTTCTTTTTAAGCATTTTCTCTGAAAATTGTTGAGGGACATCTTCATTTTTTCCCCTTCCTCGAAAGTCAGTTTTATTTATAAATAAGCATCTATTACAAGCTTGTTTATTAACGGGGGAGTGAATCCCATGATATCTCCTGTCCAGAGTAATCTTATTCATTTGTCATTTGATTTGTTACGTATATCCTTACCAACATAATCTCTTGGATTATGGCAATGCTGAGATCCCTGGTGGAATGTAGATCTATTTATTGGATAGCACAGATGGATTACTAGTCCTTGATTGGGTTTTTCGTAGTTAGCAACTAAATCCTTTAAAGTTCTGAAGTCTTGTCTTGGGCCTCTTTCAGAAGTCTGCAAAATAATGTGAACAATATGTGAATTGCTGCAAAATTAAAATTTAATTCTAAATGTATGAACAGCAAATGTATTTGAGCCAAAGAGTACTGATTGGTGAAAGATTACTTTCAGTGAAACTCATTAACAATATAACATGAATACAGGATTATAATGAACACAGCTTTTAGATATTTTCAGGGATGTAATGGAATTGGATCTGTAGTAAATGGACAATGTGAGCATTAAGACTGAATGGATAGCAAAACAATTTTTAAAGTAGCCAGTTAATTTTAATAACTAAAGGAAGAAGTTGTATAATATGGAGTACAAGTAGAACTCTGTTATATTGAGAGGGGGGAGATAGGCTAAGTATAAATTAGCAAGAAAATATTTCTTAAATTTGACTTTATCTAAAAACATTTTCTTACCTGAATCATATAATATCCATTACGTTTCCTGAATATTCTGTAAGTGTAGACAAGCTGTTCATAGCTGAAATTAAAAAAGTAAAAAAGGAAAATTATTAATTGTAAATGTTAGGAAGTTGATGTATACTGAATAATCATATAACTTTAGGTTTATATGCTGTGTCAAATAATTATCTGAGAGTTACAGTGAGAAATGGCCATGCGAGTTGCCAAGTAGTTGCCTCCTACCTGTTGTCACATAATACTAGAACTTAACTGAAGTTGCCCATGGTAGATTCCTGGCTACTCACATTTACCCACATTTACAATTACAGTGCAGTCCTAGGTAGAGTTGGACTCTGGGTGTAACTTCTTAGTATTGCACAGCTATGTTTGTAGTTTACTAGAAATTAATTAATTATCGTATGGGATTGCATGTGGTATAGCCGGGAGATCTGAAGCCTTAAGTTCTCTCTTTTAATGAGCTAGAATTATGGGGAGGGGATTGAGAGAGTTTTGTGAGCTGTGACTCACCCATGGTCACCCAGCTGGCTTCATGTGGAGGAGTGCAGAATCGAACCCAGTTCTCCAGATTAGAGTCTGCTGCTCTTAACCACTATACCACGCTAGTTCTCAGTTTACTAGAATTAGATTCCCATATAGTAACCTAGTCACAAAATCTCTTACAAAAATGACAGGCTGGTAACAATTCTTACTGCTTTTTTTTGGGGGGGGGCAGCTAAGATCTTCATTGATATCTAAGGAAACAGATCTCTGATACTCTTTTCTACAAGTGCCCAGTCAACTGATGAAAGTTGTCTTCTGTCTTGCAAACAATGTGAGAAACAAATGTTTTCTTGCAATTTAGTATAAAGTGTTTTAAGAAATTAGAGCATGTATATGGAAAAGCCAGGGTTCAGTAGAGCAGAAACTGAATGTAGCTGTGAATAACAGAGCTTAAGATAAAAGAATTTGCCTTATACTGAATGAGACTAATGTTCTATTGATACCAACATTGACCTTAATTGACATGATCTACAGGAGTAATTCAAATATGGGAACTGGTTTCACTGTGAAATCACTATTCTGTATATGGTTCCAAACATCCAAAGGGTGCCTGTCTAGTACTACACAATGCCCTTGTGAAGAGATGTTATGCTATTGTACGATGGGGTTTGAATCAAAACAGATTGCTAATTACAGAACATTTTGATTTTGATTTTTTGACTAAACTTTCTGGTTAGAAAATTTCAATTCCATTTGCAAGGATTCTGGAAGTAAATTGTGGATTATTAACATTTGTGTGAATGTGAACTTTTCTGTATATATATTTACTACATATTTATTTACTAAGTATTATCCCACCTTTTATTCTGGGCCAAACCCACAGAACAGTGTACAATGCAAATTGAATCAGTTACATATATCTCTGGGAGGAAATTTGGAATTTTCCAAAAATGGAAATAGTGCTTCCATCTCCAAAAAATTGCACAGCAGGGGGGGAAATGGTCCAGATGTATAAGCCCTTTGAAACCAGTGGCGCTTATTTTAGCTATGATTCATTGTCATTAAGACATATGTGGAAGTAACTCCAGTTAAACCAGTGGGAATTGCTTCAAAGCAAATGTGCCTAAGATTCCTGTAGCTAAATTTCTCTAGATTCTTTCCAAAAGACAGAAGCAAGATGACAAGTTTAAAGAAAAAGGAAAATACTTACAGAACGCAAAGGCACAAGACTCCTGGTATGCTCTGGCTGTCTCGTAATAAAAAACTTCCATTCTTTCCTTTTTGGATCAGTACTTCTTCACAACTTTCTTTTGTTATATTTCCATGGAAATATGGCAGCTCCATTTGCCTGTGAAAATTTATTTTACAGATTAATTCTTAAAATCCACCTGAAAAGAGGGCCTGTTCTTTACTGAACTGAAACCAAACTGGTGAGAAAAGGATGTTGAAATTGACACAATGTTATGTCGGTTTAACAACTTGGTTGTTTTTCATCCTTTTGAAAAGCTTTAGACACCCAGGAGACAGCACAGGAAGCACAAACTGATAAGTGGTTTAGTCATTTGCAGGTATCTTTAAATAAAAGTCTACAGATTTGCATTATAAACAAAGAATACCATTTTGCATTGTCTGAGAAAGCAGAGGTGGGGGTTTAGCCCAACCTAGTTTACGTATTATAACTGATTTAGAAGTTCAGCCAGTGTGATTCAGACAGTCTTTGTATACAGCACTTGGCTGCACACCTGATGGGTATATACAAGGATCTGCCTGGGTTGTATAAACCAAGCCAAATAGAAGGCTTTAAGGGTCCATTCATGTGCACATACACAAGTGTTTGGTACTAACAAAGAGAATGACACTATCATCTCTTTGGTGTCCCAATGCAATACTGTATGTTGGATAGAGGAATACAACCAAGAGAACTTCCAGTCAGTGTTTTATGTGTGTTTGTGCATGTGTGTGTGTAATGTACTAAATTCTTGTAGATTCACCCATGAAAATAATTGGTGTATGATTATCATTGCTCTATTACAATAATAGGCTCAGGATATGTTAAGCTAGGCCTTGGGAAATAATATTCTAACAGCTTTTAAGTTTCCCTTGGTAAAATAAGAGTAATATTAGCCTACCTCACCAGGATGTTGTAGGATCAAAAAATGCTTGAATGTGTTTTCCATGCTAAAGAGATTATAAAAGTGAGAGTCATAAGATTTCGGGTGAGCAGCGATTTTTTCCTCATCCTCTACTTCTGAATATATAGAGCCCTTTGAAGTAGTCTGTTTCTCTTTATAGAACCAAGACCGTTTTGATTTTGATTTTAACCTGCTTTATATCTGAAGAAGTAAAATTTAAAAAGAGCTAACAATCACTAAAACTAAGCTTTATAAATATACCTTTAAAGTAACACTATTTATTTTATTTAAAACATTTTTATGCTGCCTTTCCACCAGATCGAAGTCCCCAAGACGACAAACATAAAAATATAAAAGCATTTTAACAATTAAAAAAAATGATAAAAATAATTCAATAAAAATACGTAAACAAACACCAGAATCAGGGAAGAGGGACAGCAACCATTATTGGGGGTATTCCAAGTAAAACAAATCTTGACTAAGAGATCAATTTTAACTATCATGTTCTTGGAAGCAGTTACCCATGAATGAGAGAGCAAGGACTTAGTGATATAAGTGGTGTTAGATTGTGAAATTGGATACTCACAAGATGTCACTGTAACACAGCAAATGTATTATGTCTTTCATTCATGGCTAGTTATTCTGTATTCTAATAGCCAAGTCAGCCAGATCTGAGATTCCAGTCTGGTGACTAGAGCCGTAAATAGACAAGACAGATTTTTTGACAAATCTGAAATGCACCCCAGGTTTGCAGAAAAATCTGAAATCGTATAAATAAATAAATAAATAATGGGAGGTTCATAAAACCTCAAAATGATAAAAGGAGCTCCTGTTGCTTTAGAAAGTGGATACCCTTAGTGGCCCTTGCTAGGCAACCAAAACATGCTTGGTTTTTGTCAGTAAAAGGCAGGGAGAGGGGACAAGATCCTTTCCAGGACTGTTTAGCTTTTGTAGTAAGACTCATCCGGGCCAAGCCTGGCAGGAAAACTGGGAGACTTGATACTGCACAGTTTCCGTGCCTTACCTAGATGAGGCTGCTTGCTAATGTTCAAGAGCAGCCATCCCAGTGTGGTGTAGTGGTTAGAGTTTCAGACTAAGTCCTTAAATCCCCATTCTGCCTTGGAAACTCACTGGGTGACCTTGTGCTAGTTACTTATTCTCAGCATAATTTACCTGACAGGCAGGGCCAGGATCGACCATTAAGAGCATCGGGATGCTTCTCCCCACCCCACCCCTCAAGCCAGCCCATCCTGTGACAGAAGGCAAGGCAGAGGAGACAGAGCCCAGCCTGCTAGAGCCTAGTGTGAGAGGCAAAATAGGGTGGTGCCTGGCTCAGCCCATGTAAGGCAAGGCAGATGCTAGCACCCAGCCAAAATCCTTGTAATACAAGGCAGATGCTGGTGCCCAGCCAAGTTTAGGCAGATGGTGGCACCCGGGCCGAGCATCACACACAGCAAAGAAACAGAGTCTGGCTGAGGACCCCTCATGAGGCAGAAAGTGGTTTGCGCCTGATCTGGCCGAGCCCCTGTGCAAGGCAAAGGGTGGCACCAACCCTGGCCTGTTTGAGCCCTGCACAAGGTAAGGCAAGTTAGAGGATGGCGCCCAGCCAAGCTGCCCGTGAAGCAAGGCAGAGGCTGGTATCCAGCTGAGCATGTAAGATGAGGCAAAGAAGAGGGCAGTACCTGGCACAGCCCCACACAAGAGGTGAGACAGAGGAGGTGGCAGTGCCTGGCTCAGCCTGTGCAAGGCAGGTGCTCTTGCCCAGCCTGGCCAGACCCCACAGAAGGTGAGGCAGTTGGCAGTGCCCAGTCAAGTCCCACAGAAGGTGAGAGACAGAGGGCAGTGCCAGCTGAAGGAGGCAGTGCCTGGCTGCGCAAGACACTGATAAAGGTGGTTAGGTGGAAAGGAGAGAAGAAAGCAGAGGATGATGCTGCTATGGTGGTTGTCTCATAAGGAAAGGGATGTTGAGACAAAGGAAACCCTCCATAAGCCCTTGCAGGCACCTCCAGGCAACTGGGCTTGCCCTGACAACTGGCACCATGTAACTGGGCCATAGTTTTCCAGGCTAAAGGGTGCCAGGGGTTGGGAAGTGTGGAGAACTGAAGATGAGGAGGAAATTAATTTGGCTCTTGGATGGGAAAGAGAGACAAATGGGAAGGTGAGAAAGAGGCAGGAAAGGGGGGAGAGGCTGTGGGGAATTTCAAGGAGAAGAGGAAATAGTAGGGGAGAGGGCAATTCACAAGTCCTTGCAGGTTCCTGCTTGTCATCTATAATAGTTACAATTTCTGGATTTTCTTCCTAAACATGTTTGGAGGCAGGAATAACTTCCTTTGAATAAATAAAAAGGAAAACAATAAACTATCTGAGGAACCTTTGATTTCTGGCTTTGGAGAAGTCAGCCAGGGGAGCTACAAAACATTTTAATAAATGTCTGGGCCACATTTCTATACCTTTCCCCACTGTTTAGAGGTCATCTTGCTTACACTGTCTCAGGAATGAGATACTTGTAGAATAGGGAAGGTGCTATGGCCTGCGCACTGAGTGCATGTTGGAATCTGTGTGTATGCACTCTGCTAACATGATTGGTATCATTTGACAGCATCCAGCAGTTACCTGGGGATAAGAAGGTGCTTAAAGTCCATCCCCTTAAACCCTGAAACTGGTGGAGTCTATGACATTGTACCTGTCTGAGGTCCCACCCCTCCTCAACACTCACCCTCTCCAGGTTCGACCCCTCAAATCTCCAGGAATTTCCCAACCTGGAGTAGATAACTCTATCTCCCTCCCAGCCAACCATCAACCTACCTTTAGTTTTCCATCTCCTCCCCCCTCCCTCCTAGAGAGCAGTTGTAATTTTGAGTGATCTCCAGCCCCCACCTGGAGATTGGCAACAATGGTTCCTCATCAGGGAATGGCTGGATTGGAGGGTGGAGTCTATGGCATCGTACCTGTCTGAGGTGCCACCCCTCCTCAAACCTCACCCTCTCCAGGCTCCAGCCCTCAAATCTCCAGGAATTGCCCACCTGGAGTTGGCAACCTGATCCGGACTGGGCCCAAAGAGTTTTCTCCCAAAGGCCAACATAGGTGTGGAAAGGGCCTTTTATTGACAGAGGAGAAAGTACAGGTGCCAACTCTGATTAAGGAAATACCTGGAGATTTGGGGGGGTGGATCCTGTGGAGGGCAGCATTTGGGGTGTGTGTGGAAGGACTCAGCAGGTATAATGCCATAGAGTCTATCCTCCAAAGCAACCATTTTCTCCCGGGGAACTGATCTCTGTCATCTGGAGGTCAAGTGTAACAGTGGGAGATCTCCAGGTCCCACCTGGAGATTGGCAACCCTAGGGGAAAGTCAGCCGCACAGTGGGGAGTTGAAGAAAATGGTTTGATGGTTGCTGGCCCACCTCGTTAGCCAGCCAGCCATGCTGAGTCTAAGCAGGAGAGAGAGCCTTTTTCCATTTATTCTGACAGGAAAATGGCCGTTGGGGAGGGGGTTATGGGTGGGGGAGGGGTTAGGCTGAAAGTCCTTTGGTTTTTTACTCACAGAACCAAGCTTGGTTGCCTACCAACAGCCACTGAGGGGACAGTCCCTCACAGGAGTCAAGAGAACTGTCTTCCTCAGGAGAGGAAATCTGTCTGAAGGGGGAGTGGGTGGGGAAGAGGAGCAGACCCAGCACCTGGCCAATGGCACGCGAGTACTCTTGAGTGGCGGCTGATGGTCCAATGGCTGAGGGAGGGCATTTTACAGCCAATGGGAGTGCATGGAATCTTACGAAACCAAAAGATAATTATTATAAGGAGAGATTAAAGGGATGTGCTTTAGCCAAGGGGAGCCTAAGCTAGATCCCAAACCAGACATGGACTCCTGGACTACAAGAAGCCTCTTGCTCCTGCATCTCCAGCAGCAGAATGCAGACCAGCAGCCCTGACCTCCATACACGCAGAAACAGCAGCAGATCACAGAGGGAAGCCATGCTCTGCAAAAAGGACAAAAAGTTCCTGCACAGATGCCATGAATAGCTCCCTTCTTCATCACACAGGCATTCCCCCCCACCTCCATGTAGTAACACCGAAAGAAGCATGCACGCCTTCCAGACTAAAACAAAAGGATGTGCCCAATGACGACAGCATCAAGCCATCAAGTCTTCCTGCCACCCATCAAGATAATGCAGCTGTCAAGCATCTAGTCGTTAACCCATAGTATCAGTCCTGCAACCTGATTGGTTCTCTTCCTTTTCTCCTTTGTCTTCCCCATTCTCCTAAGAGGGGTCACTCCTAGCCAAGCCATCACCTGCCAGGAACCCCTTTTTTTTTTTTTTTTAATATATTTATTGGGTTTTTTGACATAAAGCTACACCACTATACAAACTTCAACAAAAACATCCACAAAAGTATAACTACCAACTCTAACTCTATAGTAACAATTTTCCAATTCAGCAACACAAATTTACAGTAGAACTAGACCCAACATTTTTATACTACCCTAACCCTTATAAAGGACCTTAGGTCAGTTTTCTATTAGGTGACTACTACTCTCACAATTTACTTTACAAGATTACTTTATCAATTCTTGTTGGCAATTCGAAAAAGACAAACAAACAAACATAATCACTATTTATAGGTATCATTTCATTAATCAGTCAATTTTATAACCCTTACTATTCCCCCTCTTACAATAAACTGTTCATTCCTTACATATAATATATATATATATATATAAAGCTTGTCATTACTATAATTTCAAACTTTTCCTTTTACTGCCTTTTTCCAATATCCATTTTATCCCTGCAGTTTACAAATTAATTTAACTTTTGCAGAAACCCCTATAACAGATTTAACTTTCATGTTTAGACTACCCCACCTAAACCTACTAAAGCGAACAGATTACTTTACACATAATGACCCGTACTTTAATATCACCTCATTCTGGATCATATTATCCTTATACAGTTTAACTATATTTTACTCCTTTACTCTACTGCACATCTCCAATATTTACCACCACTTTTTACCTTTGCTTTGCCACTAAACACACTTATTTACCCATCATGTACTTACAACATCAAAAAACAACGTCATTTTCCCCAGTTCAGTATATAGCAGAGAGAAAAAAAAAACTATTCCTTCCCTTTCCTTATATAACTTAAATTTCCTCCTTATCATCTGTACTCTACTTTTCTGCAGCAACATTTCTACATGTCTTCTCCCTTTATGCTTATACCAGTAGTTTGCCTTTCCCTCTTCACCTTTCTCCCATTCTAAATCCCACATTTCATTGTCTCTTTTGAATTTCCAAGCTTGTAGGTTTTCCTTTTTCATTCTTCTCCTTCTTTCTGTTTCATTTGCCAGTCGCTGTTTCTCTTCCCTTAACAGTTCAAGCTTAACGTCAAATAGTTCTTTTGCCACCCTTCTGAACTTCCCAACTCGTATCTTCCTCCTTTTCGTCTTTCTCTTTCCTTCTCTATCGGTTTTCAATCGTTGTCCCTCTTCCCTTGAAGGTTCCAACTTTACGTCAAATAGTTCTTTTGCCACCCTTCTAAACTTCCCAACTCGCATCTTCCTCCTTTTCGTCTTTCTCTTTCCTTCTCTATCGGCTTTCAATCGTTGTCCCTCTTCCCTTGAAGGTTCCAACTTTACACAGGCTGCCTTATTTCGGTTCCTTCTCATTATTTTAACTGCCGGGCATTGTATTTCTGCATAGTCTTTCTCTTGAAACAGCCCCCAATTTTCTATCACGCAGCAATCACCTTTCTCTCCTTGCTGCGCCTCTAGGGTTTCTGTCATAATATATTGCTCCTGCTCTTCCTTTATTTCCGTTACAGATTGGGTGCTATATGCTTTCTCCTGTAACTTTATACATGCTTCCTCGCACCCCTTTTGTATTCCCTCTTTTAGAACTTTAATAAATTGTTCAAACGTTAGTTCCTCCACCTTCATATTTTCATCCAACTCTTCCTCCACTTTTAATGCAAACGCCATTTTAGTCAGTTCCTTAGAGCCAGTTCATTCAATATGAGGTTTCAGTCATTTTTTCCTCTTTATAAGTCCTTGCCAGTGAACCAAAAGAGAAAAAGTCCCAGAAAACGAAACAGCCAACAAACAAGAACCCCAAAAAATAAATACTTGAAATTACAAAGTCCTCTCTCTAACTTCTCACAGCCGCAATCCTTCTCCATTTTGAGCACGCTTGATAGGGGTAACTAATATTTTTTTTTCCTTTCTCCATATAAAACTCCAGAGTATGTACTCACAGCTCTTCTTTTATGTTGCTGAGGTTGGTGAAAATCATTAACTCCCAGTACAGTTAAAACGGATGGCTGCGTCTATGTGGAGCATGGCGTCCATGCTCCACCCCCGCAAGCCGCTCCCGCTTCGGGGCGATACTGGTCACCCCCCCGCCTTTGCCAGGAGCGGGAGGGGCCAGAAACAAGCCCCCTGCACCAGCCCTCTCTACGGGAGGACTGGTTCGAGCTCTCCCGTCACCGGGAGGCTCAAAAGGGAACGAAAACGGTTCGGGTGGCCTGGGGAAGTCCAGGGACCACCCGTCGACACGCCGTACCAGAACCCGCCAAGCCATCACCTGCAATTGCCCAACCATTAATCCTTTTTCTTCCCTATTCATAGTTTAAGTCTTTAGTTCATATTTCCTGGGGACCATGTGACAACAGGCAACTACCTCAGGTCACATTTTAGGTATAGAAAGAAAACATCCAGCCACCGCTCTCTCTCTCTTGCTTTTACCTTCCCTAACCCTACCTTATCTTGCTGGTTCCATTCTTAGTGCTGTTTGGAACTTCCCACATGTGTTGCTTGTCAACTCATGATCCCTTCCCATATTTTTATCCTTTTTTTGCTGCCGAGTCAACTTGCCTTGCTGGACAGGTAAAGTATCACCCCACCAAGATATTTCCTGGGCAAACATCTCTGTACTTTTCTTTCTGAATTCCTAGCTCTGTGTTTGAGTGCATGCTTGATTTTTTTATTTGTATGTTTGAGAATCCTTTAGTAAAGAAGCCACTGCTTTAGTAATCTAGTTTCAGCATCTATTCCTGGGGACTGGGAATTCAGACTCTGGTATACACGGATTATGGCCCTATAATTAATGCCTATTTGCCTTTAATAATTCATAATTCCCCACATTTGTTAATAAAATAAGGCAATTTGGCTAACATAGTGGTTATAGGATGTGCACAGTTACCTGTTCCAGCATGCATTACTACATGCATTGTTCCAGATAGTGAATACAAGAAACACTTCATTATTTGCAAGACACAATCTAGAAGATAATCTCTATACAAAATTCACCTTCAACATTCAAACCACCCTTGATGGGGTAGACTGCATGTAACATTTCTATTGTGCCATTGCAGGAGAAAGAAAGGTAGCATTAGAAAATAGAACAAACCAAATGGGCTGCTTAGGGGTATAAGTTATGTTGCTGCTTCTGTCACTGATTTAATAATCTCATTCATTTGTTTATATGGATTCAGATACCACCTATAAAAATTCAGGACAAAATCCCAGAGACGCAGTGGCTAGGTAGAGAACTGATTTTTGTGCAAATCCCAGATTCGTCATTCCCTGCTCACCTGTGTTGTGTGACGTGGTCTTAAATCAGAACTTCAAAAGTAATGTGAGATTAAAAATGGCTGGAGATGATCAAAGATTCTGACTCCTTGACCTCACAGTGACGAAGTCACATACACCATGCATCTGCCCTCAGAAAGGAGATATGATTCTTAAATCACTGCTTCCTGCCCACTGTATAAAGACCATTGAAGGAGCATTAGGAGATAAATTGTAATCCCCATTCCTGTGTTTATGCATCTGCCATGCTGAAGGGCACCAGCAAATGTAACACTGCATTATTTTGAGACCTGTGGCTTTGTAACTGTTCTGCCTACCCAACACATGGACTAGATGTGGTGAGGACAATTGATGTAGGAGATATGAACCATGGGTAAAGTCATATAATTCAGTCAGTTTATAAAGATAAAAACAGTTTACATCAGCTTGCATGTTTCATCGAGAAATGAGTTTCCCCCAAGTGGAAAGAAAGATTGCAAGATATTTTTCAGGTTCCTTATTTAATCTGTAGGTTATTGAAAAACTAAAGCTGAGTTACTAGGAAATAAGTTTATTTTCAAATATGCATTTTAACCTGTCACAATTCCACTATCTACTTTAAAAACACCTTTTTTTGCCATTCCTTTAATATGATATGGAATGGCATATAATCAGGATCGGTTCCAGGCCCTCCCTTGCCAATCTGTTGGGAGGACAGACAAGGTACAAATAAAGAAAATAAGCAAATATCTCTAAAGAACACTAAGAGGTAGGCTACAAAAAGCTATAGTGACTTGGTCAAGATTGCACAATGAGCCTAGTTTAAGGCTGGGTGATGAATTTTTAAAACCTAGCTTGAAAGGTTCATGTCTAATACTATCATCAAGTGGTTCTCACTAATAACTTCAGGTCCAATACAGCACATGCTGTAGGGAAACCAGTGCAATTTCCTGTACAGTGTTTTGTTACAACATGGAAAAGAATGTGATTGCATGGTGTTTTGTTCAGTTAGAATGTAAAAATTAGATCTCATGGTCTATGCTCACTCATTAAAAAATTAAACAGAAAAATGTTCAGTTTATTAGGACAAAGTCATGGATAAATTTTTAATTTTATTTTAAAAAATTAATTTCCTCAGGATGTGATTATACATTTGCAATTTAAAATTACCTCAGAATGTAATCTCAAGTTTTGGTAATCCTAAAAAGAACACTGTCAGAAAATCTGTCTTTTTGTGTACAAATTCTGAATTCTTGGTCTTTACCAGCACAGACTGAACATACCAAGTTTCAGAGTGTAATGATAGCCCTGGGAGTAGGAGAAGTTTGGGGCCTTGTCATTGCACTCTGGGACCTGTCACTCCAGGCCCAGTACACTTCTGCTACTCTCAGGTACAGTTGCCAGAAGCAATCGTCATGCTGATGGGGGGATTTGGGGGGTGGTCATTCCCAATGTGATGATGCTGTGCAGAAGTGACATCATTGTGCCGGTGAAGTTGGGGGCAGCGCTCTAAATTTTGGGCAAACTGTATGGTTAAAATTGGGCTCAAACCATAGAGTTTTGTACAAAAAGCAGAGTGTTGCCACACAACATCGCTGTTCGGGGGCAGGACTTCCCCTGCCAGCCAGCTGGCCAGCAGCAGGCTGAAGCCCCAAAAATTGGGGAAACCCCCACCCATACTGGGGGTCTGGGAACCCTACTCATGGGCTGCTCATTCCACTATGGAGGCCATCATTGCAGTCCCAGAACTCTTCTGTTACTCCCAGGGATCGTCATTCCACTCTGGGTCTTGTAATTCTAGTCCTAGAGCACTGATGCTACTCCCAGAGACCATCATTCCACTCTTGGCAGTCCAAGAACAGTCTATCTGGGCCTAGAGACCTTCATACAAAATCCATTCCTCATTTTAATTGCCACTTTTTTTTGTGCTGTAATGTATTTCATTGGAGCCCATGCAAGTCAGTTTGAGCATAACTGGCTTCCATTATATCCGGTGGGCCTTCAAGCCTCTCCCATTGTTTCCAACAGCCAATCCTGTCATTAACTTTATATCCCACAGGAAATACACCAGAACCTCTCAACTGTGTAGAGGCAAATGCTATGTGCAGACAGCAGACTGCAAGTGAAAAGCTGAGTAGAGGAGGCGGGAAGGAAGCAGGAAGAGTAGGGCTGTGATCAGAGAAGCACTTTGATCCATTGTCGTAGCTTCTCCCCAGCGGATTTAAAGTGCTCATCCAGACAGTAACATCTGTCTCCTGTGCTTACCCCAGACTTTCCCGACACGACAGAAAGTCCAGTATTTATGTATCCTACCAGCTTCACAGTGCTTCTGTGGATGCGTGATCACTCTTGTGTAGTGAAGCTGTTTGGGAAGTCACATCGCTGACTTCCTGTTTCACCACCTTTTTGTGTTACTGACTTGCACATAAGCAGATACGCACTTCGAGCAGTACTTGTGAGTTTCGTCACCCCCCTCCCCCTGCCCACTCCAGCTGAACCGGAGAGAGCTCCCTCTTTAGGATGAAGCATCTCTCTTTCATTCTCCCCCCGCCCCAGCTTTCAAAAGCATAATTTACAAAATATTTCCCCCATGCTGATCTAGAGATCCCAGCATCCTCTTCCAACAATCCCATTGGCCACCAGCTGCAGCCATCCTGCCAGGAATTTGAAGCGCTGCTTCCTATAAGTGCTTATGCGCGTGCCCAGAAGACAAATGATTAAGGAAAACTACCCCCACCCCATTCCGTGGCTGCTGTTTCTGATTGATCAACCATGGGGTGAATGTGCAGTAAGGCGGGATGGGGGGGGTGCTTTCTGATCGAACCTTTCTGTTTCAGAGAAACCCAGATAAATTAGAGGCAGCTCCAGAGCATGATAGGCTTGATGTCTGAACACAGCCTAGAGGGGAACTGAGAAAGAAGTGACCCCTTCCCCACCTTCAGCTGATTTCTCCAGACTCTCCTTCACTGGATGAGTGGGCCCACCAACAGCTCTCATTGTTCGTGCACATGATCTCCTAAGCCTACCCATGACACTAGCTGTGGATATAATCATTATAAAGGCGAAGCTACACATGAGTGACTATTCTGGCAGCCTTTTTTTTTCTAAAGAGAAGCAGATTGAGGAGTGTGCCGTTTTAGCGAGGCGGAGGGAAAGCCATGCTTAATCTCTACCTATGTGTTCTTTTTATACAGTGACTCTCCCTTTGAGTTTTCAGGTACATATTTTCTGTTGACTGTCTTCTCTCTAAACTCATTGGAGCCAAGACTTACTAACTTTTCAAGATGCCTCCTCCCTGTGAACATTGTATAGCTGTTCTTTTTGTAGTAATGGCAAATGTTCTGCAGTAGCAAGTGTACAAGAGAATCTACTATTCAACTCCTTTAGGCTACCAATGTAAGCTAAGACACTTTAGCTGATGCATAATGCTGCAGTTCAGCTATTAAAGGACACTGGCAACATAATACACTAGTTCTTAGAATGCACTAGTTCATTATCATGAGCAGTTCAAGTTGTTGTGGTGGTTGCTGTTCTGTGAAGACTTGAGTGCAGGACTGCCTGTAGAAATTTCAGGATCTATGACTCCATATTTGCTATCTGATTTTCATGGTATTTCAGTAGCCAGGCCAAAGTTCAAGGGGTAACAGCAGCAGTGCCCTGATTCAAAAGTCCATGTCACATGTTGTGGGTCTTGCCTGCTGCACTGTGGTTCATCAGGAAACAATTATTAAGTGATTTTTCTGGTCTCTGAATCCTTCATTTATCTTCTCATCAGTCTGACTTCCTGTTTTGTTCATTTGTGTACATTTAGAATATGAATCTCTCTTCTACTAAATGTATGAATAAACAGCTCTCTTTGTTAGTAGATGCTACAAAACAAGAGCCTGTGGGACTGTGCTGTAGATACTTCCTGGCAGTTATTTCCACCATCTAACTTAGGCTGAATCTGCATCTGCTGTGTAAAGCCGTTTCAGTCTGCTCTGGCGCCGCTGTACTCTGTTCTCCTTTCCCTCCCATTCTGGGTCAGAATAAAGGCTAGCTGTCTGCATCAGTCCTCACCTTGGCAACCTTGGGGGCACAGGAGGGAAAGCGTGCTCGAGAGAGGGGAGGCCTCCCGGGGCACCAGCAGGTCACTATGCTGAGGGGAGGAAATGGCACCCACAACTCCCCTGCAGAAAGTAAAGGGGGGGTGACCTGGCGGGGGGGGCAGAGGGGGGACTGGAAAGTGAACAAGCTGGGTGGGCGTGCTTCTAACCCACCAGCAAAAAAAATATGATCGCAGAAAATGTTCCCTGGCTGCTTTTAAACACACAGATGACTGGTGTGTGTGTGTGTGGGGATTTGGTTCTAATTGTCTGCTTTTTGCTCACAGCGTCTCGAGTGCAGGAGGAGCAATTGGAACTACTTTAAATGAGACCCAGATGACTCAGTGGGACGCTGTAGTGACCTAGGGCTGGCCACAACAGGGCAATAAAATGATGCAGACAGTCAATGCTGAGTCGATGCAATAGGAAGGTGGCGGTGACATGCAATGTAAACAGGAATTTGTGAGACGATGTGAAATTGAAGGCACAGCAGCAGAAAAGAACAATGCAGATTGGACCGTACACTGACATTTCTGCCAGTGGTAGAATCTGCTAACTCCTTCCTTAACTAGTATCTTAGGGTGCCATCTTTGGTAATTCCTCTTCACACACTCTTCAGGCAATTTTAAACTTGTCAGATTGTTCTTCAAATCACCCACACTGCTTTGTGATTAACTGTATTCTGACTCCTTAAGAACAACTATTTCTGTTGTATATTGCTTTTAGGAAGTAAGAAAAGTGTGTGTCATTCTGGTTAAAGCTAAAGCAATGAGAAGACAGAGTATTTGTGGTCCTGAAGTCATAGGGGGTTGAATCCAGCAAGTCTTACTTACATCCCCCCCCACAGCCATTTCCAGCCCCAGGAAAGTTTATTCCCATGATTGCAGAGCCCTTGTGGACTAATAGTCACACAAGTCAGGAGTCCTCAGTGAGAAGGAGAATGCTCCTAATTGCTCCATTGGAAGGAGCCATCAGGCTAGACATTTAGACAAAATTTATAATGGATTTAATTTTTAATTTTTATTTTACAGAATTTATATCCTGCCTTTCTACCCTCATAACAGCCACTAAGGCAGCTAACAAATGAAAACATACACAATAAAATCATTTTTAAACCATTAAAACCACCCTCTCACAAAACAATTAAAACCAGAGCTAAAATACATACAAAACAAAAACAACAATTGAAAACATTGGGCAGGAAGGAAGATGAGTTGGTTTTTATGCCCTGCTTTTTTCTACCCGAAGGAGTCTCAAAGCAGCTTATAATCGCCTTCCCTTCCTCTCCCCACAACAGACACCCTGTGAGGTAGGTGGAGCTGAGAGAGCTCTGAGAGAACTGTGACTGATCCAAGGGGTCTCAGCTGACTTCATGTGGAAGAGTGGGGAATCAAACCTGGTTCTCAAGATTAGAGTTCACCACTCTTAACCACTGCACCACACTGGCTCTCATGCAAGGATCACTGAGGGAAATGCCAAATGAAGTGAAAAAAAATCTTCACCTGCTGCTGACAGAAGATAGCAACATGAGAGAGCACACAGATCTCCCTGGGGGGAGAGTTCCAGAATTTTGGTGTCATGACCGAAAAGGCCCTCTCCAAAAAGGCCCTACTCAAAGTAGGGCCTCCAAAGATAGATAAAGATAACAAAAATATGACCGTAAAAAAACCAAGCAGGCAAACTAGAACAATAGACTAGCCCCCAAAATAATGTAGTAGTATGCAAGCTTTCAAGTTCTCCAGTTCAAGCACATCATGTTCAGGAGCTTCATCCTTTTCCTCTGCTTTATTTTATATAACATCCAGCCTGAAAAAGGATTATGAAGAAAAGCCTGTGTGTTTTCTGTCATTTGGTTGGTCCTAAAAAAAGATATTATGTGGACTGTGTTTGGGGGTGTGAATTTTTCCCTAAAAGTCCTCAATGAGTGAGCTGAGCTAGCTTCTCTCAGTCTAAACTTGTAAAAGGGGCACTACTTCAGAGATTGTCTTTTTGGTCACCTTCAGATGCCACCAATGAGCCAGAGTAGAACTAGGGCTGCCATATTTTGAAAAGCAAAAAAGATGACCTATTTCCCAATATACTTCACACAAGTGATTGATCACTATGACAGATCTCATTGTAAATACCCCTACTATTTGAGCTGTGATCCCTGCTACTAACTAGGAATATCCCGAATCTTCCAACCCAAAAAGAGGACATTTTCATCAGTTTTTTAAAAAGCCCAAAAGAAGAAAGACATAAAAAAGAAAGGATATGTCCTCTAAAAAGAGGACACCTGGTAACCCTAGTAGAACTTAAACAATTTTAAAGTTGTCGTGGGTAGAATGAAGCACTTCAAACACCAAAGAGCTTAAGCAGAGCTGTCAAATTCATTTATTTCAAGGACCGGATCTGACATAAATGTTACTTTGTTGGGCTGGGCCATGTGTGCCATAAAATGTAATTCTAGGTACTGAAGATATAAACTTTATAAATTACACAGGAAAACCCAATTAACAATATAATTTTTACTCAAAATACAAACAAAAGCAATTGATTCCTAGAAGTGAAAGCAATTGATTTACTAGGGAACCCACAAAGGCCCCAATAAATGTATTTAATCATATACAGTAGATTTTACCCAAGGGCTATCATAAAGGGGGGGTCTCTTACATATCCATATAAATTAGTTATATATATATGTGTGTGTGTGTGTGTATATATGTGTGTGTGTGTGTGTATGTATGTATGTAGTACTTTTAGATGATCTTCCTTGCTAGTAGATACCCACACGCCTAGCCTCAGCAGCCGAGCATGGCTATGATCTGTGTCTTGCCCTTTGTTTCCTTTCTTCCCCCATCCTACCTCTGAGAATCTTGCCGAGGTACAGCAGACTCCCCCTCTACCAACCCCCCCCCACTAGCTCTTTGATGTAGTCCAGGCTGATTGAATGGCCCCAGTCCTGACTCAGGAGGAGAGGGGGTCTAAACTTGGCTCACCCAGATCCCCCCACCCCCAGTTCTCATCCCTCCTGCAATTCCCCCAGTAACGGCAGGACTGAAGGGAAGGCCTGATGGAGAGGCTGTTTCCAAAAACTCCAAGGGGTGCTTTTTGTTCTCCTACAGTCCCTTTTCCTTCATCAACGGGTGGGGGGGAGAAGGGAGGTTGGCATCCTCCAGCCTCCCTGACACTCACTCTGTCTCCTGTCCTGGCTCTACGGCCGTTCAGACATGTAGTGGCAATGGTGGCAACCCTTTTCCTCTTTGCTTCTCCATTGCACCAGTTGCTTGTGGGCCAGATAAGAGCCTTGGATGGGCTGGTTCTGGCCCCCGGGCCATATGTTTGACAGCCTTGGTTTAGGGCATTGAAGGTCAAATACTTTGATTTGAGTGAGAAAGCTTACAATGGTGACAATTTCTGAGAACATGGATAACATGTTCTCAAAATTCTGAGCACATGTGTAACAATCCCCATTACAGCAGATTTTTAAAATCACATAAATGCCTCATTCTGGACAAGCTGGATGTTCTCAGCACTTAGCGGAGGCAGGCCTGTGTGCACCACATTCCTATAATACAATATAGAAAAGGGCTAAGGCCTCAAAGAGATAGCTGTATCAGTCCAGGTATGCTGCCACAAAGAGTGGTAATTGAAAAGCTAGGTGCCCGCTCCAGAATACTAGTGCAGCACATTTGAGACATCCTGTGCACCTATCGATGATTCTACAACTGAGCCATCTTATGGCAGCATATGAAAGGCAATCTGATATCTAGGTTTATGAGGTTACACACTGGCTTTTGTGAGAGGAAAATTGGTTTTGCATAGAAAACCCTCCAGTTGGTTAGTATAGTTGCTAAAGCCATTTTCACCAGTGAACCGTCAGCATCCTTGTATAGTACAAGGATCCCCAGAGTCTGAGTGAGCCCTTAGAGTTCATCTTTGGCTGTTTTACACCATGCTGGGCATCTTCAGGAAACTGCAGCCAAGAGTTGTTTTCCTGACTGGTGGGGAAGGGAGGAGGAAAAAAAAGCAAAGCCTGTCACATCAGCTTTTCATGCTGAAACAGTTCAGCAAATTGCCTGGTCTGCCTTAGAATGCACTGCTGCAGGCTTGCTCGTGATCTTTTGTCAAACAAAGTGTCACTCAAAAACTATCACTTTAAAAACAAGCCAACCAAGATTGCATTCTGTTATAAGAAACTGAGCCTACAAAAATCCTAATTTCTTGACAAATGTCTCAAAATGGCAATACATCCACACTGGGAGAAGTAAGTGGAGGATATGATTCTCTTTTCTTATTGACACTTTGTGCTACGGTGCAGTAGCCATCCTTCCTTCCTAAGGGGGACTGTTTCCAAGTACAACTACTGAGAAATGAATGGAAAACCCGTGATTTTCAACAATAACTTCTATAATCCTGTTGTCAAGCTGAAGTGTCAATGTGTAGTTTAGTGTCCACGAATTGTTAGCATTGGAAATTGAATAAAAATAGTTATTCTTATAATCTGAAGAGTTCTAACAACTAGCAAGGAACATCTCCCTTTAAATAAATAACATGATATACCTTCAGTTACCCCTTACCACCTTTGTCGCACTCAACCATAGTAGATAAAGGGGAACATTTATGGACTCACTTAAAAATAAGAAAGATGATAGCATTTTTGAAAAACCCTATGGGGGGGGGGGTGGATTTTTAGGGGTGGCAAAATAGGGCTAGTGGAAAGAATTTGAAGCACTAACATTTGTGACACTTTTTCTGAAACCAGAAAATACCCAGTCCTGAAAACAAGCCTCTGACTTCTTAAATGGAATCTGACATCACAAAAATAGTTTTGGGGGGAAAATGCTTATGTGAAGTATATTCTGGGCGAGGTGGTGTAGGATCTGGTCAAGTCCTGACAATGGTTGTACTCAGATATCACTGTTTGATATGTAGCCATAGTCTGTTAGTCCACTATGGCACACACCAGGTGTTCCGTTACATAGAGTCCAAATTTTGAGACTATGTACCTGATGTTGGTGGCTCACGACAGAATATGTATACTATTGTTTTACTGTTGCCTGAGCTAATGGAGGCGGTCTTAGATTTGGTATCGAAGATTCCAAGGTTTGTTGTCCTTGGGAACTTCAGGGTCTATGCTAAGGCTGCTCCAGTGTAGTGGTTAAGAGCCGCGGACTCTAATCTGGATAACTAGGTTTGATTCCCCACTCCTCCACATGAAGTTTGCTGTGTGAACATGGGCCAGTCACAATTCTGTCAGAACTTTTTCAGCCCCATCTACCTCACAAGGTGACTGTTGTGGGGAGAAGAAGGGAAGGCGATTGTAAGCCACTTTGAGACTCCTTAGGGTTAAGAAAAGCAGTGTATAAAAACCAACTCCTGTTCTGATGAGAGCCTCTCAGGTCTTCATGGCTGCCATGAAAACAATTGGGCTGTCTGAAAATATTCTGTCCCTAAGCATGTAATGGAACCTATGCTTAATTTGATTCTGGGGGGAAATCACATTGTTTGTTACTGGGGGAATTTTCCACTCTACCTTGTCAGGGACCAATTACCTGGTGGGTGTTAGACTCACAGACACTTGGTATGTTGTCAAGGGTGGTCCACCCCACAAGGTTGATGGACCCACAAGTTGCCCTAGCGTGTCCTGGAAATTTTCTGTCTGGTTCCTGGAAATTTTCTGCTTAGTTCCTGTTGCAGCCCTGGTTGACTTGTGGAATGTGGAAATGACTAGAGGTGTGGACACAATTGCTCCAAAATGCAGTCTTCCCTCTTTCCAAGATTGGAGCACTCTTTTCTGAGGACCTTAGGGCAATGAAGTGGTTGGGAAGATAGTTGGAGCACAAGTGGAGGAAAAAACACAAATCAAATGCAACTGAACATGTGTGAGAGGATACTCTCATGCCTACTCTGTGACAACGATGGTGACAAAGTGAGCTGACTTCTTAACAGCACTCCATTTGAACATCCAGTGAGCTTTTAGAGGTTGTGAAGGGGCTCTTATCCAAAGCCTCTGAGAATGTAGACCAGGAAAACCCAAAAGGCCCCCTGTGATTCTTCTGCAATGCATTTTGCACATGAAATTACTTGCATCTGCCATGACTTATATTGTATGGTTGGCTCAGTTCAGTCTCAGGATGCCAGTGGAGAACAGCCTTGTCCTAGATGTAGGGATTATTTTCAGTCATTGAGTTTTGATTAACTGATTAAGCAATGTGTGGCTAGGGATGTACACAAACTTGGACAATGCAGTTTGGTTTGTGGTTCATGGTGTGCCCCATTCGTGAACTTTGGACTGTCATGAACGTTTTGGTGCTAACTGAATTGGTGAGATTTGTGATGTAGTACACACACACCCTGTATGCTAGAGACACCAAACTCATGGAGGAGGAATCTCCATCTGACTCTTCTCTACTTGCCCTCCAAGTTTATAGGGTCCGAGTTACGGCCCCCCGAAGAAAGTGTCCAATACTCCATTATTTCCAATTGAGGGGGCAGCAAACAAACAAAGGGCAATAAAAGTCCTACAGAACAGAATCAAAGTCCCAGAGAATCTCTGCAGTAGAAACTGAAGGTGGGGGGCATTTTTGCAAGCCCAGCAGAACCAGTGCCACTATGACAAAGCAGGTCAAGCCAGGAAAGTGCTTTTGGGGGAAATGACAAGCACAGGTTAAAAAGGGTACAGAATAGACACCCTGCAAGCTACACATACCAAATGCACAGGTAACCTCACCCTGCTCCCCTCTACTCTATAATCTCTCCAAGCTAGGGGCAGATTACATTTCTGGGATCCCAGTTATGAACTCCTCCAAAAAAAGGGTCTCCCCAGTGCTTGCTCTGGAAAAGACAGCTGTAGTTACAGGAGTTCTTGGAACCATGGCAATCCTATTCTTTGGGTACTGCTATGTCTCTTTCAAAGTGACTGGGGAAGTAGAGGGGTGCTACTCAGCAAACTATGATTTGTGAATTGTGACATCGTAACAAACCACAATTAATGCCAACTATGGTTTACAACCAAGCTACTTACTCTCATTTGAAATTCTGGGTTCTAGCAGGGGAGTGCAGTTATTGTATACCCTTGACTGAAGGATGGTACACTCCTTCTATCTGGAATGGTCATCCTCTTCAACAGAGCGCGCAGCATTTGGAGCAATACACATGGAGCGATGAGGGAAGTAGGGGACACCATCAGCTGAATCAGCCCTGGAGATCAATGGGGTGACAGATGTCGCAGCCGGATCGCCCTCACATCCTCTGGGTTTTTGGTCACCATTGAGTTTGTTTGGCTATCTGTATTCAGGATTTCATCAAACCAGTTTATATATTATGGGTTATCACTGTTTGAATAGGCAATATTTGGTGTACAAAGAAGAAGAGAAGAAACCCTGCAGGTGGCAGCAAGAAGGCAATTAGATTGGATAGTGAGGTCAGCACCTTCTCACCTATTAAGTGTCATTCCTTGTCTGTCTCCAGATTGCTACTCTTAGAGCAATATCCTCCTTCCCTTGGATGTTCCACACTCTCTTAGTTTTGAGGAGGTGGTGGCAGCTACAAGTATGGACAGTTTCAAGAGGGAATTAGATAAACCTATGGAGTAGAAGTCCATCAGTGGCTATTAGCCACAAGGTATAGATAAGAACTCTCAGTCTGGGGCATGTAATGCACTCTGTTCTTGGTGCTGGAGGGGGCAGCAGTGGGAGGGCTTCTAGTGTCCTGGTCCCACTGCTGGACCTCCTGATGGCACCTGGTATTTTTGGCCACTGTGTGACAGAGTGTTGGACTAGATGGGCCATTGGCCTGATTCAACATTGGCTTCTCTTATGTTCTCTCTGTGTCAGCTAATGATGCGGTTAGGACACTATGTGTATCTCTCCTCCTCTTTACTGTCAAGTATTATTTATGTATTATTTTCTATTTAAATCCCGCCTATATTAGTTCCTAAATAATTTATATTTAGTTCCTAAATAAACCTTTATCTACACTTTAATCAGGTTGTACACTTTTGCTCTGTTAATTACTCTGCCAACAGTCATGGTGCCACTTTTTGTCATTCACTCCTCTCCTTAGGTTTCATAAGAATTTGAAGGAGCAGATTGGCTTTTATATTATAGAGCTACAGCATTGTCATGGTTAAAAGGATGGGTCACATTAGAAAATACCAGACTACTAACTTTAGAAGGACATGATCTCCTGTTGGGTTTGGCATGCATTTATGTGTAATGGAAAGTCGGATATACATAAATATTTTAAATGACATTTGGTTAGGAAATCATTACTGATGGTATGGGAAAACATTGAATGGTTATTTTATACTAAGACACCCAAATGGGTCTCACCACTTGAAGCTTTTACAACTCCTAACCTACTGCAAAAAATATGCTGTTCAGATATGAGGATTTGTTGGACAATAAAAATGAATTAAAATCAACAGAAAAACTTAAAGAACAAAAGATTAATATAGGTTGGTGGGACATGGTACAAATACAGTCAAGATTCGCTAAAGATAAACCATTGGATCTTCGTCGTGGTCTCTGTGCAGTCCCACACATGGGTTGGGCGCCTGCGCACGACCTCGATCGGAGAAACTTCTAGAGCTTTACCTCAGAAGAGCTTTTGGCGGGCTCTCCCCCCGCTCTGGGGGAGGAGACATGCACTGCGCATGCCCAGAGCGGGAGAGAGAGCCGCCTCCCACTCAGTTCTTCTTCGACCACCTTCGTGTTCACACCTCGTTCCTGTCGTTCCTCCATTTACCTCAGATGAGTATATCTTTCTTCACTTTCGCTTTCTTTTTCCATTTGCTTCTTTCTCTTCTAAAAAAACATTTTTAAAAAAAAATCTTTGTCTATCTCTCTTCCCCCCCCTCTCCTTTCTTTGGAGGGTGGGTGGGGATTTTTGTATGGGAAAGACTCAATTCTTTAAGGTCTGTCGTCGTTGCCCTGCTAAAATTCCATCCAACGACGGGCACGACCTTTGCTTAGTTTGTTTGGGAGAGACCCATAGAGTAGATTCTTGCCCTCATTGCGCGAGTTTCACTCGTCAGGCTCGCCGTGATCGAGAGGCTAGGCTCAAAGCTCTCCTTGTTGAATCGGCTCTGCGTCCCACAATGTCTTCGGGAGCTTCCCAGGTCTCGGTAGCCAAGAAATCGGACACATCCTCGAAGGCACCGAAACAGAAACCTAAGCGGGCTGAAGATAAGACCCCTTCGAGGTCGAAGGCCACGCCCTCTGCTTCGGTTTCGAAAGTGGCCCCCATCATCGTGACTGGGTTGTCGACGTCGATGCCGGCCCTTGCCTCTACATCTCAGCAGTCTGCGGCTCGACAACAGACTCCGCAGCACCCCCACTCGTCACCTACGGGGACGATACCGTTGGGCCAGTTGACCAGATCGCCTCCGCACCTGTCTCCGCGAACAGGCTCCCGGTCTCCACGGAGGCGCTCCACTACCCCGATCCACACTTTGGACGAGGGTCTGGTTGTGCACCGCCATGCTCGGTCTCGATCTCGACTTGGTCGTCGATGCCTGATCCGTAGGCAATCCCCGTCGTCGTCTGATTCCGCCTCTGACCACCAATGCTGGTCCTGCGAAGACCGTCGGGAGCGCCCGGATGCGGCCTACTATTCAGGTCTCCGACACCGGAGATACCGCATGACCGAATCCGGCATTCGGAACGCGGAGATCAGGCCCACGCCCCTGACCGCCCTCGGCGCTCGGCATCTGTGGCCTCGGCTCATTCTGCCTCTCGGGAACAGCCTTCTGACCTTCCCAGAAATCGGGACGCTCCGAGGAGTTCCCCAATGGAAACTCGACACCGTCCTGCCGTCGACCATCCGGTCGTCGACCTTGTCCAACCCCGATCCTCCTCTCCTATGTCGATCTCGGACGGGTCGGATTCGGCGGAGTTCGATCCCGAGGTCTCTCGGATCGAGGACGAGCACCGACGCTCGGGGTTGATTTCCCCTACGGAAGGCCCTAAGGCATTTTTGGAGCTCGTTACCAGGATGGCGACTGCCCTCCAAGTTCAGGGCTTTACGGAGTCCCCAGCAGTGACCGACGTCGTTCACCGGTTGGTCCAGGCTGATCTTCCTCCGTCTCCCGTCTTGCCTTTGCTGCCTGTCCACCTTTCTATGTTGAAGGAGTCATGGGAACACCCGGCTTCGATCCCTCCGGTTTCGAGGCGCTATGATGGGTTGTATAGGATCCAGGATGCTCCTGGCAAATTCCTCCTTTCTCAGCCACCACCGAACTCCATGGTGGTTCACTCTTCTTCGAAATCGAGGCAGCCTGCTCGCCAGTCCACGCCCCCTGACCGTGAGGGTCGGAAACTGGATCTTCTGGCCAAGAAGATGTACTCTCTGGCCTCCATGAATCTCCGGGTCGATACTTATCTGTCGTATTTGTCTGCTTACGCATTCAACGTTGCCAATGCAATTCGCCCTGTCCTGGAGTTTGTTCCGGAAGAGCACCGTCCCACTCTCTCGGCCGCCTTGTCTGAGGTTTGTGCCATATCAAAGCAACAAATCAATTCCGTTCGTCATGCAGTCAGCTGCTCCTCTAAACTCCTGGTGTCTTCTGTCGCTCTACGGCGTCATGCCTGGCTGCGGGGCACTTCCCTACAACCGGACGTCAAGTTCCGTGTAGAAGACCTCCCCTTTGACGGAAACGGCCTCTTCCACTCCACCACCGACGAAGTGTTGAAGGCTGTTGATGAGAGTCGTAAGCAGGCCCGAAACCTTGGAGTCTCGGCTGCACCTTACCGTCCCAGAAACCGTTCCTGGAAACCTTCCGCCTCCAGGCGATACCTATCTCCGGCACCTCACTCCCAATGGAGGAGGAAACCGTACGACTCTCGTCCTCCGTCCAAACACCGTTCCCAACCCACCAAAAAGCTGCCGCAGCCTAAGCAGTCTGTTTGACTGTCCCCACCGTCTCTCTCCAATGTCGTTCACTCCTTCCGTCCGTACCCGCCTCTTCCCCTTTCTACCAGCCTGGGAAGAAATTTCAACCGACTCTTGGGCCCTCACCATCCTGCGGGTCGGGTACGCCATAGAGTTCGTTTCGCCTCCGATCCTCCCACACTTTGTCGTCACGCCTCCAGACCCCCTCCTCGATCTCGAGGTTTCTGCTCTCCTTGCCAAGGGGGCCATCGAGGTCGTCCCGGAGGCGCAACGAACTCTCGGCTTCTACTCGAAGTATTTCCTGGTCCCCAAGAGGGACGGCGGCTTCAGACCAATTATGGACCTTCGGGATCTCAACCGTTACATTCGGTATCAGAAATTCAGAATGGTCACTCTGCAGTCGATCCTCCCTCTCATTCCACGGGCAGCGTGGCTCGCGTCAGTCGATCTTCACGACGCATACTTCCATGTCACGATCCGTCCCCAACATCGGCGGTTTCTCCGCTTCGCCGTTGGAGATGCCCACTACCAGTACAGGGTGCTTCCCTTCGGCCTTTCTACAGCTCCAAGGGTGTTCACCAAGCTGATGGCTGTGGTGGTAGCCGAACTCCACCGACGGGGAGTCACTCTTTATCCTTACATCGACGACTGGCTTCTCGTGGCTCCAACGCCAACTCAATTGCTCCACGACACTCGGGAGACTCTCTCCCTCCTCCGTGCTCTTGGCCTTTGCGTCAACCACGCCAAGTCCTCCCTTCAGCCCCTCCAAATCCTTCGATTCCTCGGGGCTCGACTCGACACCAACCTCGAAGCAGCTTTCCTTCCGGAATCCAGGGCTTCCGACATTCGGGCGATGGTGTCCGCCTTTCAGACGTGTCCCCAACAATCCGCCCGTTCGGTCATGAGGCTTCTGGGTCACTTTGCCTCTACGGTGTTCGTTGTCCGCAACGCCCGGTTGAAGATGCGGCCGCTTCAGCTCTGGCTCCTACGAGCCTTCGATCCCCTCCGGAGGCCTTGGCACACGATTCTGTCGATCCCACAAACCGTCCTCGCCTCCCTCGAGTGGTGGGTTCAACCTGTCCACCTCCTTTCCGGGATGCCATTTCGTCCTCCTCCTCCCGAGTTACTGTTGACCACAGACGCTTCCCTCTGGGGTTGGGGAGCCCAGTGTGGAGCGCTTACTGTACAAGGGGCTTGGTCTGCTCGAGATGCAACTCGCCACATAAATCACCTGGAGCTGCAAGCAATTTACCTGGCCCTCCGGTCTTTTCTTCCGACCCTCCGAGGCCGTGTCGTCCGCGTGGCTTCCGACAGCACCACGGCTGTTTATTATGTCAACAAACAGGGCGGCACTGCCTCTGTTCGTCTTTGCACGTTGGCGATAGACCTCTGGTCCTGGTGCCTCCGCCACTCCATCACGCTCTCGGCGATCCATATTCCCGGGGATCAGAATGTCGATGCGGACCGGTTGAGTCGTTCTGCCTCATCGGACAACGAATGGTCCATTCCCCTCCGGTATCTTCGGCCTCTGTTTCGGGAGTTCGGTCACCCATCTGTCGACGGCTTCGCGTCCGTCGACAATGCTCGATGTCGCCTGTTTTTCAGCAGGGGTCCCCCGTCTGCTCGGTCGCTCAGGGATGCCTTTCTCCACAAATGGAACGGAACCCTGTTTTATCTGTTTCCTCTGTTCCCTCTCATCTCTCGGGTCGTGCAGAAGATTCGTGCAGACCGCACCTCCTGCATTCTGATCACTCCGTGGTGGCCACGCCAGGTATGGTTCCCGCACCTGCTTCAACTCTCCTGTCGATCCTTCCGTCCCCTCCCTGTCGTCCCAGATCTCCTTTCTCGGGCCCGAGGGAGAATCATCCATCCCAATCCGGGATTTTTCAAATTAACGGCCTGGAAGATCCAGCCCTAGACTTCTCGCCTCAGGTCTCTGAAATCCTCCTGAACGCTAGGAAGCCTTCTACTCGACGTTCCTATTGGTTCAAGTGGAACAGATTCCAATCCTATGCTACTGATCACTCCTTCGATCCGATCCGATCATCTCTCCATGAGATCTTCGCCTACATCGTGCATTTGAAGGATGCGGGCCTGGCATACTCGTCCTTGAGGGTTCATTTGGCGGCGATCTCCGCCTACCACCCCCTCATCCAAGGCTCATCAGTGTTCTCCCACCATCTCACCAAGACGTTCCTCAAGGGTCTTCTTCGCATGTGCCCGCCTAGGAAACCGTTGGTGCCTTCCTGGAGCTTGTCTCTAGTCCTTTCTCAGCTCATGGCTAAACCGTTCGAGCCGATGGCTACCGCCGACCTCAGGTTAGTGTCCTGGAAGACGGCCTTTCTCGTAGCCATTACCACTGCACGCAGAGTAGGGGAGCTAGCGGCTTTTAGGGCCGATCCCCCTATACCGTTTTTCATAGGGAGAAGGTGGTCCTTAGAACAGATCCTTCCTTCCTCCCTAAAGTCATCTCTGCCTTTCACCTCTCTCAGTCGTCTGTTCTGCCTACATTCTTCCCGAACCCGACTGATGCCTCTCAGAGAGCCCTGCACTGTCTAGACGTGCACAGAGCGCTCTCTTTCTATCTACACAGGACACAGCCCATACGTAAATCTCCTCGGCTGTTCCTAGCTTATGGCCCCCCTCATCCGGGGGAACCCATTTCTTCTCAACGTCTCTCTAAGTGGGTGACTTCCACCATAGCCCTTTGCTATGAGCTGGCGCGTCAACCCGTTCCTACCTGTCTCACTGCCCATTCCACACGGGCGGTGTCGACGTCCACCGCTTTCCTGGACGGTGTCCCGTTGGAAGACGTCTGTGCGGCTGCTACGTGGTCCTCGGCATCGACCTTCGTGACCCACTACGCACTCGACGTCCGAGCTCGGCGGGATGCTGCCTTTGGTCAGACGGTACTGCGATCTCTCTTCGCTTGACCCTGCTGGACCCTCAGGTAGGACCCGTGGGTGATTTGTTTTGCTAGTGATGCTGTGTCTTAACCAGTATTTTTGTGTCCTTTGCAGCTGCCAGCTCCCTCCTCCAACTGGTTCAGCTCTTGTAATCACCCATGTGTGGGACTGCACAGAGACCACGACGAAGATAAACAGGTTGCTTACCTGTAACTGATGATCTTCGAGTGGTCATCTGTGCAGTACCACAATCCCACCCAGCCTTCCCCGCTGCTGGCATCTCCAGATGTCCTGTTTTTGGATTCTTTGGCCTTGACAGTGGCGGTCGAAGGAACTGAGTGGGAGGCGGCTCTCTCTCCCGCTCTGGGCATGCGCAGTGCATGTCTCCTCCCCCAGAGCGGGGGGAGAGCCCGCCAAAAGCTCTTCTGAGGTAAAGCTCTAGAAGTTTCTCCGATCGAGGTCGTGCGCAGGCGCCCAACCCATGTGTGGTACTGCACAGATGACCACTCGAAGATCATCAGTTACAGGTAAGCAACCTGTTTTTTTGTATACATATATAACAGAAATTGGTAAGATATTGTTACATACTGATGATAAACTGATTAAGAAATTGTATATAATAATGTTAGAAGGTAAAACACAGGATGAAATAGCTAAAAACTGTATGGTTAAATAGGCACAAAAGTCATAACATTGATCTAGAACAATGGTTACGTGTATGGAAAACAAATGTAAAGATCGCTAAATATCACTAATGTTAAATTGGCTGCGACCAGGGCCAGGACTTTTTCTGCGGCGGCTCCTACCTGGTGGAATGAGCTCCCAGGGGAGATCTGGGCCCTATGGGACCTTATACAGTTCTGCAGGGCCTGTAAGATGGAGCTCTTCTGCCAGGCTTTTGAGTAGGAGCCGCCGCTCCCTGCTGCCCCAACCTTACGATGCCAACTTAGGTGGTGCAGTGAGATGGCCCTGGTAAGAAGACCAGAAGAGCCGGCAATACAGCGGGAACATCGTTAGAACAACATTTTGAACTGGGCTGGTGGTCGAGGCCAGAAGATCTTTTGACCCCATCTGGGTACCAACAACTTAATGTGAGCACCGATATTTTAACTGTGAATGGAATTTTATTCTGGTTTTAATTGTTTGTTTGGCATATGTCTCTTGTTAGCCGCCCTTCGGGGAGGGCGGGATATAAATGTGAAAAATAATAAATAAAAAATAAAAAATAAAGCAACTTCTTATAAAGGAAATATATAAAATGTTTTATGGATGGTATACACCCCAGCTAAGCTAGCTAAATTTTATCCTGACCTACCAAATGATTGTTGGAAATGTCAAAATAATGTTGGTTTGTTTTTTCATATGTGGTGGACATGTGATAAAGTTAAAAAATATTGATCTTGGATACATGAACTGTTACAAAAAGTATTAAAAACTACTGTGCCATATACACCAGAATTGTTTTTTTAATTGAATATAGCACCAGAGAAATACAAAAAAACAAGACTTTTATCTCATTATACCTATTGTGACAGCGGCAAGATTATTATATGCTAAACACTGGAGAAGAAGTGAAGTTCCTTCAAAGGAAGAAGTTATAAATAAAGTCCTGGAAGCAGCAGAGATGGATAACCAACTTCAATCTTGAGAGGAAATAACAAAGAAAATTTTGAGGACACATGGTCAAGATTTTATAAATGGATAGAAAAGGATATCATATAAAACTCCTAGACCTATAATCGAAATAAAAAGAAATAAGAGCTATGTTATTTAACTGTGAGCAAAAGGTACATATTAAAATTATAAGGTGGAAAGAAAAGAATTCTTTGGTTATAGTATGAGGTCAATGACTATATATATTAAAAAGATACAAATGAACCTTCCCCCAATGTGTATTTATGTATGTTTGTTATTGTTTGTCTTATATACATGAAATTAATTTTTTTCTTTAAATTATTTTTAAAAAGAATTTGAAGGAATATTTGTATAGCACCTTACCAACCCTTCCACACTTCTGAGAGAAGTCCAGGATAAAAAACCACCCCACACATAGAAAATTGTATAGCATTGTAGGATGTCTCTCATTGCTGTCTATTTCTCATGACAAAAAGGTAATGGTAATATGTGTAAATTGTTATAGATGTCTTTTCAGTGGGCCTTTATTACGAGCACCAGTGGGTACTTTGAACGAAATCATTTCCTGACAAAATTATTCCCCTCCCAGCTGGAGGGAGGGGGCAGGTATAATGGGTCTATATGAAAAGAAGCATAGTTTTAGATGCTGAAAGAGGCAGAAACTGAAAGGGAGACAGACAGCTTTCAGCTGGCACTTTGGAGGTGCAAGATCTCTCTGTCTCTGGCAATCTGAGGTGGTGTGGCTAAAGTCATGTCCTGTAAGAGTACTTATGTGCCTGCACATTTGCAGTTGTTAGTAAAGCCGTAGGGTATAGTGGTTAAAGAGTTGGACTAGGATCTGGGAGACCGAGATTCAAATCCTCACTGTGCCATGGAAGTTTGCAGGATGACTTTGGACCATTCACACCCTCTCAGCCTAACCTGCACCACAGGGCTGTTGTGAGGATAAAATGGAAAAGAAGAAAACAATCTCAATGGATGTTAATTTGCATCTCATACAGCACAAGTGAGAGACATTTTTCGACTCCTTGGTTTGAATTGGTGGCTGTCCTGAAACTGAATAAACGGAACACAGAAATGAACTGATGGATACATACTGAGACAGAGTTTGGCTGGTGATCCATAGTAAAAGGTAAGAAGGATTCCTTTAAGCGGTGGAAAGCTAGTCTCAGTGAGGTTGATAAAAGGGAACACAGGCTGTGGCAAATAAAATGCAAATCTGTGATCAGGTAAGCAAAAAGGGAATATGAGGACCATATCGCAAAAAACATAAAGGCCAACAATAAAACTTTCTTCAAATACATTAGAAGTAGGAAGCCAGCCAGGGAGGCAGTGGGGCCTTTGGATGACCAAGGGGTAAAAGGAGTAGTGAAGGATGGTAGAGAAATGGCTGAGAAGCTGAATGCATTTTTTGCCTCTGTCTTCACTGTGGAAGAGGAGAAGTGCTTGCCCACTCCAGAAGCACCGATTTCAGGAGGGGGTTTGAAAGACCTGAATCAGATTGCGGTGACAAGAGAGGAAGTCCTACAACTGATGGACAATTTAAAAACTAATAAATCACCAGGCCTGGATGGCATTCATTCGAGAGTTCTGAAAGAACTCAAATGTGAACTTGTGGATCTCCTGACAAAAATATGTAATCTTTCTTTAAAATCTGCCTCCATTCCTGAGGACTGGAAGGTAGCTAATGTCACTCCCATCTTTAAAAAGGGCTCCAGGGGAGATCCAGGAAATTACAGGCCAGTCAGTCTGATGTCAATACCGGGTAAGTTGGTGGAAATTGTTATTAAGGAAAGAATTAGTAGGCACATTGATGAACAAAAACTATTGAGGCAGACTTAGCATGGGTTCTGTAAGGGAAGATCTTGTCTTACTAACCTGTTAGTGTTTTTTGAGGGAGTGAACAAACATGTGGACAAGAGAGACCCAATAGATATTATTTATCTTGACTTCCAGAAAGCTTTTGATACAGTTCCTCATCAAAGGCTCCTAAGTATGCTCAATAGTCATGGGATAAAAGGACAAGTCCTCTTGTGGATCAAAAACTGGCTTATAAATAGGAAACAGAGAGTGAGTATAAATGGGAAACTTTCTCAGTGGAGGGTGGTAAGCAGTGGGGTACCACAGGGATCAGTACTCGGTCCGATGCTTTTTAATTTGTTTATTAACAATTTGGAATTGGGAATAAGCAGTGAAGTGGCTAAATTTGCAGATGACACGAAGTTGTTCAGGGTGGTGAAAACCAGGGAGGAGTGTGAGGCACTCCAAAGGGATCTGTCGAGGATGGGTGAGTGGGCATCAACATGGCAAATGGGGTTCAATGCGGCCAAGTGCAAAATGATGCACATTGGAGCCAAAAATCCTAAATATAAATACATGTTGATGGGTCTGTACTGGCAGAGACTGACCAAGAGAGAGATCTTGGAGTTGTAGTAGATAACTCAATGAAAATGTCTAGACAGTGTGTAACTGCAATAAAGAAGGCCAACGCTATGCTGGGGATTATTAGGAAGGGAATTGAAAACAAATCAGCCCCTGTATAAATCATTGGTGCAACCTCATTTGGAATACTGTGTACAGTTCTGGTCACTACATCTCAAAAAGGATATTATAGCATTGGAAAAAGTGCAGAGAAGGGCAACTAGAATGATAAAAGGGTTGAAACACCTTCCCTATGAAGAAAGGTTAAAACGCTTGGGGCTCTTTAGCTTGGAGAAACGATGGCTGAGGGGTGACATGATTGAGGTTTATAAGATTATGAATGGGATTGAGCAGGTTGAGAAAGAAGTACTTTTCTCCCTTTCTCACAATACAAGAACTCGTGGGCACTCCATGAAATTGCTGAGCAGTCGGGTTAGAACAGATCAAAGGAAGCACTTCTTCACCCAAAGAGTGATTAACATATGGAATTCACTGCCACGGGAGGTGGTGGCAGCTACAAGCATGGACAGTTTCAAGAGGGAATTAGATAAAAATATGGAGCAGAAGTCCATCAGTGGCTATTAGCCACAGGGTATAGATGGGAACTCTCAGTCTGGGGCAGGTGCTGCACTCTATTCTTGGTGCTGGAGGGGGCAGCAGTGGGAGGGTTTCTAGTGTCCTGGCCCCACTGCTGGACCTCCTGATGGCACCTGGTATATTTTGGCCGCTGTGTGACAGAGTGTTGGACTAGATGGGCCATTGGCCTGATTCAACATTGGCTTCTCTTATGTTCTTATATTATGTTCTTAGTTAAATCATGTGTATTAACTCCTTTTACGTGTATTATATATTTCTACATTTGTATTTTCTGTGTTTTTACAATTTTTGCTGGTACATGAAATCTTACTTATCATTGTATGGTTATCACATTGTTCAGATTGTGGATTCAAGTGGTGTTTTCAATTTGTACTTTACAATACATCCCATTTTTTCTATACCTTCTTATACTAACATACTTTGTTTTCCCATTCCTTGACGGTATTCATTTTTGTTTTCTTTTTAATATGGAGCTGAATATGTGCTTTCCCTTTACGGTTGTCTTGGAGTGCTGAACTCGAGCTATCTTTGGTCCAAATCAAATATGAAATAAGAGACCCACCACTGGATTTCCCAACATCTGTAATTTTACTGTAAAGCAGCTACGTTGTCCCCCACCCACCCAGTTCTATTGGGCCAACAGCTTTGGAAGAGAGGAGAGAAGTTGTATTGCTTGTCAGCAGTTGATGTCACAGACAGTGTCTCTTAATTGCCTAGGTTTTCAAGTACTTATATTCCACACAGCCAGTACCATTTCAGCACCTTAAGGGATGTTGCATTTTTCAGTCTGAATGATGAGAAAATGCAATATCCCTGGCACAAAAATACAGCCTCAAGAGAAGGCACTGGGACCTTTCTCAGAAAAGGTACAAACTGCACTTTCATTGACTGGGATGGGACCTTTCATGTTGCTGCTTATTTGAAAACTTTATTGGGCCTCTAGATGGCAATGTGACTCTGTCTAAAATAAAGACAGTTTAAGAGCAATATCTTTTGGGTTTTTTTAATGTTCCCTTCCCAGAGGATACAGGAGTCAAAAACACTCAGTGATATCCCTGCACTTCCTTATATATTGTTACATATTGGCCAATAACTTTATTAATAGCTTGCTAAGAAGATTTGGTGCCATGACACTGGGGTATGCTTGGTAGAGAATTGGCAAGTTATGCATGAGTGATGAATAACAGCATAACTGTCGAAGTGTAAATAGACAGGCAATTCAGTCCAAGGAACTGTGCAAAAAAGTGACTCATGATTTATTTTCAACCACAAAAATTTAAATATTATATAGGTGGCCTATACTAAGCAGTGGAGCGCATAATCATAAGCTTCATTCAGTGCACTGCAATGATTAACTTCTTATGAACAAAGGGAGCAGTTGCTTTTGTTTCCTAATTCCACTAAGTTTCTTAATACTATTTCTGTGTTGGCAGCTATGTTCTCCTCCTAACTTGCTTTGCTGTCCCAGGAAGCATAGCAGGGGATGTCAGCAGGCTGTTTTAGAATGCTGTGTCCTTGAGAGGGGCCATGGCAAAATGGCAGAGCATCTGCTTAGCACACCGAAGGTCCCAGGTTCTGTCCATGGCATCTCTAGCTAAAAGAATCAGAGGTATTAGGCAGTGTGAAAGACCCTGAGATATTGAAGCTGCTCTCTGTAAGACTATGCAGTACTGACCTTGACAGACCAATGGTTTTACTTGGTATAAGGCAGGTTCTTGTGTCCCACTAAGCAGTACATTCTAAAGGAACTTACATGAGAAAACTTCAGGGAGGCTGTTTAAACAAGCAAGCTTAACATTTTTTGCAACACTAGGAGCCAGTCCTCCTCCTCCTCCTTAGTCTGGCTTAGTCAGGGAGCAGATTCCCAAGGGGCCACACTAGGAGCCAGTATGGTATAGTGGTTAAGAGTGGTAAACTGTAATCTGGAGAACCAGGTTTGATTCCCCACTTCTCCACATGAAGCCAGCTGGATGATCTTGGGTCAGTCACAGCTCTCTCAGAGCTCTCTCAGCTCCATCTACCTCACAGGGGTGTCTGTTGTGGGGAGAGGAAGAGAAGGTGATTGTAAGCTGCTCTTAAACTCCTTTGGGTATTGAAAAGTGGGGTATAAAAAACAACTCTTCTTCTTCCTGCTTCCAGTGTCCATTTCTGTGAGCCATTTAAAAATTAGGTCCAGTCTAGATCAAGGAAGTTTCAGTTTGAGTTTGACTTTACATGTAATAGTGTATTATTTTTGTTCATCACACAGTAGGTATTTTATAATTAATATAAAGACAAAATAGAGAAGAAAAAAGTAGTTAGAATATGGATGGAGAGTTGCTTTTCTTGCATTCATATAAACCATCAATATTAAACAACAGCCTGCAGCATAATAAAGTAGTCTGTGCTTTATATGTGGATTGCCAACACTGGTTCTCAGGAGAGCTCTGAAAGCTTTTCCTTCCTCCCTGTTCTATTTTAAGGCTGAGTTTGGATTTAACCCTGATTCTCCTAAAATTTAAATAGCATCTGTTAACTTCCAGACCTTAGCATGACCAAGAAACACAATGCAGGATGGGACCTTAGTGACAGAACAAGCTCTGATAATAATAGTTGGGTTCATGAGGATTGGGAACTCAGCTTCCATACCAACAATGTATTCCAGTGCATTACATGCAGGTGAGTGACTACAGTTCCCTTCTATTAGGAAAGTAAGCATGATATTTTTTTGGGGGGGGGGACGGGGGACGACGACATTGTAGTGGTTTATGAATGGCATATGGGATGGTGTATTGTTCCCCTATACTTAGAATGGTGTATGTGTTTCTGGGAGGGGATGTATTTGGAAGCATTTCAGTAAAATGTAAAACTGTTACTTGCAGTAGAAAAGAGCAAGGGCCCAGTAGCTCACTTCTTCAGACATCTGGTGATATCAGGTATTTGAAGAAGTGAGCAGTGACTCATGAAAGCTCATACCCTGCCACAAATTCTATTAGTCTTTAAGGTTCTACTGGACTCTTTTCTACTGCTACAGACCAACTAATATGGCTACCTGTCTTGTTACTCACAGGCATGCAATAGATCAGGACTAGTTTGATATAATTTTCAAAATCCCATAAAAAACTTTCTTTACAAAAAAAAAGCAAAGAGTGCTATAAACTTGTTTCAGTCTTTGATCAGATGTTTGTCTAAGCTGCCATGATGAAATAATGCTCCTGCTGAGATACCATCAGGAGTGCTGCTGTAACAACCCCATGAGAACATAGACAGCTATCTAATTAAGGCTTATTTTTAAGCTATCAAACAGACAAATTAGTTCCTAACTTCAGCTAGCTTCTGATGAACATGAGGAGTGTGTGTTTTAAATGCATTGGAGATGTAAAGGCAGTGGTAAAAATAAAAAAAATAAAAAAGTTCCATCCCCAATAGACTGTTTGTACTCTAGGCCCAATCACTTTTCCGTTACATTTAAGTTCCATTGAAATCAATGAGATTCAGCTAAACACACATTCAGTGCCATTCTAAGCAGAGTTACACCCTTCTAAGTTAGGTTTCCTGAAAGCCTTGGGAAAAATGTACTGCCCTTTTAGTAGAGGCATGATGTGTGGAAATGGGAATCTGAAGCTGCTCTTGCAGTGGAATTAAATGACACATCTGCTGTAAAGTATCCCATCAAGCTTATGTTTAAAGGGATAGTTGGCAACTCTGTGAAAGCAATAGATGTGTAGATTGCATTGCACATCATCTTCTTTAACATTGTAGCCACATCTGGGGGTCAAGATTTAGACCAGAGCCATAACATTGTGAAAAACCTTCCTCTTGTGCAATTTTGCTAATAGAAATCTCCCCTCCTGTGTGTGCGTGTCCGTGTACAGTTGACAACCAGCCAGGAAAACAGTCTTTCCCTTTTACTAGAAGTTGAATGTGTTGAATCCAGGCCATGAAGGTCTTTGTGATAGTCAATAATTTGAATTGAGCCCATTAACTGATAGGTAGCCAATGGAGTGATTGAAGAATATGCAGGCTCCAGCTAGTTCCAGATAATAACAGAGCTGCAACATCCTCCACCAACTGGAGTCTCTGTGTTGATTTTGAGGGAGAGTTATGTAGAGTGCTTTACATTAGTTTAATCTCAGTGTTACCATGATGTGGATCCAGGTGGCCAAACTGGCACACGGCCATGACACACAAGGTAGCCATCTTGGAAGCCAGGCTGATTTGGAAGAAAATGGGGTGTGTGTGTTGTTTTGTTTTGCAGATGTATTAACTTATTTCTCCAACAGCAGTGCTGGATTCACTATGACCCCTTAACCAAATCAGCAAGGATCAGCTTGAACCCCACTGAAAGTGGGAAGCACAATGTCCATAAAAGTCATTGCCATCCCGACTAGTAATATGTCAGTTTCAATTTGTTTACTTTCAGCCATTTAACCACAGCAGTCAGGCATTGGTTCAGTTCTGCAGGACCTGCAAGACAGAGCTCTTTCACCAGGCATTTGACCGCATTTGACATCTTGATAGAACTTGGAGCCTCCCTGGGATCATTTTCATCATCTAAGACTGTACTAACTAACTCCTGTTACGAAAATATTAGATTATGATCACCGTCGCATAGGAATGTGTATTGCACTTTAGATTTCATGTGTTTTTAAACTTTTTAAAAAAATTATGTAAGCTACCCTAGCCTGCTTTGGTGGGGAGGGTGGGTGTCAGACTCGGGCCTTCAGTAACGGGCAAATACTTGGTGCCTGATGATGTATTCTGCTTAAGACCTATATGACCTGTAACCTTCCCCATGATTTACCTGCTTCTGTCTGCTTGCATGTTCTTATTGCTACCCTCGCCTGCCATTGCATTCCTGAGGCGGGGGGGGAGCGTGTGCGCGTAGTGGAATAGGGAGTCTGCTTGGTAATCTTCCAAAGAGGCCCCAAAGAAATTATTCTCTCTTTTTTTTTTTTTTGGCCCCCGAAGGGGATTTTTTATTGATTTTTATATATACTACTAAAACTACAAAGAAAAAAAAAAAGGGAAAGGGAACTACATCTAGGGATAAAGGAAAGTAAACCCACACTATACATAAACCCCAAGAGAAGGAGATTATATCCGTGTTAAACTAAATGTTAGTATTTTAGTGTTAATAAACAATGCGTGTCGTGAGTTCCTGTCTATCTCAGCTAAATTGTTAATTTGTTACTTGTGATGAGGAGATTCCAGAGCATGCCCTCCGGCTCACTTCATAAAAGGCAATTTCCAGAGTCTTTCTGCCTTTATCTAGGCTTTCTGTCTCTAAAGTCATAAGATGATTTGATGGCAGCAGCTCCCTCTTCCACGGTCAGGTCTTCATCCATCTCCGAGGGGGTGGAGCCACTTGACCCGGTTTCTCTTTCTTCTTTAGATCCCAGATGGCGTTTTAGAAATTCTTTGGCTTTAAAAATGGAGTCAATCTTCTCTCTCTTGTTGTTGATTTTAAAGATGACACCTTCTGGCACCGCCCATCTGTATGGAATTTGATTGGTTTGGAGAAAGAGAATTAAGTTCTTATAAAAAGGTAAAGGTTCCCTTGCTCGAAAGCCAGTCGAATCCGACTCTAGGGTTGCGGTGCTCATCTCCGTTTCAAAGCCGAAGAGCCAGCGCTGTCCAAAGACGTTTCCGTGGTCATGTGGCCGGCATGACTAAACACCAAGGTGCACGGAACGCTGTTACCTTCCCACCGAAGTGGTACCTATTTATCTACTTGCAATTTCTAGCTTTCGAACTGCTAGGTTGGCAGGAGCTGGAACTAGAGACAGGAGCTCACCCTGTCATGCGGCACCCGGGTCTCTTTCTGATTAATTTCAAATGGAATGTCTTTTAAGTTCTTGATAGTTGTATTTCCCAGTTTCAGTGGAGTTGCTGATGTTGCTTTTAAGATTGCATCTCTGGTCTGTCTTCTTGAGAATCTGACCATTATTTCCCCAGCCATGATATTTTTTTTGGTGTAATTAGAATACACCCTATAGGCTGTTTCCATATCATGTGTAATTTCTTCTGCTTTCAAGCCTGTTGCTGGTGCGATAATTTCACTGAGTATTTTCTTCAGGTCCTCTTTAGCTGATTCAGGAACTCCTTGGAATCTAAGGACCATGTTAGATTTTTCCATTTGTAATTGCAGCAAACGAGTTTCCTGGTAGTTCTGCTTATTCACTAACTCTCCCATCTTTTTCTTCATATTCTTATTTGTGGCGTACATCTCCTTCACAATTTCCACCGTTTGCTCCATCTTTTTGGCTGTTTCCGCCAACTGGAGTTGCTGTGATGCAAAGTTTTGATTTAATGTGACCAACTGCTGGTTAATACCAGCGAGTTGTTCCATCATGGGCTTGATGGTATCCGATAGGAGTTTCATGACATCCACTCCCTCTTCCAGCCTTGGACTCTGGCCGCCCATTGGTTTCGCCTTCGTTCCTTTTTTCCCCGCACCTGCCAACATAGTGTATTGTTTACTTAAGCCACTTGCTATTTCACCACCTCTGAAAATCGCTTCCAGACTAAATCCAGTCTGGTAAGTCTCTCAAAACAAGCCAATCGCTTATTTTTCCCTGTCCCCCCCTCTTTTCCGCTTATCTGTTCGCGCAAGTCGGAGACATCCCTTCTCTCTGTCACCTTGAAGATAGGAGGGGGTAGGGGTTTTTTCCACTTATTTCAAAGTTTGTTTACATCTAACTCACATTCATTGTCAGTCCTGTTCGACCACATTTATATCCTCCCAATTCCACTTGATCTCCAGCGCTTGTTCCTGTCAGCCCAGCTTGTGCCCAAAGGCCACACAGCAGCAGGACTGTCAGAGCGACCACCATTGCAGTGCCAAAACAGGAAGCTCTCCGACATTATTCTCATGAGAAATGTCCTTGGAAAAAAGTCTATGCCTGGCTAGTCAGTGTTTGTATATCTTTCAGGACCACTGTAGTAACGCTGACATTGAATGCATGGAATTTGGGGTTGCAACTATACCTTGTGTTTCCTGCCTTGCAAATCAGTCCTAACAAAGAGTTGGAACCCATAACATCTCATATGTCTAAATAAAACATTCACTGAAGAAAGTGCGTGTAGAGAGTGATTTGACTGGGAACCTGACAGATTGTTAGGACTCCCTTTTTCTCCTACCTGAATCCCCCTCTAAACAAGAAATGGGAAACAGCAGTGGAGATGGCGGAGCAGGCACTAGCACTGGGTCCAAACCTGAGAACCTGGTGCCTGAACCCCAGAAGAAGAAGACAGCCAAGAGCACAGGTGCACGCCCCAAGAAGCAAGTCATTTTCTAGCCTCCCAACCGCTAGGACAATGCAGCCTGGTTGGGAGGCACCCTGGGATTCTGGAGAGCTCGGGGACAGAGTGAACGCGAATGGCACCATGTTTCACACACCTTTCAGGATGATCCAGAGCTGGGCAGAATGCGAGAGGAATGAGAGGAAGATTCCTCTGCGGATAAGGCTCCCTCCAGTTTACGCTCTGACCTGAAGGAACTAAAGGAAGGATTCCAGTATCTCGTGATGAATCTAAGCAAGTTAGTGAAAGAACTGATGAAGAAGGAAGTGTTTGAGTCCTCGGAAGAAGAGGAAGGGGTGTGTGACAAGACCAAATGACCACCCCGGCCAGCCCCACTTCCCCGTAAGGTCGGAATGGAGTGCAAGTGGCACTGAGATGCCCTGGAGACAACATTTGATGGGAGCCCCACTTAGCTGGCATTCTTCACGATACAGGTGCAGAAGATGCTGCCCGTGGGAGTGTCTGGACATTGGGAACAGAGGTCGTTTATAGTGTACCCCACTGCCCAGTTCCCCTTGGTGTTGGGAAACCCTTGGTTTGTGGCCCATAACCTATTTGTACAGTGGAGTCCAGGGACGTTGACTTTCTTAGACCCCCGCTGCAAAGAGCATCAATGCACAGACTATCGGGGCTTAAGTGCTGTATCTATGTCCAATGCATACCCCTTACCCCTGATAAAAGTCCTTTTAGCCGAAGCTGCTAAGGGAAAGATCTTCACTAAGTTGGATTTGAGAGACGTCTATTTCAGAGTATGCATACGGGAGGGGGATGAGTATAAAACTGCATTCAACACTCCACTGGGGCAGTTTGAATACTTGGTTATGCCTTTTGGATTGGCTGAGGCCCTGGGTGTATCCATGAACTTGATCAACGAAGTGTTGCACAAGCACCTGTTCAAGGGTGTCATAGTGTATCTAGATGACGTGTTAGTGTACATGCAAGACATAGATTCAAATGTGAAATTGGTGCGGGAGGTGCTAACAGCCCTCTATGACAACCACTTGTATGCGAAGCCGTCTAAGTGCAAGTTTCATCAAGCTGAGATAGATTTCTTGGGTTACCACATCACCCAGCAGGGGTTGGGGATGGACCCCAAAAAGGTTCAGGATGTGGTGGGGTGGGAACCCTCACATACACGAAGGCAATTACAATCCTTCCTAGAATTTACCAATTTTTATTGCGCATTTATTCCCATCTTTGCCCAAGTGTCTTTACCATTGACAGACTTGTTAAAGACGAAAGGGAAAGGTCCCAAGATGAAAAAGGGGGGGAGTAAATTGCAATGAACTCCTGAGTGGTAACAAACATTTGAAGATTTAAAAAAACTGTTCACCTCAGAGTCCATCCTCCACCACCCAGATGAAAATAAAGGTTTTATTGTGCAAGTGGATGCGTCTGATGTAGCAATGGAGAGGCAATTTTGCAAAGAGGTGCAGATGGCAAGTTGCACCCCCTGGCTTATGTTTCCAAAAAGTTCTCAGGGACTGAGTGCAATTGAGCAGTTTGGGACAAAGAGTCTGTATGGAATTTGGGGTTGCAACTATACCTTGTGTTTCCCACCTTGCAAATCAGTAGTTGCTTGAATCCAATAAATAAAGAAAGAAGACCTCTACCACATCACCAGGTGATTTGGATAGAGTGATATAGAGCTAGGCGTAATCATATTGATAACCAATTCTAAAGCCACTAATGATTTCCTCTAAAGCAGGGGTGTTGAACTCATTTGTTATGAGGGCTGGATCTGACATAAATGAGACCTTGTTGGGCCAGGCCATGTGTGTCATAAAATGTAATACCAGGTAGCGGAGGTATAAACTTTATAAAGGACAGAAACACAAAGGGGCTTTTTTAAAACATAAAAGAAAAAGTTTTACAGCCCACTTCAGTCAACATCCTGGTGCAACGTTCTGTACCAATTGAAGTTTCTGAACACTTTTCAATGGCAGACCCACATGGAATGCATCTCAATAATCCAATCTAGATGTAACCAGGGCATGCACCACAATGGCCAGATCTGTTCTGCCCAGGAGAGGCCAGAGCTGGCTAAAAGCCACAGCTATCTGGGTTCAAGAGCACCCCTAGACAACAGACCTATTCTTTCAAGTGGAGTTCAACCCCAGTTCAGACCTTCTGCCCACCAGTAGTACTTCCATCTTGTCAGGATTAGGCTTCAAGTTATTAGCCCATACCCACTCCAAAACTGCCTCCAGATACTGGTTCAGGGTTTCCCTTGTCTTTTCATTACCCTCAGCCCCTCAGTAAACCAAGGGGTTTACCTGGGCTCTAACACCTGAGAGAGTCTACCTGGGAGTGATTGTGTCAACTGCTAAGTTAATTTTCTCATTCCTGAGGTTAACCAGGGCATTGAAAAAAGTACCAACCATATCAACAGGAAAATTCCCAAGAACCATCAAAAAGCCATTTGGATCTATAAGACTCTGGTGATGGATCATCTCAATAGATCCCCCACTTCTGTAGAGTCTTGGTATCCCTGTAAGTTTAAACCCAAGGAGGTAGTGATCTGTCCATGACAAAGGAACTGTTGTCAAGTCCTCCACCCTCAGATCACATTCCTCCTGCCCAGAACAAAATACCAATGTGACTGCCTAGAGCCTGTCTGTAAATCTGTTTAATCTCTCCTTTATAGCCCATTACTTCATAAATATTTGCCATGGCAGTATGATACTTATTTTATTTTAAATCCCTTTCCTAGTAAATTCTGACACTGGCTTTACTCTTTTCACTGCTGGTTGGTGTTGAGTCGACACTTTGAATGAATTTTCTGCCATCAGTCCAGACTCTTTCAGGAGTAATTACAGCTAGTTTACACACCTTGATATATGTGACGTCAGGGTTTTTCATCAATCTGCACATTTATCCTAAATCTGATTTTACATTCTGTTGCCATGCCAGGCTCTGAGTTTGAACAGACCCTGTTTGAACACTGCATAAATCTTTGCGATTTCATCATTCTAAGAACATTGGTGTAATCTCCAAATTTAGCCCTCTGACTGTTGATGCTGAGCTCTATGTTTAACAGAACCAGTCCCAGTTGCCTAGGTACTCCTTTAACTCCTCTGCTTCCTTTAAAAAAAAAAAAACAGCAGTAAGTGGATTCATTCTCTGATGTCATGAGTGCAAGATTCCCCCAATAGTATTTTGCTGTGGCTCTCTGTGAAACGGTTTTGAATATATATATATATATATATATATATATATATATATATAGTGCCTACTGAATCTTTGTCTAATTCTTTATCAGCAAGATTTCTTTAGTCTTGCAAATAATTTCCAACAGTTCATCTGTAATGAAACTAGTCTGCAAGTCTGTAATTACCTGGATCCTCTTTTAAAAACCAAAAATAAAATATGCTATGTTAGATAGCTTTTAATTTTATGATAAAGGAGGTGACATTACATATTTTAGTAAGTCAGCAGCTCTGCATTTGATTGTTTTAAGAACTCTTGGATTATTTGTTATTTCTCAGTTTATTAAGTAATTCTAAAATGTGACATTCACCTTCAGATGCACTGTCTCAAAACAAATGCATTTCTTAAATATTTTTCACATTGAGAGGAGATGCAAAGATTTCATTCTATTTGCATGCTCTCAGTCTTCCTTAATATTTGTTTTGCATTTGCCACCTAATGGGTATAGTTTGTCTCATTTCCCCTTTCTTATGTAATATTTGTTCTTAGCCATTTTCATATATATGACAATTTGTTCCTCAAACTATTTGTCTTGTCAATTTACATTCAGTTTACCTGAAGTTCTGCTCTCTCTCATTCTTCACTGAGGAACAATTTTCCTTTTAGAAAAAAGTCTTTTATACTCTGAAAGTGCCTTCAGTCCTGCTATTTAACCATGCTGGATTGCTTTTGGACTTGTTCATATGCTTTCCATTCTGTGATATATAATCAATCTGATCTTTTACTGTTAGGGTTGCCAACAGACCTGGAGGAAATTAACAGCAGCTGAATGGAATATTATTTACCAGGTGATTTAGTTACCTGTATGCCATGAAAAGCTTAATCATCTGGTAAATAACATCCAATTAAACATTTATTAAGGTAACAGGACATTTTTCTTTTGGGAAATCCTGGCTGCTATACTAGATTAAGTAATCTGCATGGTTGCAATACTACATGAAGTTCAGCTACTTAAATTCCATTGACTTCAAGAGGATTAAGAAAACCTTACAGTGCAGGATTATATTTAAAGCTCCCTGAATAATTGTGGTATTTCTGATTGAACCTATCCTTTTTAACTAATTGCCTTGATTTTTATTAGGGATGTCTGAAACTCCAGCTTCTGACTGAGATGGAAACATATTGGAAAAGGCCTGCAGCTTTGTATTCTGTTCCCTGTCACCAGAGGCTTAGCAGAGGGACTTTTTGGTGGCACCAAGGCTATGGAATGCCCTCTCTCAGGAGATACGCTATTAGTGCTGGTATGTGTAAGTATTTTGCTTTCAGTCTTTTTGTTGGTATGTTTTTGGTTTGTTTTTACTGTTGTCTTGATGGTATGTGCTATATTTTATCTGTGAGGATCTCAATTAGAATGTTTTGATTCTGTGAGAGAAGTGGACAAGTCTATAAATGAAATATATGAATAAATGTGTAATCAGCTTTTATCATGAGCCAACTTCAAGAGATATGCATAATGTAATATAAATACATTTCTGGAGTATTGAGATTACAACAAAAAATATAGACTTGTTTAAGAACAATTATGAAAAGACCTGGACTAAAGTTCAACAGGATATAAAAAAGTGGAACATTTTGAATTTATCACTTTTGGGCAGAATCTCGGTAGTCAAAATGAACATTTTACCTCGTCTGTTATTTCTATTTCAGACAATCCCAATAGTAAAAGACTGTAAAGTGTTGAATTTATGGCAAAAAGAGATTTCAAAGTTTGTTTGGCCCAGAAGGAAACCATGGATTAAAATGAAGATTCTCTGTGATGCAAAAGAAAGGGGAGGTTTCCAACTCCCTAACTGTAGACTATACCATGACGCTGTGTGTTTGGCTTGGCTTGAACAATGGATTAACTTGGACAGTAGAAAACTGTTGGCGTTAGAAGGACATGACCGTAAATTTGGATGGCACGCCTATTTATGGTACGAAAAGTCTAAAGCAGATAACCTTTTAAAACACCACTTTATAAGGAGATCACTATTTATGACATGGATGAGATATAAGAGGTTCTTTTTTGAAACAAGACCGTTGTGGATTGTTCCGGCAGAAGTAATTAAACCATTTTCAAGGCACAAAGGGAAAGATTGGTTACCCTACAGAGACATTTTGAAGATTGAGGGGTGTAGTTTCGCGATGAGAGCTAGAGAGGAACTGGAATTTGAATATGATTGGTTAAATTACAGGCAGATTTATGATCTATTTAAGACTGATAAAATGAGGTATGGTTTCAGGAAAGAAAATAATGAAATTGAAATGGTGTGGGTAGAAAAAGGTAAAAAAATGATTTCTAGAATTTATAAGATTTTGTTAAAATGGTATACTGAAGATGAGATTGTAAAAGAACAAATGATGAAATGGGCTATAAACATAAATAGAGATATAGAAATGTCGTCATGGGAATGTTTGTGGGAAAAGTCGATTAAAATTTCAACATGTGTTAATGTGAAGGAAAATTGTTATAAAATGATGTATAGATGGTATATGATGCCTAAAAAATTGCTAATATGAATGAGAACATGTCTAACAAATGTTGGAAGTGTAAGAAAAAATAGGGCTCGTTTTACCATATGTGGTGGACATGTGAAAAAGCGGCTGCTTTTTGGACTGAGATCCATAATGAAATTCAGAAAATCTTGAAATGTACTTTGAAAAAAGAACCAGAAATGTTACTTTTAGGGCTCAAACTGGAAGAAGTTAAAGTGTCAAAGAGAACATTGTTATGGTATTTAATTACAACTGCAAGAATGACTTATGCTCAACTCTGGAAGCAGGAGCAGATACCTGATAAATGGGAATGGATAAGGAAAATGATTTTCATGATAGAAATGAACAAATTGACAAGAAAACTTAATGGAAAAGAAGATGAAGAATTTTTATCAGATTGGAAAGACTTTAAAGACTATCTAGAATCCAATTGGGATGTGAAGTATAGGTTGCTTTGCTTTGACAATTATTAAGTATAGGTGTAGTAAGAAAATGAATTGTATTAGAAATGTTACCTAATAGTGAGAAATAGAAAAGGAAAATATTGAAAATGAAGATTTGAATATTGAATAAGAATTGAGTGTAAGAAAATGTTGATAGAAATACTAATGGGGGACAGAAAATTGTGAAAAAGGATATGTCAAGAATTGGTTATCAATTATGGAACGTATTATTATATCCTGTTAATAAAATTTCTTTTAAAAAAAATACATTTCTGGAGTGATGTTAAGACTAATGCCTTGCACGTTCTGAGATCTGTGATACAGGAAGAGAATATGGACACACATACACATACCCTGTCTGACACAGGAAGAGAATATGGACAGACATCATAGAATCACAGAGTTGGAAGGGGCCATTCAGGCCATCTAGTCCAACCCCCTGGTCATTGCAGGTTCAACCTACAGTATCCCTGACAAGCATTTGTCCAGATTTTGCTTAAAGACTACCAGTGGGGGGAGCTCACCACCTCCCTAGGCAGCTAATTCCACTGCTGAACTACTCTTACTGTAAAAATTTTTTCCTAATATCTAGCCAGTACCTTCCCACCCTTAATTTAAACCCATTATTGTGAGTCCTATCCTCTACTGCCAACAGGAACAACTCTCTGTCCTCCTCTAAGTGACAGCCCTTCAAATACTTCAAGAGAGCAATCATGTCCCCCCTCAACCTTCTCTTCTCCAGACTAAAGATTCCCAAGTCCCTCAGTACACTCAGCATACACATACCTCATCATGCCAGATTACTTGGAGTATGCAAAACAGCAACCTGTTATGCCTTGAGCATCCCAAGTGATCATAGGCATCTTTATGGTTCCTCTAAAGCAGATATTTTCACTTTTCCTTCATGCATTGGAAGCTGAGGGCATGTGGAGCATACGTGGTCTGTTGTTGACCCTGAACTGAACTAAGGACTCAGCCTTGGGTTCCTGACTCCTCCTAAACACCAGGGGAAGTAAAGACAATGACCTTTCTCCAGACATATGTTAGGATGCTCATAATGGATTTTATAATCAGCACCAGATTTCACAATCCATTCTGGATTTTGATATAAAGTGGAATGAAATCATTTTGCTCTCTGCCAAAACTTTTCAGAGCAGAACAGTGTGATCTTACTCATTCTAATTTGATTATTTTCCCCTTTTAAAAGAGAATGGGACTATATTCAAATCTATGTTTTATTTGACTACATTGTGGTTCCTGGTTCTAAGCCATTGACCAATGGTTGCAAAGGAGTTTTTAGACTTGAACAACCAAATGTGTAGAAATGTCCTTCTGTGAAACCTGACTTCTGATGCAATTTGCTTAGCTCAGATTCATTTCCAGATTCAGAAATCTATATCTCTTTTTACTTCCTTATGCCATTTTCATATTCTAAATCTCCAATGAGACTGAAGTGTATGAAGCTTCATTACTACTTAGAAAGCAACCAAATCAGTTGTGCACTTGATTAATACAGCTGCAAGTTCTGCTAGAAACGTTATTACAAAATAGATCAGCTTTGTATCAGAGGTGCTGAAGTTTTTATCGTATTTCTATTTCAAGTAATGGTTCCCTTGTCCCAAAAGCTTTGTAATTTAAAAAAGGGCATTTTTCAGATTGACAAAATGATTTATGAAACCTGCATCATGACTTGAGAATAGATATGTAAATCAAAGATGTTTTCTTCAAGTGAAAATTGCTACTGCTGCTCTTTGATGAATGAGAGCTGCATGTTCTAAGGAAAAATCATTTAAATTCATAAGCCCCACACATACTTTCCTGGGAATAGCATTATGTTAATGATGACTATTATCAGTTCATAATCCTACCTAATTAAATTTGAGCAATAGCTCTTTATATAAAAACATACGCAGTTAAATTTTCTGTATGACTCAGGGAAACTTTTATCCCATGAAAAACAAGAAAAACACAACATTCAGCTGGTTGAACTTGGTAAAGAGGTTGCAAGCTCCACTACTTAAAGTTGTTTAAGTAGGAACCACTGGTCCACAAGCCCTTCACTCCAGTAACCATTTGGGATCAGCCTGAATGAACAAGAGTAGCAATAAGAGCTTTATGTAATATCTTGAAAACATTGTGCCATCTTTTTTGTGGCCTTTGTACCCATTCTTGCAACATATCCTTACCACGTCTAGCTATATCCAACTGCTTCAGTACTCCAGACATTCACTGCAACTGTAGAACCTTTCCAGACAATTTAAAATAACAAGTTTTTGGTTTGTGTATTTTAGTAAACCAGCACCAATGGTGCGAGATTCCATTTCCAAACAATGAACACATGAGGCTGCCTTATACTGAAATCAGGTCATTGGTCCTTCAGGATCATAATTGTCTATGCAGACTGGCAGCAGCTCTCCAGGGTTTCAGGCAGAGCTCTTTCATAACACTTACTACTGATCCCTTTAACTGGAGATGGTAAGGATTGAACCTGGGTCATTCTGCATACCAAGCGTGTGTGTGTGACTGTTTGCACTGGTACTGAGTTCTGGTGCCTTTTGGTGGGCTTTTCCAAGTCCTAGAATCATAGAATCATAGAATGTTAGAGTTGGAAGGGACTTTGCAGGCCATCTAGTCCAACCCCCTGCACTCTGCAGGAACACAGCCGAAACCCCTACATACCTACAACATACCCAAAAGATGGTTGTCCAGTCTCCTCTTGAAAACATCCAGCGAAGGAGCATCCACCACCTCCCGAGGCAGTCTGTTCCACTGCTCAACCACTCTTACAGTCAGGAAGTTTCTCCTGATATTAAGCTGGTAACGACTCCCTTGTAATTTCCACCCATTAGATCTAGTCTTGCAATCGGGAGCAAGAGAGAATAGATCCACTCCATCTTCTACATGACAGCCCTTCATATACTTGAAGACTGCAATCATGTCCCCTCTAAACCTTCTCTTTCCCAGGCTAAACATACCCAACTCCCTCAGCCTTTCCTCATAAGACTTGGACTCCAACCCTCTCACCATCCTGGTCGCCCTCCTCTGGACCCGCTCGAGTTTGTCAACATCCTTCCGAAAATGTGGTGCCCAAAACTGGACACAGTACTCCAGGCAGGGTCTGACCATAGCAGAATACAGCGGAACTACCACCTCCCGTGATCTGGACACAATGCTTCTGCTAATGCATCCTAAGATTGCATTAGCTTTCTTCACAGCCGCATCACACTGCAGGCTTATGTTTAGCTTGTGATCAACCATAACACCTAGATCCCTTTCACATGTGCTGCTGTCAAGCCAAGTCCCTCCCATTCTATACCTGTTCCTTTGATTTTTTTTTACCTAAGTGTAGGACTTTGCACTTATCTCTATTGAAATTCATTTTATTTGTCTCAGCCCATTGTTCCAGCGGATCAAGATCCTTCTGAATCCTGACTCTGTCTTTTTCAGAATTAGCAATCCCACCCAGCTTCGTGTCATCTGCAAATCTGATAAGCATCCCCTCTATGTCTTCATCCAGGTAATTTATAAAAACATTGAATAACACCGGGCCTAGGACCGAGCCCTGTGGTACTCCACTCGAGACTTCCCTCCACGTAGACGCAGAGCCATTTACGAGCACTCGTTGGGTACAATTTTTCAACCAACCATGAATCCACCCAACGGTTGTACCATCCAGCCCACACTTAACCAGCTTATCCTCAAGGATCTCATGAGAAACTTTGTCAAATGCTTTACTGAAATCTAGATACACTATATCCACGACATTGCCAGAGTCAACTATTTTAGTAACTCTGTCAAAAAAGGAGATAAGGTTAGTCTGGTATGACTTATTCTTCATAAACCCATGCTGGCTATTACCAATTAACTCATTTTGTTCAAGGTGTTCACAGACAGAGCGTTTAATAATCTGCTCCAGAATTTTCCCAGGTATTGATGTCAAACTGACAGGCCTATAATTTCCCGGGTCCGTCTTTTCCCCCTTCTTGAAGATTGGGACAACATTCGCTCTTCTCCAGTCTTCCGGCACAACACCCGTACTCCAGGACCTCTCAAAGATTATAGCCAGAGGCTCTGAAATAACATCTGCAATTTCTTTTAGCACCCTCGGATGCAAGCCATCCGGCCCTGGAGATTTGAAAGTATTTAAGGCAGCTAGATGTTCTCTAACCATTTCCTTACTTATTCTGAACTGGCAGTTCCCCTTACCTTCATATGCCCTGCATTCTTTAGTTTGTATACAGCTCACTTTACGGTTAAAGACCAACGCAAAGTGAGAGTTGAGTAATTCCGCTTTGTCTTCATCCCTTGTTAAGGTTTGACCATCTTCCCCTAGCAATGAGCTTACTCCATCCCTGTTCCTCTTTTTGCTCCGAACATAGGCATAGAAATTTTTCTTGTTATTTTTTGCATCCCTTGCAAGCCTCAGCTCCATCTGTGCTTTAGCCTTTCTGACACCCTTCCTATGAGATTTGTGCTCGTGTCTTGTATTCACCCTCAGTAATCTGACCCTCCTTCCATTTCCTGTACATTTCCCTTTTTAGTTTCAGCTCCTCAGAGAGTTCCTTGTTCAGCCACCTTGGCTTCATTACCCATCTCCCACCTTTCTTTCTTACCGGAACAGTTTGAGATTGTGCCCTAAGCACTTCATTTTTCAGCATCACCCATCCTTCCTGTGCAGATTTTCCCTTCAGCATTTCCAGCCATGGAATCCTACTTATTAGATCTCTGAGTTTATTGAAATCAGCTTTCCTGAAGTCCAGGATATGAGTTCTGCTACATCCTGGTTTCACAGTCTTCTCTATGTCAAATTCCAAGCTGACATGGTCACTATTCCCCAAGGAACCCACCACCTTCACTTCATCAACCAGTTCTTCACTGTTAGTCAGAATTAAATCTAGGATAGCAGATCCTCTGGTTCCCACCTCCACCTTCTGAGAGATGAAGTTGTCCTCAAGACTATTCAAGAATCTGCGGGATGTCCCATGTCTAGCAGAGTTAGATTCCCAGCAAATATCTGGATAGTTAAAATCTCCCATAACCACTACATCCTGTCTCTGTGAAAGTTTAGCAAGCTGCTGTACAAATGCATTATCCTGTTCCTCCGGTTGATTTGGAGGTCTGTTTCCCACTCAGGTCCTGAGTGGGAAACTGGTAGAAACTGGTGCAACCTTATATATCAGCATTGGCACTTGTTTCTTTTTTACAAACAAAGCACTGCCAAGCATATCAATTTTCCAAAGCTGGCAACCCTGTCTATAATCAGCTGTCTTGTACTGAGTAGGACCTTTTGCTCATCTAACCCAGCATGATCTAATCTGATGAAGTGGCTCTCCATGATCTCAGATAGAGATCCCAACACTGCTTCCCAAGATTGTGTAATTGGAGGTACAATGAATCGGGAATTTTCCAGGCAGGGAATGGGCACAAGCAAGCAGTGAGCCATGACCCCATCCTGTTCACGAAGCTGTTAACTATGTCCATGTACAAGGTGGTAAGCCTCTCAAACCTCATTTCAATGTATCTGAAGAAGTGTGCATGCACATGAAAATTTATACCTTAAATAAAACTTTGTTGGTCTTAAAGGTGCCACTGGACTCGAAATTTGTTCTGTAACTAAATAAACGATGACCTTGTTGATAGAATAAAAGTCAGTATTTTCTTTTATATTGGCTTTAACAACTACACGCCAGACAAAAATTCAACTGGTTTTCCTGGCATGGAGTTGCAGAGATGCACAAGAAAAGCCACACCTGTTTAATTTCCTCCTCTCAAAACAGGGGTTTTAAATATATGTCCATTGTCAGTAACAAGGTAGAAATCCTGATAAGGAAAGTCAGGGTAAGGAAAACTGTTTGAAGAAAGGGGTGTAGGAAAGAACGCAACATAAACTTTATAGTGGTCATTGCCTGTGATTCATTATGTCCATAGAATGATGACACTCTAGACCTGGGCATTTCTGTTGAGAGTTCACAATCCTTTACACTGGAAGCTAAAGTAGGATACCGATTCAGCTAAAATTGTCAATAAGAACTGTAGTGGTGCCAGTCTTTTGTTAGTCTTTTCCTTATCTCTGAGTACAAGGCAAGAATATTGGTTACCTGTCTAGCGCAGGGCCAAGTTGTGTAAACAGGAAATGAAGGTGAGTCCTGTGCTTGTGATTCAAATGTATACAGTTTCCAGCATGACATGGATTACTGTGCTCTTTAAATATTATAATCTCTTGTTGGATACTAGGTTCATTGCATGAAGACTCAGTAAGGCAGCATAGTGATCAGCTCTGTTTATTGTCACACGTACAACAACAACTAGTAGTGTGTTAGGTCCTGAATTTATGGGTCCCCCAAACCCCTTCCTAGTCCACCTCCCTCCTACTACTGGTGGGTTTGAATTCCCTCCAGAGATCCTATTGGTAGACCTAGGATCCTGTGTCCTTTTGTTCTCCCAGACTAAGCTCAAACTAAGGCTAGTGACTCTCTGTGGACACAACATCCCTCCCCCCGTAGTTTGAACTATGCCTTTGGCACAAAGTCTTTTAAATAGGCTGGGGACCTGTGCTCCCTAGTGGAACACCTGGGTAATGGAACCGGGGTTCCTGGTACTTCTGGAGTTGAGCTCTCCCTTTGGCTCTGCAGTGGTGGGGAATCCATCCCAGCCTCAGGAAATGTGGGAGATGGTGCCTCTCGGGTCTCTTGGGGCATAGGCTGTGCAGGCTCACCAGCTCTTCCCTCAGGAATGTCGACCTCCGGCTCCTCGGTGCGCTGCTTGTTGGGGACCCTGGACAGCTCTGTCTCCATAGATACTGGGAGCTGACGCCTTCACATCTGATCTACCTGTTTTTGCAGGACTGGCCGTCCTCAGTGGAGACCTCGTACGAGACTGGCCCTGTGGGATGAAGGACCCAGCCGGCCAGCCAAGGGGGTCCCTTTCCAAAATTCCTCACATAGACAGGGTCTTCTGGGAAGAACCCCCGGGGGGCTTCCCGTTGTTCTGAGAGTCTCTGCGACTTGGGGGCTCTATCTGGGTTCGGTCTGTCTAGTAGCATGGTTGGCCTCCAGCCCATCAGTAGTTCAGCCAGGCTGCTGAGTTGTGTGTTGAGCCAGCAGAAACAGGGCCAGGTGGAACTCCCAGTCCCCCTCTGTTATGCGGCGGAGTGCCTTTTTAGCGATCTGCGCCATGCGCTCGGCTTGTCTGTTTGTGGCCGGGTGGAAAGGTGCTGACCTCATGTGTCGGATGAGGTTTCCCTGGTGGAACACCTGGAACTCTTCTGACGTGAAGGCCATCCCATTGTCGGCGTCTATGGTATCCAGCAGCCCATAGGTCGCGAAGATCCAGTGTAGTGCACAAATGGCAGCTTTGGATGTTGTCATTGTGACAGGTGTCACCTCCAGCCATTTGGAGTAGGAGTCCACCATGACCATGAAGAGCAGTCCGTGAAAGGGTCTGGCGAAATCGATGTGGAGCCTGGACTATGGCCGATGGGTGGACTCCCAACCCTGTGTGGGTACACTTGGAGGGTTCAGCCGGACTGCCTGGCATGCTTGCACCCCTTCACCCACGCTTCGAGCTCATCATCAATCCCTGGCCACCACACATAACTCCTGGCCAGGGCCTTCATCTGGATGATTCCCGGGTGAGCCTCATGGAGCGACTTGACTACCTGTTGGAGTAGGGCACTGGGGGTGATGACTCTATCCCCCCACAACAAGCACCCCTTGTAAACTGAGAGTTTAGCCTCCCTAACGGTGAAGGCTGTGAACTGGGACCTGCTGTGGACATGGGCCACCCTTGCCACACCCAGCCTAAAACCTGGGACTAGACTGGGTTTCTGGATGAGCAGCTGGCCATGTTGGCGGCTTGCTGGGGCTGGTCCAGAAGGTCATCAAGGAGTAGGACATGGTGAGCTAGAGCCGGGTCAGGGTTGACAGTCAGCAAGGGCAGGTGGCTGAGGGCATCAGTGTGTTCTATCACTTTTCCTGGGTGGTGCAGGAGTTGGTAGTTGTAGCCAGCCAGGAAAATGGACCACCTGAGGACATGTGAGGACAGCACCTGCGGCATCTGTCAGGTGCAAAGAGGCCAAAGAGGGGACAATGGTCCATCACGATAGTGAAGGGCCTGCCGTATAAGAAGTCATGAAATTTTTTCACACCTGCAACGATTGCCAGGCCCTTGCGATCGATTTGGCTGTAGTTCTGCTCTGCCACTGACAGAGTCCAGGAGTAGTAGGCCACTGGGACTTTGCGGCCATTGGGAAGCAAGTGCCCAAGCACGGCGCCCATGCCATAGGGAGAAGTGTCTCATGCAAGGATCACTGGCAGGGATTCATCAAAGTGGGCCAGCACTGAGTTTGAGATTAAAAGTGTCTTGACGGCCCTGAATGCATCTGCCTAGCAGAGGCCCCATACAGCCGGTGCAAGGGCTCCATCATAGCCACCTTGTGGGGGAGGAAGGCATGGTAGAGATTTAGGAGGCCTAGGAATGCCTGGAGTTCCACCTTGGATTTGGGGAATGGGGTCTCTACAATGGCCTTGATCTTGTCCCGGGCAGTGTGGAGGCCATCCGCATCTATGGTGAAGCCTAAGAAGTCAACCCGGTCAACTCCCAGAAGGCACTTTTCCCACTTCACCTTAAGCCCAGCCTCATGGAAATGGCAGTGGACAGTGAGGAGACAGGTCACAAACTCCTCTCTGGTAGCCGCGGCAATCATCACATCATCGAAGAATGGGGTGACCTCAGGTATTCCTTTCAAGAGAGAGTCCATTAAGTGTTGGAAGATTCCTGGGGCTACGCTCACCCCGAACTGGAGTCACTTCACCCTGAACACCCCCCAGAGTGTGACAATTGTTTGGGCTTTGGCCGTGGCCTCATCCACTAGCAGCTGCTGGTAGGCCTGGACAAGGTCCACTTCCCAAAGACCTTGGCCCCCACCAAAGTGGCTAACACATGGCTCACTACAGGAACGGTGTAGGCATGGTCCTGTAGGGGTTTGTTTAGAGTACACTTGTAGTCTGCACAGATGTGAACGTCTCTGTTGGACTTCACAGGTGTCACTATCGGGGTCTCCCATGCTACATGAGAGACTGGTTCTAGGACCCCTAGCATGACCAGGTGGTCCAGCTTGCTGTCAATTTTAGGTCTTAGAGCAAAGGGGATCCACCTGGCTTGCATGTGGATGGGCACTATCTTGGGATCAAGCTGCAGGGAGACCGGAGGGCCAGTGTAGTGCCCCAATGAGCCATCGAAAATGGATAAAAATTATTCACAAACTATGTTAAAGTCTGACCAGTTGCATTGCTTCATTCCCTCAATGGTGATTCCTAGGAGGGTGAACCAGGCACAGCCTAGCAGGCCGACCAAATTTCTCTTGACCACAATCTATTTTAAGTCCCCATTGAACTCCCAATAATGGACCCGGAACTGACCCTCACCCCACACTGGCACTCGGTTCCTTTGAAAGTCCACTAAGGTTAATCTAGAGGGCCGCAAGGGGGGCCTACCATTTGGGCAGAGTCTTTTGAGAGTCTCCACTGAGATGATGGAGGCTGTGGAGCTGGAGTCTAGCTCCATGGTGCAATGGGACCCTTCTATCTGCAACCGGACTTGTATCTTAGGAGCGGTGCTTGGACTGGGGAGAGTCAGTACCTGTTGTGGGGGTTCCGCCGACAGAATGTAGAGCTCCTTGGTGGATGCGCCATCCACGTAGTGTGTAGTTGTCTGGGGATGTTGCGGCAGCTTGCTGGTCGAATTCCAAGATCCCCTCGAGTGGCAGGCGCGGATGATGTTACCGGACTGCCCGCAACTCTGACACGTAGCGTCCCTGAACCGGCATGTTTGCTGCTCATGCACATCTCTGCAATTGGCACAATCTGCATGTATGGTGGAATTGGGGCCCCAGCTTGGGCATGGGGGACTCAATGGAGCCTTCTTTTGTATGGTCGGTTGGCTCTTGTGGACCCCTTCAGCCTCGGAGTCCCTGAAATCTGTGGTGGTCTGATGTGTGGTGATTTCTCAGAAACCTGGGGAAGATGCCGGGTGCGATCACTCCCATGTGGTGGCCATGGAGAGGACGGACGCTAGGGTGCATTTCTCTGCTTCAGTGATCCTTCTCCTTAACTTCTCTTCCCTTAGGCCACATACGAACCAGTCTTGGAGGGCTGTCTCCAAATGGGTTCCAAATGCACATACGGATGTGAGGCAGCGTAGCTCGGCCAGATACTTGGTGGCTGATTCCTGCTGTTGCTGGTTGCTGTAGTGGAAAGCCACGTGGCACGTCTCCGACGGGCTAGGAATGAAGTGGTCTTGCAGGGCCTCAACTATCTGGTCAAACATAGCATCATCCAGCATGGTGGGAGAGAGGAGCCTGGATTGAAAGGGGGAACTAGTCCCGATCCCGGAGCAACAGCCATCGTGCTGCATGGCAGAGATGGAGGTGAGGACATGGTTGCGGCTTGGGTGTTGGTGCTCATTCACGTGGGAGCGCCGGAGGTTGGCTGCTTCCTCAGGGCTCCGGCAGCCTGGCTAGCTCAGCGGGATCCCATCCACATTGCCATTGTTGTATACTGGGTTCATTGCATGAAGACTCAGTAGGGCAGCATAGTGATCAGCTCTGTTTATTGGCACACGTACAACAGCAACTAGTAGCCTGCAAGGTCCTGAATTTATGGGTCCCCCAAACCCCTTCCTGGTCCACCTCCCTCCTAGTACTGGTGGGTTTGAATTCCCTTCAGGGATCCTATTGGTGGACCTAGGATCCTGTGTCCTTTTGTTCTCCCAGACTAAGCTCGGACTAAGGCTAGTGACTCTCTGTGGACACAACACTCTTGTTCTCCAAAAGATATCTAGCGGTAAGTAATCTTGATGTCCAAAAAGTTAGTGTTTAAAGGTGGATACTCTGATCTCACTTTGTAGTAGGAATTCCCGCTGATATAGCTGTTGATAAATGCAGCAGCAATGGGGTTTCTATATGGCAGCCCCCCCCCCAGCCCCCCAGCAGTGGCCAGCCTCCTGCCCTGAACCACTGGTGCTTTTGTTTTGTTTTCTTTAAAAAAAATTACGCTAGAATGTTGTTATATTGATATAACATTATATCAATATGTGTACCAGATTCACTGAATATCCACCTCTCATTTTTTAAAAGTAAGTCCGTAGGTCCTTCAGTTACAGAACTGTTTCTTTCCTCTTGTATTTCTGAAACAGAAGGAGATGGAGACTGATTTTAAAAAATGAGGTCGAGGGAGAAAATGGCTGCTGTGGGGACAGGGATGGGGAAAATGATTGTCATGTGGGCAGTGCACGATGCCATGGGGAAGGAACCAGAACCAGTGAATCCAGGGCAGATAACCTCTGTGGAAATGACCAAGGTTCCAGTGCTTTGCTATGAAATTTTAGGAAGCAGGGCAATGCAAACAGAAGCATCTTTTGATAGAGCATATACTTTAATCTTCTTTTGGGTTAATCTACTATCAGCAATGAACTGAAAAATTAAGAGGTAAGAAAACGGCACCTTGTTATGTCCACAGACCGCCACTAGGGCACAGCAGTTTACACACAGAGCTTGGCTCTGAGAGAACAATGGGGACTAGGATCCTGAGACTCCTAGTCAGCACCTATGGGAACTGTGATGGGAAATTCAAACCTGCCAATGGAACCTGTAGGTGGCACCCGGGGATTGTATATAGTTGGTCGCTTGACTCGTTGGTGTGTTCTTGTGTTGTATACAGTAAAGTATGAGCTGCCAATCACTCACATCTGTTCTCCTTATGCGTTGAACCCACTACACAACACACCTCTTGGAAAAGAAGTAGCAGTCCCATTTCCGTCACAAATATACGGATTCTAGAGACTCAGCTGCCCTCAGTTTTTCCTTTGCTTGAAAAAGTGGGACCCTTGAGGGGGATCACTTAGAATAAGGACCATGTTGTGAGGGCATCCAGTTAAGACTGTATGACCATGCTGTTTTCTGGACCTGAAATGGCCTTAGTTACTGTTATTAATATCATTGAATAAATATACATGTCCCATCAGGGCAACTAGCATGTGCCCTAAGCCAACTTAGACTGGAAAAATGGTAAAGGAGAAAGGCTTAAATCCCATCCCTTTGTACTGTGGGTCTGTTCTGAATTGGTCTCCTGTGCACTGATTTTTCAAGAAGGATACTGGGAACTCTGTTCAAGAACTCCCAGCATCTCATGGAATTGAGCCTGCCTAGCCAAATCCCAGCATTCCTAATTAAATTCATCAGAATGTACTCCTCATGTCAAACTGTGTTGTTTTGAATGTACAGTACATTACTGCTGTGAAGCTCTTGCTATTTTTACATTGAAGGGAGTACCAGGTCAGGGCTGAATGAAACAATCCAGGCACATAATAGAAATGAGATATTGATTGCATCTTGTAAAGCCCTTTCTAGTATTTCTGCATAAAGGACATCCTACATGTGAAACTCCTTTGCCACCAACCTTGAATATCAACGCTGCTTGTCAACACAGCTTGAAGTTTTTCATTACCCTAGAGTCGCATAGAAAGTGAATTAAAACATCACATTCAAGGATGTTGCATAAAAATATATTGTTAGCTATCATCATAACATGGGAGTCAGTGGAATACCAACTCTAGATATAAGATATGATTGGTATTTTCAACTTTCTTTTCCTTTATTTTTCCTTTTCTTTCCACTTAATTCCTGTATGCTTTTAATAGCTGTAGAATAATAATAAATTCAGTAAGTAACTAAATGGTCAGAGCTTTGAGAAGATGCAGGAATATGGATGGGCAACATGTTAGTGTGGAAGTAAAAATGAACCAGAGTGGAGACATATTAAAGTGGTGAAGTCGTGAAGGCTAGGCGGGCTGTGCTGTGCCTGCAAAAATAAGTGACCTCGAAACTAGGTCCTGTTATGGACTCGTGTTTTGCCTCACTTTCACTGTGAATGTCTGTTGGGTTTTCTTTGTTGTTCTGCATTCCCCTCACTTTTACAATGCATGTCTGTCAGTTGTTGTTTTTTTCTGTTCTCCATTTCCTTCTCTCTTCAGTGCTCAATTCACTTTTAGTTCGCTGTTTACCCGTGGTTTTTTAGAGTAGTTTTTGTTAGAATATGCAAGGTCTGTAGTGCAGCCTTATGAAGAAGATCTGAAGATCATCCTACAGGAGGAAAGCAGAAGGACTTGTAGTTAGCGTATCTAGACTAGAGACTTCCCACTTTTTTTAATTGTGTCCTTGCTGTCTCCTGATTGGCTCTTTTGGAGATTCCCTATTCTGGTAGAGCTTCCTGTTGCTCTCTGTTTCTTTTACAGAGACTGGTTAGTTTAGGCTTTCTCTCTGGACATTCTATAACAGTTTGTTCATCTTTAATAAACCTACTTATTTTTTTTCTCTAAACAGACACTGCTCCACTTCCTAGCATATTTAAACTCTGTCAACAGTTTTGTGGCGATTTCTTCCCTTGCTTCCCTTCCAAGCTGAAGGTAATTCAAAAGCATACAGAGTCCATTGGATTTTTCTCCCCTGCCCCTCCTCTGTCCACATTGGTCAGTTTCTTGCTGGGCATGTTTCTTGAAACAGGAGATTCTTCAATCTGTATTTACTCTCGTGTAGCTATCTTATAGCAAAACGTTAGTGGTTCTCCCCCCTTCGGTGCTGTACGAGTTCCACTATTGCTTAGGTTTTCCATCTTTTAATTTTTTTTAAAAAAAGCATGCTTCTAGCAATATGAGTTGCTCACTACTTTTCCTCTGATCGGGGCACTTGCCAACGTGATTTCTTCCCCCCACCTTTTGCAGTTTGGACCCTAGGATCCTCGACTTCCACATTTCTGGGCACACACACACACATCAGCTGTCCTTGCTGTGCCTGACCCCCATGTTGGTTTCCCAACTTTCCACCCCCTCCTGCACTAGATCTTCCATTCGATCTCCCCTTTTGCACATTGGACCTTATGATCCTTGCCTTCCACACCTCCTGAAGCCCACCTCCATGTCTTAATATCATCATCTGCCCATGCTGCACCTGCCCGTTATCTTTATTTTCCAATTTTACATACACCCCTTGCACCAGGCCTCCCATTGGATTTTCACATGGCTCCATATGTTCTGCTGCTCAATCTGCCTGCTGGTAGGTTCCTACCATGGCTTGGCACCCTTCCCCACTACAGTTTGGCAATAAGAAAAGAGAGCTTCACAGCTTTGAAAACAGTTCTTCCAGGGCGTGGGGGGGGGGGCGGACTGGCATCAGGTCAACTCCTTCCTTTTTTTCACAGTGGCCAATTACACAACAGAGAATCCACCAGCAATAATAAAAGGGGGCTTAGCAGCTGCTCTGGTCAATTTCATTAATGGAACGGAACAACAAGGATTTAAATGGAAGGTGGTTACTGGATACTTCTGTGCAGCTGCAATACAGCAACTGTATAAATTTAAAAAAACCTTTGGACTCCACCCTCAAATGTCACAATTGATGTTCCCACTCCGATTAAGCAAAAAACCCAGGTTTTAGTTGTAGCTGCAGAATAAATATATCGGAGAAAAAAGAATGGTGCATACTGCAGGCACACAAATCCGAAGTCCGGTTTAAAGGCTTGACTGCTTGGATTCTCTGGAGCAAGCTGTGAGTGCATAATGGGCCTAGAACTAACTAGCCAAATGAGGATCAAGGCGAGGATTTTTTTTGGCATCCGCCTTTCAGTGGCTTAAGATATATATGATCCCAAAAGACCTTCTTCCCCTTGTACTGCAAGATCCTTATCAACCGAGGTGGTTACTTATAGTTGAGGAAGGCCTTGGAAAAATGGATCTTCAACCTGGTGCTCTTTTGTTACAATCCTTTGACCAGACTAAATCTATAATTAAGCAAAGGATCTGTAACATGGAATGCTAGCAAGATTTAACTATGGCTGATTTCCCACTACAGCTACCTCGGTGTTGCGCCGCCGTTTGCCCCGACACTATTGGTCTAAACTGCGGAGGAAATCAGGCAAAGCCGCGGGTCAAAATGCAGCCCCACGGCTTCAGGTGTGAAATTGACCAATAGTGTCGGGGCAAACGGCAGCGCAACACCAAGGCAGCTGTAGTGGGAAATCAGCCAAAGTCTTCCGACTTCAGGGCCTCTGAAGACATGAGATACATCATGACAATGGCCAAATATCTTAAAACTTTAGATTTTAGATTTCATATAATGGCTTTTACACTGGCCAGATGTGACACCATACCATCCAGGCTCTTGGAAGGAAGATATAAAAACATAAGCCAATGTTGGATCAGGCTAATGGCCCATCCAGTCCAACACTCTGTCACACAGTGGCCAAAAATACCAGGTGCCATCAGGAGGTCCATCAGTGGGGTCAGGACACTAGAAGCTCTCCCATTGTTGCCCCTCCCAAGCACCAAGAATACAGTGCATCACTTGCCCCAGCCTGAGAGTTCCTATTTATACCATGTGGCTAGTAGCCACTGATGGACTTCTGCTCCGTATGCTTATCTAATTCCCTCCTGAAGCTGTCCATGCTTGTAGCCGCCACCACGTCTTATGGCAGTGAATTCTATGTGTTAATCACTCTTTGGGTGAAGAAGTACTTCCTTTTATCCATTCTAACCTGACTGCTCAGCAATTTCATTGAGTGCCCACAAGTTCTTGTGTTGTGAGAAAGGGAGAAAAGTACCTCAATCATGTCACCCCTCAGTCATTGTTTCTCCAAGCTAAAGAGCCCCAAGCTCTTTCTTCATAGGGAAAGTGTTCCAACCCTTTTATCATTCTAGCTGCCCTTTTTCCAATGCTATAATATCCTTTTTGGGGTGTGGTGACTAGAACTGTACACAGTATTCCAAATGAAGTCGTACCATCGATTTATACAGGGGCGTTATGATACTGGCTGATTTGTTTTCAAAATTCCCTTCGTCATAATCCCCAGCATAGCATTGGCCTTTTTTATTGCAGTCACACACTGTATCAACATTTTCAGTGAGTTACCTACTACGACTCCCAAGATCTCTCTCTTGGTCAGTCTCTGCCAGTTTAGACCCCATCAATGCGTATTTATAGTTAGGATTTTTGCCTCCAATGTGCATAACTTTGCACTTGGCCACATTGAACCCCATTTGCCACATTGATGCCTACTCGCCCATCCTTGACAGATTCCTTTGGAGTGCTTCACAATCCTCCCTGGTTTTCACCACCCTGAACAATTTCATGTTATCCACAAATTTAGCCGCTTCACTGCTTACTCCCAACTCCAAATAATTAATGGACAAGTTAAAAAGTATCGGACCCCATATTCTGTTTCTGGGTTCCGAGTTCTGATCTACATTTTATTAGGAATTTGATTAAATAGTGTCTGTTTTAACTTTTAGGTTTATAATTAAATGGTTTTATGATGTTATCTAATTGAATTTTATATGTATTTTAATTATTTTTACTAACTTTTATATGTATTTTACTCTGTTATAATTCTATATCTGTTCTTCTAATTGGAGTATTTTAACATCTATACCTTCAAAATGATTTGCTGTGTGAACTTGTATCTGGTTGTAGACTGCAATAAATTATTCATTCAGTATTCATTCAAGTGGTCTGGATCAAGCCAAGACCAGCTGCAGAGAAATGATACTAAGAAGTCAGTTTCACTGGAGAAGCCCAAGTTTAAGTTCTAGTTGTGCATGCTTATCTGGGTGACTATAAATGTACTTGGGAGAGGTAACTCCCCCCCAGATTCTGCTAGTATCTACTGTGTCATTACTTGTAGAATTACTTGTAGATTATTTGTAGAAGGCATCTGAAAACTAGTCTTTCTATTCCAACTAGTATTTATTTACCAAGAAGTAACATCAAACTTGTATTATTGAATTAGTAATAATGTAAAATGAAGTTCCAAATAATTCTATATCTGTCAAATCAGCTGCTTTTTGAACATCAAAACATCAGTCACTGTTCACAAGCAGTATCTTGTTTATTCAAAGACTACAACAGTAATTATCTGTTTATCCACTTACTGTGGCATCACTACAGGTTGGTTTGTTAATCGCTTAATTAAGGCACTCGACTCTGTTATCAACTCTGTGTAGGTAGATGTGTTGTTTTTGAAACCCATCCTTTTGTATCTGGGTGCCAAATGATAGTTCTGTTAAAATGTTTTATCTCCAGGATTTTTATTGGAGACTGTGGTGGATGTCTCTATGAAAGTGTTTGGTCAGAATGGGTCAACAATGAAGCTCGACCCATGTCCTTCCTGGCTGGTGACAGCCTGCGAGGTTGGCATTCAGGTCCCCCTGGGAGAAATTATCAACTTGTCCCTTTCTTCTGGGACATTCCCAGTGGGGCCGAAGGAGGCAGTGATCCATCCTCTCTTGAAGGAACCAACATTGGACCCTGTGGTTCTAGCCAACTACTGCCCAGTTTCAAATCTTTCATTTCTGGGAAAGGTAGTTGAGAGGGCAATGGCCAAACAGCTCCAGGTCTTCCTGAATGATACTGTAAAGAAAAATGGTTCCTTGCTTTGCTCTGAGAAATAAAATCTTTGGTTCAGGTTACAGAGAGGCCTACAGAAATCTTCCCAGAGATAGTGAGAGACAGAACACAGTGACCTTGCTAGCCTAATTGTTTGCAGCTGAAGTGCTATGGAGTACCATCATCCCCAGGTCCTTCTAATTAGCACACTCCAAGCAACTGAAACTATGGGCACTTGTGTGGGAATGAGCGTGACCCATCTGCAATATGGTTTTGTTTCTTTCCCCCCTCTAGTCCATCCTTGGATGTCATATGCCTAGCAAACAAAAGAGAGTTACATCATCTTTTGGTGTCTGGTTGGTCCAACAGGCCTGGGGTCAATCAGAGACCTTTTCCATAAATCTAGGTAGTCTTTGCCCTATGGCAGTCTTATGCAGAGCTGGGTGACCACTTGGCACAGAAGTATGTCAATGGCTGTACAGCTCCAGACTTGACATCCCATATGATTGCTGCTTGAAAGGGCTAAAGCCTGATCATCTTATCTTGTTGGAACTAACTGCCTGTGATGAACCTGAATGTTAACTGGAACCTTGATTCTATTTTTAAGTTATGCTGGAAAAGCTTAAGTTTAATTGTTTTATTTCCTTCACTGTCTAGTCTTGTTTAAATATTTTTGCACCTTAAACAAATAACTGTATTTTTATTCTGTCGTGGGTTTTGACCTCAAAGCCTTTATCCAGAGCCTTGGCCTTTGATCACCTACCAGCTAACTGTTTTGTGTTTGGAAACTCAGTCTGCAGTCCCACTCTTTAGGGCTGACTTTTCTTGTCAGTTCCCTGAGAAGTCAGGAGAGTTGTCCTTTCCCTGCTGGGCTGTTGGGATAGATAGAAAGTACTGGTGGCACCTACCAAGACTAGGGTGAGATTTAGTTTCTCTGGTATTTTGTAACTTTGTTTTGCTGCACCCCCCTTGTAACCAAAAGTCCTTACCCAGGTTTGGGACAGGGACTTTTGACAGATGCATCTATCCTTGATCCATTCCATTCAAATTTCCACCCTGGCCACAGGACAGAGACTGTGCTAGTTGTTGCCCTCACAGATGACCTCTGGAGATCAGGGTGGATTGGCACTGCTGTTACTTTTAGATCTGACAGCAGTGTTCAAAACAGTGGACTGTGATCTTATGACCCACCACCTTGCCAACATAGGAGTTCAGGGGATGACCTTTAAAACCTTGTGTGACCTGGGACCAACATACCTACTGGAACACCTCTCCCGATATATGTCCGGAAGAGCTTTGCACTCAATGGATCAGCACCTGCTGGTAGTCCTCTGCCTGAGGGACATCCATCTAGCTTTGACCAGGGCCTGGTGGAACAAGCTCCTATTTGAGATCAGGGCCCTGCGGAACTTAATTTCTTCAGGGCTTGTAAGATGAAGATGTTCTGCCAGGCCTTTGGTTGAGGCACAGAGCATCCAATGAAGTCAGTCTCCCTCACTGAGGTTTGTCATCATTATTTGGCCCAGATTAAGAAGATCTCTGGACCTTATCACTCCAGCTGAGGCTGTGTTTGTGTTTATACACAGCTGTTCTAAACTGTATTACTTAGTTGTTTTAAATATTATTACATTTATTAGTGTATGTTTTTATCTACTTATGATGTGATCTGCTCTGAGCCTGTTCACGGGGAGGGTGGAATACAATCCAAAATAAATAAATAAATAAATAAAAATTCAACACTGATTTTGTGAGCTGCGCTTGGGTTCCTGGATAGATGTAATTCATGGGGAGCGGTCCTTAAGTAAAACACATAAAGTGTCAGAGTCCTTGTGTGTGTGTAGCAGTCATTCCAAGAGCCAAAATGTTAAAACTGGCACATAAAAACCACTAAAGACCATGTTAATTTGCCACATTATGGTCCTTTCTGCACTAGATCTTTAATCCTAGTTCACCCCTGTCCCTAAACTTACATTCTACACTGCACTAGAGTTCACCCCTGTAATTATCTCAGGGTGTTTTTTGTTTCCACATTACATTGATGTCACCCCAGTTTCACCCCACACTTGTCCCGAGATAAACAGATGCTGTTATAATCAGGGATAAATGCAAGGTATTGTGTCATGAGTTGTACTCTGATAAAGCCAGGGATGAAATCCAAGTGCAGAAAGGACCTTTAACTACTTTTGGAGACTGCTTCAAACTTGACATATATGGCACTCAAGGAAGACATGTGTGAAGGGTATATTCATACATTATAGGTCGTTGTCTCTTTAAAATACTTAAGTCCCTGTACTGAAGGACAAAATATGTGAAGCAACCCTGAGGCTAAAGAAGACAACTTACACTGTGACAATTCTTTATATTGTAATATTGCAGACAGAGTTTTTTTCTTAATTTATTGTACAGCCTAGTACACAATAGTAATAATAATTTTATTGAAATACGAGCACTTGAAAGCCAAAGCTATTGAATATGACAGCTAATGCCACAATTTATCTAGCAAAATGTCCCCAGATGGCTGCTCTCTAGCCCAGAAGTTTGATGTGGTATGATGTCTGGTGGAGAGTTGCCAGACTTACCAGGGAGGGAATGTGTATGCTGGTAACACTGAACCATAGGATTTTGCCCAAATGCTAGACTGTTGCTTGATACAGTGACTCACTGTGACCAGTAGCATCATCGTGGCATTTCTGTAATGTCTATTACTTTCTATATCCCCCAGTATTTTTCCATGCTACCCAGCAGAGTGGCATTGGACAGGGCAAAGCAGGAGACTTCCTCCCTAGTTTGATGTAGGATATGATAAGATGGTAAAATCCAGCACTGTGGGGGTTAGAGTGTTGGACTAGGACCTGAGAGATTCAGGTTGAAGTCTCCATACTATCATGAAGCTTACTGGGTTTACGTTCCTTGTCTCTCAACCTGACCTACATCACAGGATTGTTGTGAGGATAAACTAGATGAAGGGAGTGCCAGTTATGGTGGGTGGGTGGGGAGTGGAAATCTTTATCTAATTCTTAACACTCCCTCCTGAATGTGGATACTTATTTCTGCAGATAAGGCGCATAGTCTCCCCCAACAGGTTTTTCTACAGACTCAAGGGACTCCGTGGTCTACAGAAAAATCTAAAAAGTTAAAAAAAAACTAAAGGAGGGTTGCATCCCCCCAATACCTTTTGAAATGGCCACCACAATAATCTACCCCAGGCCCCACTCTTCTGTGGAGGTTTTTAAGCAGAGGCTAGGTGAATTTCCTGCATTGTGCAGGAAGTTGGACTAGATTACCCTTTGGACTAGATTTCCCCATAATGGTTAAATAACTTCAAAGTGTACAAGAAAGCCAAATGGGAGCCAGCATAGTGTAGTGGACTAGGTTGCTGGAGTAGGTTGCTGGAAGGTTGCTGGGTGTCCTTGGGCCAGTCACATACTCACAGCCTAACCTACCTCACAGGTTGTTGTGAGGATAAAATGGAGAAGGTGAGAATGTTGTGGGCCACTTTGAGTCCCCATTATGGAGAAATGTGCCAGAAAAATGAAGTAACATTTCAAAAATTAAATTAAATTGAATTAAATACAAAAGGTTTTGATGTATTGGAGGGAAGTATCCTTACCCTGTAGTCTAGTACAGCTAGCCCTCCCATGCTCCCCAGTACACAGGGAAGTGCAGGTGGGAAACTGAATGTGTTGAGGTAAAAATCTTGAGCTCCTTCACAGTTGCACCCTATTTTCCTCTGTTCCACTGTGTGAAGCTCAACTTTTCTTTATAGCCCTCCTGATTTATAAATTTGCTTACCATTTTAGCATCTTTATAATAGCTTTGTCAAGTAGGCCTCTGTTACCACAATTTTTAGACTACAGAATGATGCCAAGAAAGGGTCACCTAAGGACCAGCTATGTATTCAAGTTTTCAAAGAATTGGATCCAGCCAACCAAGTGCTCCCTTCCAAGTGGTTTAGTTCTCAATGTCATGCATGAGGTACATGAAAGTCACGTGGGATGGTGGTGTTAGTCTCCGTGCGGTATCACTTTGAACTAGAAGTGATTAATCAGATCCTAGGGCCACATTTTATTTGTGGGAGGCATGCTAGAAGGTCAGATGTACACAATTGCCTCTGTTTATTCTCCAAACCAAAACTAGCTTGAGTTCTTGGAAGAAGTGGTGCTCAATCTGAGCGTCTTCTCTAAAGGAGAAATCATAACTGGCGGAGATCTAAACTATGTATGTAATATCAAAATAGACAAAATTAACCTCACAAAACAAAACAACAGAAATTGGATGCCAATTCAACAACAAGGCTGCAAGAAATAGTAAATAAATATGATTTGGTGAAGATTTGGTGAGTTTTAAACCCAGGTGTAAAAGATTTCACATACTATTCATCTGTTGTTGTTATTTTTAACATATACAAGGATAGACTGTATATTGCTGTCATCAGGAGAATCTTCCAAAGCTACAAGTTTGGACATAGGCCCAAGAACATGATCAGACCACACATGAGTCTCCTGTACAACAAATATGCAGAAAAGAGATTCACACAACAGAAACTGGATGTTAAAAATGTTATCAAATAGAAACATCAGTGAAGCCATCAGAATGTCACTCAAAATCTTCTTTAAAGAAAATGTAGAATGTGGAGTAATCCTTCCTTTAGTGTGGGACACCATGAAGGCTGTGGTGAGAGGTGATTTCATCTTGACCATGGCTGTGACATGCTAATGGAGGAGTATTCCTGAGGAGGTTCTTTTGTATATGAATTGGCTGTTGAAATTCTAATCTTATCTGTAGTGCTATTGTGCTATTGCTACAGACAAGATTAGAGAGTACTCCATCTTTCTCTGTTATACCTCTAAGGATGCCATCACAGCTGCTGGTGAAACGTCAGGTCCTACAATGCCAAGACAATTGCCATATAGCCCAGAAAATCTACAACAACTAATGAACTCCGGCCATGAAAGCCTTCGACAACATATCAAAATTATATTCTACCACAAATCCCAACCTAATAGAGATAAATGAATTTTAAGAGGGGGTTAGAGGAATTCATAAATTAACAAGAGATCACAAAGATATAATGGAGGACCCAATTACACCACAGGAGGAGTCCATAGCTATTAAAAAATTGAAAACAAGGTGCCTGGCAACAATGGGCTAACAGCAGAATTGTATACAACTTTTAATGTTATATTAGTGGATCCATTAACAGCAGTTTGTAACACAATTTTGGAAGAAGGGACAATGCCCCCCTCCTGGAATTTGACCAACTTAATTGTGATTCCCAAACAAGGTAGAAACCTTGTAGAACCAGCATCATATAGACCCATATCACTTTTAAACCAAGATACAAAAATCGTCTCCACAATTATGACATTATGGTTAAATTACATAGACTCCAATCAGGCAGGTTTTATGCCAGGGCAAAATATTGCTGGAAATATTAGGAAAACCCGATATCTTATAAATTATTTATTTTTTCATTTATTTATTGAATTTATATCCCACCCTTCCAACGTGGGCTCAGGGCGGCAAACGGAAGGCAAAAAGCCATGCATTGACAATAAAACATAGAGGCAAATGCCATAAATAGATACTGAAAGCACAACTAAACAACTATCATTAAAACAATTAAACAGCAGTCAACAGAACCAATCCCTATACACTCTAACAAGCACATTTCTTGCTGCTCCAATGATGTTCCACCATAGCTGTAGTCTCATACTAGGGCCAGTCCGCCTCGCGATGTCAACACGGTGGTGGCACAGTAGTGGTGGCAGCCCCTACTCAAAAGCCTGGCGGAAGAACTCTGTCTTGCAGGCCCTGCAGAACTGCATAAGGTCCCGCAGGGCCCTGATCTCTTCCAGGAGCTCATTCCACCAGGTAGGGGCCGCCACCGAAAAAGCCCTGGCCCTAGTAGCAGCATATTTAACTGCCTTGGGGGCTGGGATAGCTGGCAGATGTTGCCCCCCTGACCGTAGTGCCCTTGGGGGAACATATGGGGAAAGGTGGTCCCTCAGGTAGGCCGGACGCTGGCCATGTAGGGCTTTAAAGGTAAGAACCAGCACTTTGAAGCGGATCCGGTATGCTATTGGCAGCCAGTGCAGCGCTTTCAGCACTGGCTGGATGTGGTCCTGTCCAGTGAGACCCATCAACAGCCTGTCCGCTGATTTCTGCACCAGCTGCAGCCTCCAGATCTGCAACAAAGGCAGCCCCATGTAGAGAGCGTTGCAGTAGTCTAGCCTCGAGGTGACCATCATGTGGATCACTGTGGCCAGGTCGTCGCTGTCGAGGTAGGGAACTAACTGTTGCGCCAGCTAAAGGTGGTAAGATGCTGACTTGACAGTGGCTGCCACCTGGGCCTCCATCATTTAGGAGGCATCCAGGAGTACCCCCAGACTCCTAACCCCCAGCGATGGCACCAACGGCGCCCCGTTGAAGGTCAGGAGTGGGAACCCCAACCCCAGACCAGTCTGGCTCAGGGCCAGGACCTCAGTCTTCACCGGGTTTAGTTTCAGCCGGCTCAGTCTGAGCCAAACAGCCACAGCCTGCAACACCCTAGGAAGGTCATCGGGGCTAGAGTCTGACTGGCTGCCCAGCATTAGATAGAGCTGGGTCATCAGATGGGCTTGGGTGTCATCTGCATATTGATGAAACCCAAGCCCATAACTCCGGGCAATCTGGGCGAGGGGGCGCATACAGATGTTAAACAACATCGGGGACAGCACTGCCCCCTGAGGCACCCCACACTCAGGGGATGCCTCTGGGACCACTGATTCCCAATCACCACCCTCTGTCCCCGACCTTGGAGGAAAGAGGCAAACCATTGAAGGGCAAGCCCCTGAATCCCACTGCGATGCGGCAGGTCAGCAGCTGGTGGTCGACTGTATCAAATGCGGCCGACAGATCTAACAACAGCAATGCCACCACACCACCTCAATCCAGATGCCTTCGGAGATTGTCAGTGAGGGCGACCAGCACCGTCTCCATCCCATGACCCAAGCGAAAGCCGGACTGGAAGTGATCTAGGACCAAAGCATCCTCCAGAAAGCCCTGCAGCTGTAGCGCCACTGCCCACTCTATTAATTTGCCCAAATAGGGCAAATTGGATACCGGTTGATAGTTGGCCAATTCGGCCGGGTCCAGAGATGGGTTTCTTAGGGGAGGGCGGACCGTCGCCTCTTTGAGTGCTCCAGGGAATTGGCCCTCAGTGTGTGGGACTTGTTGATAATCTCCCACAGAGCACCTTGAAACCTCTCGTGACCCACCTTAATGAGCCAGGAGGGGCACAGATCAAGGTCGCATGTGGTTGAGCAAAGAAGCCAGCACTCTGTCAACTTCATCCAAGCTGAGCGGACCGAAACACTCTAAACCCAGAACCGAAGGCACGCAAGGGGCCTCAAGTGTTGTATCCTGGGATCAGAAGGCAGAGCTGGCGAAATACAGCCAAGCTTCGCTCCCTGAGAACAATAGGGACTAGGTTCCTGAGCTCGCCAGTAGTGAACCAATGGCAGCATTGGCGGGCGATTCAAACCCGCCAATAGGAAGATAGGGCCGTCCCCCCTAACTGTATATAGTTGGCCTCCGGCCGTTACTGTTTGTTCTTGTCTTGTGTGAAGTACGAATAAACGCGTCTTCTCTTATGTCGTCGTCTGAGTCATGAGGCCCGAAACCCAGTACTTTACAGTGGCGACGAAGGTGGGATTTCAACGCCTTCCGTGACTCCATGAACAACGAAAAGGACACCGCCGAGCAACGCATCGCTGACCCCGAGAGCAGCATCGCACCGCTCGCCGAGCATCGCATCGCTGACCCCGAGAGCAGCACCGCACCGCTCGCCCCGGCGCACGCCTTCCCAGACAGAGCCATGGCCGCCTCTCATGTAACACTGGAGCGCTTCGATCCGTCGCAGCCAGAAACCTGGGACGCATGGGTCGACCAGCTCATCAGCTATTTGGAGCTCAACGAAATCCGCCACCCAGACCAGAAACGATCGATCCTGCTGAACGCATGCGGCACCCAAACCGTCCGCCTCGCCAAGAGCCTCTTGGTGCCCCGCACGGCCTTGGAGAGCTCGTTTGGGGAGATCCTGGATGTCCTCAACGCTTACTTCAGCCCCCGGCCGACCTTCCTGGCCAAGAGGATGGAGTTCCAGAGGCGAGTCCAGGCCCAAGGGGAATCCATAGCCACCTTCCTGGCCGCGCTAAAGGCGCTCGCGGTGGACTGCGTGTTCCCGAAGGTGGAGGACAACCTGCTGACGCAGTTCGTGTGGGGCCTGGCGGACTCCAAGCTGTGGCGCAAGTTGGTTGGACACCGGAGGCTCTCCTTGGATGAGGCCCTAGACGCCGCAACAGCCCACGAGGCCGCGGAAGGGGAACGCCCGGCCGCGGCCGCCAATGTGGTCGGAAGGAGTCCAAGCCCCGGGAATGAAGATACGGAAGAGGTCTTCGCCCTCAGACCTCAACAACGCCGGCCGACGCCGTTCCAGCAGGCCAACCGAGAGCCAGCCAAGCCTTCCGGCAACCGGACCGTCTGTGCCAGCTGCGGGGAAGGCCACGGAAGGAAATCCTGCAAGTTCCGGGATGCTGTGTGTCACGGGTGCGGGAAGCAGGGACACCTCGCACGGGTCTGCTGGTCCAAGGGCCCCAGGAATTCGAGATCGTCGGTCCCACCGCACCGCGCATCGTCCACCGCCTACGAGACGATGGAAGAGGTCGCCGAGTTGTACCATCTCACCGACCAGCCGCTGCAGGTACTTCGCCTCCCCAACCCAAACCTCTCCTCTGCCCCGAAGATCCAAGTAACTGTGCGGATCGAGGGGTCCCCCTGTTGCATGGAAGTGGACTCGGGATCGGCGGCGTCCATCATTTCCCTGGACACTTTAAAAAGACTTTGCCCATTAGGGGGACCCCCTCTACGTCCATCGCCACTAAGCTTGGTGGACTTTTAAAAGAACCCTGTCCCCATCCGGGGAGTCGGCACTTTCCGAGTGCAGTACCGAGACTTTGAGGGGAACTTGGACTTGGTGGTGGTAGAGGGAAATCTCGTGAGTCTCCTGGGGCGGGCGTGGTTCGAGGCCCTAGGCATAACGATTGGGGGAGTGAATAAGTGCGGGGTGCGGGACTGGGGGGCGGTGTGCCGGGAATTCCCCGAGGTCTTTGACGGGAAACTGGGGTGTTATAAAGGGCCCCCGGTGTCGCTCCACTTAGACCCCACAGTGACGCCCGTCCGACGGCGCTTCCGCACCGTGCCCCTGGCCCTCCGCCCGAAAATAGAGGCCGAACTGGACCGGTTAGTGGCCCAGGGAGTCCTAGAGCCCGTCCCGAACGCTCGATGGGAGACCCCGATTGTGACACCCGTCAAGCCAAACGGGGAAATCCGCATCTGCGCGGATTATAAGTGCACCATTAACCAGGCACTTCAGGCGCACGCATACCCCATACCCGTGGTCAGCCATGTCTTAGCCACACTGGCGGGGGCGCGCATATTTGGAAAGCTGGATCTCGCGCAGGTGTACCAGCAACTCCCGGTAGATGAGGTCACTGCCGAGGCGCAAACCATAGTGACCCACCGGGGGGCCTTCCGGGTGAAGCGGCTGCAGTTCGGGGTCAGTGTGGCCCCAGGGATATTCCAAAATCTAATGGATGATTTGTTGAAAGGGATCCCTGGGGTGACGCCGTTCTTCGACGACGTCCTCATCACCGCGACCACCCCGGAAAGCTTCGCCGCCCGCCTCCGAACTGTACTGGGACGCTTCCAAGCCGCGGGGCTGAAAGTGAAGCGGGAAAAGTGCCTCCTCGGGGTGCCGGAGGTGGAGTTCTTGGGATACCGGGTAGACGCAACAGGCCTGCATCCGGCGAGGGACAAGGTGAAGGCCATCGTGGAGGCCCCCGCCCCGAAGTCCAAGGCCGAGCTCCAGGCGTTCTTAGGCCTCCTGAACTTTTACCACGCCTTTCTCCCTCACAAAGCCGCCGTGGCCGAACCCCTGCACAGGCTACTGGATAAGGTGACACCTTGGGCATGGGGAGCGAGGGAGGAGGCGGCGTTTGGGGGGGTTAAAGTACTTTTTATTTCTAACGTGGTACTCGCCCACTTTGATGAAAAGCTCCCGGTAATCCTGGCGTGCGACGCATCACCGTATGGGGTCGGGGCGGTCTTGGCCCACAAGCTACCGGATGGGAGGGAAGTCCCGGTGGCTTACTACTCCCGCACGCTGTCCCCCGCGGAGCGGAACTATGCTCAAATCGACCGGGAGGGCTTGGCACTGGTGGCAGGGGTTAAAAAGTTTCACAACTTTGTGTACGGGCGGCCCTTCACGCTCGTAACCGATCATAAGCCGCTCTTGGGACTGTTTGCAGCGGACAAACAAACGCCGCAGGTACTGTCGCCCCGGGTGTTGCGCTGGTCCTTGTTTTTGGCGGGCTACCAGTACCAGTTGGAGCATCGGCCGGGCAAGGCGCTGGGTCATGCCGACGCCTTGAGCCGCCTGCCGCTGCCGCATACAGGCGAAGATCCAGCCCCGGCTCCCGCAGTATTGTTAATGGAGGAGCTGCCAAACCCCCCCCTTCAGGCTGCAGACGTGGCCGCCCGCACGTCCCGAGATCCCATTCTCTCCCGGGTCCTAAACTGGGTGGTGAGGGGATGGCCAGCGGAACAGACAGGGCCAGAGTTCATGGCATACAAAGCCAGGCGGGAAGAGCTATCCGCCTTAAAAGGGTGCTTGTTATGGGGGGACAGGGTGGTCATCCCGGGGCCCGTGAGACAAGGGGTTCTAGAAACGCTACATGAGGCCCACCCCGGCATTGTACGAATGAAAGCTCTGGCAAGGAGCTACGTGTGGTGGCCCGGGATGGACGCCGAAATTGAAACCTGGGTCCGAGGGTGCACACGGTGTCAGGAAGTCCGCCCCAATCCCCGAGAGCGCCAACCCAAAGCTGGGAGTCTACCCACAAGCCGTGGTCACGCCTACACATAGATTTTGCGGGGCCGTTTCAGGGGCTCCAGTTCATGGTGACGGTAGACTCCTACTCGAAATGGGTGGAAATAAGCCCAGTGTCTACCACCTCTGCCAAAGCGGCAATAAGGGCCCTGCGGAAAATATTCGCGACGCACGGGTTACCAGACACAATCGTGTCGGACAACGGGGCAGCGTTCACATCTGCTGAGTTTCAAGCGTTCCTCGAAAGGAACCTAATCAGGCACATACGATCAGCGCCCTTCCACCCGGCAACTAATGGACAGGCGGAGAGAACGGTACGCACCGCCAAAGAAGCCCTGAGCCGCATAACGGAGGGGGACTGGGAGTTCCGGCTGGCCCGCTTCCTTCTAACATACCGCACCATCCCAAACCCCATCTCCGGGCATTGCCCCGCAGAACTATTAATGGGCCGCCGCCCTACCACTTTATTAGACAGGCTCCACCCGGACCGAGCCCCAGAGAGAAAGCTGGTCGAGAACCGGGAGGCGCCCCGAAGCTTCCTCCCGGGGGAACCTGTCTACTTCCGGAATTACGGGGCGGGGCCTCAGTGGTTGGCCGGGCGCATCCTAAAACCCACCGGGCCAGTGTCATACGAGGTCCTAACAGATGGGGACCGGGTCCTCCATAAACACGTCGACCAGCTCCGGAGGCGGCAAGACCCCGACACAGAGATCCAGTTACCGGGAAACGCCGCGGCCGCCCCAGCATCCGATCGACTGCAAGCACCGACAGCGGAACCAGCGCCGGAAAGTCCATGGAATCCGGAGGGGGCCCCGGTGACAGCTGAACCGCCGCCGCCGCTGCCGCTGCCGTTACAGCCGCCACCGTCACCGCCTCGGCTACTACCAGAGATCCAAGCTCCTTGTGCTGGCGGACCACCCGATAGGGGCCCCGCCAGTCCGGTACCGGCCCCCCGACGATCGCTAAGAGAACGGAGGGCACCAACATACTTAAAAGACTACGTCACCTGATAGGAGACGAACTATGGGGGGAGGGTGTTGTGTCCTGGGATCAGAAGGCAGAGCTGGCGAAATACAGCCAAGCTTCGCTCTCTGAGAACAATAGGGACTAGGTTCCTGAGCTCGCCAGTAGTGAACCAATGGCAGCATTGGCGGGCGATTCAAACCCGCCAATAGGAAGATAGGGCCGTCCCCCCTAACTGTATATAGTTGGCCTCCGGCCGTTACTGTTTGTTCTTGTCTTGTGTGAAGTACGAATAAACGCGTCTTCTCTTATGTCGTCGTCCGAGTCATGAGGCCCGAAACCCAGTACTTTACAGTTTGCTTGTATTAATCATATTAATTCGTTAATTTTGACACTAGATATTAAGAAAGCTTTTGATTCTGTTGAGATACAATATTTAAAACCAGTCATAGTTGCAATGGGTTTTGGAGAACGTTTTTGAGGGCTATATCCATGCTTTATGCTGAACCCAAAGCATATGTGAAAGTTAACAACTCTAAATCTAAATATTTTGCACTTACAAGGAGAACATGACAAGGATGCCCGCTTTCTCCAATCCTGTTTGTAATAGCTATGGAACTGTTGGCATTTGTTATCAGAGAAAACCAGAAAATTACCATCATTAATGTTAAAGATAAGATTTTTAAACTTACATTCTTTGCGGATGATGTTGTCCTTTATATATCTAACCCAGATACCTTTCTTCCAGAAGTGTCTAAAATTTTAGACAGATTTAAAATCATATCCGGTTTACATACAAATCATACAAAATCAGAAATTTACCCTATTTGTCAAACAGAAGACCAGAGTGCCAAAATTAAAAATTGTTTTCCTTATTGTTGGTTTAAGAAAACTTGGGTCATATTTAGGAGTTCAAATTCCATTGAAGTTAGCAGATCTTTTATAAAACTAATTTTGTAACATTGTTTCAGAATGTTAAAAAAAACTTTAGATGGTTGGAAAAATTTACAGCTATCCTGGTTTGAAAGGACAGATTTAGTTAAATTATTTATATTGCCTAATTTTTTGTTTTATTTTAGAGCGCTTCCTATCCCGGTATCACCAGGAGTGTTTAGGGTATGGCAGAGATACTTGAACAGGTTTGTCTGGAACTATGAGAAAGCAAGGATTGGTTTTAGTATACTATACAAACCTTGCGTGTCCGGAGGTATGGCTTATCCGAATTTTTTTCTTTATTACCAAGCTGCACAGTTGTCTAGCCTTATCCATATGTTTTCCTGTAAGGAGGAACACTCTTGGACCTATATAGAATTTTTTTTTACTTACCCCAAGGACTTAGATGAGGCAACTTGGAATACTCCAGAGAGACCATTTGGAATAAATCATAGGGGACTAGAATGCTAAAGTAGGAAATTAAAAGGTAACCGGAATAACAGACAAATTTGGCCTTGGAGAACAAAATGAAGCAGGGCAAAGGCTAACAGAGTTTTGTCAAGAGAACATGCTTGTCATAGTGAACACCCTTTTCCAACAGCCTAAGAGGCGTCTCTACACATGGACATCACCAGATGGGCAACACCGAAATCAGATTGACTATATAATTTGCAGTCAAAGATGGAGAAGCTCTATCCAGTCAGTAAAAACATGACCTGGAGCTGACCGTGGCTCAGATCATGAGCTACTCATTGCAAAATTCAGACTTAAATTGAAGAAAGTTGGGAAAACCACTAGACCATTCAGATTTGACCTAGATCGCATCCCCGATAAATATACAGTAGAGGTGAAGAATAGGTTTAAGGGACTAGATTTGATAGACAGAGTGCCTGAAGAACTATGGACAGAGGTCCGTGACATTGTAAAGGAGGCAACAATCACCGCCATCCCAAAGAAAAAGAAATGCAAGAAAGCTAAGTGGCTGTCTGATGAGGCTTTACACATAGCAGAGGAAAGAAGGAAAGCTAAAGGCAACGATGAAAAGGAAAGATTTGCCCAACTGAATGCAGATTTCCAGAGAACAGCAAGGAGAGATAAGGAGGCTTTCCTGAATGAACAATGCAAAGTAGTAGAGGAAAACAATAGATTAGGAAGGACTAGAGATCTCTTCAAGAAAATTGGAGAAATCAAGGGAACATTCCATGCAAAGCTGGCCATGATAAAGGACAAAAACATTAGGGACCTAACAGAAGCAGAAGAGATTAGGAAAAGATGGCAAGAATACACAGAAGAACTATACAAGAAGGACCTCAATGTCCTTGACAACCACGACGGTATAATCACTGACCTCGAGCCAGACATCCTGGAAAGCGAAGTTAAATGGGTCTTAGAAAGCATTACTAACAACAAAGCTAGTGGAGGTGATGGTATCCCAGCTGAGTTTTTCAAAGTCTTAAAAGAAGATGCTGTTAAAGTGCTGCACTCAATTTGCCAACAAATTTGGAAAGCACAACAGTGGCCACAGGATTGGAAAAGGTCATTTCACACGCTAGCAAGGTCATGTTCAAGATCCTACAAGCTAGGCTCCAACAGTATGTGGATAGAGAACTGCCAGAAGTACAAGCTGGGTTTCGAAGAGGTAGAGGAACTAGAGATCAAATTGCCAACATTCGCTGGATTATGGAGAAAGCAAGAGAGTACCAGAAAAACATCTACTTCTGCTTCATTGACTATGCTAAAGCCTTTGATTGTGTGGATCACAATAAACTATGGCAGGTTCTTAAAGAGATGGGAGTACCGGACCACCTCACATGTCTCCTGAGAAACCTGTATAAGGGTCAGGAAGCAACAGTTAGAACCGGATATGAAACAACTGATTGGTTTAGCATAGGAAAAGGAGTACGAAAAGGATGTATATTGTCACTTTGCTTATTTAATTTATATGCAGAGTACATCATGCAAAATGCTGGCCTGGATGAATCACAAGCTGGAGTTAAGATTGCTGGGGGAAAGATCAATAACCCCAGATATGCAGACGATACCACTCTGATGGCAGAAAGTGAAGAGGACCTAAAGAGCCTCTTGCTCAGGGTCAAAGAGGAGAGTACAAAAGTGGACTTGAAGCTCAACATCAAAAAAACTAAGATCATGGCATCTGGCCCCATCACTCCTTGGCAAATAGAAGGGGAAGTCATAGAAGTTGTGACAGACTTCACGTTCCTAGGATCCCAGATCACTGCAGATGGTGACTGCAGCCATGAAATTAAAAGACACCTGCTCCTTGGGAGGAAAGCGATGGCAAACCTAAACAGCATGATAAAAAGCAGAGACATCACCCTGCCAACAAAAGTCTGCATGGTCAAAGCAATGGTATTCCCCGTAGTAATGTATGGCTGCAAGAGTTGGACTATAAGGAAGGCCAAGCGCTGAAGAATAGATTCTTTTGAACTGTGGTGCTGGAGAAGACTCTTGAGAGTCCCTTGGACTGCAAGGAGATCAAATCATTCAATCCTAAAAGAAATCAACCCTGACTGTTCCCTGGAAGGCCAGATCCTGAAGTTGAAGCTCAAATACTTTGGCCACCAAATGAGAAGAGAGCATTCACTGGAGAAGACCCTGATGCTGGGAAAGTTTGAAGGTCAAAGAAGAAGGGGACGGCAAAGGATGAGATGGTTAGACTGTGTCATCGATGCAATAAACATGAAATTGAGCAAACTTCAGCGGACAGCAGAAGACAGGAGGACCTGGTGTGATCTGGCCCATGGGGTCGCGAAGAGCCGGACTCGACTGTGCGACTGAACAACAACAACCACCAATACTTTCAACTTAAACATTTAGTATTAACCCCTGAGATCCAAGTGGGACTACACAGAGAGTTAACACCTTTTGAACAGTTTTTACTGAAAGCAACATATTAAGAAAGGTCATACAACTATTATGTATAAGATATTAATGGCCATAGATAGAGAGAATCCACCAACTTATGTCAAAGCCTGGCACCAAGATCTTGTGAAAGAATTAATAGAACGGCAATGGGAATCCATTTAGCAGGCCCCAATTTTTAAGTCTAAGAATCTTACTCTAAATACTCAAGCATATAAATGCTTGGTGAGATGGTACTTGACTCCATCAACGTTAAATTGCATAAGGCCTTCTAATTCTGCTAAATGTTGGAAATGTTGTGGGGAGGTGGAAACATTTTGGCACTGTTGGTGGGCATGTGACAGGGTTGAATCTTTCTGGGATTGTATTCACACTCAGATTTGTGAGATTATGTCATGTGACTTTACATTCACAGCAGAAGTCCTACTGCTCAATCTTTGGATCAATAATATTACATCTAAGCAAAAACAGGAATTAATTGCAATTTTATGTACAGCAGCTAAAGCACTATTGGCTAGGACTTGGAAGACAGAGGTACTTCCCTCAACCCATGACTGGCTTATTAAAGTATGTGATTTATGTGTGCGTGATAACATTTCTATGTTAATACATGAAAAAAGAAAATGACTTTTCCATCAGATTTTGAAGGATTATGGTTTCCATTTCTTAGCTTTATTTGTAAACATGAAGATGTTAAGTGGCTCTCTAGCTGGACCAAAGTAATATCCAATTTTTAAACCATGTTCGTAGGAGATATCTGATAAAGAATGTGTTGAATGGTTTGGTAATTTACTTTTATAAAGGTACTGGATTAAATAAAGAATTGGATCCAGGTTCCCATGTGGAGTAATCTGTGCATATGGAATAGTGAAAACAGGGAAATACCCCCCCATCACTTTTTCCTCATGGGAAAATGGCTGGGGGGGAGAGAGGCAGGGAGGAGAGCCCTTCTCCCCACATGGCAGTGTTCTGAGCCCATTTAGGCTGTTATTTGTTTTAGCAAACCCAGCCTTCAGGTAGGACCTGGAGATCTGCTGGAATTACAGCTCATCTCTAGACTATAAAGATATGAACGCACCACCGGAACACACTACAGTCCGCATGGAACACCGGTTGGACATTGCCTTTCTCTGTGTATTGAATGCCACCATCATCATTTGCACTGTTCTTGTTACAATTTTTATGCTGTTAGGTAGCTGTTATTTATATTTTATTGTATGTTATTGTATTCACTGTTTTATTGCTTTTAATGCTGTTTGCCGCCTTGAGCCAGTTTCCTGGCAAGGTGGGATACAAATTGAAAATAATAAATAAATAATAATAGAGAAAAGGGTTGCTTTGGAAAGTGGACTCTATGGCCGTGTACCTGACTGAGTGTTAGGTTCTTCAGTCAGTCAGTCAGTCACACAACACAGGGCTTCTTCAGAAGACAGTGTTTAATGATGAAACAGTACTAAAGACATGTGTACATTCTCTGTGTCAGTAATGACTAGATACAGCAGCGCCTACTAGGTTATACTACGTTCAAACAACCCCCCCTTCAGCAGAAGCCAATTGATACAGTTCATATGCATGGGAAGCTAAGTGGGCTAAGAAGCAAAACGGACGTAAACAGGGCTTTTAGGCAGTCGAACGCACTTTGGCACTCCAGTGTCCAGTCAAGAAATTTAGTATTGTCCACACCCTTCCCTTTCATTTTCAGGAGGTTTGTAAATGGTAAGCTCACTTGGGCAAAATTAGTGAGAAATGATCTATAAAAGTTCGCAGATCCTAAGAACGCTTGGAGCTGCCTTCGAGTTTTGCGAGGTTCTCATCCTACCACATCTTGGACTTTGGCAGGGTCCATTTCAATCCCCTGGGGGAAGATTCGATAGCCTAGGAAAGCTATTTCTGTGCAGTGAAATTCACACTTTGAAAGCTTAGCAAGGAGTTTGTGCTTGTGCAACATTTTGAGAACGTCCCTAACCAACTTGACATGGGATTCTTTGTCGGGGGAGTACAACAAAATATCATCCAGATAAACAAGGGTGCCTTTAAACAGATGCTTGTGCAGAACTTCATTTATCAGGTTCATAAATACCCCAGGAGCTCCCTGAAGGCCAAAGGGCATCACACGGTACTCGAACTGCCCCAGGGGGGTATTGAATGCAGTTTTGTATTCATCCCCCTCCTTAATCCGGACCTGGAAATAGGCATCGCGTAGATCAAGTTTCAAAAATATTTTCCCCTGTGAGACCGCTGCTAAGAGGTCTTTAATCAAGGGGAGGGGGTAGGCATTTGTGGACAAGACAACATTCAAACCCCTGTAATCAGTACATAGTCTCAAACCTCCGTCCTGTTTTCGGAACAATACCGGTGCTGCAAAAGGTGGGGAGGCAGGTCGAATAAAACCCCTTGCCAAGTTTTTGTCAATAAACCTCCTCAACTCACTTTTTTTGCCGGGCTCATGGAGTATAACTTGCCTTTAGGCAATTTCTGGTTAGGTAACAGTTCAATGGAGCAGTCACAGTTTCTGTGGGGGGGCTAAGTCTTGGTATTTGGGGGGAATCAAGTGGAGTTTTTTACTGGCCAGACAGGCGTGCATGGGTTGTTCCCTGGGAGGTTCGCCCCACTCCCTGTCCCAGCTTTGCGTTAAGCACTTGGGCAAAATGAAACAGACAATCCCCTTGTCTCACAAGATGTAAGGATCATGGTCATGGAGCCACGGGCTGCTGAGCACCAACAGGAAACGGGCCGCTGGGGTAATGACAAAAGGATTGTGTTCCCAGTGTTGCCCCGCACCCATCTGCAATGGCACAGTCTTGTATTTGCAGGGGTCTTTCATGGCAGAGTCATCCATCTGGGTAAACACTAAGGGGTCAGGGAGTATAACTATCTTAGCCCACAGTCCAGTAACTAAGGATGGATGAATCAGATCCCTCCCGCACCCCGAGTCAATTAGACCCCACACCCGTACATGGGTGTTTGGATTGATGATAGTCATAGTCATGAAAGGGGGGGGGGTAACTGCTCACCATTTTCTTCACCTCGGGACGTGGGACCTGCTGGTCAGCGCTGTTTACAGCAGGTCCTGTCCCTTTCCCGCCAGCTGGAAGTCATCCTCACAAGACGAGTCTGTCTCCTCTTCTTGCAGGCTAGCTTGCAGAGTGTGGGGGGTATTCGGGCAGGCAGTTTCTTTGCTGGGGTGTCAGGCTGCTTTTTCTCTCCGCTCTTCTTTGGGGGGGTCACCAGTCCTGACTCTGGACATGTAGTGGCAAAGTGGTTGGATTCCCCACATTTCAGGCTCAAATCCTGTTTCATGTGGAGTTCGCGTGTACCTTCTTTAGGTTTTGCGGGCATTTTGGGTTTCACCGCGCCACGGTACTCTTCCCCAAGGTGGCTGCATCATCGATGCGAATAGTGTGGAGGCGGCTCTCCGTATCAGCCGCTTCTCTCATCCAGGCGAGCAGGGACACCGGCTTCAGGCTGTGGAGAATTGTTCCCCTTAGCTCCGTGTTGAGTCCCAACACCCCATCTGGCCATTCCCGGATCTTGGCCACATGGCGACGGAACTCTTTGGTATACTCACGCACAGATTTCTTCCCTTGGCAGAAGGTGTGCAGGAAAGCTTGAGTGCTTTTGCTTGCATTTGTATCCTTATAATGCGCCCGGAGGGCCCACATGAACGCATCGACCTTTCGGAGCTCCTGGCCGTCCTCATGATGTAGGCTTACATACCAATCAGCCGCTCCTTCCCGTAAGCATTCCTCATTGGGGAACAGGTGGCCCCAGTTCCCAAAAAACTTTTCCACCCGCACCAAGAAGTATGCCAACTTCTTGGGCGCCCCGTCAAACATCGTCTCCAGCAATTTGGCCGGGGGGGGGAGTTCCCTTCCTGGTACCCCTTTGACCCTCCTCAGATTTAAGGGGGGGAGTACCGGCTGCTGGATCGGTAGTTGCTGACCAGGAACTCCTTGGGCAGGTGGTTCTTGCGCCAGTGGTGCCTGGGGGGGCAGGTAGCCGCTGATCAAGTTCCCACTGCACCACCTCCATTATCAATTCTGGCAGCTTTTGGAACGACTCCTCAACCATCTGGAAAAGTCAGTCCTGACCACGCTCTAACAACCCCAAACAGGTAATGTAGTCCTGAGATTCAGCTGGTTTTTGCATCCCAGCCTCCGGCTCAGGCACCGTGCTCAAAATGTAGACCACCCGATCGTATTGACTTTCCCGACAGCGCCCAGGGGTAAGGGACCAAGTCTCAACTGTGTCCATTTAGAACCTTCCCCAGTCTCGCCTCTTCGGTTGGGTAGTCATGCTGGCGTATGCCCTGCCAAACGGGTCAAAGTACCTCTCACCCAGTTCCTCATCCAGAGGGCTGGTGGTCAGTACCATAGTGGTAGGTACTGAGTCTCCTGTGGTAGTTACCACGTTAACATCCTCCTCTTCCCCGCTCATCTCGGTTAATGAGAGATACAGTTCAAAGGAAGAAAAGTATGTTTACTGACACTTTGTCAGGTTCTTCAGTCAGTCAGTCACACAACACAGGGCTTCTTCAGAAGACAGTGTTTAATGATGAAACAGTACTAAAGACACGTGTATATTCTCTGTGTCAGTAATGACTAGATACAGCAGCACCTACTAGGTTATACTACATTCAAACAACCCCCCCCCTTCAGCAGAAGCCAATTGATACAGTTCACATGCGCGGGAAGCTAAGCGGGCTAAGAAGCAAAACATTCTAGGAACCGTTACAATTCCCAGCGAGGCTCCTGCAGCTAGAACAAGGTCAGGAGCTGTGTGAAAAACTTCAGAGGAAAGGAAAGAGGCAGCAGCACTCTTCCCACATACCATTGACATGACAGGGTTACCTGACACTGAGGTCCTTGTCCTCCCCAGGCTCCATCCCCAGATCTCCTGGAGTTTCCCAGCCTGGATCTGGCAACCCTACCTCCTGGTAGCCACAGGAGAGTTGGCAACCCTACTGGGAACCTGTAGTGTGGCCCTAAGATTAACAGCAGATATGAGGCTGTTTGCAGAGTGGAGAGTAGAGATTTTTGCTGCTAGGGAAAGTGGGGAGATAGCAGTTAAGTTAAGGACTAGTGGATATCCTCCTTATCACCTGTGGAGGACACCCCTGCTTCATAAGCAGACATTGCATTATTTGGGTTGTCTATTTTATCTAGTGTATAATTTCTTTTAGTTGCCTCTATAATCCAAAATCTTGTATGATGAAAGAGATTTCTCTCAATGGAAAATGTGTGCATGCAAAATTACTTAGAAGTCTGAAAGCATTGTTCAAAGCTCTGGAAAAAACATAGTGGTTTCTCCACAGGAAGTCTGTGATGCTGCTTATAATAAGAACAAATCTTTCAGAGCAGGTGACAGTGAGTTTAATGTTTTGACTCAGGGACATTATTTTCCCTTCAAGTATTGCTATGTGTTACTGATGCAACGAACATGAAATTTAGCAAACTCTGGAGGACGGCAGAAGACAGGAGGGCCTGGCTTGATGTGGTCCATGGGGTCGCAAAGAGTCAGACTTGACTGTGTGACTGAGCAACAAAAAATTGCTGTGTGCAATGTAAATGCATTTAAGATGATGGCTGATATCTAGGAGTGCCTCGACCAAAATCTTAGCCAATTGGATTTTTAGTTGATTACTCAATTAAATTTGAAAACATACTTCCATTGTTATCAGACAATGCACGTGTATATCATAGCAATCATACTCTTAGATGAGACAATGACCAGTTTCCCACTAGCCGCTACTCCATCCTCGCTCTTCCTCCCCCCGATTCTACATGTCAATTTCCCACTACTTGCTGCACAGCCGCATTTTGCCCTCGCAGCTTCACCCGATTTTCCCTGCGTCTTCTCAATCCTCTTTTTTGAGGATCGAAAAGACGCGGGGGAAATTCGGTGAAGCTGTGGGGGCAAAATGCGGCCGCGCAGCAAGTACTGGGAAACGGACACATAGAATTGGGGGGGGGAGAGCGAGGATGGAGCAGTGGCTGGTGGGAAATCTTCTTTGTGTATAACAGAAGAGTGAATGTCTCTTCTAACTCGGCACTTGCCATTTTTATACGTACTTGAGAACCCCAGAAGAGCCCTGCTAGATCAGATAGTCCATCTAGTCCAGTATCCCGTTTTTCATACTGTCCAGCCAGTTTGTCTTGAAAGCTCACAAGCAAGGGCACAAAGACAAAGGCTTTCCCCTGTTTTTCTTCCCAGCAACTGATTTTCAGAGGTATGCACTGTATTAATACAGAGGTTTCATTTAGCCATCTTGGCTAATAGCCATTGATGAACCTATCTTCCATACATTTGTCAATTCTGCTTCAATGTCACTCTAGTAGCTGTCACAATATCCTGAGGCAATGAGGACTGCAAGTTAACTATGTACTGTGTGAAGACGTATTTTGTTTTGTAGATTCTGAACTATGGCCCATCAATTTCATTGGATGCTTATGAGTTCTAGTACTGACAGAGAGAAGAAGCTATTTTTAAACACTTCCTCCACGCTGTGCATAATTTTACAAATCTCTATAATGTCTGCCTTCTGGTAGTCTTGCTTTCTAAACTGAAAAGCCCCAAACTTGACTAGATGGATTGTTGTTCTTCAGTGGATTTTTCACTAGATTTCCCATTGAGTAGGATTTGTGTTTTGTTTTTTGTTTGAATTACAGTGAATAGGTATCTGTGGGAAACCTTTGAATTTCCCCCATACAGATGACAAGGGCAACCCACATTTGGCAAGTTATTGATTTCTAATTAATCTTTACTAAAATTAAATGAGATATCTGTGTGTGAATATTAATTCCAAATATAAAAAACTATAAAAGCAATACCTTTTCTGTTAGTAGGTGTTATTAAAAAGTTTAAGAAACTACCACCTCACTGAGGTGGTATATCCTTATCTAGATGGCATGTTGATGCTCATATGATTAAATGCCTTCCATACAAAATAATTCCTCAACCATTAAAAAGAATACCTTGATGCTGACTCCATCACCTACATATGGGTTCAGAGAGAAGAAGACCAATGAAGACATGCTGAAGCAGATGTTCTCATGTACCCATTGGAGTAGACTTGTGTTGTCCCTAAATGTTTCCACAAACATCTGCACACAGTGGCTATTTTGAATTTCCAAAAGGAGCTGCAAATGTGGAGGTGCAGTAGGCCCATGGCCCTTGTGATCTCTATTCTGTTATATATGTGAGAAGGTCTTTTTTTTGGCATGAAGGAATTATATTCACATATGTTGTACAAGCATGCTGGAGTGATGCAGTCCAAACAGCAGTGAAGACCAGACAATATATTACTTTGGGAAACTGTGATTAGATCCAACCAAAAGGTAATTTAGCTTTTAAAGAACTGCTGTACCATATTGGTCACAGGTAAAATGAAGTTGAATGCCTGGTGTTGCTGCGCTTCGTGTTGCGTTCACCATAATAAAAGTATGAAGAGCTTAATAGTCAATAGAGCTATATTTATCATTGCAGTATATATGTCGAAGGGAAACACGGGAGACATTTGCAGCTGTTAAGTTTGGAGTCACAAGTTCTCCCTCCTTTCTTATGTTTGTGGGATATATTGACCTTGTATCCCCAGTTGCAGGAGTGGAATTGGATGTTTGTGTATAGACTATTGAGGTGGATTCTATTAGTGTTCTGATGTTACCAATGTGCCATTCCATTGTTATGAGTCCAGGGGTTTGCTGTTTGCGCAAAGTGACTTTCAGACATGGTTCCTGTTGGTAAAGTTTCTGCTTCTATGATGAAGAAGGGAAGAAGAGATTGGATTTATACCCCGCCCTTCACTACCTAAGGGAGTCTCAGAGTGGCTTACAAACTCCTTTCCCTTCCCCTCCCCTCCCCACAACAGACACCCTGTGAGGTAGGTGGGGCTGAGAGAGCTCTGACAGAAACTGCTCTTTTTCAAGAACAGCTGTGCCAGAACTATGGCTTGCCCAAGGTCATCCAGCAGGTGCAAGTCGAGGAGTGGGGAATCAAACCCAGATTAGAGTCCACGCACTTAACCACTTCACCAAACTTGCTTTCATGATCTAGGCTTCAGCCATAGACAGCAGTGTGATATAGCCCCATGTTTTAACCCTTTCAGGTGAAATATGGCTTTCCTAGGGTGGCCAAGTTGGTATGCTGTGACAGGCTGTAGAAGTAGGCCCCTTTCAAACAGCCTATGTAATCGATTTTAGTTGCAGGTTGCTAACACGTTTGTGGGTCATTTCAAACACAACTGTTTTGGCTCCTGGATGCTAATGGATTTTATTTACCTTTTCAAACAAAGCTGCTTGTGTCCTGTCTGCAAAGCAGGGCTGAACTGTTTTTGTTTTTTTAAAAACCCTCCTTTCTTCCAATTTCAGGTATTCTTTGTTCTTCTGAATCACTGTAGTGTGGTGTTTGAAATGTCCGTGGCACTTCTGAAACTGCCACTTCCCCCCTTCCCTTTTTGCAGTGTGTTCTGTTTTGTCTTTTAAAAAAAGATTCTAACTTTTCCATTATAGAGCTAGACCAATTAAATGCTTTATTGCCAGCAGTCAGATGACAGCTGCAAGTATTGAATTGTTATATTGGTCTAGTGCTATAGTGCAAAAGTTAGAACTTTTTTCTTTCTTTATTTTAAAGATGAAATAGAATGTGTGGCAAAAGGGGTGCTGGGAAAAAATGGCATAGAATTGGGGTGGCAAGGGATAACAACCTGTTTAAAACAACAGTGTAGCAGGGGCTTTAGTCAACACGCAAAATTCTGTGCTTCCTGGCTGTGTAGATGGAGCCAACAAAGAAGAGGGGGCAGTACTTTTTTTGGCTCTCTATAGATTTCAGTAGAAGTATTTTAATTTTCACTACCTCTTTTGCTGATAAAAAATTATATGTTGCAGGTGGTAGGGCTATAATCAAAGGAAGGTTAGGAACGCAAGGTTATGCCCCACTTTCACCAAGTCATGACACTTTGCCAACCTCCAGGCAGCACCTGGAGATCTCCCACTAATTCAATTTGACAACATATTTCAATTGAACTCCAAATGACCAAGATCAGTTCCCCTGGAGAAAATGGCTCCTTTGCAGGGTGGACTGCTGAGAACAACTTATTGGTGATCCCTGGTCCAAAAGACATCCAGCTGTCCACGACCAGGGCCAGGGCCTTTTCCACCCCTGCTGCAGGTAATACTGAGTAGACAGTACTGACCATGAGGGACAGATGGTCTGATTCAATACAAGACAGCTTCATGTGTTCATGTGTAAATAAATTAAATGACTGGCTCCTATTCACCTTTATGTGCAGAGATGCACAATGTGCTCTTGACCTGGGATCTCTTACAATGTATCACGCTTTTTCTTCTCTCTCCCTCATTCATTCATCATAATGATAGGGACTTCGGTAGTAAATAATAACAGTAAGATGCCAAGCGTACCAAGGTGTTCCATTGCTGCCGAAACAAAAGGTTTCAGTTCTCAAAAATGTGCAATCTGTAGTTCCTGATGAGAATCAGATTACAAAAATCCTCCTGAGACCTAATTTCTAATATGAGAAGAGTGTTAGGCTTTATCATACAATGCATCTATTCTTGAAGTCTTCGTAATCATACATCTTTGAACTGGCAGTGAAAAGCTTCATACAAAAGTGTTTGGATTGGAGATGGCCTTTTACTGTCATATTTCAAAAGCATAACTCTTCTATCTCATCTTTTCTTCCTTACAAAGAACAAAGAAGAAGAAAGTCTCAGCTTCGATCCCATGGTGGTTACCGAAGCTTTGTCTACCACGTTTCCTGTTTGTAACTGCAAAACATTTAAACTGCAATTTAAGTTCCCAGATCAACTCAAAGTTGGGTCAAGAAGCACAAGCCTTAAAAGCCTGTGACACTGTCAGCCTTCAACCCCATTTTCTCCCATTTGTTCTTTCAGCAAAAAGCGGAAAAGAAAGGTATGTATCTTTCTTCTATGCCAGCAATTCTGGGTGTGCATATTGAGAATGTCTTCCTGAAGGCTCAACTTTTATATTAATAATATCCAGGGCTTTTTTTTTCCTGACGGAACGTTTTAGAACGAAGTTCCGGAACCTCTTCGACAAAATTCTTTTAAAAATGTTTAAAAGTTCATGAGTTTTCAGTATACAGATTGAAAATTTCATTTTCTTCTTGAGAGTTCTGGCACTTCTTTTGCCAAAAAGAAGCCCTGATAATTAGACATTACTATCAATATCAAAAAACGTAGATAATCTCTACTGGTGGGATAAGGGGGTCTTCCATTAAAACTTGTCAGGAAGGAAACGTATACTTTATATTGCTTCAGTATTTAAGGGACTTTTATTTTTATCCTGTGCCTTTTTCCATTTGGAGCATGCACTTTGAATATTTAGAACCCAGTTAATGGCTCTAATTAATTGCAATATAAAGATCCCTTTTCATCTATTCAAATCTGTCTTGAAATGGCATAAAGGTGACTGTTTAGTGTATGTTGATTCAAGATTATTCAGTTACTTAACGGATTTACATTCCGTGGTACTGAACTTCATCTATATCATTTGTTAATTGGGATAGTTGGGGAGGGCTCCTCAGTAAAGGCAGAATTAAAAGTCTGCAACTTCTTCCCTGACTGACTTGGCTTGGACTAAGAAAAAGCCATACCTTTGTAATTCAAAGTGCTCTGGCTCCTGAGAGGTTTGGTACACCTAGGCCTTCTACCCCTCCTCTCTTAATCCTAACCTACAGGCCTTTTTCATGCAATCCTCTGTGATTACCAATTAGGGTCTGCTGTTCACACTACTTTATAGTGTGATTTTGGATTGCCTTTCCCTACCCAGCCATGCACAGAAGTTTCTCTGAATGTTATGTTTTCTAGTATGAGTCCTAATGAGCTATCAGTCATAGTATTCTTAAATGCCCTGGAACATCTGTCATCTTCTGCTTCTGTTCCATTTGCTAATTGTTCATCTGCTACTTGAATTAACCTCCTTTTAGTCTTTTTTTCTGTAAATGGAGGAGCGGCACCATCTCCTTGCCTCTGTTTACCTCTTCCTCCCTTCAATTATCAACCCAGCCTTAGAGCAAAAGACACATTGCACAGAACACCCAAATAGCATTCACATGTTTTCTTTTAGATGATGTGGCAAAATCGGCCTTCGTATAAATAGTGAGAGGGTTTTTAAAATGACTGTAAAATGGAGGAAATAGAACAAAGTACAGTGGCACCTTTAAGACCAACAAAGTTTAATTCTGGGTATTAGTTTTTGTGTGCATGCGTCTGAAATGTGCCATTGAACTCAAACTTTGTTCTATTGCTTTAGACCAATATGGCTACCAACCTGAATGTAAAATGTAGGACATGAAGTAGGCTGATGTTTAAATAGCTACTGAAAAATTACCAAGTTTGAAGAACAGTTTAGGGATGTTTCTGACATGATATTTCCCTGCTCGTATTTTAAAAATTTAGACAAAGATGACATCAGAAGCTGACTATAGACATATGTTCAGTTTGTAATTATGTAACCTCTGTCAAATTTCCCAGCATCATGTGAAAGAAGCCTTTCAAAAATCTCCCTTATGTACAGTTTTATAAGGCATAAGTGCTCAAGAATAGAATTCAGTACCACTACTCCTGACATACTACTTGGGGTGATATCCATCCTTATTCTAATTGCCAAAATGTGCGGATATCTATTCCCACCAACAGGGGGCTCACTCTCCCCCAACAGCTTTTCCTACATAGTCAGTAGGCTTCCTGGGTTTGTATAAAAATCCAAAAAGTGAAAAAATCCCTTCAGGAACGGTTGAATTCCCCAAAAACCCTTTTGAAATGGCTTCTGCAGGGACCTAACTCCAGGCATCAACGGTGAGAGATTAGAATGTTCGGGGGGGGGGGGCTTCTAACTAGTTTTGTCAGTAAAAGGGTGGGGGAAGGGCCCTTTCCAGGCCTATTCTGGCCTTTCAGGGAGGGGGAAGGGAGCCTTGGGGCCAGGCCTCACAAGAGTTGCCAGTGCCAGGCTGGGGGATTTCTAGAGATTTTGTGGTGGACTCTAAGGAGGCAAAGGATGAGATGGTTAGACAGTGTCATCGATGCAACGAACATGAAATCGAGCAAACTTCAGCGGACAGTGGAAGACAGGAGGGCCTGGCGTAATCTGGTCCATAGGGTCGCGAAGAGTCAGACTCGACTGTGCGACTGAACAACAACTAAGGAGGGCTGGGTTTGGGTAGGGAGAGGCCTCAGCTGGGTATAATGCCACAGAGTCCACCCTCCAAAGCAGCCATTTTCTGCAGGGAGACAGACCTCTGCTGTCTAGAGTCCAGTTGTAATTCTGGGGGGTCTCCAGGGCCCATTTGGAGGTTGGCCACTCTAGGCCTGGCAGCAGTCTAGGGTTGCCAGATCCCCCCTGATTTGCATGATTCACCTAGTCTCGGCTGCTTGCTACCATTCATCAGCAGCCACCCTATGAAAGCCAGTGAGGTGCAGCAGTTAGAGCTTCAAAGTAGGGTCTGCAAGACCCAGGTTCAGATCCCCATTTTGCAGTGGAAGGTGACTGCGTGATTTTGGACCAGTCACATATTTCAGCCTAACCAACCTCACAGGGTTGTTGTGCAGATAAAAAGGAGGAGGGAATAATGAAAGCTGCTTTGGCCCTCACTGTGGAGAAAGACTGTAATTTTCCTAGGTAGAGGCTGGGGGATGGAGATGGAAAACAGGAGACAGAGAGGCAGATAAAGGTAGGTTGGCTGTTGGTTGGGAAGGAAATAGGGTTGCCAGCTCCAAGTTGGGAAGTCCCTGGACATTTGAGGGGTGAAGCCTGGAGAGGGTGGGATTTGAGGAGGGGAGGAACTTTGGACTGGTGTAATGCCATAGACTCCACCCTCCAGCCATTTCCTCCATGAGAACCATCATTGCCAACCTCTGGGTGAGGACTGGAGATCACCCAGAATTACAACTGTTGTCCAGGAGACAGAGATCAGTTCCCCTGGATAAAATGGCTGTTTTGGAGGGTTGAGTCTATGGCAATATACCCTGCTGAGGCTGCTTGCCTCCCCAAGCCTCACTGTCCCAAGGCTCCATCCCCAAATCTCCAGGAATTTCCCAACCTGGAGCTGGCAGCCCTAAGGTGAATTGATCTCTGTAGCTGGGAGATCCGTTGTGATTCCCAGAGTGCTGCCACTGCAGCTGGGGTGGGGGGGTGAGTGGAAGCTGGGTGGCTGAGAGCACTGCCACCACTGTTGCTGCTGCTCTGCGCAGTGGGGGAGGAAGCAGGCAGGAGGCTGGGAGAGTGATGGGGGCAGAAAGAGAGAAAGAGTGATGAAGTGGGGAGGCAGAAAAACACAGAGAAAGATGACAGATCAGAAAGAGAGAGGAAGTCACATGCATGGAGCAGAAATAGAGTAAGAAAAGGGGGGCAGAGGGGAGAAATAGTATGAGATAGGTAGGGGGTGAGCAGAGGAAGCAAAGGTGTGATGAATGAGATAACCATCCCGCAAGTTTCTTTCGGGTCTCCACTTGTCTGAACACTAACAGACAGTGCCATCCTAAGCAGGGCTACATTCTTCTAAGCCCATCTGACTTCAGTGAACCTATACAGTGTAACTCTGCTTGGGATGGCACTGAGAGTTCTCAGTCTTTCTTAGCATCAGATTTAGCATTCGTGTATACTGTTTATCCCAGAAGCTGGGCTATATCAGAATTGACTGAGAGGGGAACGTAGAAAACAGAGAGATAATTATCAACTCAGCAGCATGGATTGTCCAAAACACAGGCACATGCATTCACATATTAACTATTTATTGTTGGTTCAACCAATGGCAATAAAATAGATCTGGATTTAACCATTGGTCTCTGTGATTATTAAGATTAAAACAAATATTTGAGATGGATAAGGTTCAGTGTTTCTGAACCTTAAGCAGCACATGATAAATAAGAAGCACCATAAAGAAAATATAAAATATATACTTTAAAGTATGTGGAAACGAACACAGAAAATAAACCTTGGTAGGAGCTTTTAGCACCTTTGTAGATGACAGCAACAGTGCATTCATTTTAAATACCTTGCTCCAAAAACTCTCCCACTGATTTCAGCAAGATGAATTATTATTATTCAGGATCAACGAACACATTGAAATCTCCTCTGTCATGTTTTGTGACTGCCTGTTGTTATGATCACAGAAGAATCCCTGGATGGAGTCTGTCAGTAAGTGTTATGGCGTATGTGAAGAGCCGGCCTCTGACTCAAAGAACCTTCCTTCTTTGCAGTGGCCTCTTCAGCTGGAGGAAAGCTCCTAGTGCCAGAGAAGGTGCCACCATTAGTGGAATGGATCCTCAGGATCCAACCTTAATATGATTCTGCATGTGTGCTTTATAAGTTATTCATTTTTAGAGAGCAGTTTGACTTACCACCAACTTAACACCACTAACCAGCACTATGAGTCAACATTCCTATAGGGCTGACAGTAGCTCTGTAAATATTACAGTTTGAGAGACAGTACTGCGTGTAGTGGTTAGACTGTTTGCCCTAGGGTCTGGGAGGCCCAGGTTCTAACTCCCCACCCTGCAGTGGGAACTTTTTGTGTGGCCCTGGTCAGTTACACACTCAGAGCCTTACCTGAGTATTGTTGTGTATTGTTGTGAGGACTGAAGGGAGGAGGGGAGAACTCTACTAGGTGCTTTGAGTCCCCGTTGGGGAGAAAAGGCTGACAATTCTGGCATGGGAAATTCCTAGTGCTCTGGCAGCAGTGCCTGGTGTGGGTAAGGAAGTCAGCAGGAATGTAATTCTGTAGAGTTGACACTTTGAGGCTGCCATTTCCTCCAGGAGAACAGAACAGGTCTGGAGATCTCTTGTCATACCAGGAAACTCCAGGCCTCACCGGGAGAATAACAACCTTAGGAGAAAGGCAGGATAAATGAAATACATACATACTTATGATTCTTCTGTGTTGAGTAATTATCACGTTTCATTCCATTCCCGTGGAGCTGGCTATTGGCTGTTCCTTACACATCTGTCCATACATATAGGATGTATGGACATTCAAGATAAAGAGTGAATGGGGCTTCACAGATATTGAAGGCCTGTTTTTGAACTAGCAAAGGAGAGGAGAGTTTGGAACTGATCTGTGAACCAACAATGGACTTCTACACATAAAATAGTATTTCAGGTGTACAGAAAGTTTTGATTGCTAGGCTGGTCTTTATCATCTACTGTAGTTTCTATTTCTGTGAAGATAAATCCAGGTGGTCAGCCATGTTGGTCTAAAGCAGTAGAATAAATTTAGAATGATAGAATCATAGAGCTGGAAGGGGCCATACAGACCATCTAGTCCAACCCCCTGCCCAATGCAGGACCAGCCTAGAGCATCTCTGACAAATATTCGTCCAGCCTCTTCTTGACCAGCCTAAAGCATCTCTGACAAATATTCATCCAGCCTATTCTTGACCAACCTAAAGCATCTCTGACAAATATTCATCCAGCCTCTTCTTGACCAGCCTAAAGCATCTCTGACAAATATTCATCCAGCCTCTTCTTGACCAACCTAAAGCATCTCTGACAAATATTCATCCAGCCTCTTCTTGACCAGCCTAAAGCATCTCTGACAAATATTCATCCAGCCTCTTCTTGACCAGCCTAAAGCATCTCTGACAAATATTCATCCAGCCTCTTCTTGAAAGCTGTCCGTGAGGGGGAGCTAACCACCTCCCGAGGCAGCTGATTCCACCTTTGAACCACTGTGACGGTGAAAAAGTTTTTCCTAATATCCAGCCAACACCTTTCTGCATGTAATTTAAAACCGTTGCTTTGGGTCCTATCCTCTGCTGCCAACTGGAAGAGCTCCTTGCCCTCCAAATGACAGCCTTTCAAATATTTAAAGAGAGCAATCATGTCCCCCCTCAATCTCCTCCAAACTAAACATTCCCAAGGTAATTATTTCATCCAACAAAAACTCAGAGGGAATTTTCATAATGCACAAGTGTTATTAGAAAACCAATTTAAACATAGTCATTGGTAGATGCAAATTTCTTTATGCCTTTAGAAAAGTTGGTGCTATATTAGTGAATAATACTAGAAAATAATACTGGGAAGTGGATGAAGTGTGCCTTTTTAAAATAAAAAAAATGAAATTACAATTTTAATTGCTTCTGCAAAATGCTTAAGTATATATTTCAGCAGGCACAAATTCCAGTATTTTGCTAATGAACAATCTGTGTTCTATCACTGAAAACAAAGGCATTCAAGAATCTAGTCTGGAGATCTGATTAGAGTGTCGGCATGGGTCTGGATCCCCCCTCTGTCATCAAGCTTGTTGGGTGACCTTGGGCCTGCCACATACATTCAGCCTTACCTAGACCACAAGGTTGTTGTGAGGATAAAATGAGGAAGGGCTGCTCTGAACAGAAAAAAAAAATCCACCAAGAAAATCAATTGGCATAGAAATGCTTCCATGTGGGCCAAAGGCTGTGTTGGTCAGGGACATGCCATTTGCAGCCCTGTTTTTGCTTTCAATTTACAAAATATAGCTGCAGAGGCCTCAAACAAAAGTGAAAGATTTGTACTGGAGGGTGGGGAGGAAGGTTCTTTTCTACTACAGATTGTCCCAAGCTCTTTTTGCCCTTAAATTAAATTCTTTGCGTCTTATAGGCATGTTATACTTTCTGATAATCAGAGGTCTGCATGTATTCTGCACTTCTACAACTGCTGTGTACAAAGCCAGAAATTAATACCAGGTCCCTTATTAGAGAATTCAATATTTAGTGCTTAATGTTGTAAAAACAGGCACACAAGCGTGTGGCTGATACCTGATAAAACAAATATCAGAAACTGCTCTGGAGCGTATGAAGTATGAACTGAATCTCCACTGGCAAGAGGAGAAGATCTGGTCGTATATACAGCTCTTATGGCTGCCAACTTTAATATTGCTTGCCCTTTAATATCTCTTCTATCTGCAGGTGAGGTTTTACTCCATAGAAAACTGAAACAGAAATGGGGGGGAAACCCAGCCTTAAGAAGCAACAAAGTTGGATGAGAGAAAAAATATTTTGAGAAACTAATTAAACAAAATTTCTTACAAAGTGCACTGAAATTAAACTTTAAAAATATTGGCACATTCCAGCCTGGAAGTGGTGAATATTTGAACTAAGAAGTCCTGAATTTATATCACCTTTGGATATTTCTAGGTTAAAAATCTTGAACCAATAAAACAGGACCAATAATTCAATATATCTAGGTTGATATCCTTGAACCTCATTAAAACAAGAGCAGTCATGTTTTGGCCTCCAAGGCCTTCCTCTGTGGTCAGATTTTTGTATATACATGCACACTACGACATATAAACACGTGTTAGTGCCAAGGCAGGTTGATTATATGGACTGAGAATGAGTAAAAATTATTCAATAATTCATATATAAAAATAAACAATTTAACTAGATAAAACTTTTATTGCTTTTTTTGGAATTAATTACATTCCAATTATCCTGTGTGGCAAAAGAATTGGATTGGATGTGGGTTATAAGAACATAAGAGAAGCCAATGTTGGATCAGGCCAGTTGCCCATATAGTCCAACACTCTATCACACAGCAGCCAAAAATACGAGGTATCATCAGGAGGTCCACCAGTGGGGCCAGGACACTAGAAGCCCTCCCACTGATGCTCCCCACCAAGCACTAAGAATACAGTGCAACACTTGCCCCAGCCTGAGAGTTCCCATCTATACCGTGTGGCTAATAGCCACTGATGGACTTCTGCTCCATATGTTTATCTAATTCCCTCTTGAAGCTGTCCATGCTTGTGGCCGCCACCACGTCTTGTGGCAGTGAATTCCACGTGGTAATCACTCTTTGGGTGAAGAAGTACTTCCTTTTATCCGTTCTAACCCAACTGCTCAGGAATTTCATTGAGTGCCCATGAGTTCTTGTATTGTGAGAAACGGAGTAAAGTACTTCTTTCTCAACCTGCTCTATCTCATGCATAATCTTGTAAACCGCGATCATGTCACCCCTCAGTCATCGTTTCTCCAAGCTAAAGAGCCCCAAGCTCTTTTGGTCAGTCTCTGCCAGTTCGGACCATATCAATGTATATTTATATTTAGGATTTTTGGCTCCAGTGTGCATCACTTTGCACTTGGCCACACTGAACCCCATTTGCCACGTTGATATCCACTTCCCCATCCTCGACAGATCCCTTTGGAGTGCCTCACAATCCTCCCTGGTTCTCATCAGCCTGAACAACTTTGTGTCATCTGCAAATTTAGCCATTTCACTGCTTATTCCCAACTCAAAATCAATAATAAACAAGTTATAAAGCATCAGACCGAGTACTGATCCCTGTGGTACCCAACTACTTACCACCCTCACTGAGAAAATTGCCCATTTATACTCACTCTCTGTTTCCTATTAATCAGCCAGTTCTTGATCCACCAGAGGACTTGTCCTTTCATCCCGTGACTAGTGAGCTTTCTTAGGAGCCTTTGATGAGGAACATTATCAAAAGTGTTCTGGAAGTCAAGGTAAACAACATCTATTGGGGTCCCCCTTGTCCATAAGTTTGTTCACTCCCTCAAAAAACACTAACAGGTTAGTGAGACAAGATCTTCCCTTACAGAACCCATGCTGAGTCTGCCTCAATAGTTTTTGTTCATCAATGTGCCTACTAATTCTTTCCTTAATAACAGTTTCTACCAAGTTACCCGGTATTGATGTCAGACTGACTAGCCTGTAATTTCCTGGATCTCCTCTGGAACCCTTTTTAAAGATGGGAGTGACATTAGCTACCTTCCAGTCCTCAGGAATGGAGGCAGATTTTAATGAAAGATTACATATTTTTGTCAGGAGATCCACAAGTTCACATTTGAGTTCTTTCAGAGCTCTTGGATGAATGCCATCCGGGCCTGGTGATTTATCAGTTTTTAAGTTGTCTATCAGTTGTAGGACCTCCTCTCTCGTCACCTCAATCTGACTCAGGTCTTTCAACACCCCTCCCCAAATCAGTTGTTCTGGAGTGGGCAAGCACTTCTCATCTTCCACAGTGAAGACAGAGGCAAAAAATGCATTCAGTTTCTCAGCCATTTCTCTGTCATCCTTCAGTACTCCTTTTACCCCTTGGTCATCCAAGGGCCCCACTGCCTCCCTGGCTGGCTTCCTACTTCTAATGTATTTGAAGAAAGTTTTATTGTTGGTCTTTATGTTTTTTGCGATATGCTCCTCATATTCCCTTTTTGCTTGCCTGATCACAGACTTGCATTTTATTTGCCACAGCCTGTGTTCCCTTTTATCAACCTCACTGAGACTAGCTTTCCACCACTTAAAGGAATCCTTCTTACCTTTTATAGCTTCCATTACTTTGTTTGTTAACCATCCATGCTTTTTTCTATACCTGTTATCTTAAACTTTTAATCCCACACATCCAAGGAATGAAGGTTTAATAGTGCTTGCTGTGAAAAATGTATATAACAAAGCTTCTCAAATGAAAAATTATGTTCAATTAATTAATGACCAAACAAATTGTAATTAAAGATGGCAAACCTTATAACATACATACCTGATTATGGCTATCATAACTCTCAGAATGTGCGTATATGTATCAGCTTTTAACTGACAGTAATTTTCTACTAATCAAAAACCTCATATATAATGGCGGGGGGATGATGCAATCCACATGATGAATGAGTAATCCAAAAAAAGGAAGGGGGAAAGGGGGGAGGGGGAAACTGTGAAAGAGAAAGGGGGGAGGGAAAGGGAGGCATGGGGGAAAAACCCAAACCAAACTAAGTTACAGCATTCCACAGATGTATAAACCCTGTCCATATGAAAGAAATATAATCACTGTGGGCACATCCAGTCAATATCCTCATTTAGTCCTTTTGGTATAAGTGTTCCCAGAGTGAAGATCCAGAACGCCTACCTTCTTTTTAAAAGTTGTGCTGTTGAGAGTACTACAGTACAAACTGATCTCTACAGGTGCCAATTCCTATTTAGCAGGGGATAGCTTCCATCCTTATAATCTAAAAAAGAATTTGCTTTATTCCCAGTTTTTGAGATTAAGAAGGAATTGCAGTTTGGATTCAGATTTCCACAGACAAGCCCAGGAGTTGATCAATCAATTGGCTGATAAGGGGTATTCATTTAAAATTTTAAAAATAAGCCTTTCTGTTATGTCTGCTGATCGCCACTAGGTGCCAGCAACCTTTACTAGAGCTTGACTCTCAGAGACAATAGGGACTATGATCCTGGGGGTGGTCTGCAGGGACTGTATATAGTTGGCCATCGGGCTGGTATTCTCTGTTCTGTTGTGTGTGCTAGTAAACTATGAGCTAACAATCACGCTGTGTCCTGGTTCTTCATGTGTCAAACCCACTACACAACACTTTCATAAGGCCAAAAGCACTCCAAGATCATCTTTGTTAATACCCAAAGTCAGAAAACAAATTACAAATTGGATGGTTATCACCTTCATATTTGTATACCCAAGTGAGAGGAATAATACAAAGATACTGGTACCTCCTGTCAGCAGGTCTGTAGCCATGGTGGGTATCTCAGGGCCATACCACTTGATTAACAGCCATACCCCTCAAAATGCTATTTCCAAAGTTAAAATATATTTTGAAAGTCTAAATTTAGCTGTGGTGTGCTGCACTGAGTCCTGCCTGTGCCTCCTTCTCCTCCACCATGCCACTCCAGTGCCACTTTCCCCAGCCAGCTGGTAGGCCCACCTTCTCCTGAATTGGGTCAGCCTTGATGGAAGGTGAGGGGCCCCAATCTTTGAGGCTCTCGGCTCCATCCCTGCTTTGCTGTAGCACCCTGTTGAGCCTGCCACCAAGGGGAGCTCCATGGTTCACCTTGCCTCCTCCCTGAGAAGGGAGCTCCAGGGTTGCCCCCGGTAGGGAGGGCTCCCCTAGCAATGATCCGTAGCCCTGGGTGCACCACAGCCACTCCTACCTAAGTCAGACCCCCCAGAAGTTCTGATGGATGAAAGCCTTCTACAGGGCAGCTGGCAATGAGCTTACGGTGGTGAGTCCAGTTCCTGCATCAGAGGAAGGAGTTCTGCATCCAGCTCCCATGTCAGAGGAAGACCTTCCCTGCCCCTGGGCTGGGCTGGCTGGGACTGACATGCTGGGCTAGTCAGCCAGCAATGAAGCATCCGGGGAGGGGGGAGGGGGGCTTGAAAGGGAACAGAGTCATTCTCCTGCTTGAAAGTGAGAGCTTTGGTAGAAGACAGGTATGTGCACTTGATCTCCAGAGCAGGGACACATCTGGGGCTTTTTAATTTATTTATTTTTAATTTTGTGACATCACGCCCCACCAGTTTCCCCAGTGCCCCCCCCCCTGAAAATTTCCTGGCTACAGGCCTGCCTGTTGGGGACCCCAAAATGTATTCCCCCCTCATATAACTTTTAAAAGATCTAGAAATCTTAAGGACATGCTAGTGAGGAGTACATTAAGAGAACCTACTACCAGAATTTCAACAATACAGAACGTTACCATCAGTTAAAGGTTGATACATATATGCACACTTTGAGAGTTATGATAGCCATGGTCGGGTACGTATGTTATAAGATTTGTCTTATTTAATTACAATTTGTTTGGTCTTTAATTAATTGAACATAATTTTTCATTTGAGTAGCTTTGTTATATACATTTTTTTTTTACAAAAAGAACTATTAAACCTGCATTCCTTGGATTTGTGGGCTTAAAAGATTAAGATAGCCTGCATACAACCCAATTTTTTTGCCACACAGGATATTTGGAATGTAATTAATTCCAAAAAAGTTTTAAGTAGTTAAATTGTTTATTTTCATATATGAATTGTTGAATAATTATATTTTTATTCATTTTCAGACCATATTGACATTTATATGTCATAATGCACATGTATATACAAAAATCTGACCACAGAGGAAGGCCTTGGAGGCCAAAACATGTTTGGTCTTGTTTTAATGTGGTTCAAGGTTATCAACCTAGATATATTGAATTATTGGTCCTGTTTTATTGGTTCAAGGCTTTTAAACTAGAAATATCAAAATGTATCAGGTTATATAGATTCAGGACTTCTTAGTTCAAATATTCACCACTTCCAGGGCAGAATGTGCCAATGTTTTAAAAGTTTAATTTCAGTGCACTTTGTAAGAAATTCATATATATATATATATATATATATATATATATATATATATATATATATATATATATATAAAAATTCATTTCTCAAAACATTTTTTTCTCTCATCCAATCTTTGGGTACCCCACAACGTTTTACTCCATGCCATAAACAGTTCAATTTGTTATTTCTGCATCGTAAACCTCTATGAAAGGGGTAGGACATTTTTTCCTGTCTAGTTGTCAACTTTAGACCACCAAGAGTGGTGAAAGACTTTTTTAAACACCTCCCTCTCCCTACCCACCCCTCAACCCTCCAAGCTGCTTTTATAGGGCTGCCAGACCCCAGGTGGGAGTGGGGGATCCCCTGAATTTGTGGGTTTCTACCCACCACCAGCCCACTAGCTGGTGGGGAAATCCTTACCCCCAACAGCTATGATCCTACACAGTGTCCCCGACTTGATGACATCACACGGAAGTGATGTCATCATGCTGGGGGCATTGCACGGTGACACTCTGGTTTTTGTGCAAAGCTCTATGATATGAGCCAATTCTCCAAAGAGTTTGCCCCAAAACCAGATTGTCACTGTGCAATGTTCCTGGAGTGATGACATCACTTCCACATGATATCATCATGTTGAGGACATCATGCGTGGTGACATTACCCTGTCCTCCATTCCCAGAAAGCTTCCTCTCACCCTTGCTGGCACAAGGTAAGTATTTGGCAACCCTATGCTTTTATATTCTATATTTGTTTTTTCTAGGAAGTGGTAAAAAACAGCTTGGAGATGGTGAAGATCCCATTAGTAGACAGGGTTTGCCCATGTGGAGCAGGGAAGGTCAAGACAAATGAGCATATTTTGCTTCACTGCCATTTCTACCAGGAAATCCGTGTGAAGATTATTGCACCCTTGCTTGGGAAGTTTTCTGCCTCCTCTCAGACACAAATCCTCAGCTCACACTCCCCTGTGCCAGATTTCTTTATATTTTTATTTATTTATTGGATTTATATCCCTCCCTCCCCGCAAACAGGCTCAGGGCGGCTCACAATCAATGGCACCATGTGCCAGAATCAGCATAAAACACTTAAAAACAGCTAAAACAATAGTACATTAAATAGTTAAATGCAATTAATTATAATAAAGTGCTTGCATGATGATCAGTCTTCAGTCAATTTGAGGTGGTGTGCAACAAGGCGTGATACTCAGGTCCTGATTCAGTGGTGCTTTGGCCTCCCACAACGCTGTGGCTCAATCTCATAAAGGGCCAGCTGAATCATAAAATGTAGATGTTTTGTTCAATCTGTTCTGTGATTTTAAGAATGCATTTTAAATATTCTGTATTTCCTAAAACTTATTAGATTCATGTACACTGTTGTAACTGGTCTTGTGCTGGTCACAAACCATAATAATACATTTGATTTGAGCTTGGAGATGGTAATTTGAGGAAGAAGGAAGGAGTTGCATAGGAGGGTTTTTTTGAAAACTTCTCCCTCCATTTTCTGCTACTGTTTTCTCTCTGGAAATTACAGCTCCAACTGCTGCCATCTGTAGAAGAAAAGAAAAAGCCCTTTAAATTTTAGTTTTTTAGCTATCCTAACTGTATGTGTGACATGATAGCTAAAGGTGGAAAGAGATAATGAAAGGAAGTTAGTATTTAAGGGCTTGTTCTAAAGGGGTAAAAGGCTCTTAAATGGAAAATAACTATACCTGTTCAAGTTATAGGTTTCTGATGCTAACAGTTTAGATACAGTTACATTCATAGACACTTGGGCTTAGTGACCTGCAATATAATCCTAAGCGTGTTTACTCAGAGGTAAGTCCCTTTTTGTCCAAGGGGCTTATTCTCAGATGTTACTAGGATTGCAGTCTTTGTTTCTGTCATTTAGGATGAAATCACTAGTTTTCCTTCCACTTTCCCCCCAGAATTCCCAGTAGCAGCTCTACCTAGCAAGAAAGACTGATTTCTACTCTTGAGTATATGGTAGTCACTTGTACTTCTGTACAGCAGAATCCCTCTATGGGATCCACCTCTGTCGGTGATGTAGATGGGTACCAGATAAAATTGCATATCAGCATTTCAGTGGTCATCTAGATACTATTAAATTGGACAGAGAGGCATGTTAATGAGAACTGGAATGGATATTTACATCTGAACCATCAGTTGCTTGCAAAACATATGGCTGGCACTGGATTAGGGGCTAAGAATGCAATCAAAGACATTATTAGGTTCAGCTAAAGCCTGAAGTAATTCATAGGGTTGCCATAAGTTAGAAGTGACTTAACAGCACTTAACACACACACACACAGAGCCTGATTATTTCAGTGGGAAAAATACAAGCTTCAATGTGTATTGAACTGTAGTCTTTGGAATAAAAGTGCTCATTTGTTTGAAAAGTGCATGAACGTTTCTTTTACAGAAATGGGAAATTCAGATTGTACCTATGTCTGGATAGGTTTTGCTTTTGTAACAGTCGTTATGATTATTTCCTTGGTGAAAAATATTTCATACTACATGCAAGAAAAGAAACGAGGTAAGAGAGATTGCATGTTTGATATCTGAGTGTGATTGTTAGAAAATGTCATAAAGGAAAATGAGTTTGTGGAGCATAGTATATGTTATCCTTAACTGGATTTTTGTAAAATTATATTTTTCTGATGGAATAGTAACTTCAGTAATTTAATAATATCTAAAACATGTATCACCCCAAACATCAGTGTTACTCAAGAATAAAATCACAATAGTTCTCTGGCATTTCCTTTTAGTGTTAATGAATATACAAGATCAATCAAGCTACATTTAGTCAGCGTATTTCAATCTTGCTATATTATACAGCACTCAAAGTAGCTCATAGAGTATAAAAATGTTATCAATTTTTAGATGTATCAGTTTAAAATTTAAATGGTATGCAGCAGCATATATCCAATATATTAGTAATATAAGGAAAGGGATGTATAACACACTCTTTGCATGCACAATGTTCTATCTCAGGCAGTTAAAGGAACACAGGGATCAGGTATGAGAGACACTACCAATCACAGTGAACAGTACTGGATTAGATAAACCAATGATCCGACTTGGTATAAGTGGGAAGCAGTGAGCTATATTGGAATTAATGTTTGAAAATATATTTAATGATTGAGCAGGAGGAAGCTGTGCAAATCTTTAACCCCCTCTTTGGTGTAGTGTAGTGGTTGAGATACTGAGGTACAAATTTCTACCGTAAATACACCAGTCAACCTTATGTGAGAGAATTCACTCACTGTTTGCAACATGGGGACCATACTACTCATCTATAGTACAGGCTGTTTCAGCGGTTACACAGCAGCACTGGATCCTACTGTCCATTTGCACCAGCGCAAGAATATTTGAATCTGCAGAGGGACTATTAATTTTCACCAGTTCCCCACTCCCACTGTTGCCTCCCATACCGTGTCCAAACTGATACCTAGAAAGGTGTCCCCTGGTCCTCAGAGGAAGCATTTTGAGGGGCTCTAGAGGGTCTAGCAGAGAGCTGAGGCAGCAAATTGCTATTATGCAACAAGAAACATTGGTTTTATCACAGAGTTTCTGGTGATTTCTAGAGAGGTGTGACATCATCTGGTTTTTCATGGAAGTGATATCAGGCCATTGACCCAACATGTTCCTAGCCCCACCAGGATTCCCACTGGTTGCCAGGCTAGCCAGGCAACCCTAGACATAATCATCTCAAAATTAAACCAAATTATTCAAAGCTACAATGTATTTTATTATATATATGGCACGGTCAGTGTGCATGATGTTTTACAAAGGGCAGGTAGATAGGTCACTGGCCTAAGAGTTCACAATCTAGAACCTGAACCAAGGAAGACAACAAAGATAAGAGAGCAGCAAAAGGCCAGGATTAATGGATAGAATGCGAATCATACACTGATTAGTATTCTTCTGAAAGAAATGTTTGAGGGAAAATTGCTCCTCTTCAGCTTCCAAGTGGAGATTATCAGAATATTCTAGACAGAGCAATAATTTTCTGTAGGGGCAATTCAAGATATCTTTTAACAATGTAAAAAAAAGTCAACAATAAATCGTGCAAAACTAAAAAATGCCTTCTCATTTTTAGTGTTTCTGAATTGTTAATATTTTCTAGGTAAAGCATACAAAGATGTTCCAGAATACAGTCCAAGGTAGGGCAAATGTTATTATAATTCATATTTTACTTCGCGTCGATAGTCAGTTACAATCTTGCTTTATGTCTGGATAAACAAACTACTACTGTTTGTTATTTACTCTGTTAGATAAAGCTTAGTTTTTAACTGAAAAACAGCACGGTGGAAGAAAAATAAGCCATCTGTTATATTATGACTAATGATATTCTAAAAACATGGCTAGCATTTTCCAAGGCCATACCTCAATTAAGGAAATCTTTTTTATATAATTATTATTATTTTTTTAATTTATTAAAAAGAAATAACAAATACAAGTAAACCAGTACATTCAAAAATATAGTAATTAAGGAAATCTTTGTTGATTAATTGTAATCCGCCTATATCAAGTTCTGCAGGCTTAAGAGCATTTTCTTAGTGGGGGCCAGGATTTCCATCAACTCCCTCTCATTACAGACCCCACACACTGTTCCCTGCACTGTACTTGATAAGTCAGCAGACTCTCAGGAACAACATTGTGGGCAAAGTACATACAACCTATTGTAGATTGTTAAATCAGCATACTTCACTGTGAACAAAACAATGTTTGTAAAAGCAGCTTTCCCCCCCTTCAGATGATTTCCGCTGGTATCACAGCAAATCCCATCTTTGAAGAAATTACTTTGTTGTGCAATCAGAAGTAGAATTACAGCTTCCATTCATGGTCGATGGACTTAAGATGGCACAGCTCTGTTTAGGATTCCACTGCTAATGTGACATATCCCAATTTTTTAAAAAAATCAATTAAAATTGCTGATTTATTCAAAATATTTTAGTGAATAATAGGCTAACGGTACAATCCTAAATAGAATCACACTCTTCTGACTCCACTGTGGTGAACAATCTTAGAAGGGTGTCCAGGTATCTGAAAAAGGGTGTATGCACACAAAAGCTTATATCCAGAAACAATGCTTAGAGGGAGCTGTGGAGTCTTGTGAGCAAAAATCCTACTTTGTGAGCTACTGGCATTAAAGTTGTGAGTGAACAATTTGGCTACTGCATAAATTAGTTTGTTCTGGAGCCATCCTTCCTGAGCTATGACAAAAATCTGTGAGCTGTTGGTTAAAAAACTGAGCTAGCTCACACTAACTCAGCTTAGAGGGAACACTGCCCAGAAAAAAAACTTTAGTTGGTCTTAAAGGTGCTACTGGACTCAAACTTTGTTCCGCTGCTTCAGACTAATATGGCTACCCACCTGAATCTAGCTTTTAAAACTTTCTTTCATAGCCACGGAGAGTTTTATACTGAAGAATGCCCTGTTTATGATAACCTCAATCACCATCAACAAGATATTCTAAGTAAGTTGTGCTTAAGAATTAGCATTTATTATAATAAACAAATCTATTCCTTACAGGGGCAATGGGACTATTTAGCGGTTCTAAACTGTGGTTTTATATTTTGGTTTTATGTATTCTGTTTATTTGATGGAGCTGCCTTGAGCTCCGTAAAGAAGGAAGGTGACAAATAAATGTTTTAAATAAATAAATAAATAAATAGTCACATGTATCTTGCTTTCAAAAGGGGTAGAAGGTTGTAAGGAGCACAGTTGTCTTTTATGCATGCAAACAATTTTTTAAAAAAAGTTTTAACTATGCCATATAGAGCACTGAGCATGTTCCATCATAATACATATTTTTTAATTTTTTTTGTGTGTATGCATGCCCATGTGTGCACACGTGCACATATGTGCCCGTGCCTGGAAGTCATGGCGACCTCTAGTGACTCCTACTTGGGCATGGAGGACGTTCAGAGAAGTGCCTTGATAGCCTGCCTCCACCTCCCGGCACTTCTGAGATCAGGCTTGCCTGGGCTATCCAGGTCAGGGCCTATCATAATATTTTTAGAGACCAGGACCTCTATGTCTACTGTATCACATATTTAGAATTACCATGGCAAATAATTTTGAACCAGCTGTTTAGTTCAGGACTTTTAATCACATGCAGCATCACTCACTTTTTAAATTTTGATCTCCAGATGAAAGTTACTATGAACAAATGAACGCCCATTCTCAGACATCCAACAACGAAGTACAGGTATTACTATTGATACAACAGCATTGTTTTTCATATTTGGAGTGTTGCTTGTGTGTATTTAAATCCCAGAATTTAAAGCATACTGCCTTGGAGCTAATTAGCCAGCCAGTGAGTTAGAGAGAGAATGTAAAATAAGAACATAAGAGAAGCCAATGTTGAATCAGGCCAATGGCCCATCTAGTCCAACACTCTGTCACACAGTGGCCAAAATATACCAGGTGCCATCAGGAGGTCCAGCAGTGGGGCCAGGACACTAGAAGCCCTCCCACTGCTGCCCATATGTTCTTATGCCCCCTCCAGCACCAAGAATAGAGTGCATCACCTGCCCCAGACTGAGAATTCCCATATATACCCTGTGGCTAATAGCCACTGATGGACTTCTGCTCCATATGTTTATCTAATTCACTCTTGAAACTGTACATGCTTGTAACTGCCACCAACTCCTGTGGCAGTGAATTCCATATGTTAATCACTCTTTGGGTGAAGAAGTACTTCCTTTTATCTGTTCTAACCCGACTGCTCAGCAATTTCATGGAGTGCCCACGAGTTCTGGTATTGTGAGAAAGGGTGAAAAGTACTTTTTTCTCAACCTGCTCAATCCCATTCATAATCTTATAAACCTCGATCATGTCACCCCTCAGCCGTCGTTTCTCCAAGCTAAAGAGCCACAAGCGTTTTAACCTTTCTTCATAGGGAAGGTGTTCCATTCTAGTTGCCCTTCTCTGCACTTTTTCCAATGCTATAATATCCTTTTTGAGATGTGGCGACCAGAACTGTACACAGCATTCCAAATGAGGTTGCACCAATGGTTTGTACAGGGGCATTATGATACTGGCTGATTTGTTTTCAATTCCCTTCCTAATAATCCCCAGCATAGCATTAGCCTTCTTTATTGCAGCTATACAATGTCTAGACATTTTCATTGAGTTATCTACTACGACTCCAAGATCTCTCTCTTGGTCAGTCTCTGCCAGTTCAGACCCCATCAACGTGTATTTATATTTAGGATTTTTGGCTCCAATGTGCATCACTTTGCACTTGGCCACATTGAACCCCATTTGCCATGTTGACGCCCACTCACCCATCCTCGACAGATCCCTTTGGAGTGCCTCACAATCCTCCCTGGTTTTCACCACCCTGAACAACTTCGTGTCATCTGCTAATTTAGCCACTTCACTGCTTACTCCCAATTCCAAATCGTTAATAAACAAGTTAAAAAGCATCGGACCGAGTACTGATCCCTGTGGTACCCCACTGCTTACCACCCTCCACTGAGAAAGTTTCCCATTTATACTTACTCTCTGTTTCCTATTTATAAGCCAGTTTTTGATCCACAAGAGGACTTGTCCTTTTATCCCATGACTATTGAGCTTACTTAGGAGCCTTTGATGAGGAACTTTATCAAAAGCTTTCTGGAAGTCAAGGTAAATAGTATCTATTAGGTCCCCCTTGTCCACATGTTTGTTCACTCCCTCAAAAAACACTAACAGGTTAGTGAGACAAGATCTTCCCTTACAGAACCCATGCTGAGTCTGCCTCAATAGTTTTTGTTCATCAATGTGCCTACTAATTCTTTCCTTGATAACAGTTTCCACCAACTTACCTGGTATTGATGTCAGACTGACTGGCCTGTAATTTCCTGGATCTCCCCTGGAGCCCTTTTTAAAGATGGGAGTGACATTAACTATCTCCTCAGGAATGGAGGTAGATTTTAATGAAAGATTACATATTTTTGTCAGGAGATCCACAAGTTCACATTTGAGTTCTTTCAGAACTCTCGGATGAATGCCATCCAGGCCTGGTGATTTATTAGTTTTTAAATTGTCCATCAGTTGGAGGACTTCCTCTCTTGTCACCGCAATCTGATTCAGGTCTTTCAAACCCCCTCCCAAAATCGGTGCTTCTGGAGTGGGCAAGTACTTCTCCTCTTCCACAGTGAAGACAGAGGCAAAAAATGCATTCAGCTTCTCAGCCATTTCCCTATCATCCTTCAGTACTCCTTTTACCCCTTGGTCATCCAAGGGCCCCATGCTTTCCTGGCTAGCTTCCTACTTCTAATGTATTTGAAGAAAGTTTTATTGTTGGCCTTTATGTTTTTTGCGATATGGTCCTCATATTCCCTTTTTGCTTGCCTGATCACAGACTTGCATTTCATTTGCCACAGTCTGTGTTCCCTTTTATCAACCTCACTGAGACTAGCTTTCCACCACTTAAAGGAATCATTCTTACCTTTTACAGCTTCCATTACTTTATTTAACCATGCAGGCTTTTTTCTATATCTATTTGTGCCTTTCCTAACCTGCGGTATATATTTTTTCTGAGTTTCTAGGATTGTATTTTTAAACAGTCTCCAAGCTTCCCCTATGATTTTGACCTTTTCACTTTTCCTTTCAATTTCTTCCTCACATGTCTACTCATACCAGAGAAGTTACCCCTTTTAAAGTTAAAAGTGGTTGTGTCAATCTTTTTGGGCAACTCCCTATCTGTACAAACGTTAAACTCAATGACATTATGGTCACTGTTTCCAAGGGGTGCAGTCACTTTTACATCTCTCACCAGGTCTTGGGTGTTACTTAGGACCAAATCCAGGATCGCCTCTCCCCTGGTAGGATCTGTGACCATCTGTTCCATAGTACACTCATTGAGAGTGTCTAAAAACTCAATCTCTTTTTCCCAACTAGAACTCATATTGACTCAATCAATGTGTGGGTAGTTAAAGTCACCTATTACGACACAGTTATTTCGTTTAGCCGCTATCTTTGAGCATGAGGAAAACGAGAGGGATGCAAAGAAGAAAAGGATACCCCAGACTAAACATATCAAAGTGCTTTTGAAATTAATGACATTTGAACAATCAGACTTCATATTTATGGGCAGAATGCACTAAATGTCCTTTAAGGACTTCATTCCTTAAATTTGCCTAAACCTTTATCCTAAACAAGAATTCATTTTAGGGAGCAAATAATGTGTCTGCAGTCAAAGGATTCCCCTTCTTGTCTATGAAACACTGTCCCTATCTCAAGAGCAGTTACTTTTCATAGTAAAGAAGTATGAGAAAAGTTGTGAATTCCTATGGCATTGCTTGCCATTATAATTCCTTAGACACAAAGTAACCCACATTTATGGTTACTGAGAAATAAATTATACAGGCTCCAGGGAGATCCATGATAATATTTCACAGCATTTTAGAAGAGCTGCCATCAGTCCAATTTGTGACTCGGGGTGGGGTGGTTGGGGTTAATCTTTCCATCTTGTATGGCTTCACCCATCAAAACTGATCCCTGCCTAAAATTAGACCTGAAAAGAGAAAAAATGTGGCCTGTCTTACCTACATCTTTTTCTTCTAAGACCAGTATCAGTGTGGGATGTGCATGTGTTCCTTTCCCTAGGTGAAACCACATAAGGATTAAGAATCAAACCTCTTGCCTCCCACACATTCCTTGTCTGAATCAGGGTCATGCGTAATCTCAAGGTGGTAGAGCATCTGCTTTGCATGCAGATCTCAGGTTCAGTCCCCAGCATTTGCAGTTAAAAAGGATCAGGCAGCAGGTGATTTAAAAGACCTCTGCTCAAGACCCTGGAGAGCTGTTGCCATTCAGTACTGATCTTGATAGGCAAGTGGTCTCGCTCATTACTGCAATTTATCTTGTTAAACACCTCTGGGAAGATCCAAAAACAGATCTAGTATTTCATCTTGTTTGATATTCAGCTCTATTAAACAGAGTAAAACTTAGCGAGTGGGCCCAACGCAGCTAAGTAACATGTAAATGGGATAAATGAGCAGTGACTAAGTATGGTATTTTATACGAGTGATTGTTAATGCTTCAAGGTTTTTTTTTTACCCTTGATGATCAAGAACACAATCAACTCCAGATTATTAATACAAATAAATTTCTTTGCAGCCAACAGCTGAACGTCAGATGTGCTATGCTTCCCTTGATCACAGTGTCAAAAGAAAACACAAAAACCTTCGAAAAAAGAAATATCCTCCATTAGAATCAGAGGAAGACCAGCTTAGCAGAAACTGCTCCATGCCCTCAGACACCTGCATTTATCTCAACAGTGAACAGCTGAGCATCGAAAACAAAGTTTCTGAAGATTCTTCCTGCCAATGATAATCCCTTAAGTTTCTCTGGTTCAATTCACACTACAAGTGCCAAATTTCAGTTGGGACACAGCTAAATCAAATCACTGTAGTTGATGAAATATATAATTTTATTATGTGTAAATAAATAGCCAGTAACAGGGATTACAATTTGGTAGTGAAAGATGCATTTGAATTAAAGCATAAAGGTGCATTCAGCTTATAGTGCAACTGGAAGCATTTAAATCAGGGGTCCCCACCATGGTATGTTTCCTGGTGCCCACCAACTTTAGAAAGTGGATGGGGTCAGGTGGGGCTTTTGCCCAGCAAGGCTTCTGAGTAGCTATTGATATTTGATTGCCTGTACAGATTTTTACCTTTACCTTTTAACATTTTTTTTAAAATGTTGCTTTGGCAGCAGCTGCCACCTCAGCATAACAATCTTCACTATTTGACTGAAGGTAAGCTGTGTCAGCCATTTTGTGGCTGGCACTGCCTCCCGTGGCAGCCATTTTGTGGCTGTGCCCACCATGCTGTGTCAGAATTCTAAAAGTGCCTGTAGGCTCAAAAAAGCAGGGGATCCTGTTTTGGATAGTCCTCCACTAATTCTGGCTGTATGTGAATGGTGTTCAATACAAGCCCAGCAACAGCAATGTAACTATTTTGCTCAGCACTTTGCAGATAAAAAACATTTGTAATGATTTGGGAATCTCCGTTAGCCATCACAGGATCAGATGGTGGACAGCATCCTTGATGTTCAAGGCCTGCCGCTTGCTTGTTTTAAACTTGCCCTTCCTGGCTGCTTAAATTCGGGGGGGAGGTTAGCTGACTGGTTCCAAGAGGAAGTTAAGGCCTCCATGAGAGGATACTTGTCCCAGCCTTGAAACAGGCTGTGGTATTAAAGAAACCTACTCTGGGCTCAGGAAGGGAAGGTGTCATAGTATAGCCTGGTCTTATCAGATCTCAGAAGCTAAGCATGGTTAGTACTTGGAAGGAAGACTCTGCAGAGGAATGCAATGACAAACCACCTCTGCTTCTCACTTGCCTTGAAAGCCCCTTGCTGAGACTTGATGGCACTTTACACATACCCCCAGGCCCAAAAGTCTTGTATAATTACTGACCAGTCTCAAAGATCCTACCTTGAGCACAGTGACTGAATGGGTGGTACCCAGAGAATTTCAAGGATACTTGATGAAATAGGTTGTCTGGATCATTTTCATGCTTTCATGCTTTCAAGGATTTCAGGCCACTTTGTAGAACTGAAATGGCCTTGGTTGACAATTTTAATTGTTGTTTTTGTGTTTTTACATATGTATTTCATGGGGGGGGGGCTTTTAAGAAAGATGGTGCATCTCATGGCTCATCTGTTTTTAAATGTTAGCCACCTTAGTGGCCCTGATTTATCAGTGAAAAAAAATATACAATCATAAATGAACTTGATGAAAATCCGAGCCAGACTTCAGGCCTGATATGGTGTGGTATGGCTCTGCAATAGTATGGTGGAGGAGGAACACAGGCCTGTATTGATAATTGTTGTTAATCCAACTGTTTGGGCAAGTTTCTGCAGTTTGCAGACAGCATTTCTCTCTCTCTCTCTCTTTTCATAGTAGAAGAAACCAAAGAGAAGGATTTGCAGTAGCTGTAAATCTATGCAGTGGGGTGTTTGTATTACAGAGACTGATTCACAGTGTGCATTGGTGGGGATGCTTCTTCTTCTTTACCACACTATTTTAACTGTCGGCCTCAAGTATAAGAACCTGGGGGGGACACACTGTGTGGCTTTTTCTAAATATCTTTCTCAGCTTTGATGTAGCATCTGAGATAGAACAGCAGAGATCCCTCAGGATCGATAGGGCCTTTATACATCTTGTTTTGTGGCATCATCAGTTCAAAAATGAAAAGATTAAAAGTGTTGCTAACTTTTAATGTACATTTTACTAATCCGTCCTGTGCTTTTCCACATTGTAACATATAGCAATACCACCCTGTATTTATGGATAATTAGAGAATAAATGTAATTGCTTTGATCCATTTAATTTGCACTTGTACAGCTAGCAAATTTAGCTTCCACATATGTTTAATTTCCTGCTGGGTTGTTCTGGTAGAGTCTGTTCCATTATTCCAGAAGTATTATGTCTTATGCCTCTAGATTCAATTGTGTGTAAAAAAAGGAAAGTGGCAAGTAAGTATAAAAATAAACTGCCAAATGTAGTTTGCCATTCATTTGAGTGAATTTATACAATTTTGAGTGATAACTACACAATTTTAAATTGCATTCTGTATTGCTTATTGGTCTCCAAATACATATTAAGATTCTTCCTAATCTGATTCTCCTGGACCTTTCAGTGGATTTTGATACCTCTGATCATGGTACCCTTCTGAACTGCTGGGATTGGGAGGCACTGTTCTGCTGTGGTTCTGGTCCTATCTTGAAGGTAGGTTTCAGAAGGTGGTGCTGGGAGACTGCTGCTCAGCCCCTTGGCCTATGGGATCCTGCAAAGTTTAATCTTGTCCCCTGTGCTCTTTAATATCTACATGAAACCACTGGGTGAGGTCAACCAGAGATTAGACTGAGCTGTCTCCAGTAGGTGGATGACATTCAGGTCTATCTTGCATTTCCAGGGAGGATGTAGAAAACCTGAACTGGTGTCTGGAGGCAGTTTTGGAGTAGATGCAGACTAATAAACTGAAGCTTAATCCTGACTAGATGGAAGGGCTACTAGTGGGTGGAAGGTGTCACTCATTCTGGATGGAGTTCCATCCCCCATGAAGGAACAGATCCATAGTTTGGGGGGGGGGCTCTTGGACCCAGGCTTACTACTGGATAAGCAGGTGGCAACTGTGGCCAGGCTTGCCTTTTATCAGCTTTAACTGGCTAGCCAGCTACATCCTTTCCTGGGCAGAAAATATCTGGCTACTATGCGGCATGCCTTGGTTACATTTAGATTAGATTACTGCAATGCATTCTACATGATGTCCTTGAGAAATGTTCAGAGACTTCAGTTGGTACAGTATGCTGCAGCCAGGCTGTTGAGTGGAGTGTGTCATAGGAACTAGAGATGGGCACGACCCATCCCATAAATGAAAGTTTATCACAAATTTTGGCTGGTTCATGGTTTGCAAAGCGATGTTTGCAAACTGAAGAGCCACCATGAACTTTCATTAAATAGCTGAGAGCCATTTAAACCCTTGCATTCTGCTCCCTGCCCCTCAGCTGTTTAAATGGCTCAGAGTCATTTAAGTCCCAACTTTCTGCTGCATGCAAAAAGCAGTGGGAAGCAGAAAGGGGTCCCAAACCAATACTAGTCAGTTCAGTTTGCAAACCAAGGTATCGGTTCCTGGTTCAGCTTGTGGTTCAGCCATGAGATGCAGCATCTTTCTTAAACAGGATTTGTGAATAATTACAGTAGACTCTCACTCATGAAGGATTTTTATAGGAAACAGTATTGTATTAAGTATGATGTGTAACACTAGTTTCATTTTGCTTTCAGCTGATTGTTTTACATTACTGAAGAATGATTGTACTGCAGTCCTTAATCACTTAGATCTTTTTCTTTGGCCACCCATGGCTATTGCTTTCTTAAAAATAATACACATCTAGAGATCTTGAGCAGTAGCTCAGTAAGGATGCCTTAAATCTGATTAGAGTGTATAAATGTAAGAACAATGGATAAACCCACTCTTGCCAGAGGTAAGGCCAATACTTAAGATTGCCTTTTTCACATGGCAGTTGCAGTAACCAAGATAGGATACCTAGTTACATATTTTAGACCTCTCCAAAGCTCTAGGCAGAAATATTTTCCATTCTACTACTGAACTATGACCCTCCTCCTATTTCTAAGAGACTGATGCCATGATGTAAATGACAAGAAATGTGTGGGTAACTATGACATCTGATTCCTCAATATGGTTTTTGCTTCAAATTCTTCTGGCTGAGGACAGGAACTGCACTGCACTACACAGGTTATAAAGAGTGTTGAGAATCTACCAAAGGAGGTGAGGAGCCTAAGGCTGCTTCTTATTTGCTTTTAAGGCTACTCATGTGATTATTCAGTCCTTCAAGTCAGGAACACTGCCCCCCACAAGAGCTGGTGTGATGTGGTTTCCTTGAAAGGATTAGTAGCATGTATTGTGGGTCAGGAGTAAGGATAAGTTACAGAAGGAGTGGCCAGACTATTGAAGGGTTTGCTTTTGGTGTGTGTGTGACAGAGAAAAGGGGCATCAGTATGCTTTTAAGATTATTTCAAGACACACAGTTTTAAATGCTTGGCAGTCCAAATACTGTTAGAGATCAGAAAACTCATACCTGATCTGTAGCAGCAAAAATATGCTAGGCTAGTATCCATCCACCAGGCCATGTGGCAGGCTTTACTGTGCCAAATGTATATACTACCAACTGTTCCTTCTTAAAAGACAACACTGTACACTGTTGTAATTCTCTGCCTAGGACTATTACTTGATTTTGAAGTCAAGTATTAGCATGAGACAGCAAGGGAAGCTCACTAACTACCTGAAACACAATTATTATGTTAACAAATGCGATGGACTAGAGACTCTTAATATCAGTGCTGAAACTAAATAGGTTTCTAGCATTTATCTAAAAGAATGCCAGATCACAATAGATAAAGAGATTGACATTCACTTCTCTCCACACACTCCCACCAAACTTCTCCAGGATATCAGTGTACTTCAAAGACACTCCTGCCTCAGATGTAAAATTTATAAATTGTTCACATATTATGGAAGGGGTGCATAAATGTAGTAGGTTGGTCAAGATCAATAAGCAATTCTATGCATTCAGAAAGGAAAAATATGAGTGAGGGTGTCCTCCATTAAGGGTGGAAGACTTATTTTGCCTCCACCACACATTTGAACAGCTCAGCTACTTCCCTTTTGCAACCCATGAGTGCAAGAGTATGAATAAGGATATGAATCCAGAAGGGAAGAGGCAAGCACCACCTTCCTCCAACACCAGCAAGTTTTCTTTTAAAGCAGGTGTTACTGACATCGTCACCAACCCTACTTTGGGAAGAGGAAAACAATTTGATGGTAAAAGTTGTGGCCAAAGAGTTCAGTGCCCCCTTCTGGCCCACTATTTTTATGCTGAATGTTACACACTACAAAGGGAAAGCAGGCTGTGTAATGCCACCCCCAACAACAGTTCTAGATTTTGCATCAAGTTGTTAGTCAAGACACACAGATTATAGAATATATTAGTAAACTTGTTTGCTGTTTTCTGTGGAAAAAGTAGGAAATACGGTTGCAAAATAGAGGCAGACAAGAGAGTCTACAAAAGTTAAAACACCTTTAAAAGAATTGAACCAGTGTTTACAAACAAGTAAGACTTTCAGACAGCCTTTTTACATCTGCCAGCTGTCCTCCTCTGCTCAGTTTGAGAAAATCCTTATGGCTTTTCCTCCCAATTCACATCCAAAATAAAGTCACAACAGGGAAGCTTAAAACACATTTAACAAACCTTACAAAGTACAAACCCAAACTTACCTCTTAACAATAAATACCACAAGTAAGCAAAGCTGACAATATTCAGTTGAAACCAGTGCCAGTCTTGATGAACAATGGATTACAGAAACATCAAAATAGCAGTGAAAATGGGAAATTTCTGTGTATGCATGTATTTTATAAAATTGTGTCATCCTACTTATTTATTAGGATAGTTAACATGAAGATTGAGCTGTGTGGTTAAAAGCCAAATAAGCAATAGAATACTGTGTTTCCTAACCACAATGGTCTCAAAGTTTTTGGCAGAGATAGTATTTGAACTGTCTTTGGAAGCTTCCTAGGTAAATAACCATTTCAGAATTAGAACTCTGAAATTAGAATTAGAAATTAATTAGAAGTTAAATACCATGTAGCTTCTTTTAAAATACAGCTCTCTAATGCCAAATAAGCATGCCTTGAATTGCACCTTTTAAACATTTTCCTGGTGTCTTAATCTTGCTAGAAATTTAGAAGGCAAGTTTAAAACTCAGTTGTATCAAGGAATGCTATTCCCCTTATAATAAACATTTTACCATTGCACTGCTTTGCCCTTTCCATTGAATTGTATCTACTATTTTGCTATCCAGTCTATTTGAGATTCATCCCCACACAGTTCATTTGAGTCATTCTGCATAATCTTCTGATTTTTACCTAGCTTTCCCCCTCATAGACAGATATGGTGAGTTTGTTACTCTCATTAATGAGAGCACACAACCAAATAGGCAGACAATTACGTTTCACTTATTGACAAATATGGACACTTACAATGTATTTAACAAAACCAGATACTACTCATCATCTGGTCTATTATTTTGTAATAATTGAGTAGCTTCTAGAAGTCAGCCATATATAAAGGTTTATTACACAATAAAATATAAAAGTGTCAAGCACTATACATGTGAATTTATGACATTAAGACCATATTTCCTAAGCAACAATTTAGATTTTTCCAAATCATTTATTTTCAACAATGACTAATGCTCATTCCCAAAGCAGAAGTTCAGAGTGGTAGATACATTAAACAAGGTGTTAAATGTGAATCAAGAATAAATTTTGACCAGCGAATTGGGTAATCATAAAAAAAATCCTCAGAAATGACATTTGTTTCGTATAGGCAACAGTCCTCAGATCTGATGCATCTCTAAGAAAATGGTCTCTTGGTGTGTAGAAGCAAAAACTGCATTCCAGAAGTGTGTCTCCAAATGGCAGGCTGTAACTTCAATATCTTTCTCCTTTAGATAATCATGACATTTCATCTCCACATCCCTCTGAAAATGATCTCTGGTAATTTTTGCATACAAGTTCTTCCATATATGCATCTCTTGCTCTCCTTTCATTATAGCTGAGCTTTTTGGAAGCCCTAGAAATGAAAAAAAAGATATTCAAGAAACACATGCTACAAGAGCTGCATTAATTACTAATACAACTTTTGTTCAGATCATCTCCAAATGCAACAGCAGCTAAAAACACTTCCACTTGGAGACTCTTCAGAATAAATAATTTGCCCTGAATACCTCAGACATCAAGCATTGGTGAACAGGCATGGCATTTCATAGCCACTTTTTTTGCAGATGGCTTATGGTGATTCCACAGGTTTAGCAAAGCAAGAGATGTTCAGAGGTGGTTTTGCCATTGCCTGCCTCTGCCTGGCAACCCTGGTATTCCTTGGTGGGCTCCCATCCAAATATTGACCAGGGATGACCCTGTTTACTTTCTGAGATCTGACAATGAAATCCATTGTGTATCACATACAAGAGAACCATAAGCAAGCATACAAGCAGAACATCAAAGCTAATAATTTTAAAGTGACTACTGCTGCAGTAAGTCGCAGCCCTAGAACCTAACTAATTTAGCTCAAATTCTAGCAATGAGAGGAAAAATAGATACTATATGCCTTGAGTGTCCAGGATTCTTGTTGTTCAGTGATTGCAATTTTGGCTACAGTAGATCAACATGATTCTATATAGAACAGCAATGGCCATTTTGATATGATGCCAAAGTAAAATTAATTTTTCCATCTAAGTACAGCAGCTCTTCAATAACCCTAAGCCATGTGTTGGGGGGGGGGAAGGTTAATAATTGAGCAATAAACCACTAATGGCAATTGCTGGAATACAACAGCAAGGAAAGGCTGACTTTACACCTTTGTGGGAGTACCTGGCCGGTCACTTTGGGAAACAGGATGTTGTATTGTATGATGCAGTAAGGCTGATGAGTTTCGGGCATCAGCTTGATCATTTCCATGTCCTGCTTTCAAACCAACCTCTAACTTTTGGGATACTGCCATGAAGAAATTCCCAAATAAGCAGTATAGTAACTGAGTGAAGCTATCAGGCCATTTTGGACCAACAGTGATATGCACAGTGTTGAGATATCAAGATAAACCTCAGTTGACACACCAAGGCATTTATTTCAATACCTGAATGTTAAAAATACCACATTCCCCATAACAAGACACCTCCTGCCCTCACAATGATTACTTCTTCTTCATTAATGACTCATGGTAAAAATTAAGAAGACCACTGAATCTGAGGACCAGATTCGGAGACAACACCTTCTTCCATAGATAGCCATGTCCTCAAGGTCTTTCTTTTCTACTAATATTTTCTGTTAATGAACATTCAACCCAGTGGTCTTGAACAGCCACTGAGAGTTTATGTTTACATAACTAACGGAAAGCTACATGCACAATAGGATCTCTCCAATAGAATATGATAAGTTTTATGCAGGTTTTTTTAGAACGTTTCCATGTTTTCTACAACAGCAGCCAAAAACCTAATGACTCTATACGTGACCCATCCATCTACATTGTTCAATAGCCTAGAAGTTCAGGAAAAACAGAGAGTCCTTATTGGGGGGCGGGGGGGGACATCAGCTCCTATCTAAGTTTTAAAAATTCAGGCAGCTTAAAAGTATGTGATCAATGGTTTCAATGAGATTAAGGTTGCAATTACATGTTCTCTCTGAATATGAAATGCCAGCGTATCTACCTGCCAAGACTGCAGATGGTAAAGCGGTAAGGCATGCCAGCAGAAGGCACATCTATATTTATGATATGTTAGATCACAAAAATACAATGGGATGCTAACTGTTAGGGGGAATGCCAACTGGGAAGGTTGAGCAAACTCTTCTTGACCTTATTCCTGTACTTTTATAATCCAGATATTTCAGATTTCAATCAGATGTCTTAGCTCACGGACATGTACTCTCCCCATCAATTCTATTGAAACCCCTATGCATATTAGCTTTATCACTGATCCTAGCTCCTCTTGTGATTGTCTAATTTAATAAGACCGAGCAAACTTAGCTCTGGATCAGTGACCATAGTGACTAGTGACCATAATGTCATTGAGTTTAACATTTGTACAGATAGGGAGTTGCCCAAAAAGACTGACGCAACCACTTTTAACTTTAAAAGGGGTAACTTCTCTGGTATGAGGGGACATGTGAGGAAGAAATTGAAAGGAATAGTGGAGAAGGTCAAAACCACTGGGGAAGCTTGGAGACTATTTAAAAAGACAATCCTAGAAGCTCAGAAAAAATATATACCACAGGTTAGGAAAGGTACAAATAGGTATAGAAAAAAGCCTGCATGGTTAACAAATAAAGTAATGGAAGCTGTAAAAAGTAAGAAGGATTCCTTTAAGCGGTGGAAAGCTAGTCTTAGTGAGGTTGATAAAAGGGAACACAGACTATGGCAAATAAAATGCAAGTCTGTGATCAGGCAAGCAAAAAGGGAATATGAGGAGCATATCGCAAAAAACATAAAGTCCAAAAATAAAACTTTCTTCAAATACATTAGAAGTAGGAAGCCAGCCAGGGAGGCAGTGGGGCCTTTGGATGACCAAGGGGTAAAAGGAGTAGTGAAGGATGATAGGGAAATGGCTGAGAAGCTGAATGCATTTTTTGCCTCTGTCTTCACTGTGGAAGAGGAGAAGTGTTTGCCCACTCCAGAAGCACCAATTTCGGGAGGGGGTTTAAAAGACCTGAATCAGATTGCGGTAACAAGAGAGGAAGTCCTCTGACTGATGGACAATTTAAAAACTAATAAATCACCAGGCCCGGATGGCATTCATCCGAGAGTTCTGAAAGAACTCAAATGTGAACTTGTGGATCTCCTGACAAAAATATGTAATCTTTCTTTAAAATCTGCCTCCATTCCTGAGGACTGGAAGGTAGCTAATGTCACTCCCATCTTTAGAAAGGTCTCCAGGGGAGATCCGGGAAATTACAGGCCAGTCAGTCTGACATCAATACCAGGTAAGTTGGTGGAAACCGTTATTAAGGAAAGAATTAGTAGGCACATTGATGAACAAAAACTATTGAGGCAGACTCAGCATGGGTTCTGTAAGGGAAGATCTTGTCTCACTAACCTGTTAGTGTTTTTTGAGGGAGTGAACAAACATGTGGACAAGGGGGACCCAATAGATATTATTTACCTTGACTTCCGGAAAGCTTTTGATACAGTTCCTCATCAAAGGCTCCTAAGTAAGCTCAATAGTCATGGGATAAAAGGACAAGTCCTCTTGTGGATCAAAAACTGGCTTATAAATAGGAAACAGAGAGTGAGTATAAATGGGAAACTTTCTCAGTGGAGGGTGGTAAGCAGTGGGGTACCACAGTGATCAGTACTCGGTCCGATGCTTTTTAACTTGTTTATTAACAATTTGGAATTGGGAGTAAGCAGTGATGTGGCTAAATTTGCAGATGACACGAAGTTGTTCAGGGTGGTGAAAACCAGGGAGGAGTGTGAGGCACTCCAATGGGATCTGTTGAGGATGGGTGAGTGGGCGTCAACGTGGCAAATGGGGTTCAATGTGGCCAAGTGCAAAGTGATGCACATTGGAGCCAAAAATCCTAAATATAAATACACGTTGATGGGGTCTGAACTGGCAGAGACGGACCAAGAGAGAGATCTTGGGAGTCGTAGTGGATAACTCGATGAAAATGTCTAGACAATGTGTAGCTGCAATAAAGAAGGCCAACACTATGCTGGGGATTATTAGGAAGGGATTTGATAACAAATCAGCCAGTATCATCATGCCCCTGTATAAATCATTGGTGCGACCTCATTTGGAATACTGTGTACAGTTCTGGTCACCACATCTCAAAAAGGATATTATAGCATTGGAAAAAGTGCAGAGAAGGGCAACTAGAATGATAAAAGGGTTGGAACACCTTCCCTATGAAGAAAGGTTAAAATGCTTGGGGCTCTTTAGGTTGGAGAAACGACGGCTGAGAGGTGACATGATCGAGGTTTATAAGATTATGAATGGGATTGAGCAGGTTGAGAAAGAAGTACTTTTCTCCCTTTCTCACAATACAAGAACTCGTGGGCACTCTATGAAATTGTTGAGCAGTCGGGTTAGAACAGATAAAAGGAAATACTTCTTCACCCAAAGAGTGATTAACGTATGGAATCCACTGCCACAGGAGGTCGTGGCAGCTGCAAGCATGGACAGTTTCAAGAGGGAATTAGATAAACATATGGAGCAGAAGTCCACCAGTGGCTATTAGCCACAGGGTATAGATGGGAACTCTCAGTCTGGGGCAGGTGATGCACTCTATTCTTGGTGCTGGAGGGGGCAGCAGTGGGAGGGCTTCTGGTGCCCTGGCCCCACTGCTGGACCTCCTGATGGCACCTGGTATATTTTGGCTACTGTGTGACAGAGTGTTGGACTAGATGGGCCATTGGCCTGATTCAACATTGGCTTTTCTTATGTTCTTATGTTCTTATGAGACTGCAGGATCTTTAACTGTAAATTAAATGCCCTGCTCCATGCTCTAGCTTTGTAAGAGATGTCAACCATTTCAGCTCTTAGAACAATGCAGGCCACATATTTTAGGGCCCCAGTATTCCACAAAGAAAATTAATGAGTGGTCAGTAACAGCCTCTATTCATACGCCAGCCACATATAACAAACGGCCAGCTTCCTTACAGTTAAATACTCTGAGCGCTGAAGGAACATATTGTCCCCCCTGAGGTATAAAATAGTCCGGTGATTGCTTTTCCAGTGTTGTTTGCAGCTCTTACTATTGCTGTCACATGAGTTCTCCATGAATGATCAGCACTGAACAATACCCCCAAGTATTTAAACTGAGTGACCTGTTGCATGGGCAGACCAGCCACGGTCCATTTGTAATCCCTTACTTTCTATTTTCTACTAAAAATAACAACCTTAAACTTTGCTACATTAATTACCAAACCTTCCCTATGGATCTAGACAGCAAGAGTGCCATCTGCATACAGAACTGGCTATTTCACATTTGCAAGCTAAGGCAATTGCCAACAAAAAAGAATTAAGATCATTAATATATATATAGACTGACTCACAGAGGGGCCAAAATGCATCCTTTCTTAATACCTTATCTAGCCAAACAGGATCTTTCAGTACTCCTGAAGGGCCTCACCTACTTTGGATGGTCATAAAGTTGACAAATAAGAAATAAAAGATGTTGTTCCATAGTTTTCACAGTTTTGCCCATAGTTTATCTCTAGGTATAGTATCAAAAGCATTTACAAGATCCATGAAGTTGGCACTTAATTATCCACTCTTATTGCTGGTATATTTATCAATAATAAACTATAGAACGTGGCAGTGATCAATTGTAGTCACTTTCCTCCGGAAAACATCAAAGGAAAACATCAAATGGATACTACAATATATTTAGATATCACTTACCCTTTTGAAGAGTTTTGCATTCTTTTGAGAGCATCACAACTCCGCAACAGCTTGGGAATGTATTGACAGTCATCTGCAATCCCGGATTCTGTGAAAACAGTAGGCGTGAATAAAGAGATACCCCACTAGAAACATTGTACGGAACTCCAGTTGGTTCAAAATATTGCAGCCAAGCTACTGTAAGGGGCTAAATGCAAACTCTGTATATACCCTACATGGAAAGATCTGCGCTGGCTTCCCATCTGTTTCTGGGCAAAATTCAAGGCCCTAAGCAGTTTAGGGCCACCTTCTCCCATACTGTCTAGCTCACCAATTACGATCTTCCTAACAAACTCAGCCTCTGGGCATCTGCCTCCAAAGGTGAGGGTGTATGTGTGCCCCTTCCTTTAGAAGGGGCAACCAGGAGCAGGGTTTTTCAATGATAGTACTTCATCTGTAGAATGCTCTCTCCCTGAGGCTTTCCAGGCACTTGTAATTCTCTCTTTTAGGCATTAGGCCAGAATATTGCTGTTTAGGGAATTCAGCTTTTAATTTTTTTACAGTCTTCTTCTAGTCTGAGGACTGTTTTGCATGGACCAGTTTAGGCTGCTAAATGTTTTATGCTGTGTTTATGCTCCAGTTGGGTTCAATGGCTGGTTTCTAATGGCCTGTTAATTTTAATGGTTTTATGATTTTCTCATGTTTTACTTTGTGAACAGCCTCAAGCAGATCTCTGAAGAGGAAGCATATATATTTTCTAAATAAAGGATAAGAGAGACAACATGAAATGCTCAGAGGACTAATGTAAGCCAAGTTATTTTCTTTGTCTTAACAGAATGGATAAAAAATGATTTAATAGTTTAAAATAAAATTTTATCTTCAAATTTACATTTAACCTTTAAAAACTGAATCTATGACCCTCAAACAATCAATTACTTGAAGCCTGGTTTACATAAAATCAAACCATGGGTAAAAAGACTGATTTTTAAGTGGAGCATTACAAACATGGCATAATAAATCTTGTATTGTTATGGAAAGTCGTGAATAGCTTTGACTGCCTTATCTTAAATTCCACCGATCCAAAAGGCTTGTATCCAAAATAAATGCAGTCATTCTAATCAAGCGCAGTCCATAAGGGATCTCAATGCTAACTGATTCTGTGGAGAACTAAGTCTTAGAGTGACAATTTCATGCTAACTCTTAGAGTTAGTTCTCCAAAGGATCGTTTAGCACTAAGATCCCTTAGGTGACTATGCCTGATTACACTAACTGCATTTATTTCTCACTGTCAAACAAAATGCATGGACATGTAAGTTATAACCCAAAATGGTTAAGTAACTTTAATACACATTGAGTTCAAAAAGAGTTCCGACTGTGCTTTCTATATAAAATCAACAGAACTTATATACCTGTGTGCCCTTGAAAAAAAGGTGTTCTTGGAATCTCTGTCCTCTTCAGGGGCTCTGCTCTGATAGGGTCAGGAGACCTTTGGGAATAGATTGGGATGGGAACTGAGGAAATAGGCAGAAATCATTACCCTTCCTCTCTTCTTATATAAGCCGTTCTATGAACAGAAGAAGAGTTTGCACAGGGCAAGGAGGAGATTTCTTCCAGTTTCCTCTTCTTGCTACAGATTTTCATATGCATTCTACTCTTTCAAAGGCCCCTGGCCTTAAGAATCAGCTTTTGGGGCAGAGGTGTCTGTGAGGAGACAAAAAAGGGCTGTTCCATGAACTCTCTCTGTTTACAGGAGGTCACAGTATTCAACCCAATATATTTTTATTATAGCAATTAGTATCTATTCAGGACATGTATGAATCACATAACAGAAAACTTGATTTAAAAGTTAATGTAAATTTTAAATTTGAATTGCTTAAGGAATTAACGTGGAATTAAAAATACGCCAGTAAATCCAGGCAAGATACAGAAAAGAAAAAATGCCTTTGGATGGGTTCATCCTCACTACTCAAACATAACAAGAAGAGCATTTGAACCATAAATGAAAAAACAGTTTTTTAAAGGTTGATTGGTCACCTTGAAAAACACACAGAATCTTTTTGGACCACAGGATCATCAGAACGTTAAAATCCTCCTGACTAGCTGATTTACCTTTTGTCTTGTAGTCTCGACATGTTTTAGAGACATAAATCTGGTAACTTTATGGTTTGACCAACATTTTTTACCATTAAGACATTATACATGTACATTTTGATTTTATAGGACAACTAAAACTTCAGCTTTTTTGTAAGTAGTACTAAAAACTTTGTATTGAAAGGAATGTTTAAAGGAATGCCACCTGGGCTTATGAGAACAGTACCATCTCATCTGCATGAAGACAACTTTTGGAGCTAACAGCAGAGTGGGAAAAAATATCTGTTACTGGAGCACCATATTACAGCATTCAAAGAGAAAGTGAAATGGAAAGGGAGAAGTATGCAACCTTGTTTAATGCCTCAGGCTATAATATTTTTTACTTTTGCATAAGTGTGTATATATCTATATCTATAAAAGATAGTTCCCTTAGTGTAAAATCAAGGCACACGCCAAAACCCCAAACCTAGAAACACAAAATTTGGGGAGAGCACTCCTACCATGACCTAAATGTTCACTAAGAAGGGATTTTTAGAAATTCAACCCCTAAGGAGGTCAAAAGGGGTAAAATGTACTCTACCCCATTGCTTCCTATCTGGCTGCTAGGCTGCTGCCTCCTTGTACCCCCCACCCTCTGATTGGTCAGCTGAGGAACTCAGTGTTCTGAGGTAAGGGAAAAGTTACAGGAAACTGCAGAGAGCTAATAATAGTTGAGGAAATCAGGAATGGCCAATCACCTGTCAGGTGCAGCAATGCTGCTGGCCCAGCCTCCCCAATGGCTTCAAACAACCTCCCACCTTCTACACCTGACAGACAGCTGCCTGTCAGGTACAGCCATGGCTGCAGGGTGCTTAAAGCCATCAGGGAGCCTGCCACAGCAGTAACGCCTTAGCTATCCTGCCAGCCCAGCCTCCAAATTGCTTGCAATACCCCTCTCCCTCCTACACTGGACAGGCAGCTGCCTGTTAGGTGTAGGAGAGGTGGTGGGATGCTTATAGCCATCAGAGAGGTTTGCTCAGCAGGACTGCCTTAGCAGTACTGCTAGTCCAGCCTCCATGATGCCTTTAAATACACTCCCCCCCAACACCAGAAAAGTGAGTGTCTGTCAGGTATAGGAGTAGGACCAGGGTATTTCAATCCATTAGGGAGGCTGCCTGAGAAGAAACACCTTAGCAATGCTTCTGGGCCAACCTCCCCATTGGCTTCAGACACACTCCCACCCACCCCTCCACCACCTGACAGGCAGTTGTCTGTCAGGTGAAGGAACAGGGGAAGAGCATTGAAAGCCATCGGGGAGGTTGCTCAAGCTGGGCCTTAGCAATCCTGCTGGCCCAGCCTCCCCAATGCCTTCAGACACATTACCCCTCCTACACCTGACAGACAACCACCTGTCAAGGGTTGGAAGGAGTGTGGAGTCTTTAAAGCTTTCGGGGATGCTTGCTGAGTAGGATTGCCTTAGTGCTGCTGCTGGCCCAGCCTTTGAACACAACACCCCCCCTTACACCAGACAGGCGGGTGTCTTGTCAGGTATAGGAGCAGGGCCAGGGTACTTTAATGCTGCGACAGAACCTCAACCCACCCAAACTCTGCAACGGCACCAGATTGCAAGTGAAGGCCCTGCACAGGAACATCATCAAGGCCATACTGCTCACTGGCAGTATTCAGGGAGAATTGGTGTTCATGCCGCAAATACCACTCATACTATCAGAAAACACCTTCGAGTTTAAAAGCTGCAATTCCCCCTCAAGGTCTGCTTTGCTATGACCATCAACAAGTCCCAAGGCCAGACACTGAAGGTAGCTGGAATTGACCTAACAGATGACTGCTTCTCACATGGACAGTTCTATGTAGCCTGCTCCAGAGTGAGCTCACCAAGCAGCCTGGGGATCCTAGCACCTGAGGGCAGAGCCACCAATGTGGTCTACAGAAAGGTCCTTCAGTAGACAAAAAAAAGTACACATGTCTCACTTCATTTTTTATGCTAGTCTTCTCCATTAGAATTCCTACAACAAATGTTACATTTCAAACTTCATATCAGTATTATAACTGGATTTATGGAACTTAAATACCATAGCAAAGCACAGGTATCAGACGTGTGTGTGTGTGTATATATATATATATACACACACACATATATATATATATATATATATACTAGGAGTAAAGCCCGTTGTGGAAATAAATACAACGGGCTCTAGAAAGAGGCTCTGAGAGAGTGCCCTGGCTTTGGGCACACAGTGTGAATTTGCTGTGGTGACCTCAGCAGGGTATAATGACAGAGGCCACCATTTTCTCCAGAGGAACTGATCTCTGCTACCTGAAGATCAGTTGTAGTTTTGAGTGATCTCCAGCCCTCACCTGGAGATTGGCAACAATTGTTACCCAGGAGAAAATGGCTGGTTTGGAGGGTGGAGTCTATAGCATTCTACCTGCCTGAGGTCCAACCCCTCCTCAAACCCCACCCTCTCCAGGTTCCACCCCTCAAATCCCCAGGAATTTGCCAACCTGGAGTTGGCAACCCAATCTCCTTCCCAGCTAACCATCAACCTACTGTTATCTTCCCCTCTGACTTCAGCTGACTTCTGCCCTCTCTCCTGCAGAGCAGTTGTAATTGAGTGGTCTCCAGCCCTCACCTGGAGATTGGCAACAATGGTTCCCCATGAGGGACTGGCTGGTTTGGAGGGTCTATGGCATTGTATCTGTCTGAGACCCCACCCCTCCTCAAACCTCACCATCTCCAGGCTCTACCCCTCAAATCTCCAGAAATTTCCCAACCTGGAGTTGGCAACCCTATCAGGACTGGCCCCAATGAGTTTTCTCTCAAAGGCCAAAACAGGTGACAGGACCAAGCTTGGTTGCCTACCAACAGGCACGGAGGGGAAAGTAGGGTTTCCAGCTCTAAGTAGGGAAATACCTGGAGATTTGGGGGGGTGGATCCTGTGGAGGGCAGCATTGGGGGGGTGGGGGTGGAAGGACAGCAGGGTATAATGCCATAGGGTCTACCCTCCAAAGCAGCCATTTTCTCCAGGGGAACTGATCTTGGTCATCTGGAGATAAATTGTAATAGCAGGAGATCTCCAGGTCCCACCTGAAGATTGGCAACCCTAGGGGAAAGACAGCTGCACAGCAGGGGGTGGAAGAGAATGGTTTGATGGCCACTGGGCCCAGATTGGCAACCATAGTTCCCCAGGAGAAAATGGCTGGTTTGGAGGGTGGAGTCTATGGCACTGTACCTGTCTGAGGTCCCACCCCTCCTCAAACCTCACCCTCTCTGGGCTCCACCCCTCAAATCTCCAGGAATTTCCATACCTATAGCTGGCAACTTTATCTCATCTCCTCTCAGCAACCTCTTCCTAGGCAAAATTCTGTCTTTCTCATCAGCGGGGAGCAAAGCAGTTTACTTCATTCTTTTCGGCTTTGTGATCAGTACAGCAACCCTGTAAGGCAGGTTAGGCACAAAGTCTCCGGCTGGTCCAAAATCACTCAGGCAGTTTCCATAGGGATGCTCCTGCTGAACAGGAGCAAGCAGCCAGGCCTAGGGTTGCCATTGCCAACAAAGACAAATTGATGCAAAGGAGGATAGAAAAGTCTCCGTATCTCTATTTTGCCTTCAATTGGTTTTGATGCCAGCAGAGTGAGAAAATGCCAGAGGCTCTGGGTGGGTGTCCCATGGTAAATGCACCAAATAATTCCTAAAGATTTTCCACTGTGTCGATAAATCATTTTCTACACTCATAGTGTCCCCTGCCAGAATTAGTACCAGAGCTTTTTTTGCCTTGTGGTATTCTGCTTGTGGTGTGACCTGTCTTTTTTGTGGTGTGGCATGGTTGTGTTATTGGGTTTGTTTCTTTTGAAGGGGAAGTATTGTGAGTGAGGACATATTTCACCTCAGAATACAACAGGTTGCATAAACAACTGACAATTCCAACTGTCTTGCGGGGGGGGAGTTTGAGGTGCGAAATGGAGTGAAGTCCAATCAGCTTCCATATGCAAATGAGCTTGAAATGCTGGCCCAATCAGAGAAGTGGCCTAGGCTGCAGTGGGTGGGAGAGAACTCAGGCAATGCACCTAGTGAATAGGGACAGATTCTGAGCAACATGCCAGGGAGCTAAATTGATTTTGCCAAGCATAGAATCTTGTCAGACCATTACCCTTTTATTTAATAGGACAGGATATGTATGTATTTAGTAGTGGCAGTCAACAATATAGGTTTTTCTTAGAGATCTTTGTTCACAGCCTCCATTTATAGAGTTGAATGTGATTTTCATGGTTACAGAGGAAGCTTAAAAAGCTTCCTGAAACGGAAGCCAGGGAAGGAACGGATTAAGATGATCATTTGAAAAGAAATCAAGAAAGATGATTATTAGAAATTTTCTGTTTAGCAAGCTGCCATAGTGTCTCTCTACAGACATTTTGTCTGTATAGCACTAGTACTTACTCTATGGCTTGCAGAGAGGCACTTTGCAATTATCACCCTCCTGTCTTTCCCTTTCATGGCTCAGGAGGATAAGGCATGTTCAAATATCCCCAAACACAGGAACCATGAAGACACTGTCATCCTATGGATATTTATGCAGACTTCTACATTGTGATAAACTACTGTTGAACATGAATATGAACTTCATAGCACTCTTGAAAATTTTTTCTTTTACTCCCTTGCTTTCATGCTTGCCATAGCTCTCCCTTGGTGCCCTACCAGGTAAAAAAAAAAGACACAATTTCTCTTTGATATGAAGATGAACCATATGTACAAGTTGTGGCTTCTATTAAGCAACTCATCGTGTATATCCTCCTTGCCATTCTAGTATGTATACTTGTTATTTGACTCAGTGCTGTTGTGCCAATGCCTGAACAGAAAGCACTGTTTATGAAACAACTCTGAAATGTTACCTCTTACGCTCTCTAAAGGACCATGTTGGATTGTTGCTATCATCTTTGAAACCCTACTGTGCTCATGCTGAAAATGATTTTTTTTACTTGACTCGCTTAATGCACTATGTTGAATTGCATTAATTACATTCAAATTAGTAAACTAGGCCGATTTCGCACAAGGAGCTGCGCCGCCATCACGCCTCCCTTTGCCCCATTTCCATTGGTCAATTTCCCACTCGAAGCTACACAGCCGCATTTTGACCTGTGGCTTTGCCTGAGTTTCCCTGCGGTTTCATCATGATCCTCAAAAAACAGGATCACGAAACTGCACGAAGCTGCTTCGAGTGGGAAATTGACCAATGGAAACAGGGCAAAGGGAGGTGTGACAGCGGCGCAGCACCTTGTGCGAAATCGGCCCTAGACTTGAAGCAGATTACACAATATAAGTTGATACAATTAATATATGACTTCTAATAAGTGATCTACTAGAATTTTAGTTATCTTTTAAAATATAAAATGAATAGGCCATGCCACTTCAAAACTATTAAAGATGGAAAATATTAATGGAAATTATTAAATTTAGGTTTTCCAGTTTCACCAAGTTAATACAAGGAAAAATATTCTGAAAATCAGTATTTACTGGCCCACTATTCAAATCTGGTTTTTCCTAAAGTATTCATTATGTATGAGATGAACTAGAACAAACAGAAAATAGAATTAGTGGATCTGGAAATAAAGCACAGAACTATCACTCACAGCTTCTGCCCTTGGAATAATTCAATGTTATCATTTTGAATCTTTCTCTCAAATGCAGCAAAATACTTCAGAACTGAAGTTTACTGAGTAACAGTTATGAACTGGCCATTTTAAAAGCCATCCAGATATGACTGGGTTAAGATGATGAAAAAATATGCCTTTTCTGTCAAATTTGCAAGAAGACTATCTGGATGGCTTCACAGAGAATACCTATTGAGTATCACAAAAATAATTGAAAACCTACCATGCATGTAAGTGCTTGGTCCAACCAAAAAGGTGTGATTTGGAGAAACACAGAATCCAGAATCCTGAAAATTAAGTGTCAAGCATTAAAGTGAGGCATTACTATAAATTCAGGTTATTTACATCAGTGTCAGCAAGCTTTTGTTCTCTTATCAGTATGTCTTGTTTTTTGCATTTTACATAGGAATATTTTGCCAAAAGATGTGGGAGAACTGAAAATATTACTTTCTCCTCCTCCCGCTGCTGCAGTAAATTCTATTTAGTTATTTAGCTGCAAGTCAGCATATTGAATGGAAAAGCTACTCAGCTACTAGCAGCCAACAATTGCTGTGTTCAGTGAGGCTTATATAGGTAAACATACATGGCTATGCCATGGTAATAGATGAAGACTCAAACAGTCAGTAACCTTGTCAGTCACTGAAATAACACAAGTCTGTAAGGAAGTATTCAGGCTGCTGTGCTTTTCATGATTCAGAGATCATAGTCTACTTACTAATTTTTTTGAAGGCCAATTGCTTGAATTAGGAGAATGCAATGTGAGAGTCATGCCAGATTTATCAAGATTAATATTCTCCCAGTAAGGCAGTTTCTGATGTACTCTAGAAGAAAAGCTCTCAGATATATTTTTTAGCCTTTTTACAGGTGAAGACAGAAAATCTTCATTAGAAAAATGTGCTGTTCTTTTAGTTTTGGCAACTGTAGGTAGAGTTCGTACAGGAGAATTGACTAGGGCGTTAACAGTGTGAGATACTTGCACCCCTTCGTATTTCTTTAATCTTGCAGCTCTCAGAAATGTAGAGATCTTTGGAAATCCTTCAGAACATGATCTAACATACATATTTCCAGACTTGTTATGTTTCTGATGAAACCTTGTCCAATCACCCAGTTCGGGTTTTAAAAGCTTGTCACCTGACTGTGTTGGGTTTGTGCATAAGTCTGAAGACTTAAATGATTTCTGCAACTTTGGACAACACAGTTCTTTGTACATCTTTTCAAATGCGTCTTCAGATTTCTGCTGAACTTTGATGCGACTGTGATTAACAAGAAACTGTGAAAAAGACTGACTTCGCCGTAGTGAACCAGTTGTAGGGAAAATTTTAATCTCATGATTTCTGAATAGCCTACATGGAGATTCCACTGGAGAAGTCTTGTTTTCTTGCAAATTTGGGTTTGTGTTTCTATTCAAAGGTAAGTTTAAATACGCTGGAGCCTTGAATGCCATAATCCTTGCTATTCCAGTTTCATCTTCTTCCGTCAGATCAAATGTTGCTCCTGGATCATCAGGGCAAACAGCAGAATGCTCTTCAAAATGCTGACCCTTTCTTGCATGCTCTGAAGATGAAGGAATCCAAGATGGACTTTTAAGATGAAATATTTTTCTTCCAGAAAGATTGTTAGGAAAAATGGTAGCCCCATTACCATTTTGTCCAACTCTCTCAACGTAGGAGTAATCTTCTTCAGTATCAGAGGAGTCCATTTTCATTTCATCTGTGTTACAGAATATAGGAGACGTCACACTAGATTCACTGAGCAATGTATGATGCATTTGATTGTTCCCATGTCCTAAAAGTCTATTACTTGCACTGTTTTCCATGGGCAATTTATACTTCTCATTTTCTTTTGTAATTGCCAGGACGCAATTGTGTTTTAATGGCTTGAATTTCCTCACTCTTGCAGTAGCTGTGTTAAAATTTGTTTTTTTAGGGTGCCAGTACCCAAATCCATACCGTTTGATCTGGGAATGGGAAAAAGCTTTATGGGGCATTTTATGCATAAGCCTGCTAAGCGTCTTAACCATTTCTGGATACAAGTCTGCTATTGTAATATTATTCCAAGAACAATGTTCATCTGCAGACTCATAAGTTTCCAAAAAGCTATTAGAGCCAGTTTTTTCACTATCCCGAAGAGCTAGATTTCCAGATGCAACTATCTTATCTGCTGAATTCTTAGCGGTAGAGTTGTGTAACTGGAGAGACATAGATTCAGAATACCCATTATGTCCTTGCTTCCTTGGAACCACAGCATGATAACCTACCAGATCAAATGAAGTATTAGTAACAATATATAAAACCAGGGAGCATTACTTTATTATTGATATATCTACCCAACTATAAGATATAAAATAACTTGTAACCTCTTCATAGTGACAAAGCACACAATCTTCTATAGGCCTTTCATATCAAACCTCTTCCTAGAGGTGGGGGTGCTCCTACAGCTCAAGGAAGGCAGCTGTGGAAATCACATCCCTGCCCACAGCATAAACAGCAGACCCTTCTGCTCACACAGGGATCTCTTTGTTCCAAGCCAAGGGCTTGCCATCTTCATTAAACATTTTATGAGATTGTTCTTCTACCCCCAAAGCTCTGTATGCAAAGTGATACATTCAAACACTCTTATGAAAGTCCTCTATTCATTTCAGTGTCACAGGCATAAGTGTATGTATATGGCTCCTGAATCATGTTGAATTAGACCATTTTTGTGGGTCGCAGGTTTATCCCTGCCTTCATCCATTGTTAATTACTCAAATAAATTTTTGTTAATCATCTAGTAAGAAAAATCTAACTAGGAACAGATAACAAATACTTCAGGATAGAACATGAAAGAAATTAGGATCTCTTACATCATTAAAAATACAATTTCAACTCTGAGAAACAAGCTAGACTGAAAGCCTATTACTAAGCTTCATAGACGAGAAGGAACTGAACATGATCTTGTACACCCAAACTGTCCATCCTCTGCATTACACTGGCTCAAATTAATGCCAGTCTATGCAATTCAACTACTTACTAGTAGAAGGAAAACAGTATAAATTGCTTTTCTGCCAAGAATATAAAATACTACTTCCTCTGAGACCAAGCTTCTTCTAATCACTGCAGAATAGTAGACACCCATCCTGATGATTTGTCTCGATCACAACAATCTTTTATTGCCTTGTCAAGTACAGGTTATTATATACCCCAGTAAGCATAATCATTTTAAATTATCCAGAATATTATCATTTTAAAAAACATTTGGAGACAACTTTACAAAACAGTAAAGGGGTGGGAGGGGGCATAAGCATACTGATAAAAGTCTTAATCTAACCCTTTGGGGCCCAATACAGAGAGAACAGTAGGGTATACAGGCTTGCTTACTTTCCCACTCTAACAAGTTAGATATGCAGTGTAGCTAGCACTTGCTTGAAGCCTGCAACCTTACATGTAATTTGAAATATTGCACCAGGTCATGGCCAAGTAATGAAAGGCCTTCTGTTTAGGCCCTGGCTGAAGATACAAGTTGCTCCTGAAGGACAGCATAGAAAATCCAGGTGAAGTATGGAAAAAATATACCACTTAATGCAGCTACAAAAAAGGCTTTCTCCCAGTTCAGCCTAGCCTGTAAGATGGCCCCTTACCTTGATATAGCTGATCTGGTCACCTGGAACCATGCCACAGTGGCATCTAGACCAGACTATTGTAAAACACTGTACATTGATCTCCCCTGAAAATCAATTCAGAAGCTCCAATTGGCGCAAAATACCGCAGCTCACCTATTATTGGGAGCTAGATGGAACACGTATATCACTCCTATTCTTCAATCACTCCACTCAGTTACTGGGCTCAGTTTACGATATTGGCTATTACATTCAAAACCCTTTATGGCCTTGGACACTCAACACTTAACATGTCTCCAATACAGGATAAGACATTGGACACAATGCACACATACCAGAGTGTCAATGCAGTTAGCAAAGCCCCAAACTAAATATACGAAGAAATTAGTCTATAAGAATGATGGGAAAGGAGATCAAAACTAAATGGAGCCACTAACCTTTGTCCTACATTGTGTTATGGTACTGAAGATTTCTACTTAATTTTTTAATAATCATTTAAAAAATGCTTATGTGTATGTGAAAGGACAAGGAATAGGGGAGAAGCTCTGGGCATGTAACATGCAACCTTCCAAAAAGCAAGGGAATCAAGCTTTACTGGGAATAAGCTAAAAGAAGGGGGGAAATCCTGGTGCAAAATACAGGTGTACGGACAAGCAGAAAGCAACAGTTATTAACTATCCTTTGCACTCATTTGCATTTCGTGACTAATAAAATAGGATTGCAGTTTACTCTTGTAGTTTGGATTTCAGTCCTACATAGTTTGCAGGATCCTAAGCAGACACTTTCCTGCACTTATACAAACCATTAATGAATTGGTGACAACCAGGAACTTACTTAGAAGACTCATTAGCTGGGTCTGGTGATATTTCAGCCCAGCCCACAAGGAATACTTAGACCTGTATGAATATGTGTTGTAGCCAGCCAGCCAATTTGAAAATATCTGTGCTCACCAGATTGCATAGTTACACCTTTGTCAGCCTTATTTTGTAATTAGGTGTGCTGTTAACTTCTCTTTTAAGGACTTTTGCTCACCATGTAAGGATTCATTCACCAGCTCTTGAAAAGGTTCTTCATGAACATTCCTTGATTCTTGTCTTAAAATCTACACCAAAATCACCAAAAGAAATAGTGAAGAGTTTAAGTATTTGCAGAAAAACATAATATAACCAAAAAAATTATAATGCTTTAATTTGAAATATACTTCCTACATTGTACTGTTGGATACTTGCTAAACCAGTAGATTTGTCAATTACACACTCCTACAACTCATTTAAAAATGGGGCTGGAGGATGCATAAATGAGAGCTGAATGCAGCCCTAGCCAATGGTTTCTTATGAGCACAGGCACAAACTGCAGTGATCAAACTGAACCATACTGACCACTGTGATCATTAAAAGACCTTAATTGGCTTCTGCTTTGTTTGGGGAACTGTATATATATCTTTAAAACATGAAACACCTGAGATCTGTCTTTTCCATAATCAATCTGTTAATTTCCACAAACACCTTTACAACATATTCCTGCCTTCTACGGCAAAGCAAATGACTGGAAAGGAGCTTTTCATGGTGGCACTGAGGGTTTGGAACTTTCTCGCAAGGCATCCTTGCTATTAACATTTAAGTGCCAGGTGAACTATTCTTTTATGTTTTTAATGGTATTATTTGTATTCAGGTTCTGCTTTCTGTCTAGTCTTTTAATTGCTACTGCTATTTGTGTATGTGGCTGTAGTATTGTTTTTTATGGTGTTTCCACCACAAATATTAGAAGAATTGTTTTTATACCCCACTCTTCACTACTGAAGGAGTTTTGGAGCGGCATACAATTGCCTTCCCTTCCTCTGCCCACTACAGACACCCTGTGAGGTACGTGGGGCTGAGAGAGTTCTGAGACAACTGACTGACCCAAGGTCACCCAGCTGGCTTCATGTGGAGGAGTGGGGAATCAAACTCGTTTCTCCTGATTAGAATCTGATGCTCTTAACCACTACACCAAACTGGCCTCAGTCCTCAGAACAACCATGTGAGGTAGATTAGATTGAAAGTATGTGACTGATCCAAGGTTACCAAGCAAGCTTCCATGGCAGAATGGATATTATATGCTTAATATTTTTGTAAGCTCACACAAAGGTTTCATGCTGAATGGGCAGGAAGTATTTTTTAATAAACAGGGTAAGAAAAAAAGGATAAGAAAAGCAAGCTACTGTGATCATTAGGTATCTCCATTCTATGAGTTCTCACAAACATGTAATCACATCTTACTGTATTGTATTTGTTCTTGACACTGTTCTTGGTGCTGCTTGTTAAGGCTATGAGCTAATGCAATAAAGTTTATGATGGTGGTCATATCCCACTATTGAAAAAATTAGGGAGGTTTGTGAGTGTTGGGCATGTGCAGGCAAATAGGAACATTCATGGAACTCTAGACCAATGTGAAGGAGATATTTACTATAACCTGTACATTTGCATTACTATACATTTGCATTACCATAGTTGTTTCTGACACAGTGTAGGCGTCATCATTCACTAGCACGTCCATTTCAGCTCCAGAATGACAGACAAGATGAACATTCTCCTTTTGTAAAAATAATCAAAAGTGAATAAAATTTAGCTGCTTAGGGTAAAGAAACTTAAAGAGATAGCAAAGAGTAGTTATTACTAAAAAGAAATTGAAAATTATATTCAAGAACACTGTTTAGAGTCCTATACCTGATAACAGTCCACCTTACATTCAAGGAAAATATGTTAATATTACCACAGCAAACTGTATGGACACATATTTACAGTTCTGAACACTAGCGCATGTGCTCTGAACATTCCCAGGGCAATCCTAAACTTACATCCTTCAAAGGCCATCAGAGTCAGTGAGTTTAGAAGGGTGTAAATCTGTTTAAGATTGCACTGTTCGACTACTTGTTTCATTTATTTACTTCATTTATACTCTGCCTTTATCCAATAGGGAGCCAGTCCTCAGAACAACAATGTGAGGTAGGTTAGGGTGAGAGTACGTGACTGGTCCAAGGTTACCAAGCAAGCTTCCAAGGCAGAATGGAGATTCTAAACTAGGTTTCCCAGATGCTAGACTGACACTCTGACCACTGTACACACTGATTGTTACAAGTGGCAAGACAGCATCTTTGGTGAAGTATTGGTGAAAGCTTTAATAATCAATAGAATTGTATTTCAGCTTATTAATAAATTACATTTCATATAATGATTTTGTCAATTCCTGGGGCTCTAAGCAATGGCTTAGTTTCTTTTTCTTTACACCAAAATATTCTGAATTCCGTATTTCTAAGTTGAATACCTGTTGAAATGTTACCTTGAGGTGCATATTTTTCAAATATCTTTTAATGGATGACATCTCAGAATCATTTTTGAAATCTACGGTTCAAAATAAAAGAAAAAAATATTTCAGTCAGCATAAGTAACACAGATAGGCTCAATGTTTTATATAAGCCATGCTTTATTGCTTTAACATTCTATATTTGGGGAGAATAAACCCTGCAAAGCTTTTAGAAAATGCAATTCATGAAGTATTATATTTTCCTAAAAGAAATTACATTTTTGTTTCTGTGGGTTTATTTTATTAATCTAGGGTTTCCTAACCAGCTATGACTCCATGTAGTTTTGGATTGTTTTGACAAGAGCGCAGGTGTCATAACAAAAAGGCTGCCAAAAGAGGGCAATTTCAATCATAAAATGTTCCAAGACATGCATCCTCCTACAAAACAGGCATCTGCTTCAAAGGAGTACTCCCTGCACAGACAAAAGTGGTGCTTCATGAGCTCTTCTAGAGAATCTCCTGAACCAAGGAGGTGGAGGATCAGCTCAGCTTCAGGGAAAAGGGGCTGTTTGGTTTCAGTTTCACCAGAAAGAGGACAGTTTTGCTCCCCACCTGCCCAAGATGGAAGAAGTTTCTATGTCCAGCAGTGTAAAAGTCTTGTTTATGGCCAAGTCAGGGGCTCACAGCTATGACATGCCTGTCCAGGATGAGCTTACCAATTTGCCAAGTAGCCAGGTGATAGGCAGTGACCAACAAGCTCTCTGATTTTCTTCTGTTCCACAGAAATCCCTTGGATTTATCACTAAGACTTAAGTAGCAAGTCGACATGTGGAAAAACATCTGCAAGTGCCGTGGCCCCATATCAGATGCTACACTGGAGATTACTGTACTAATCTCTAGGACAAGCTATGCTTTGGCAACTAGATCAGTGTTTTTAATGACTCCAACAGATGACTGCACCCAAAAAGTGAGCTGCTGGAATCAAAGACAGTTTCTTCTATCCTACCCTCAGTGCAGGACAAAGGGGACCCAAAATAATAGGAGGTGTCCTAAATGCACAACATGCAGAAAGATAGCTATATAAAAGTTTCCCGGGGGGGGGGACACACACAAGGCAGTCATGTATATTCTTCAGGGGGGGGGGTCATTTGGGAGTGACCAATCACTCCCCCAAAATTAAGAATTCTATTTCTACCACCCCTCCAGATTAAAAATCACTTTTAAATCATTTGCTCTAAAGCTATTCATCATCTGTTCTCTTTTAAGAAAAGTAGGAGCTCGCAGGTGCATACATAATTCAGGTGTCATCCTTAACTAAGGCAGAATAGGTTCTTCTCACCTTTCAAACTCACCTTACCTGTACCAGATGGACTCTCTTCATATGAGTTCATGGACTGTTCTTCCTCAGATAGCTTTGGGGAGGGGAGAAATTAAAGCAAGAGCCATTTTTGTAGGAATAAAATTTTTAAACATCATAGAATTTGATAATTTTTGACTCCGTGCTGGTACGCATCACAATGACACACAGAAAATGATTTTCAGCTATGTTTGCCTCTCCAAAACACTTAGCATAAAGCATCTACCTGCTCATATCGCTCTATCTACTAGTAGGTATTTTGATCCTATTGCACAAAGTCTGAACAGCCACAAACAATATATATAAGCTTTACTAGACAGAAGTCTAATAGTTTAGGACAAATAACTGTTGGATCATTTTAGACAGCTCATTTTGTTACCTATTGTACTTGAACTGAAACTTGAGCTTAACAAGAAAACCAAGGAAAAGAAAAACAGATTCATCAATTAGGATGGTATCTTTAGTCCTACTGCAATCAGTACAAGTATTCAACCAAAATTTCTAGCTTTACTGTAATCAGTTCAATTATTAGAAAATAACCTTGCCTGATAATTGTAAACATAAAAATGCACTAATTACAAAACAAACATTTTTGGATGCCTCATCTGAGTCATTTATGTTCTCTTCTTCAGACTCTTCACCCCATGCTTTTGGACCTAGAATGAGAGAAGAATCATTATGAAACATACATAGAAGTACATTAGAATAAACATTTTGATTAAGCGTATTTATTTTAGCATAAACATATGTAACTCCAACTGAAATTCATGGGAGAAACAGACCAAATATATGCAGGACTGCAGCCTCGTATTATAGAAACATTCATTTACATGGGAAACAGCATAAAATTTAAAGGGATACACTTAGAAATACTACTATAGTGAGACCTAAACTGAAGCCCTTCTCCAGTTGCTAAGAATAAAGCACGCTCCTAGCCTCATTCAGACTTCTATATCTTGGCCAAACTAATGCATGATAGAACCTAAAGAACTGTCTTTTATATAGGTAGGTAATCACAATGACCTCGGAATCAAAAAGCATTTTTGTTATATACACTTTTATGTTCTTTCTGATTGAAAAGACTAGCGTGGCAACATGGTCCTGCTCACATCTACACAAGAAATGAGAACTGCCCTTCTATATAGAAAGCACAATATTGAGAATGTGCACAAATAGGCTCTTTCACTTTGTCCTGCTAGACTAGACAGCAGCAGTAGCTTTCCCTCTCAGTTACAGAACACTGTCCTCAGAACTTAGTTTTCTCTTCCGTTGCTGGAGGAACTGGGCTGGACCCTAGGGTCTTAAAGCTTTGCTCAGTCTTGAAGTTAGTAATTTTCACTCTGGCTTTATATAATTTATTAACAAGGTGGTTTTTGTAGCTGGCATATTCATAGCTTCAGAACCATGGACAACCTGGCACTTTCTTAGATATGGGTTGTTAAGTTCCAGGAATGAGGCAAGAACTGTCACTTCCATAGACAATTATAGGCATTGATAGTTTTCAACTGAACATCAGAAGTCTTGATAATCAGAATAAAGTAACCAAAGAGACTTTGTTCTGGCATTTATTTTCAAATTCATCTTAATTTGATTTCTCTTCCATTCATCTCAACTGCTGCACAGAGATGCAGATATGTGATGAATGTGATTTTCAAAATGGTCAAAGTAACCTTACATTCCCTCCCCCTCCCTTTCAAGATATCAGCAAAGTCATTGTATCTGTCTTGGAGAGAAAGAAGTTATAAGGTTACATATACCATTGCTTTAGCATGGGAATAACCCAGAAAGCCATAAGTACATTATTAGTGAGACATGCCAGAATTCCAAACAGACTAAGTTCCATTCATGGAAACAGATACACATACATGTCCAAGCATTCCTATAGTATATAAAGTTTAAAAAGCAAATTAAATACAAGAAGCTACTAATAAAAGTCTTACCATCAGGTGTATCATACATCAGTGACTTGATGGAGATAAGCTTATCATCTTCAAAGGGAAAGTTGTACTAGTTTAAGAGATAGAGACATTTTCACATGAGCTCAAGGATAAGAGAAAGCTTTACAGAGACAAACTATAATACACACTAACACAACTTCAGTGAAGATTCTAGTCCTTCTGCTGGGTTTCTTCAAACCAAAAGCACCTATGAAGCAAGATCTACCTAGAATGATGCTAGTTTGCCCTGAAGAGAGCCAAACTAGGCAAAACTGCACACCAAGCCGGAGGTCCATGATGAGGCCTTCAGATGCCTCCACCCCCCCTTACTGTGACACTCCTACACTCTTAACAGCCACATGGGGAAGACAAAACTCATCAGGTCCTTCCTCCCCAAACCTTTGCGAAGGGGAGGGGGACCAATAATCTGTTGAACTACTGCACGTCACCCAGCCCTTTAAAAGGGCAACAATTCTGTTAGAAAATGAAAGCACAAATAGCTAACCAAAACAGGATTGTACTCATATAGTAAATCTCTTATTAGCATTCCCTGCACGCGTTTGAGTACGGCAGACGCCCACAGAAAAGGACGAAAGACATCCGACCGCGAGGTGCGTCGGACTTATAACACAGACCTCCCATTTTCGCGCCCCCCGGAAAGACCCCAAACCGGCTCTTCCCTCAACCCCCGAAGCCTCCACTGGCGCCGTGTGAGACCCCCCTCCCCCCATTTTATCCTGGCCTTCCTCCAAGGGGTTTAGGGCGGAGTCTGCAGTTCTTTCCCCCGTTCATTGTACTCGCACATTAAGCCGGTGAGGTAGGCCTTACTCCGACTACCCCGAGCTCACCTTCTCCACAATGCTGGAGATGGACAAGGCAAAGCGATACGTGCTTCTCTCCAGGTGCCCCTTCATGAAAGTGGAGCTGCTCTCAGAATCGCGGCGTTTGTACCGGCTTCGCCCATCTCGCTCCTCTTTCCGCCGCGAATGCCAGTGACGCTCGTCACGCTCCTCTTTCCCCCATATTCCATCTTCCCTGCCGTCTCGCATCGCCATCGAGGACAGGCCTCAGTTCCCTCTAACCACACATAACGAGACAGGCAGGAGCTCTGCCATACAATTCAAATTTAGCGCCGACCCAATCCAACAAGACTGTATTCCGTGTTCCACATTCCGATAGGTGGCTACCTACGTCGCTTTATGCGAAACGTCCAATCATATAGATCTAGGTAGGCAGCAGGGTTGGTCTGACTTCGTCCAATCAGAGACATCAGAGAATCCCGGAATGTCGGGGTTTTTTTTTTGAGGGGAATACGTTGGCTGATTGGCTGGTTTCAGTAAGCTCTGGGTCCCGCCTCTTTAGTTCTTAAACAGCCTCCCAACGAGGATGGGGAGAAAGAGTACAATGTTATCTAGCAACGCAGTATGAGAATTCTCATTGGATACTAGAAGTTCGTTTCTGGACGCTGGCCCAGAGAAAAGCTGCTGCAGAGTACGCGGAAAGAATGAAGAAAAAAATGGGCTTGTTTTTCCCAGTTTATTGATGGAATTATTTTTTGTTTTATTTTAGAATTTGGAGAAAAAAAGTACTTTCTCCGAAAAGGGGGAATTTATTTCGGAAAAATAAGCAGGTAGGGGAGTTTATTTCGGGGGGAAAATACAGAGCTTTCCTTAATATTGCCGGTTTCATCACAGTTGTAAATTTTCACTATACATAGTAATACAAATTGTGCTCTGATTGCCGGTTGTTCTTCCAGCCACTGAATGTTTTGCTTTCCTTATTTTTCTGTCAAAGATCTTCACCTCAGACTGAGTTCTACATTACTAGAAGAGTTAAGACCAGTGTTCCCTCTAAGCTGAGTTAGTGTGAGCTAGCTCAGTTTTTTAGCCTCCAGCGCACACATTTTTGTCTTAGCTCAGGAAGGATGGCTCCAGAGCAAACTAATTTATGCACTAGCCAAATTGCTCACTCACAACTTTGATGCCAGCATCTCACAAAGTAGCATTTTTGCTCACAAGACTCCACAGCTTAGAGCAAGCATTGGTTAAGACACACGTGCTTAGTTGTCTGTGGCATTATTTACTTTGCATGTTTCGTTTATCTCCTGTCCCTCACCTTGAAAGTTCTCAGGACAGCTCATAACATAATGAAATAATAAACATATATTAAAACCCCACCAAACATACATCACAAACTATATACAGTAATAATGATTTAAGAACCCCTTCATGGCATTTTGGATGCATACCATTTCTGATAAACAATATAAATGTGGAAAGAGCTTCTGTTTCAGAAAAGAAAATTCTTATGCAAGTGGATGTAGATTTGCTGAAGAATGTGCACACTGTTGTAGTTTTTTTTTAAAGGAAACACAATTTGATTGAGTTCAGACGTGCCAATTAATGTGCTGTTCAGCCCTACTCCTGCAGTTGACGTGCATGTGGGAAATATGTAAATGAACTCTAAAATGAAGTTGTAGTGGGTCACTGAAGTGACTGATGGCCATTGATTTACAACTACATTTCCTTCTTGGGCTACAATGCATGTGTGATTTTGTTGCTAAGGGACAAGATGATTGCTTAGGTTGACCAGTTTTAGAATAGCTGCAGTTCTTATCACTTCATCTGCATAGTGGCTACAAAACGTGAATACAGCCACAATGCCTTGTGGGCCCTTTCTCCCATGAAAACACACAGTGCCTGTGTATGCTGCTGCACACTTCAGAATCGATAAGATGTGTTGGAAGTGAAGACACTGTCCCCTGCCTCAGCGTCCAGACTGTGGCAAGAGAGGCTAGACAGGCATGCTGTGTTTACTCTTCTACCACTGCCCCCTTTGAAATGCAGATTGTGTTCTCAGGGACAATTTCCTTCCTTCTGTTCACTGTTTCAGATGAAGCTCTCCCTTCTTCCTGCACACACCAAGAGGGATGACATGCTGTCCTCTCTTGGAACCATGAGGCAGATGGCCCTCTTGCCATCTGCTTCCATCCTTAGCTAGTAAGTTAGTAGTCTATCCTGTCCCTGCTCTTTCCTATCTAATGTGTACTTCTCAACTAAAAGAGAGAAGTATTTCTCTTTTTAAACTTGCAACATGGCTCTGTGTAGCTTTGGTAAGCTGAGTAACCTGGTAAAGTGATGCTGCTGCGTCTGTAACTTTATTTAAAGCACTCTGCTAACTAGTGGGTACTGGACTAACTGTACCAGTTAACCCCAGCAAGATGTCCAGTTGAATAGTGAACAACTGTCAGTTAGGCGCATGAGAAGACTCTCGGGAATTTGTTAGATATGTCCCACTCTAGATCTGGCAGTACCGCCGCTGTCAGGGAACATGAGGGTTGAGGGGAAAAAGGGCACCGTGCTGAGGATAAGGGGAATGTGCCCTCAGAAGGGATCTATTCTTCAGCTGGTGAACAGGTATCCTTTCGCACCAAGGAGCCATCTCTGGGCAGGGTGGGAGGGGGGCTCTTGGTAGTTGGTGATTCGATCCTTAGGCAGGTAGACAGCTGGGTGGCAAACCCGCGTACTGACTGTATGGTGACTTGCCTACTAGATGTGAAAGCAGCGGACATTATGCGTGTTTTAGATCGGCTGGTAGATAGTGCTGGGGAGGAGCCAGTGGTCGTGGTGCATGTCGGCTCCAACGATGTGGGGAAATGCAGTCGTGAGGTCCTGGAGGAGAAATTTAGGCTGCTTGGCAGGAAACTCAAGGCCAGGACCTCCAAGGTAGCCTTCTCAGAAGCTCTACCTATTTCACGTGCAGAACCGGAGAGACAGGCACAGATCAGGAGTCTCAATGCGTAAATGAGACGATGGTGTAGGGGGGAAGGGTTCAAGTTTGTTAGACCCTGAGATACTTTTTGGAACAAGAGGGAGCTGTACAAAAGAGTCGGTCTCCACTTGTCCCGAGAAGGAACCAGGCTGCTGGTACTTAAAATCAAAAAGGTGGCAGAGCAGTTTTTAAACTGAATATTGGGGGAAAGCCGACAGGAGATGAAAAGTCTCAGGTTTGGGATGTCTCATCTCAGAGAGATGAGGGGGTAGCTGTTGCTTTTCTACAGGGAGGTGGATTGGAATTGTCCACTGAGACTATGGCTAGTGATATGGACTGCCTGACAAGGTCTCGAGATAGCAAGAGGAAGGTTGCAGGCTTAACATGTATGGGAAATTATAGGTGTTTCTGTACAAATGCTAGAAGTGTCCAAGGTAAAATCGGGGAGTTGGAGTGCTTGGGGGGAAATGGACATTGTGGGTATTTCAGAAACTTGGTGTGATGAGGAAAATCAGTGGGATACGGGGATTCCTGGTTATAAATTATATCGGAAGGATGGGGGAGGAAGGGTTGGAGGTGGGGTGGCTCTGTATGTCAGAGAGGGTATACAGTCCAGTAAGATTGAGAGGGTAAAAGAATTGGATTCGCTTCTGGAAATGCTATGGGTTGAAATAGTGAGCCCAAAAGGAAACTTAACACTGGGAGTTTGTTAGCACCCACCAGATCAAAAGATAGAGGAGGATTATAAAATGATGAATGAATTAAAGATAGCAGCAAGACGAAAAAACTGTGTCATAATAGGTGTTTTTAACTATCCACACATTGATTGGGTCAATATGTGTTCAAGTCGGGAAAAAGAGATTGAGTTTCTAGACACTCTCAATGACTGTGCTGTGGAGCAGATAGTCACAGAACCTACCAGGGGAGAGGTGATCCTGGATTGGTCCTAAGTAACGCCCAAGACCTGGTGAGAGATGTAAAAGTCATTGCACCCCTTGGGAACAGTGACCATAATGTTATTGAGCTCAACATTTGTATAAATAGAGAACTGGCCAAAGAGACTGGCACTTTTAACTTTAAAAGGATAACTTCTCTGATATGAGGGAACCTGTGAGGAGGAAACTGAAAGGAAAAGTAGAAAGGGCCAAAACCATTGGGAAAGCTTGGAGATTATTTAAAACTACAATCCTAGAAGTTCAGAAAAAATATATACTGTAGGTTAGGAAAAGCACAAATACGTATAGAAAAAAGCCTACATGGTTAACAAACAAAGTAATGGAAGCTGTAGAAGGTAAAAAGGATTTCTTTAAGCGGTGGAAAGCTAGTCTCAGTGAGGCTGATAAAAGGAAACACAGGCTGTGGCAAATAAAATACAAGTCTGGGATCAGGCAAAAAGGGAATACGAGGAGCACATAACGAAAAACGTAAAGACCAACAATAAAACTTTCTTCAAATACATTAGAAGCAGGAAACCAGTCAGGGAGGTAGTGGGGCCCTTGGATGACCAAGGGGTAAAAGTAGTAGTAAAGGATGATAGGGAAATGGCTGAAAAGCTGAATGCATTTTTTGCCTCTGTCTTCACTGTGGAAGATGAGAAGTGTTTGCCCACTCCAGAACCGCTGATTTTGGGAGGGGTGTTGAAAGACCTGAGTCGGATTGAGATGATGAGAGGGGAGGTCCTACAACTGATAGACAACTTAAAAACTGATAAATCTCCAGGCCCGGATGGCATATATCTGAGAGTTCTGAAAGAACTCAAATGTGAACTTGTGGATCTCCTGACAAAAATATGTAATATTTCATTACAATCTGCCTCCATTCCTGAAGACTGGAAGGTAGCTAATGTCACTCCCATCTTTAAAAAGGGTTCCAGAGGAGATCCAGGAAATTACAGGCCAGTCAGTCTGACGTCGATACTGGGTAACTTGGTAGAAACTGTTATTAAGAAAAGAATTAGTAGGCACATTGATGAACAAAAACTATTGAGCAGACTCAGCATGGGTTCTGTAAGGGAAAATCTTGTCTCACTAACCTGTTAGTGTTTTTTGAGGGAGTGAACAAACTTGTGGACACGGGGGGCTCAATAGATGTTGTTTACCTTGACTTCCAGAAAGCTTTTGATAAAGTTCCTCATCAAAGGCTCTGTATAGGAAAAACCTTTCCTGAATCATTCCTGTTAGGGCCAAATGGCCTAGCTGCTAACATGTCAATGTGACTTTTGTCACTGTAACAGATGGCATACCAGATGCCAAGCCTGATATCCATATACAAGACACTTTTGACACCTTTGCTGGGAAGAGCAGACATTCCGGCATCTTCCCAAGCTGGAGACACAGCTGTCCCAAGATATTAACACATCAAAGCTCCTCTGACATGGCTTCTGTCACGTCAACCCAGAGATTTGGGCACACCCCTTCATCCCCTCGTGATTGGATAAATGGCCATATTCAATTATGACGGGAAAGGGAGGGAATTGTGATCACCCTATGGGAAGAGGAGGAGAGTTTTCTTGGAAAGAGAGCTCCTTTCTGAGAGTTTCCCTTTGGATTATATACCTGCAACATGGAATTTAGTAGTGGGCAGCAAAGCAGGAATTAACTGCCCACAGCAATCATGTGGTTCATCCTCAAGATTCCCTGGTTACACAATGGACATTGAATTACCTGGTATCTCTGAATGACTAGTAACTATGAACACTTCTATGTGTAGTTAGAGCTGTCTATGCTATAGGTATTATTTGTTTTATTCATCTTTCTAGTCTCTTGTTATATGCATGCTTTTGCACTGAATAAAGATAAATTATAAATTAATATTATCTAGGCTGGTTTACTGTGTTGCAGCTTTTTTCTAAGGCTTAATCTTGTGCCTGGGCTGATTCTGGTGATGCAGCTACCACTGTGTTAATTAATTGTCTGCAGCTCTGGTACAGAGCTGATAAGTTGTTAATTCCCAGAAACCAGACAGGAGGTGGGACCTCTTCTCCTGAACTGGTGGGAATCTAGTGTCCAGAGGTCCTGGTGGCAGTGACTACTGATACCCTAGAGAGAGTGTGCAGACATTCTTCTGGGCTTGTTTAAGTGTTCCTGAAGCATATGGGATTTTGGTATCTCTCATTCCTGGACTGGAGTGAGGGAGAAATAAAATCCTGTACATGCTAGCAGTGTTGGGATGAGAGGGCAAATCCTGTACAGGCTCCTAAGTAAGCTCAAAAATCACAGGATAAAAGGATAAGTCCTCTTGTGAATCAAAAACTGGCTAATTAATAGGAAACAGAGAGTGAGTATAAATGGACAATTTTCTCAGTGGAGGGTGGTAAGCAGTGGGGTACCACAGGGATTAGTACTTGGTCCAATGCTTTTTAACTTGTTCATTAATTATTTGGAATTGAGAATAAGCAGTGAAGTGGCTAAATTTGCAGATGACATGAAGTTGTTCAGGGTGGTAAGAACCAGGGAGGATTGTGAGGTACTCCAAAGGGATGTGTTGAGGATGGGCAAGTGGGCATCAACATGGCAAGTGGGGTTCAGTGTGGCCAAGTGCAAGGTGATACACATTGGAGGCAAAAATCCTGACTATAAATACCCATTGATGGGGTCTGAACAGGAAGAGACTGACCAGGAGAGAGATCTTGGAGTCGTAGTAGATAACTCACTGAAAATGTTGAGACAGTTTGTGACTGCATTAAAAAAGGCCAATGCTATGCTGGGAATTATTAGGAAGGGTATTGAAAACAGATCAGCCAATATCATAATGCCCCTATATAAATCAATGCTTTGACTTCATTTCGCATACTGTGTACAGTTCTGGTCACCACACCTTAAAAAGGATATTGTAGCTTTAGAAAAAGTGCAGAAAAGGGCGACTAGAATGATAAAAGGGTTGGAACACTTTTCCTATGAAGAAAGGTTAAAGCACTTAGGGCTCTTTAGCTTGGAGAAACGACGACTGAGGGGAGACATGATCAAGGTTTATAAGATTATGCATGGGATTGAGCAGGTTGAGAAAGAGGTCCTTTTGTCTCTTTCTCACAGTGCAAGAACTTGTGGGCACTCAATGAAATTGCTGAGCAGTCGGGTTAGAACAGATAAAAGGAAATATTTGTTCACGCAAAGAGTGATTAACGCATGGAATTCACTGCCACAGGAGGTGTTGGCGGCTACAAGCCTGGACAGCTTCAAGAGGGAATTAGATAAATATATGGAGCAGAGGTTTGTCAGCAGCTGTTAGCCACAAGGTATGGATAGGGGCTCTGGGGGAGGTGATGCTCTGTATTCTTGGTGCTTGGGAGGGTCAACAGTGGGAGAGCTTCTAGTGTCCTGGCCCCACTGGTGGACCTCCTGATGGCACCTGGTATTTTTGGCCACTGTGTGACACAGAGTGTTGTACTGGATGGGCCATTGGCCTGATCCAACATTGGCTTCTCTTATGTTCTTATGTTCTCTTATGTTCACTTGAGAAGTGAAGGGACACTTCCAAGATGGGTGTCTCCAGTGGAAGCTTTTTTGCAACCAACTTTGACTTCAAAACAGAACTGGTGATACGCAGAACTGTTAGGTCAGGGGTGGGCAAACTGCGGCTCGGGAGCCACATGCGGCTCTTTCACACATATTGTGTGGCTCCCAGCAGGGCGGCTGGGGAAGCGAAGGGAAGGCATGCCTTTGATCCCTTCCTCCCTCCCTCCCCCGCCCCTCCTATCTATTTGCTTTCTTTGTTTCTCTATCTTTCTTTCCACCTCTTTCTCTCTCTCTTAGACAAATAAATATCACTGGACAAATAAACACCATTATCAATATCTGTTTTTACCCCTTTTGTTTTTATTTTTGGCAGTCTCATTTAATGGTAATAAAAAGCAAATCTGCATATTTTCTAAATAAAAATGTGCGTGTAATATTTGTTCATGTCTTGCGGCTCTCAACCATCTGAAATTTATTCTATGTGGCTCTTACGTTGAGCAAGTTTGCCCACCCCTGTGTTAGGTGATGAAAATAATTTAAAATCTCAGGAAGAATTAAAGAAAAGTGAAATAAACTTAGACTGGTGGACTAGAATGCAAGTGGAATCTAGATATAGTAAGGATAAACAGACAGATGGATTCTATCCATAACAATGTGCATTTGAAAAATTATTATGTACTTCAAGAGAGAAACTTATTAAGAAAATGTATGGTACGCTGATGCAATTGAAAATGCAGGATGAAATAGTTAAAGAATGTATGATTAAATGGGTTATAACATTGATTTGTCACAGTGGAGTAAAATATGGAAAGTGAATATTGTTGACTAAATCTGTTTCATTCAAAGAAAACTTATATAAAATGCTCTATAGATGGCATCTAACCCCAGATAGACTAGCTAAAATATATAAAAACTTGAGTAATGTGTGTTGGAAATGTAACAACCATATTGGGTCATACTATCATATGTGGTGGACATGTAAAAAGGTTCATAAATTCTGGATGGAAGTGCATACCTTCTTACAGTCAGTCTTGAATATCACAATACCTTTTAAGCCAGAGTTATTTTTGTTAAACTATTTACCAGATGAGTTAGATAAGAATCATAGATATTTCATCCTACATGTTAAAACAGCTTCCAGAATTTTATTTGCAATAGCATGGAGGACATTGAAGATTCCAACACTGCATGAGTTGATATTGTAGGTTATGGAATGTGCTGAAATGGACAAGTTGACAAATATATTAAAAGGAAAAATGGAAGAAGAATTTATGGAACCCTGGAGGGTGTTTTATGACTGGCTAAAACTTGAGTATTGAGAAAATAAGATTAAGTGAAGAATAAAGAATGATAGATGAAGCAGTTGTGAAATTGTAATGAGAAGATATGCGTGCAGAATGCTAAACAGGAATTTTAATATCTCTGTACTTTTCTACCTCACTTTCCCCCTTTCTGTATATAAACCAATAAAGAGAGAGAGAGAAGTGAAGAGACACAATTCCTTGCCCTACTGTGTACCAGCACATTTGAGGAAAAGTTCAAAAATCAGAACTTAAAATCTAAGTGTTAGCCCTAGCTGAATTCTGTTTATTCATAGTTTCCAGAACTGGAATTTAGGTTTGGCAGAAGAGGCTGGACAGTAGCTTGAAAACTACCAGACTAGCCAAACGGAAAAGGATTATTGCTCCTAGAAAGAGGAGGATATTTCTTACCTAGTTATTCAGAGGGTTCAACTCAGAAGGGACCCCTGGTTTGTGTGAAAAGGGAAACAATCTTAGACTTCTCAAGAGTAAAAAAGGGAAAGTTATAATTCCACAAGGGAAGTATTCAAATACAGGAAGAAAGTACTAACTTCCAGGAAACTAAGATAGCTTTATGAAACTTTAAGACACGTTGTTGCTGAAAGAAATCCGAGACAAACAAACCTCTCACAGTCAAGAACTGAGTCTCTAAGAATATATGGTTCAATTATACTCTGTTGCCTGTTCAAAATATTCTGATTTGTATAATCAATAACAGTTACCTCAACTTCTCATCCCATGTCCTATTCCTTATCCAACTGTGCCTGTTCAATAAAATCAACCTTTTTGTTTGAACTTCACTTTGTGTCAAGTGCCATTTTGAAAAGGGATTTATAAGAGGGCTCCTGCTGATTTATAAAAAATCTCTGGCCTGGGCAAAAGTCAAATAACTTCTCTGTAATAGGATAAGACACACAGAAAGTTATAATTCTATAATTCAAACATGCTACTAAGAGGCTGCTCAGGCGGGAAAATCTGCCTCATAATGAAGAAGTGGGGGTCTGTCATAGCATCTATGCCTGGTTTGTTGGCCCTCCATGGAAACTGGTTGGCCATGGAAACACAGTGCACTAGCCTTATCCACTAGGATACCTTATGTTCTGAAACAAGTGCTCAGCAAAAGAGTTTTGATTGACACTTTTTACCTGCCATTTACCTTGCACCTGTCCTTATTTGAGCATTCTTTCTGCTCTAACAACTGACAATCCGCTTCTATGCTGAAAACTGTCTGTCCAAAGAGGGGAAAATATACCTGCTTTGAATTATGATGTAAACACTAATATAGATAATTCCATGAGCTATACATTGTAAATGTAATAGTGTGTGTGTATTCCTGTAACCTTTTTATTAGTTGACTACCTTTTGTCCTATTTCTTGCTTTCAGAGCCTATTCTCTTGTGATTTTTTTAAAAGGCCAGAAATATAAATGAGTAACACAGCTAGTGCCATGCCTGTCTGTCAGAGTTTTGAAAAACAACAACCAAGTACTTAGAAGAAGACTCCAGAGCTTTCCTTGTAGATGTACAATGTCTTTATTTTTATGGAATAGACACTGTGGCTATACAGCCTCTATTTATTTGAATCCTTTGCACCTCCTTCCTTTCTAGAGTATTTTTCTTCAGTTGTAAAAATACTGAGACAGACTGTGGTATATTAATGTCCTCATGCTGAATAAGTAGAAATGTCTAAGTTCGAATTCATTATTACGTTGCAGAGAACAGATGTAAAAGATCTAAATGCCAAAGCTAGAATGTCAAGAATGTTTATAATGTCAAGCGATACTTGTTACATTCACTGGCTGTCTGCTATATTGATCATAACTAGCACACTGGTAAAGTAATTACAGCTGATGTGGCACATTCAATGTATAAGCAGGCATAGAGTTCAAAGGAATCTGAGGGGGAAAAAATCACTAGATTGTTAGTCTCTTCCTTTCACTTATCAGGTTTGATAGTTTATGACGGGAAAAATTGTACAAACTTATTTATCATACATCAGCTTGCAGCAGAGTCCTAGCACTTCTTTTTTAAATATATTTTTTATTTTAAAAAGCAAAGTAAAGGTATAAAGGGGATACAGAAACGAAAAAGGGGTTGCATAACACAATTACATATATCAAAAATAATTATATATTACCGTGTATGAAACAAAAAGCATTTCTCCCCAACCTTCCCTTTATCATAGTTTTTAAAACTGTGACTATAAAATACAATGGTATTTAATTTCTGATGGGATACATTTATATTCAGCATTTTAGCTTTCAAGTTTCATAACTACTCTGTTTTATGTCTACATTATTGGTTTCGTCTTTACTACATATTTGGTATTACATAACTTTTAACATAGGTAATATATCAGAATATTGAAAGAAAAACTATTATATATCTCATAATAAAAAAGTAGAAGATATTTCTGCTCAGGATCAACTTCCTTATACATTTACATTCAAGATGTTATATTTAAAACTTGTTCTTATTCTACTTGAGTCCTAGCACTTCTGAACAGGTATTGGAAGCGCTACTTCAGCTAACAGTATGGAGAAACTCGCCTTAAGGCCTGGCCTTGCCAAAAATCAAAGTCAGACCACACTGGTTCCCTGCTACACTCTATCTTTCATTATTCTGGCAATGCATAAAATGACATGATAAAAATTATGCTGTTATACTAAACATTTTATTCAGAGTTTGTGCTTAGTTTTACAAGGTAGCCTTGTTGGTCTGCAGTAGAACAGGTAGATTCAAGTCCAGCAGCACCTTAGAGAGCAACAAGGTTTTGGGGGGTATGAGCTATCTGATGAAGGGATCTTTGACTCTCGAAAGCTCACACCTTGAAAATCTTGCTGGTCTCTATGGTGCTACTGGACTCAAATCTAGTTTTACTCTTATTATCAGCAAATATGTAGATGAAAGTAAGGCTGATCAGTGGCAGACTGATCCTCTCACTTTTTTCAGAGTTCCAGAAGAAGGGCTATAACTGTTTTTGCGTTGTGCAAAATATAATTTCTATGACAGGGGTGCTTAAGTGGAGGAGGCGGGGTGGTCAAATTGGTAGTAGGCTGGTGGGAAGGGCCAGGATATGCCACTTGCCTTGAAGCATGGAACAGGTACAGCTTTTGTTCAGCTGCTTGTGGCTGTGATTTCCAGGGGAACTCTTAGGTGAGGTGGTATTTGGCTTAAGACCTCTAGTCAATGAAGCTAATAAATGGAAAAATGAGGTGGTATTTAACCACAGGCAACACTGTTTCCTTCCTTTCCAACAACTGCCACCTCCAACCTGCTTTTACCACCCTGAAGGAAAAAAATGGATAGCTGAAAACTTTCCCCAGCAGGGGTAATGCAGCTGGGCATTGGTCATCAGGAGTGAGTTTGTTTTTAAAAACTCTGCAACCTGGTCTCCCCTGGAAATCACAGTTGCTGCAGTCTCTATTAAAAATAAAAGTCCTTTAACAGTATTAGAATACAGTATATCATACTTAGTTCCAGGGCTCTTTTTGTAGCAGGAACTCCTTTGCATATTAGGCGACACACCCCTAATGTGGCCAATCCTCCAAGAGTTTACAGAGCTCTTCTTACAGGGGCTACTGTAAGCTCTTGGAGGATTGGCTATATTAGGGGTGTGTCGCCTAATATGCAAAGCAGTTCCTGCTACAAAAAGAGCCCTGCTTAGTTCATAGGAGACTGGCAGTGCAATCCTAAACAGAATTACAACCTACTAAGGCCACTGACTTGAATGGATTTATGAGCATAAGCCTGTATAGGATTGCATTGTGAAGTAATTAGTAGGCCTTCTTTCAGTTTGAGAATGTGGTTCATTGTCAAGGTAAATTTTGACTATGCTCAATGGGTGCTTTAAGACGCACCAGAAGATAGTAAAATAGGAAAAGTAACCCACCTTTTCCCTTTCCTCTCAGATAGATACATGGGATCCTGCTATCTAGACAAGCCCTTTTCAATGTTTGATCTCTCCCATTCCACTATGATCAATAGATTAGAATTTTTTTTTTAATAATAAAAGTGTATTTATATAACCTGTGGTGAAAGTCAGCTAGGTTTTGTTTGACTCATAGAAGCATTTTCTCATCAAAGTCATGGTATTTATCTCAGAAGATTAAAGCTGGTATTTTTAAACCTCCTCCAGAGTTTTAATTATTTTCCTCAAGTAATGTTAGTTTTTTACATAAAGTCTTATTTTAAAAGTTTAATCAATTTTTCAACAGTTGCATTAGGTCTCACTTGGACCAAAAAAACCTCTCCGAAGCATAAAGGCTGAAATATCAAAACACCATCACATTAACTTATACCTGTAATAGTAACATTGAAATGGTAAACATATTTTCCAATGGGGTATTTATTTTTGAAGCCATAAGGATATTGAGATGTTTTCAAGTAATCCAGTTGTATTTTTGCACTGATTAGTACAAATATTAAGATAATGCAAACTGTGCATTGCCCTTAATTGATCTAGTTGGAAGCCATTCCTATTCAGGAGTTTATCACTGCTCTGTAAATTGTAGGTTAAACAGCCAGTACTTAAAGAAGCAATTCAACAACTTAATCCATTTTTGTTACTGTTATGTATTTTTATGATTCGTGTGGACAAAAATTTGTAGATTCCATATCCAGAGGTGGGGAAAATAGCAAAATAGACTTGAAAGATGTCTGAAATGACAGTTCCTTTTTTGTATCTTCTTATTTTTGAGTAGTGGATATGAAGTAAAATGTTGTAGTGGTTGTTTTTATAAGTTTCTTTTAAGGTTCAAAACTCTCAGACATTGTGTTTTTTCTCCCACATTGTATAATTTTCAGTACATTGGAAAGGTCAAAGATCTTTGAAATCATTCTGAAAAGATTCCCATCACTCTCCACACCATTGACGAATTCTTCTAAAGAGAGTTCTCCTAGAATAAAGACATGGGAGATTTGGAATTAGTATGTTAGACAAAATTGTCACCAGATGCCATATATTTCACTCTTGGAAGCTGGAAAGTATAATAACTCAAAAAAGTCCTATAGGATGTCTGGATGGTCTGAAAAATACCAGCAGAAATAATGTGTGAGTATTTCTGTAGTGATTACACAACAAAATTAAATTATCTCAGACTAGAATACCAGAAGAGTTTCAAGCAGATGCTAAAGAATAAACCTACAAGAAGTTACTTTTCTTACTATTCTTTCTGTGTTCTGAGTCAAACCTCTGCATGAGCAGGCCTGGAGCACTTGCACAATGTAATTACAACAGACTCCTGATTCCTAATATAATTACAACAGACTTCGTGGATTAACTCTTTTGGGAGCTGTGGAAGGAGAACAGTCACACATTTGATAGTTAACCAAAATTAGTTATGTGTGGGTCTCTTGGCAGTCTGAGCCAGTTACTAAATGACAACTCTAACAGAGCAACCTCCAAAGTGAGAATTCAGTAATAATAATTAGTTTGTATGTTTATGAAAGACTTGGCTATGGTGGAGCCATCATAGACTTGAAATAGATTAGGGTATAACAAAAGGCTACAGTTTTTCATGTACCCAGTTTTTATATCCTGTTTTTTTCATCACGGAACCTTACAGATCATTCCAAGGTCATCTCCTCCCACCAGACCCAGGCCTGTTTAGTTTCAGCAAGGTGTCTGTCACTGTGAATTAAGCAAGGTTATAACTTAACACCATTGCTTAGACTCAGGTGGGCAGCAGTGTTGGTCTGAAGCAGTAAAACGAAGTTTGAGTCCAGTGGCAACTTTAAGACCAACAAAGTTTTATTCAGAGTATTAGCTTTTGTGTGCACATACACTTCCTCAGAAACATTGAAACGGAAGTTATCAGTCCATACATATAGGCAGAGTGTGAGCAGCTAATTATCATACAACATAATGAAAATATTTTAACAAATACAAAGACCAAACAGGAGTAACAGGCTAAGTTTATATGATCACCATTTGTTTGGATTTAATTATGGGAAAAAACATAGTGGAGCAAATATGTCAAAATAGGAGACTAATGTGGAAATTTATCCTTCACTGTGGAATGCTAAGAGTAAATAACTGAGATCCTGTTATGCTCCATTCCTCTCCTCTCAAGCATGAAGGTAACTAACAGCATACTTTTCTTTCAGGTGGGGTGAATGGTTGTGTAGTGTTATGTCTCCTTGGTCCCCAAATCAGAAAAATACATCCCAGTATTCATTGCATTACATTACAAGATAAGACACCAATATCCCTGTCAGGTCCTGGGGGTGGGGTTATTCTGAGTGTTGTAATAACTTGTAATGCAGCAATTTCCCTTTCCAGTCTATTCCTGAAGTTCCTTTGCAACAAAACAGTTACTTGTGATTCTTGCTGTCAGGTTTGTGTCCGTTCATCCTTTGATGTAGAGTTTGTCCTATGTAGAGGGCCAAAGGGCATTCTTGGCATTTCATGGCATATACAATGTTAGAAGATGAGCATGTGAATAAGCCTGAGTTGGTGTAGTTGATGTTGTTAAGTCCGGTGACTGTGTTATCTGGGTAAATGTGATAGCAAAGTTGGCATCTGCGTTTATTGTAAGCTCTGGTATCAGTGTTCATGTTCAAATTAGATGTTGCATTATTGTGGGTGAGGAGTTGTTTGAGATTGGGGGCTATGTGCAAAAAAAGATTTGTCTCCCAGTACTTGTGAAAGAGAACTTTCATTCTCCAGTATGGGTTGTAAGTCACTGATGATGCATTGAATTGTTTTGAGTAGAAAGCTGTATGTGACCACTAGGGGTGTTCTGTTATTGTCTCTTTGGGGCCTGTCTTGCAACAGTTTTTGCTGGGTACCATTCTGGCTTTGTTATTCTGTTTCCTGACCATCAGATGGATACTTTAGTTCTAAAAGGGTTTGTTGTAGATCCCTGAGGTGAGAATCTCTGTGTGTAGGATTGGAGCAGATGCGGCTGTAGCATAGAGCCTGGCTGTATACAATTGATTGTTTGGTGTGTTTAGGATGGTAGCTGGAGGCATGTAGGTATGTTTGTCAGTCAGTAGGTTTCCGATATAAGGTAGTGCTATGCTTTCATTGTGTATTTTTACAGTAGTGTCCATAAACTGTACTTCTTGCATAGATTTTCAGGTTGCATAGATTTTCAGGTTGATGATGGGGTGAAAGTCATTGAATGACTGGTGGAGTGACTGGTCTTTACCATGTATTGAGACAATAAAAATGTCATCAGTGTAACACAGGCATAAGAGAGGCATGAGTGGGTAGGAGTGTTGATGGCATAGGGTCTTTGTCCATATATCTAGATACCCCCATGGTGATAGTGCCCATGCCTGAGACAATGGGGTGTCCTGGGTTGTGGGGTTTGTGTATTTTGGGTAGAAGATACAAGGTACCTGGTCAAGGTTCCTGTGGTGTATTTGAAAGGGTTTGTTCATGAATGTGCAGTGGTAATTCCTTTATAATCTTGTTTAGTTCTTTTTTGTATTCCTGTGTGGGGTCTGAGTCGTTATTTGTAAAAAGCAGTAGTTGAGAGTTGTCCTTGAGCCTCCGGAATGTAGACTGAACTATTCATTATGTCAATGGTTCCACCTTTGCATGCCTCTTTAATTATAATACCCAGATTGTTCTTGAGACTATGTCCTTCCTTTCAGCATGGTTGAGATTAGGGGTGTGCACAAAAAAAATAGCATATTTTGGATTCGGGTCCATTGGACCTGAAACTATCAGTATTTCCCAATATTCCCCAATCCCAATATCATACCATAATCCCAATATAATATCATATTTGGGTAAATAATTGGAAACCCGAATTTATTTGTCATTTGAAAATGCCTCCCTTCTCTCCCTGTGTTGTGCTACAGTTTGCCTTCCCTCCACTCCTAGAAGTGTGCCACCACTGTGGTGCAACTCAGGGAGGGAATGGGAGACATTTAAAAATTCCCCCTTCACTCTCTGGAGTCGCACCCTCTTTGCTGCAGGCCTCCAGGAGTGAAGAGAAGGCAACTGGCCCAAATAAATGCCCAAATAGCTGGTCCAAATAAAAGCAGAATAATTTTGGCTTTTATTCCAACCAGCTATATTGGTAGCCAAATTAGATTGGAAAATCTGATTCAGCTCAATAAATACTCAAATAATACCAATAAGGTATTGTTTGGCTATTTGGCTTGGTATATACCGAATACATACTCCTAGTTAAGATTCTACATGATGTTGTTAGTTGATCACATTGGTTTGGGCCCTATAGTGAAAGCATTCTATGTAGAGATCCAGTGTCGAATTGCGACCATCAGGAGGGATCTATGTGGAGCCTCCACCACATACCATCAAAACAACACTACAGAAAAAGAGACTTTTGGTGCAGCCATTTCAATGGGTACCCTGTCAGCTATTAAGTTGAAATGGCTAGCAGCCTTTTAAACCTAAGAGGTCAGCTGCAGTCTTGTGCTGCTCAGCTGTTAGGTTTAAATGGCCCGAAGATCTGAACCAGACAAACATCCGGTAAATGTTTGGGAAAGGTGCCTTCCCTGAACTTTGGTTCAGGGCTCTGAACCAGCCCAAGTTCGTGCAGAATTTTGGCTTGTGAGTCGGTTCGTGCCCATCCCTAACTTCATCACTGCTGCTCAAATAGTAATTTGATCACAAACTGATGGTGACATTCTCAAACACTTGGGGAGGAAAGGTTGCTTCTTACCAAGTGTTCTAAATGTATTTGTGAATAACATCTGTATTCTCGCCAATCCCCCAGAAGGGTCATCATACATCCTCTTTATTTTATTTTATTTTTTATTTGGAGTAATAGATTAGAATAGTAGATTGTAATGTAACATAATGAATAGTAGAATGTAATGTTAATTTGGAATAGTAGATTGGAATGTATTTCTCTGGTATGAGGACAAGGGAAATAACTCTACACAGCCAATCACACCACATCAAAGAAGAAGATGCTGTAAGATCGTCTCCGTGCTTGAGAGGAAACGGATGGAGCATAATGGCAGGGTCTCCCCCTATATTAAACCCAAACAAATAGTAACCATATAAACTAAGCTTGTTCTTCCTGTTTGATCCTTGCATCCAGGGCTATTTTTGGGCAGGAACACACAGGAACGGAGTTCCAGCTGACTCCCGAGTTGGCCATGCCCAGCAGGAACTCATTAGTATAATAGGCCACACCCAACAGCAGAAACTCATTCAGATTGGCTACATCAGGGGTGTGTAGCCTAACATGCAAAGGAGATCCTGCTACAAAATAGCCCTGGGTTTTGACAACAAACAAGGTAAACAGAATAAGAAGCAAAAGGTGGGTGTGGCTGGATGAACACACTTCTGGTGACATGGAGGTGTGGCTTAATATGCTAATGAGCTGTGCTGTCAGGGATGTGGCCTAATAGGCTAATAAGTTTCTGCTGTCGGGTGTGGCCTGTTATGCTAATGAGTTCTTGCTGGGCTTTTTCTACTAAAAAAGCCATGCTTGCATCTGTTAAACATCTTCATTATGCTGTACGCTAATTTACTTCACCTATATGTATGGGCTGGTAATTTCCATTTCATTGTATCTGAAGGCGTGTGTGTGCACACGAAAGCTTGAATACCTTGAATAAAACTTTGTTGGTTTTAAAGATGTGACTGGACTCAAACTTTGTTTTAAAGGAAGACTTCTACATTTATTGACCCAGTCCATTTACAAGCTTTCATATGTGTTTTATTTCTAGAGGAAAAAAGTCATTTGAAGATCCATATAGTCTTACCATCGTGGTTGATGTCTATCTTCTTGAATACCATTTCTGTGAAATCTTCAGGGGTTGTTTCACAGTAGCCTGTGATAGCCTGAACAGCCTGAAGAAACAGAAATGCAAACGTGTCAAAGACTTGTTGTTTTCTGCTTTGTGAATGCATATGGTAGCTGTTGTGCCACCCACTGCTTGAGCCACAGGGGGAATACGTGTGGATAAAATTTCTAGTAAATCTCCAGTAATGAGGATTAGATATTAAATTAATATAACAATGCCTAAAGGATTATTGTTTGAATTTGCATATCATTGAAGACCAGATCACTCTATGTGATTTATTCTGAAACTGAACTATGTTTTTATCCTATCCTAGAGAATTTGGTATTTCAGGAAGTTCAATATGTTCTATGTCTTTTGAAGAGAGGATTATTTTATACAGATGTGGGTACATGGTAACAAAGCTTAAAAAAGGTTTCTTACCACAAATAAACTTGTGTATATCTTCCTAATGAAGTAAGTATTAGAATAACATCACAGTCTTTGTCACTCAGCATAATAACAACACCTTTTAATCTAGATCTGCATGAATGTTTGACTGGTGGCTATCTTCTATCTTTCAGGGACAAGCAAACATACATTCAAGTCAATATCAGTTTTACCTTTGAATTGCAGTAGATGGAATGCAGGCATGTGACACAAAACCCTTGTCTGAACTCTCTACATCAGTATATCTATGTATGAGCAATGGCCCCACAAGATAGAGCAAAAAAAAAAAGTACATGTTGGTTGTTGTTGTTCAGTCGCACAGTCGAGTCCGACTCTTCGCGACCCCATGGACCAGATTACGCCAGGCCCTCCTGTCTTCCGCTGTCCGCTGAAGTTTGCTCAATTTCATGTTCGTTGCATCAATGACACTGTCTAACCATCTCATCCTTTGCCGTCCCCTTCTTCTTTGACCTTCTTTGTTGGAGCCATGTACAAATCGGGGGATTTTTCTGCACATTTAGGGGGTCTCCTAGGTGTGTGAAAAACCTCCTATTTTTGTTACTGTTTAAGAGGTTATAATTCCTCCAAAATAGAGAATGACTTGGAGGGAGATGCTGAGATAGTTGCAGGAGTATGGGAGAAAGTGGTAACTAGTCTGGAAATGGATAAAGAGGTAGGCAGAATGGAATGGGGGAAGGAAAGAAAATGGAAGCTCTTATGAGGGATGAGATTTCTTACTGCAGGTCCCCAGTTTGTAGAAAACCAATGCATAAGGACACACTGCATTTGAAGTGGTTCAGTCTTTGGAAATCTGTACACCTTTTCTGAATATTTGAATAAGGTCATTAAAATGCCAAGATATAGAACTGCCACCAACAATGTGTGTCTCATTTCCTTGTAACGTATAACACACAAAATACACTATCCTGTGCTCTGTGTTCCCTGCCAGCCAGTGAAGTAAGTTTGGGAAGATCAGATGACCAGTACAATTGTAATATGTCATGTATCACATCATACCTTATTTGTGATAGGAGGAGAAAGAGAAAAGACATCTTTCCTGTAAAACCTTGTTTAGGCTCTCTTAAATCAATGGGTGTAAACTCTCATAGTTTGTGCTGTTAATCTATGAATGCTTACAGTTCTTAGGGGCCTTGGTTGCCACCACACAAAATGAACTAGAAAGCATTTACCAAAAAATAAACCCTATGCATCCCAGAATGTTTGTTTTGAAGTACTTTTTATCCTTGTTGTGAAGCTGACCAGGGTGACTTTGTCATGGAGGGTTTTTTCCAATCTGTTTTTGTTGTTGTTGTTTTTGGTGCATCCACACAACATCATCCCTTAATAACCTTTCCTGGTTTTCTCTGCTTTTATCCAGTCTTCCTCAGACTAGTTTGACATGGTCTTTTTGGAAAGATTGCTGCATGCTTTGTGGATGGGAAGGTGCACATTTTTGTAGGTCCACGCAAGAAGCTGCATTATACCGAATCAGATCATCAGCAGCATAAGCTGAGTTAGTGTGAGCTAGCTCACAGTTTTTTAGCCTTTAGCTCACACGTTTTTGTCTTAGCTCAGGAAGGATGGCTCCAGAGCAAACTCATTTATGTAGTAGCTAAATTGCTTGCTCACAACTTTAATGCCAATAACTCACAAGGTAGAATTTTTGCTCACAAGACTCTGCAGCTTAGAAGGAGCATTGACCATCAGTCTATCAAGGTCAGTATTATCTATTCAGACTGGCAGCAGCTCTCCAGGGTCTCAGGCAAAGTTCATTCACATCACCTACTGGCAGATCCTTCAACTGGAGATGCTGGGGATTGAACCCAGGAACTTCTGCATGCCAAGCAGATGCTCTATCAGTGAGCCATAGCATATCCCCAAATGGTGCCATTTTCATTGACTCAGCCTGCTGCTGATACCATTCCTGTGTGCCTCTGGAGGGCTTCCCTAGGGCTTTCAAAAATAGTAATACTGCCATGCATTGTTATAGCATTATAGCTATTACCGTTTTTAAAATTACTGGTTTTAAAAAGTATAGAAAACTTGTGGGGATTACTTTTTAAATATCTCTGCATTGGCAGTGGCACTGAGAGCTACACAGAGAATCACGACTGTGTGAAGATATTCCTAGGTGAACTGAATACATATATGTGAGAATGGGCTGTTGCCCTGATCCAGACAGTGATGGAATTCAGAGATCCATCCTTGAAATCCATAACACCCTAACTGCTGCAATCTATGGGAGGGGGCGGGATCTTAGAGCAGCCACAGAATCTTCTTTCTGATCAAAGAATTATAGGTTGAGGTGAAAATGAGCTGTATCTTATGAAACCTCGTGAAATCATTATCTAGCTAGATATCTTTGAAATGGTCAGTAAACTAAAACTGGAACACTGATGTGTTCAAATAATTGATTTCCTATCTCAAACATATGTGATGCTAAATACAATTTCACAATTTCCTTACCCTGAATATTTTTACAAGTTCTTTTTTTTCAATAGCTCCATTTCCATCAGCATCGTATAGCTTAAAATACCATTTCAATTTTTGGTCAATTTTCCCTCGTATGATGAGATTTATTCCAGCTATAAATTCCAGAAAGTCAATAAAGCCATCCTAAAGAAGAAAGGATAAGGTGTTTAGCATGCACAATATTTCATTTATTCAGCTAGCAAATAATACAAGTAGGGAACCCACAAGGACTTGAAGGAGGCATTTCCTCTTTGCTTTTCCCTGAAAGCACCCTTTTCTTGCTTCTCTTTTTCCCATCTACCAGCCAACCTACCTTTATCTGCCCCCCACTTCCCTTCAGCTTTCTCTTCTTCCTCCCCCTGGCAGCCATTCCTTGGGGAAAAAGTATGGCCCTTGAAGACAATGAAGAATTCTACAACTGGTCCAGAATGCAGCAGCCTGTCCATTGTCAGGGCTAGCTGCTGGGAAATATGTTGCCCACTTTGAAATAGCTGTATTGGCTGCCAGTCTGTTTCTGAGTTCAGTTCAGGGTTATAACCTTTAAAACCCTTCATGACCTGGAGCCCACATATTTGACCTTTAAAACCCTTCCATATGTCACTGTGCACCAGCTGTGGTTATCAGGCAGCCATCTGTTAGCTGCCCCACCACTTACAGTGGCCCATCCGGCACCAACCAGAGCCTGGGACTTTTCCATCTTGGCTTCAGCTCTGTAGATTGGGCTCCCTGAAGGAGGCCTCCTCCTTGAAGATCTTCAGGAGACACTGCAAGGCCTGCCTGTTTGCCAGGAAATTTGAGGGAGTCTGAATTGGCAGGCATCTTTTAAGAGGAGTAGGAGGGAGAGATTTGGGGTTTGTTACTTTATTTTTACTTTCAGACTTAAAATATTTTTAATTATTACTGTAAGCTTCCATGACCCATGAGGAAAGGTGAGATATAAAAGTTTTAATTGATAAAAATATGTTTACTTAATTTATACATTTCTCTTCTCCACAATGGAGACCCAAAGTAGGTTGCATCATTCTCCTGTCCTCCATTTTACCATCACAATAACTTAAGGTAAATTAGGCTGAGAATGTGTAACTGGCCAAGATCAGTCAGTGAACTTTCATGACAGAGTGGTGGTTCATACCGGCATGTTTCAGATCCTTGTCTGAAATTTTAATCACTACACCAAACTGGCTTTCTTGGAGTGGCTGCAGTACTGAGCAGCCAGGCCTGGATAAGTCATACAATTTGAGTGAAAGCAGGTGGCGTAGTGGCTTTAGCTGGGCCTGGCCCCAGGAATCCTCCCTCAGTGGTCCAAATAGACCTGCCCCTCCCCCCACACTTTACGGACAGAAATGAAGATTTCTGATGAGGATTCCAAGTGGTGGCCACAGGGCATTCATTTCGTAAAGCTACAGTCCTGATTCTATGTTTGGAGGGGCCCCATCTATTTCCCCTCTCTCAGAGGCAAGATTTTCCCTCAATTTTTCTTTCCCTTTGTGACTGAGCTGCCCTGGTTATGTTTTCTTCTTTCCTGAAGAACTCTGACTGTCCCACCATGTCACAGTATGATATTTTGGCTGTTGGCTCAGCCTAAGAACCTGAGGGAAGGACTGAGAGCCCCTTTAAACTTAAATAGCACTCAAGGCATTTTGAAATTCCAAATTAGCAAAATATTTTATTCAACATTGAGGGTAAAGGTCAGATGAAATCAGGGGTAAAATTTCTGAAGTAACTCGATATAGAACTCAGAAGTAAATCAGTATCTTTCTGTGTTATACCTCCGAGGACGCCAGTCACAGCTGCTGGTGAAACGTCAGGTCCTACAATGCCAAAACCATGGCCATACAGCCTGGAAAATCTAAAACAACTAATAAATCAGTATATGCAGAGACTTTAGTTCATATGTTTCAGGCTATTGAGAGTTTCATAAACTGTTCCCAGTGATTTAGGATTACAATGAGAGGCTTTTGTTTCCCAAAGACTCCAGTACACTTTCTCTAAATATTCACTGACTCTTTTGGTTTCCAGAAGGCTGGTATGCTTTATCCAGTACCCAAACCCCTTCTCTAAACACACCAGTACTCTTCTTGAGTTTTAATTGACTCTTAAGATTTCACAAGGGCAGTCTCTAACCACACCAGACCAGGGATCTCTCCACTCCTCAGACCTATCTCCCTGTTTTAACTGGGTAAGGAAATGTCTTTTCTCACTATAAGTTCTATCCCCTTTTCTTGGCCTGGATGGGAGTCTTTGCCTAACTACCCAATCCTCCTTGGTAGCTTTCCTCCAGTTTTCTGTCTTAAACTGCTCTCAGTCAGGTTTGAATTAAAAATGAATTCTTCTCAGCATCCAGTTCAGAAGACTCTCTCTGCTCAATTGATGCTAACCAATCAGATTCTTTGGAGCAGCCTGTCACTCAAGGCTCTCTGGACCCTTCACAGTCCTTTATCTGTTTACACTGCACTTCTAAGCTTTTTAAAAGTGCAGTCCATCACAAGGGGTGAACCCCTATTTTATTTATTTATTAAATTTCAGATTTTTCTGCAAATGTTGGTTGTTTTTCAGGCTTGTAGACAAATATGTCTTGTTCATAGCTCCAGTCTCTGGCTTTAAGTATCTACAAATCTGGCCGCATTGAGAATTAAATATATCAATGAGGGGATTCACAAGGACTTTCAGGGGATATTCCCCCTGCTACACTGTTTCCTTCTCTGAAAGTTCTCTAGCCTCTTCCCTCTTCATGCTCCCTTCTCTCATTCGCACCTACAAGCCAAGCCAACCTTTATCTATGCTCCTGTCTTAAGTCTTCCCTCTTTCCCTCCCCTGGCAACCTCTCCCTAGGAAAACTCTGATAAACTTGTACAGTGCCAGCTGGGCCTGGCACAGTTGTGCAAGAACTTGTGGGGGGCACCTTGCTGTCCCCTGTATTCCCCCCCTATGATATTTCTTCTTTCCTTCCTCCTCACTGTCCCCATCTCTTCACCTTTCACTACTTCCTCCTCTCCTTCTCACTCACCAAACTACCTTTTATCTGCCCCCACATCATAAATTATATTTATTATTATCCCACTTTTATCCACAATGGGGACCCAAAGCAGTGTAAAACAGAGTGTCAAACTCATTTGTAATGAGGGCTGAATCTGACATAAATGAGACCTTGTTGGGCCGGGCCATGTGTGTCATGAAATGTAATGCCAGGTAGCGGAGATATAAACTTTATAAAGGACACAAACACAATTTTAAAAAATCTTTTAAGTTTAAAAACTTAAAACATTCTTAAAACATTAGCACTCTTGCAATATTTTGTTTATTTAACAGTCTCTGATAACTGATACCTCTTGCTCTGAATTATTGCATCAAAATCTGGAGACAATGTCTGTGCTGTAGCAATACTGAGTATGCTGTTCAGGTGTGTATTTGTAAGTCGCAAACCTACTTTTGATTTACTGACATTCATTCCAGAAATTTCACAGTCAATCCTCTGAACCTAAGACCCAGAGGAAAACATGAAATGGCTGGGCATTGCAAGCTTTTATACATAAGTTGCTTTGTGTGCTGGTCAAGAACATGTGAAAGCACTGTGACACAGATTGAGGGCTATGTGTTTGTCTATAAAACTGTAGACTTCCCCAGAGAAATAAGTACGACTCCTATGAGGCAGTGCAAGAATAGAGAGACAACAATGTATAGTGGTCAGTATTAGCCTACTATATGGGAAGTCTAGGTTCAAAATCCCCAGCCTACAAAAGAAATGTGCTGAGTGAACTTAGTCTGGACACATATTCTCAGCCTAATTGCTGTGTTTTTAAATAATTGTGTTTTTAAGCTGTATTTATGTTGTTGGAATCCACCCTGAGCCTGCTTTGTGGGGAGGGCGGGGTATAAATTTGATAATAAATAAATAAATAAAATAAATAATCCACCTCACTGGCTTCTTGTTATTCCTCATCTAAATAGTTCCCATTGCTTTCCTACTGAGAAAGACTGGATCATAAGGGCATGAATACAGTGAAAAAGAGGAGGGGAAGCCGGTTGTACCCAGGAAAGGCTTGGCATAACAAGTTCAACAAAACACACACACACACACACACATACTCTGTAGAGAGGCAAAAGGCTCATACCTTGACACAGAAGGAAGCGGGCGAGAGAGTGAGAGAAGGAAGCAAAAGAGAGCCAGTTGCTCACAGGCCAGATACGAGCCCTGTGGGGCCAAATCTGGCCCATGGGCTGCATGTTTGACACCCCTGGTGTAAAGCATTCTCCTGTCCTCTGTTTTATCCATATAACAATTCTGTGAATGAGATCAGCCTAAGAGAGTGTGACTAGCCTGAAGTCACCCAGTGAGCTTCCATAGAAGAGTGGGGATTCAAACTTGGGTCTTTCAGATCCTCATCTGAAACTGTAACCACTATACCACATTGGCTTTTGTCAGGTGGCTGTTGTTGAACAGTAGCAAGTGTCCAGGCCTGGGTGAGTCATACAAGTTGTGTGGTAGCAAGTTGCCTGGTGATTGCTACTGGTCCCAGCCCTAATGAGTCCTTCCTCAAAGACCAAATAAAACAGACCCTGCCATCCCCCTGGTTTTTCCTGACAGAAACCAAAACGCAGGGAATAGAGAGGTCCATACACCCAGAGGTAGAACCCTGAAGAAACATAGGATTCATAGAGAGGAGTCAGATAGCAATTCATGCTCCTCTTCTGATCCCAAAAGGCTTAAATATAAGAAACATCTCAGGTGAGATCATAGTCCATTACTGGACACAGTGGAAGGCGATTCTGACTCTATCCCTGAGTCCTCAGATAAAGAGGAAGGGGAGTTGTCAGATGAAGAGGAAGAAAAGGTCCAAACTGTACAGTCTAGACTCTTCCTAGGTGGGATGAGTCTTATATATGGAGCACAGTGATTAAAGGACATACCTTGTTCAAATGGAACAGAATAAACAAAAAAGGAGGTGGGGTGACACTATATGTCAAGAATGAATATGCACTGAAATTCAGGATTTTGAGAGTTGCCCTGTTGAAAGTGTGTGGGTAAGGATAGAGCGGGGGTGGGGGGAGAAGGGGATATTGTTGTGGGGTATACTACAGACCTCCAAATCAACCGGAGAAACAGAATAATGCATTTGTACAACAGCTTGCTAAACTTTCACAGAGACAGAATGTTGTGGTTATGGGAGATTTCAACTATCCAGATATTTGCTGGAAATCTAACTCTGCTAGACATGGGGCATCCCGCAGATTCTTGAATAGTCTTGCGGACAACTTCATCTCTCAGAAGGTGGAGGTGGGAACCAGAGGATCTGCTATCCTAGATTTAATTCTGACTAACAAGGAAGAACTGATTGATGAAGTTAATGTTGTGGGATCCTTGGGGAATAGTGACCATGTCAACTTGGAATTTGACATAGAGAAGGATGTAAAACCAGGACATAGTAGGACTGGTATCCTGGACTTCAGGAAAGCTGATTTCAAAAAACTCAGAGAAATAATAGGTAGGATCCTATGGCTGGAAATGCTGAGGGGGAAATCTGCACAGGAAGGATGGGTGATGCTGAAAAATGAAGTGCTTAAGGCATAATTGCAAACTGTTCCGATAAGAAAGAAAGGTGGGAGATGGGTAATGAAGCCGAGGTGGCTGAACAAGGAACTCTCTGAAGAGCTGAGACTAAAAAGGAAAATGTACAGAAAATGGAAGGAGGGTCAGATTACTGAGGGTTAGTACAAGAAGCAGGCTCGAATCTGTAGGGATGGTGTCAGAAAGGCTAAAGTGTAGATGGAGCTGAGGCTTGCGAGGGATGCTAAAAATAACAAGAAAAATTTCTATGTCTTTACCTTTACCTATGTTTTGTATATTTAAAATTATTTAGAATTTATCATTGTGATATGTCTGACTTCATTTGAGTGATTTTTCTATGAGATTTTTAAAATCATTTTTTATATTTCTTTGTTTTTTTATTTGAGGCCCCAGCAGATTGCAAGGCCCTAAGCTGTAGCTTGTCTAGTTTATGTGTAAATCCGGCACTGGACACAGGACCGTGGGGAGTTTTATATCACCTTTCCTTTCATGTTGCCCAAGACATACGGACCCAAAGCAGCTTATTAAATAGTTTCAGAGAGTAGTCATGTTGGTATACAGCAGAACAATTAGATTTGAATCCAGGAGCACTTTAGAGACCAAAAAGAGTCCCAGGGTTTAAGCCTTCGAAGAGTCAAAGCTCCCTTCATCAGACACAGTAGAGCAGAAATGAAGATCTGAGTCTTTTTAGACTAGTCAGAAAGTGGAAGGGTAGTGGTCAATATTCCCTCTAAGCTGTGAGGTAGCTCACAGTTTTTTAGCCTCCGGCTCACACATTTTAGTCCTAGCTCAGAAAGGATGGCTCCAGAGCAAACTAATTTATGTAGTAGCCAAATCGCTCAATCACAGCTTTAATGCCAGTAGCTCACAAAGTAGAATTTTTGCTCACAAGACACCACAGCTTAGAGCAGAGGTGTCAAACTCATATATTACGAGGGCTAAATCTGACATAAACGTCACTTTGTTGGGCTGGGCCATGTGTGCCCTCTGAGTTGGTGTATCCTCACTGCAAGGCCTCATGGGCTGGGAGAGGAGTGCAAAGGAAAGCCTGCATGGGTGGACTGGAAAGCCAGTGGTGCAGCACTGCGCAAACATTCCCATGCTGCTTGACTGCTGCAGACAAGGTTTTTCCGCCAACCTGAAGCCACAATTAGGGTGGCTTCTTCCACTCCCCCCTAAGCAGTCTCCTATTCCCTCCCTTATACTAGTTGCTTGCAGGCTGCATAAGAGCCCTGGACGGGCTGGATCTGGCCTCTGGGCCTTATGTTTGACACCTCTGTTTTAGAGGGAGCATTGGCAGTGGTGTGCATTTGTCATAAACCAAGCCAAAAACCCCCACAAAAAACACCTTATCAGTATTTTTCGGGTATTTTTTTAGCTGTTTACTGAATAGGGCTGCATTTTGGCTATCTGAAATGGCCAAGCCCTGAAATTCCCAAAAAAATTCAGAATTTTCAGAGCTGTTGGATAGCCAAACTGAATACCATACCAGTACTGGAATTCAGGAATTTCAGGAAATACTGATATTTTGGGTGGTTCAATGTACCCGAACCGCAAAAATACTGTACTTAAAAATACATCCAGCCATAACTATGAACTAAACTTATTCATAGCTCCCAGAAACATCACCTTAAGTCTCTCCCAAAGCAGGTGACTCTCCACTATGCCTGTTACATTTTTTCTCTCCTGCTCTCCTTTTGATAAACATTCTACGATGAAGCCTGAAAAGCTAGTTCACTACTTGAGGGCATTCATTTGGTCCTAACAAAGGCATTAATGCTACCATCTCTAGATAATCCTGTAATCATATTCCCAAGTACAAAATGATTATTCCTTCACAACTTTATCTCTTCTTCACTTTTTAATGGCTGTACTTTGTTCTGTTGCATCCTTTTTAAATTAAGCATTCAGTTCATTCCATGTGCTTGTAGAATACTTTAACATCCTTCTAACATTTCCTCCTCTTAAAATGTACTTAATCTTCTAACATTAGACACATGAATGAGCATAATTTTTACAATAGGTTAAAATTAAATCATTTATGTTTGTTACTAATCTCTTTTTGCATGATTTGTGTGACTCATTTTTGTCACTTGTAAGTATATTTCAGTTTTACTTGTGACTGATCTACATTTCAAAATTGCAGGACAAAAATTGATACTAATAATTTTATAAGAATGTTCTCAAGTTCTAGGAAAATAATTGGGAAAAGGAATTGATATTGTAACAGTACAGTCCTAAGCAGAGTTGTACTTTAATTGCAACTTTGCTTAGAAATGTACTGTATTAACATTATACTCCTAAATCCTATTATTCTTTCTTTGGATCGAGTTACACATTATATTGGAGATCCATGAGTGGATTTCCCAGTGTTTCCCATAATGAGGGCTGATTCCAAGTTTTGGAGGGCCTTGGGCAGAGACTGTCTAGGCCCTTCCCTCTTACTCACTGCAATGCCTCCTGCTTCTGACCCCCTTCTGGCCCACCTGCCCACATGGATCCTTCCCTTCCATCTCTCTGACTTTCAACCCCTCACCCCTCCCATTGCCCGCATTCCCAGCTGCATGCACTGCACACATTACTTTTTTCTGACAGCACTGGGCAGCATGTGTGACCAGAAGCACAGGTTGAAGGAGCAGGTAGGCATTGAGGGTACAGGCTGGAGGTAGTGGCAGTGGGCCCCACCAGAAGACCTGAGCCCCAGCTGCTACCTTACTTGGGGGGGGGGGGTATGCTGACACCGGTCCTAACTATAACATGTATTACAATATTTCTTTCTTTTCTAACATAGTTAATAGCAGCTACAGGACGATAGAGTTCTACAAGGGAAATGCCATGTGAAGATGGGAAGAAAGGATTAATACCCCAGTGCTGCTTTATCATGTTTAGGAAAAATATCAGGAAATCCTGTCATGGCTTTCCCACATAGGTTCTCTCAGAATACAAGGGGATTGGGCTACTTCCAGCTTTTAAGGCCCTAGCATAAAAAAGTAAAAAGTAACAATATACGAAAGCAAAATCTGATTGGCCATATCCCCATTTAATGTGTTGTTTGAGGCTTATCGAATAAAGTATGTTTCTAAATTTATAGTTTCTCATGTCATGAAACTGTGATTCTGGAATAAATTAATCAAGGTAGGATCATCATGGTGCTTGCTGCCACCATCTACTGTGTAAGCATACAAAAGCCTGTAACTAGAAAGAAGAATCATCTGAGACCTTCAGTTTAACTAACTTATTCCACCTTTTTGAGCTTATGCTTATATCACTGCCCTTCTCTGTTCAATTCTGCAGCAATGTGACTCCACCACTTAGAAAAAAAATTCCTGCTTAGAACAAATATAAAAATCCTAGTTTCTAAAATCTAGGAAATAACCACTTAGGCTAATACAGTCCCATTAAAATGAATTGGAGTACATTAAAATGAATTGGAGTACATGTGTCTGTCAGGTGGTAACTGAAATGACCCCTTGGTTGCTTTAGTCTGTGATTTCTTTGCTTACATACTTGATTTGGTGCTATCATTTTTCTTGCATTTCTGTTCTGATTTTATTTCAAGAGACAAATAATTGGGCCTTCTCCAGCTCATGATTGAATTAAAATACTGCTTCAAAATGGCACTGAAATGCCAGTACATGTTGACAAGTGATGCAGCTGCAGTGATGAATCTCTCTTGAAGTCTCCCAAATCATTATGAAAGGTGAGAGTATACCATGAGCTTGAATGCCATGCTTAATTCAGGAGAGGTTAAGAGATTGTGAGCATCACAGGGCTTCATATCAAAGAAAACTCTTAGATAGATTTTTTTTATCTCTTCTAGAAGCTTTCTGTTTTAGACTATTCAAGAGCTAGAAATGGATGCTGACACTACTGCATATTTTAGCTCTATGCAGAATATTTGTATATGGTAGCAAAACTAAACTGCTATAATGCATTGCTATGGTTCTTGAAGTAATTTGAGTTCATATTGTCTCTTTTTAGTATTCTCTTAGTTATGTAAAGTGTCGTCAAGTCGCAACCAATTTATGTAACCTCATAGGGTTTTCAAGGCTAGAGACTAACAGAGGTGGTTAGCAATTGCCTGCCTCTGTGTAGCAACCCTATACTTCCTTGGTGGTCTGCCATCTAAGTACTAACCAGGGATGACTCTGCTTAGCTTCTAAGATCTGATGAGATCAGGCTAGCCTGGGCCATCCAGGTCAAGGGAGTAGTTGCTTGGGTACCTTATAACAGGAAAACATTTTTTAAAGGTAAGAGATGTGACCTCTGATGTTAACAAACTGTAGTCAGTAGATTGATGGGAGAAAACAATAGCTTGGATCTCAAGAACCATGAGTAGAGCTCTGCTCTTGGAATGTATCTTTTCTACTTCTTCCTGTCTCCTTCAGGCCTGCCCCAGTCACCTGAAAAACTTCCTGAGGGTAGGGAACCTATGGGAACAAACTAGGGTGTAGCATGAAAGGGAGTCCGCAGTATAAATAGGAATAATGGACTGTCCCTTGTACTAGCAGAAATGCCTTTGTATCCAACCCCCAAATATGTGTAGGATGCTGTATCCTTATAGCAACAGTACACATGGGTTAATGATATGGAACGTAAGTATGTTATAGAAAATAGTATTCATCTGGCCAAGAGTACTGCTTGGTTCTATAGCAATTCCATTCATTTTAATGGATCAGGATTGCCATTAGGTTTGGATATTCTAAATATTCAGTGCAACTCTGGACAAGTCATGGTGTCCTTTGAATTTGCTGTTATTCTCTCCTTATACAGAAAAACCATATTCAGTCCTCACCCCTGGTGTGAAATGGTGACAGCATAATTCCTATATTTATTAGCCAAAGCTTGATCTCTGTGTGGATGGGTATATCTTCACAATGGGGCCATATACATGCTTCATTTAGGTATTTGCAATTCTGACAGACATCCCAGAATACTAGAGAAATAATACTTTTAATACTATGACACTGGTCATACTGAACACCCTCTTCCAACAACCTAAGAGGCAACTCTACACATGGACATCACCAGATGGGCAACACCGAAATCAAATTGATTATATCATTTGCAGTCAAAGACGGAGAAGCTCTATACAGTCAGTAAAAACAAGATCTGGAGCTGACTGTGGCTCAGATCATGAGCTACTCATTATTTATATATTTATTCTTCAAATCTGTACCCTTCCCTCCCAGCCAAGGCCAGTTCAGGGCAGCTTACATAAAATCACCAAAAAACATTTAAAATAGTACAATAAACCATTTAAAACAATATTGAAACCAATTCACAATTCCATAATAAATGTTTGTTTTGCTGTTATTGAGTACGTGATGGCTACCATCAGCTCTTTCTTCCCAAAGCTGGCTCGCAGGTCTTCTGGAGATGTCTTTCATATGTCTTTCCGGCGGCTGGCAGAGGCTATCAATATAAATTCTAGAGGCAACAGGGCTTCTTATCCTAGTTGTTAGAGGTGGTGGCGGTTCCAAAAACCTGGTGGAAGAGCTCTGTTTTACAGGCCCTGCAGAACTGTAAAAGGTTCTGTAGGGCCCTGATATCCTCTGGGAGCTCATTCCACCAGGATGGAGCTGCCACCGAGAAGGCCCGCGCCCTGGTTGTCACCAGCCTGGCTTCCATAAGGCTTGGGAGGGCCAGTCAGTTCTGGGCCCCTGAATGCAGTGCTCTCTGGGGAACATGTGGGGAAAGGCAGTCCCTCAGGTATGTAGGTCCCTGACCATAAAGGGCTTTAAAGGTAAGAACCAGCACCTTGAAATGAATTCAGTATGCTATCGGCAGCAAGTGCAGTGCCTTGAGCACAGGCTGGATGTGCTCCCGAATTGGGAGGCCCATTAACAGCCTGGCCACAGCATTTTGCACCAGCTGCAGCTTCCGGATTTGAGACAAGGGCAGCCCCATGTAGAGAGCATTATAGTAGTCCAATCTCAAGTTGACCATCACATGGATCACTATTGCGAAGTTGTTGCATTCGAGGAAAGGAACCAACTACCTGATCAGCCGAAGATGATAAAAGGCTGTCTTGGCAGTGGCTGCTACCTGGGCCTCCATTGTTAAGGAGGCGTCTAGGAGCACTCCCAGACACTTAACCTCCAGCACTGGCACTAAAGGTGCCCCATTGAAGGTCACGCTTAAACTGAAGAAAGTTGGGGAAACCACTAGGCCATTCAGGTTTGTCCTAGATCACATCCCTTATGAATATACAGTGGAGGTGAAAAATAGGTTTAAGGGATTAGCTTTGATAGACAGAGTACCTGAAGAATTATGGACAGAGGTTTGTGACATTGTACAGGAGGCAGCAATCAGCACCATCCCAAAGAAAAAGAAATGCAAGAAAGCAAAGTGGCTGTCTGATGAGGCTTTACACATAGCAGAGGAAAGAAGGAAAGGAAAATTTGAAAAGGAAAGATTTACCCAACTAAGTGCAGATTTCCAGAGAACAGCAAGGAGAGATAAGGAGGCCTTCCTGAATGAACAATGCAAAGTAATATAGGAAAACAGTAGAATGGGAAGGACTAGAGATCTCTTCAAGAAAATTGGAGAAATCAATGGAACATTCCATGCAAAACTGGCCATGATAAAGGACAAAAACAGTAGGGACCTAACAGAGGCAGAAGAGATTAGGAAGAGATGGCAAGAACACACAGAAGAACTATACAAGAAGGACCTCAGTGTCCTTGACAACCATGACGGTGTGATCACTGACCTCGAACCAGACATCCTGGAGTGTGAAGTCAAATGGGCCTTAGAAAGCATCACTAACAACAAAGCTAATGGAGGTGATGGTATCCCAGCTGAGCTATTCAAAGTCTTAAAAGATGACACTGTTAAAGTGCTGCACTCAATATGCCAGCAAATTTGGAAAACACAACAGTGGCCACAGGATTGGAAAAGGTCAGTATACATTCCAGTCCCAAAGAAGGGCAATGCCAAGGAATGTTCAAACTATCACACACTTGCACTCATTTCACATGCTAGCAGGGTCATGCTCAAGATCCTACAAGCTAGGCTTTAGCAGTACATGGATAGAGAACTGACAGAAGTACAAGCTGGGTTTCGAAGGAGTAGAGGAACTAGAGATCAAATTGCCAACATTTGCTGAATTATAGAGAGAGCAAGGAAGTACCAGAAAAACATCTACTTTTGCTTCATTGGCTATGCTAAAGCCTTTGATTGTGTGGATCACAACAAACTATGGCAAGTCCTTAAAGAGATGGGAGTACCAGACCACCTGACATGTCTCCTGAGAAACCTGTATAAGGGCCCAAAAGCGACAGTTAGAACTGGATATGGAACAACTGATTGGTTTAGCACAGGAAAAAGAGTATGACAAGGATGTATATTGTCACCCTGCTTATTTAATTTATATGCAGAGGACATCATGCGGAATGCCAGCCTGGATGAAGCACAAACCAGAATTAAGATTGCCGTTCATGTTCCTGGGATCTAAGATAACTGCAGACGGTGACTGCAGCCTTGGGAGGAAAGTGATGGCAAACCTAGACAGCATAATAAAAAATAGAGACATCATCCTGCCAACAAAAGTCTGTATGGTCAAAGCAATGGTATTCCCAGTAGTAATGTATGGCTGTGAGAGTTGGACCATAAGGAAGGCTGAGCGCCGAAGAAGAGATGCTTTCAAATTATGGTGCTGGAGAAAACTCTTGAGAGTCCCTTAGACTGCAAGGAGATCAAATCAGTCAATCCTAAAAGAAACCAACCCGGACTGTTCCCTGGAAGGCTAGATCCTGAAGCTGAAGCTCAAATACTTTGGCCACCAAATGAGAAGGGAGCACTCACTGGAGAAGACCCTGATGCTGGCAAAAATTGAAGGTCAAAGACGAAGGGGACAGCAAAGGATGAGATGGTTAGACAGTGTTATTGATGCAACAAACAGGAAATTAAGCAAACTCTGGAGGATGACGGAAGACAGGAGGGCCTGGCGTGATGTGGTCCATGGGGTTGCGAAGAGTCGGATGCGACTGTGTGACTGAACAACAACTTTTAATCCTCTGGCCACCCTGTAAAAAACCTTACATGTATTGTGTTCTGGGATATTCATATACCAAGGTCAATTTTAGGGCTGTAGCCAGGATTTTTTTTTGGCAGGGAGTTCCTGGGTGTCAGGGGCACTAATTAAATTAAGTTAATGGAGAGAGTAGCTCCTTACCTCTGCTTCCTTCCTGTAGTATTTTCACCACTGGAAGTGGTGCTGTATGCCCCTTTCTCTGGCACCATGTGTCCATCTCAGGGCACTTGAAGCCAGAGTATGGGGCAAACATCTCCTGTACCATTTCTGGTGGTGAAAAGGGTGATTTTCTCTCTTACGAGGAGCTTTGCTCAACATTATGCTTGCCATTGTTGCCAGTGTTACCAGGTGGGTTCTGCTCCCTCCTCCTTCTCACCATGGTTGCAGGAGACACCATGAGGTCTCGGCACGCCCCCCCCTCGTCAAGACACAGCCCACCCCCTCCTCGCCAAGACATAGTAGCTCCTCCAGTGCCAGAGCTCTCTGAGAGCCAATTTGCTGGCTGGCACAGGTGCAGTGAGGCTCCAGGCATCCAGCCAGTGATAAACATCCAGAGCCTGAAAACACACTTGGGCATGAGGCAGAATGTTTCTTTTGTGTAAATTCATTCTTCCCCTTGTGTGTATTGAATAACCCACACCAGTATGGTTCCTTTATACAATTACATTTTTAAAAAAACCCTGAAACAACTCATGTTTGGAACTTAAGATATTAGACAAAGCATTAATTTCCTTGAATTTTTAAGAATACCATTTAAAATGAAGCCTAACACTTTTTTTCTTGGGGTATTTTTGTATTCTGCAAATATATCTCTCTATGGTGAGGTAAATATCCTCCAGGTTAGGCAAAATGCATAGATTTCTGGATTGTGGTTTGTTTGGTTTTTTCTTCTTCCTGTATTCATACTTTTTTGTTTACCGAAAACAAACTAAGTTGTAACTGTTTGTAATTTGGGATCACTGTTTACTATTGTATATGTGGCAATGTCTTAAATTTCACAGCTACTTGTGTGTGCATTCTGCCAACAAAAATGCAACTGGAGTAGGCAACTCACCCCAAGTTTGGACAACCAATTGAAAAACAGCCTTATTTGGGGGTACTCCTCAGATCAATAGCAACACGCGTAACTTAAAAGTGACTGAGTTCAGTCAGCATTTGGGGTTGTTGCAGCTACTCAAAATGGTGTGTGAACATTGGCAGCAGTGAGCTAAAGGGGGCGGACTACAAGGACATAAAGTATATGTTGTGGAGAAGGAGACCTGGTGGCAGTGGCAGTGGTATTGGCAGAAGGAAATCCAGTGGGGGCACGAGAGAGTAGAGAAGCTGGAGCTTGAGGAAGGGAGAAAGGGGATTTCCCCTCCCCCACAAGGCCTCTCAGATGCTCCCCAGTCTTAAATGTTTTGAAATGTTTTAAAACTAGGCAACCAGATGCTAGAAAATGAGATTGTGGTTCACTAAAAAAAAAGAAAAAGCTTTTAAGTCATTTTCAGACAGGTTTCTTCATTTTTCTTCCTTTTTACAAAGTGCAATGTGCATGGATACTAGTCCACTTAGAGCTTTCATTGCATATTACTTAAAAAGATCAGATAAATGACCAGTCACAAATTACTGTTACAACAAAGAGACCTTCTTGTAAGTGTTCCCAGATTAAGCACATGAAATTGCCATCTATGCAGAAGCCAGTCTGGGGAGAGCAATATCTAAGCCAGTCTGGGGAGAAGCAATAGCATAATCATAATAGATTGCATTACAAAGGTCAAGTGCAAAAGCAATTAATGAAATAAGTCTTACCTTATTCAAGTCAAAAGTATTGAACACTTGATCAACATAATATTCTGCTTCTGGATTCATACCATGCAGACCCAGAAAGGCCTTGCATTCATACAAGCTCAGTTGCCCTGATGGGCAATCCTTCATAAATTTGTTGTACCAGTTATAGGCATCCTGGATGTTGATTTCTCCAGATTCATTGGCACCCATTGTACCACACAGCAGAAATAATTAATTTTCAGTGCTTATTCATCCACCTTATTTCATATCTTCAGAGTCATCTACACAGCTAAAAGCCAACCACAGTGGAGTTACTTTTGTTTAAGCCCATGGATTTCAATGGATTTAGACTGGAGTAACTGCATAGGACTGCACTGTAAACCTATTACATGATGAGGGCAGATGCAGGCTAAACAAAAATAGAAACTTGAGTGAGATTAATGTCACCTCCCAGTTTTAAATAAAAAGAGATCTATAAATCAGGTATACTCACTGATTTGTTCAAAAAAGTAGCTTATTTCCAGAGACTTCATAAACCATGCCTTGCATTTTAGTGACCCCTCCCCCCAATGGTCATGCTTTCCCACAAGTATTCAGGCTTTACATTTGCATGTAATTATTGCTGACAAACATCTGACCCAGGTCAAGAGCATAATTACTGTGTCCTCATAGTGATGGGGCAAAAAGTTATAAAGGAAAGACCAAGAAGATGAAACACTATAAAGCTATAGATGGATAATGTCTCTATTTATGGCCTATTACGCATGCACAGCTTACTGCAGAAAATCCAAGCAATCATGCCTGTAAGCCTGAGTTTGCATTCTGTGCCTACCATACACATCATTCTTTCCCCCCGGTGTATTTATTCTGCAGCTAAAACCAAAAAACACAGTTTTTCTTAATTGGGGTGGGAATGTCACTTGTGACATGTGGGGGATGGTGTCTAAAGGGTTTTTAAAATTTACACAATTGCCCTATCGCAACTGCGCAGTAGCGCCGAGTAAGTGCCTTCTATTTAAATCCTCATAGTTCAGTTGCGTGAATGGAAGGGAACACAAAGGAACAAAGGCAAAAAATGTTTTAAATCCTGAAATTGACCAAACTATTTTTGAAACTGAGTAAAACAACTGTGAAGCTCACTTTTCTTATTGCCAAGTTGTAATGGATTCTCTGTTGTTTTATTGGCCACTGTGAAACATGGAAAAGAGTCACCACCTTCTGCCATCCCCCTTTTTCATTGCCACACAAGGGCCACTTTGAAAGATTTTTAAAATTATTTTCCTCATAGTTTAAATTTTTTAATAAGTGGTACAAGACTGGTGATAAAATGTTAATTTAAATCCACCATACGCAAGAGAGTGCCCAGTAATGCCCCTCTGCAAGCACAGCTTGCCTGGTTTAAACCAGGCAGCAGGAGAGGGCAACCCACCCAGAATCACTGTGCCTGCGGGGAGTTGAGAGTAGTGAGGGGCAGCAAAGGGGCAGGGGGAGTCCAAGGGAATCTGTATGGTTTTGAACTACCTTCAGCTCAGAAGCAAAACAAAGGGAAAATCAGCACAAAACCACTCTCAGAAAACTTGGGGAAACAGCAACTGGAAAGCAAACTGAGTGTTGAAGGGGGGAAAATCAGTGCAGAAGGAAAAAGAAAACCCCATGAAGATCCCCACAAAAGTGAGAAAAAACACCTGTGTTTAATAGACCTATATCTCATGGGTTTTAGTCTAATTTATTTCTTACAGTAAATGCTCAATTGACTGCCACTTTCCTAAATTGATATGCAGAGAGCTGCTGTGGGTCCAGGAGTGAAGGCAAATGAAGCATGCTCATTTTGCTTGGGGTTGTTTGGGTTAAGAAATGTTTTTGGCAGAGCATTTTTTGCTGAACAATGACAAGTGAGAAATGTCAAACCCTATTAAGGTTCCCATTTGCCTGCTTATGGTAGGAAATCTCTAGGTAATTGCAGCCCATTCCTGCCAAGCTCAGCTGATTGGCAGGCAGAAACTGGGGCCAAAGGGCAGAGCATGATTGTCCTGGGGAGAAAATGAAAAAAGAAAAATAAGGTAGCTCTAGCAATCACAGAAACTCAATGGTAATCTTATCACAGAATTTCTGGCAATTGCTAGAGCTGCTCTTGTTATTTTCAGGTAACTTTAGGAATCACCAGGAACACTTTGATCAGAACTTCTAGTAAGTAGATGAGGCCTTATTTTTCTTTTTAACCCCCCCCCCCCGGATGCTACTCCCCCCAAAATTTCCCCGCCCTGGTTGCTAGGCATGGCCTGGCAACCCTAATTCCTATGTATAGTGTCTACATCCTATCCATGGGCTTACACAAAGGTTAAAAACAAGGCCTTGCTGAATATGATCTAAAACCATAAAACAAATGAGAAAAGAAAATGAGATGTGAGGATGGCTTGAGAAGATCATCTGGGATAAGCATACCTTTTCAGTAGTTGACTGCATAAGATGATGGCAGGAGTATGAACTGGCTTGCAAGAAGGAAGGAAGTTCCAGTGAATAAGCAGAGATAATAGCTGAGTCTGGATTTTACTAAAACTCTTAGAAAGCATATTAAAGAAGATGTGCTCATCAAGGCTGCCCAGAGCCATCATAATAAAAATTTCCTCTGAGCCCCCCTCACATTTTAAAGAACAGATATGAGATTTAATAAAATAGCTGTGTTGTTACTTCTATAACCTCTTACACTGAATCATAGAGTTGGAAGGGGTCTCCAGGATCATCTAGTCTAAGACCCTGCACAGTGCAGGAAATTCTCAAATACCTCCCCCTCCACACCCCCAGTGACTGCTGTTCCACACCCAGAAGATGACAAAAAACCTCCAGGGTCTACAGCCAAAGTTGCCTGGAGAAAACTGCTTCCTGACCCCAAAGTGATGATCAGTATTTCCCTGGGCATGTAAGAAAGGACCTCGAGAACTACGCACTAATGCAGCCCTTCCTCCCCTCCCTCTCATGATCTGCCTAAGTTCACAGAATCAGCACTGCTGTCAGATGGCCATCTAGCCTCTGTTTAAAAACTTCCAAAGAAGGAGAGCCTTCCAAGGAAGCCTGTTCCACTGAGGAACTGCCCTAACTGTCAGGAAGTTCTTCCTAATATTTAGCCGAAAACTCTTCTGATTGAATTTCAGAACATACAGAACACCTTTAATTTACAAATTGATAACTTCATTCATGTCAACTTTTAAGCATTTAAGATAAACAATGTTTTTGTTTAATGTAGTGTTCTGCTTGTGAGCATACTCGAAATGCCTTTCCCTACCAAGCAACTGTAACCAATCCCCACCTCACCCATACAAGTTAACAAGACAGAATGACAGACTGCATGACAAGAAGCCTTTCTCTTATTTTTAAGCAGAATTCCCTCAGGACATCCTGTACAGTCTGACATTATTAAAAAGCATAGGTCAGATTTTTTTCAAAAAATTCATTGGTTCTATAGATCAGACATTACAATGATGCTGCCTTTTTAAAAAAAACATAGCTACCAAAGGTGACACATTTTATTGTCATTTCCTAGATTCTGTAAGTTTTAAACATGACCAGGCAAGCTGCAGAATGAACAGTGGTAGTGACTAGAACACAAGCAGTAGAAACTGAAGACGAGTCAAAATCGTGTCTATAGCTTGTAAAGGCAGCAGTTTTGTTTAGCACCCTGGAGATCTGGCCAGCTTTGAACAGGAAGCCTTAATGTTGTTTTACAGAAATACTTCAATATATTATTTCTGGTTCCTGGTATTAGAATAATTTTGTGCCATTATGATTCTAATCATTCACCTTCAAATGCATCTTTGGGTCAAAAATCCTTGCTTACTTTTAAAAACAATCACAAAAGCATTAGAGGTCAACTCCCATGCTCTTCAAGCAGTATTGACCCAGATAACGATGAGCCGGTAATAAGTACCTGAGCCAGTGACCTCTGAGCTGGAGACCTTGGAGGCTGGAGATTACTGTCTAAGACTTCCAGATTCCTGTGTTATATGTGCTAGCACAGCAACATTCTAGCAAGAATTCCTGAAGTGATGGTGATGTAATGGCTTATGATGACCCAGGGACTTACCGTCCTAAGACATAATGCTTTCTTTGGAAGGGTGGCAGTAACTCAGTCACAGGAAGACAAAAAATCCTAAGTGGGAACATGTGTCAATATAAGTGATTTATCTAGGGTTCTGGAATTCAGTTGCTGACTGCCTAGTTCCTACTATGGTAGGGAACTGGATTCCTGACTCATGAAGGGATGCGGTGTCTCACACCATTTCTTGTAAAGTATATAAATCTGGTCTATCATGCTGGACCTTGATTACTCCAAACAAGCACTGAATAATTTACTTTTCTATGCCTTACAGACTTTTGATAGTAATCCATTTTTCCCCTATAAACCCCAAATATCCATTTGCTAATATATAGCAGAGCAAAGTATTTAAGCATATAGGCAAGTGTAGAGGGTTTAGATCTTCTTTGTGGTCTCTGTGCATCACACCTCTGGGATCCAGTGCACCTGCGCTGATCTGATCGGTGTTGTACAAAGCTCACAACGGGATTTTTGCGCCTCCACGCCAGGCCTGCGCGGGAATCCCTACCGCGCATGCCCAAGGGGGCGGGGCACGGACACCCCGCCAGTTCCCTTCTGACCGCCTCGTTGGTAACAGCTCTGAGAGTTTTTTTCTCTGAGAGACTTTTCTGCCTCACAGCAGGGATCTTTGTTCGAACATTTTTCTTCAGTTTTTTAATTCATTTTGAAGCTTTTTGAAGGGATGCTTGGAAAAAAAATTCTTTTTCCTCCGCGTTTTTCGCGGTGTCCGGACCTCGTCCCCCCCCTTTTTTTCTCTCCTGAACTGCCTCAGCCAGGACAGTTTATGGAAAGTAAGAAGTGGGGCTGTTTTAAGAGGTGCTCTTCTTGTGGCAGCAAGCTAGCCCCCCAAGACGAGCACTCTCTTTGCATCCTCTGTCTGAGCAAGAGCCACCAGCCAGACGCTTGTGCCCTTTGTGCCCGGTTCTCTAACCAAACCAGGAAGAACAGGGCTGTGAGACTGAAAGTCAGGCTGTGGGAGTCCGCTCTTGCCCCCCCTGACTTCAGCTATGGAAACTGATCAGTCGGTGTCGAAACCGTCAATGTCATCAGCATCAGTGCCCAAGGAGCTCTCCACACCGAGACCTCCCCGAGCAGGCAAATCTTCCTCCGATACGGGGCTGGAAACTAAGAAGAAGGGTAATTCCAAGACAACCTTGTCAGTGTCAACTCCAATTCAAAAGCCCAAGAAGGACAAATCCAAGGGGCTTACTACCCAAAAGGGAGGAGACACATAAGTCTCACAGTGTGAGCAGTGTAACATCTCCTAGGGGCTCTGCTCTGCATACCAACGTACTGCAGCAACCCCTCCAGCCACATCGTCCACCATCAGAGCTGCCAAAGATCCTTCTGGAGCCTCCTGTGGAAATCCTAGATTCACCTCCATGGCAGCTGGACCCTCCGGTGCCGGACATCCAACGTCAGCCTAAGAAGCCTCTCTCGGTGTCGCCTTCTGATATCGATCTTGATATGATTTCCGACACGCAGGTGGCTGGTCCTCACTCTCCATCATCGGCTTCCTGGGCTAGTCACCGGCCCAACACCGGCCTAGGGAGAGGTCTTGGTCTCCACATCGTGGCAATCGGAGGAGATGGGACGATTACGACCCTCAACTGGACAGGTATCGTCCCATTCATTTGTGTGAACCCCCATTGGCATATCCATATGGGCCTCTGATGTATGCATATGACAATTGCCCAGATATACCCTACTGGTTTTCTTCTATGCCGTGGCAACCACCGAAAGACCAGGAGACCTGGGAGGCCTATAGGCATCGGTCGCATTCCCCTCATCGTCGCCCGCCTTCGGCATCGATCGCTAAACACCGCCCTCCTCAACCGCACGTCCCCCTTCAGTCGCCAGCGAAGCTCCTACTGATATCGACACCAGTCCAAGACACGGATTCATGTTCCAAATCCTCTCATGAGGGCTCAGATGCAGAACAATTGGAGGATGACTTCTCCCCCATGGACCCTCCACCTAAGCAAACCATTTCGGGGGATAGTCTGATATCACCTTTGGAAGACATGTCCTCTTATAGCGACTTAATAAAGCGAATGGCCCATTCTCTTGGGTTACCCATAGTGCAGCCTCAACCTGCTGCCTCTGACAAGGTCTACAACATTATTGAAATCGATGCCTCGACTTCCATAGCCCTTCCAATGTCGAAGTATCTTCTCTACGCCATCAAGACTCCATGGGCCAAACCATCCTCGGCCCCAGTGGCTTGATCATATGTATCGAGTGCAAGAATAAGGTGCCTCGTTTCTTTACTTTCATCCCTGTCCGAACTTGATGATCGTATCCACCTCATCAAAAAATAAACGCTCTGATTTTCCGGTTGACAGCGTGGCAATGGCGGCCACTGCTCCCGAGGCTCGGGAGAGTGCCTAGCACATCAGCGGTCTGGAGGGGGGTTACAGAAGCGGCCCCTCCATGGAACCCTGGGTAAAGGTTCCTAGCCAGAGGGCTTTTAAGGAGTTGCCTCTTCAGCAGCAGAATGCCGTGGAATTGAGGCGCTTCTTTGCCTTAACGGTCCGGCCACTGGTGGCTGTACGGCTCTAGCTAGGCTGACCGGAACAAGCGAAGGAGATCGAGTGAATTGCGACAACTGTGGCGAGGCTGCAGGCAGCCGATGATGAACGTGAGTTCAATGCAAACGATTTTATGAAGAAACGGCAGATTCCCTGCCCCTTTGCTTTATTGGTTTGGAGGGAGCTTCCCCCCCACATGAGCGGCAAGCAGAAGAAAAAGGGTGGGCGTAGGGAAAATAGAAAAGCTGTTTTGTTTTGAGAGACTTACCAGAGCGGATTTTACGCATAAGCAAATTTCAGAGGTGGTGAAGGAGCGGTCGGTTTCTGTAAACAATAATCCAAAATGTCGGGTGCTGGGAAGAGGGTGGCAAAACTGAAACCTTTGGGTGGTCAGAGTCCTAGGCTGGAAGAGGAGGGGCCAGACGTCATAAGACTACTAGCGGATACGCTCAAGCCAGTCATGGATCAACTCGCTGGTATTAACCAGCAGTTAGCCGTCTTAAACCAGACGATGACAGCGCAGCAGCTCCAAGTGGTGGAAACAGTTAAACAAACAGAGCAGATGATTGCAGAAGTGAAGGAGATGCACTCCGAACACAGAATGTTGAAGAAAAGAGTGGATCAAGTGGTGAATAAGCAAAATCATCAAGAACACAGGCTATTGTCCTTGCAAATGGAGAAAGCTAATATGATCCTCAGATTTCAAGGGGTGCCAGAGTCTCCTTAGTGATCTTCTCGCACCAGTTGTAGGCTTAAAAGTGGAAGAAATTATGCACGACATTGAAGCAGCGTATAGGGTGTATTCAAATTACACCAAAAAGAATAGCCTACCTGGTGAAATATCAGTCAGATTTTCAAGAAGACAAACTAGGGATGCAATTTTACGAGCAACTTCGGCAGCCCACTGAAAATGGGGAATGACAGTATTAAGGTTTTAAAGGACATACCATTCGAAATCCGTCAAAAGCGGAAAAGCTACAAGGACTTGATACTCTTCCTCCAAACCAACCAAATCGGATACAAATGGGTGGTCCCAGAAGGAGTGGCCTTTAAGATGAATGATAAGAGAGAGAAGATTGACTCCATGTTTAAAGCCAAGGAATTTCTCAAACGTCACCTGGGGACCAAAGGTGATGGTGAAACTGGTTCGAGTGGCTCTAGTTTGTAGTTTAAAAAAATGAAAATAAAAAATCCCCTATGGGGGGCCAAAAAAAATAAAGAAAGAAAAATAAACGATCTAATATCAGTACTCCCTCTGGCAAAGGATGGCTGATTTCCTCCCCTCTATACCAGAGGATAAGATGGGTGAAGTGCAGGGCCGACCCATGGTGTCTGGGCACCCTAGGCCAGCTTGTGGTGCTGCCCCCTGGCCATGCCAACCTCCCGGTGGGGCCTGAAGATGGGGGGCAGTGCTGGCAAGCCAGGGAAGAGGTGGGGGTTTAACCCCCCGTCTCTTCCCTCTAAGCACTTCACTTCTCTCCCCTGCCTTAAACTTTGCCTTGCTTGCACCGCCCACTCCTCCCCTCCACTTGACACCACACATGCCTCTTCCTCGGCTCATGGCGGGACCGCTTGCTCGCACCCCGCCCAAACATTCCGCCCCCTCCACCAAGACCCGCTCCAATGTTTTCTTCTGCGCTTGTGCGCTGCTCATCCTCCCTGGGAGCAGAGCTGGCACACAGCCCTCGGGAGAACTTTCCTCCAATGTTGTCTGCCAATGGTTGACTCTCTTCCTCCTCCCCCCCTCCCCACCCCCGCGAGTGCCGAAGCTGCTCGGCCTTTTCCGTCTTTTTCCAATGGCCCCCTGTCTGCCTGAGCCTGGAATCTCAGCGGGCCAGGGACTGAGCAGCTAGACGAGGCAGAAGCCACCGGCGCTGCCAGAAGATGGCGGTGGGGATGGGGAAGTGGCATTGACGAGAGCAGCAGCCGCAGCCGCCCCGGGGCTGGGGAAGAGGGCAATGGGGCTTGCCGTGCAGATGAGGCAGAGGAAGGGAAGTGCCGCCGCCACCCCGCGGTTTCTTCTCCAACCTCTTCCTGCAGCCTGTTGGAGTCTCCCCTCTTCTCTACCACCAGCCCAAGATGGACCTGGGTGCCGTGCTTCCCCCAGGAGGCAGCAGCGCTGTTGTTGGGGAGTCCTCGTCCTCCTCTTCTGCCTCGAGAGTGCTCATTCCTACTGGGGCCACTGCCACCCTGGAGCCTGCACAGGCAAGCCAGGGAAGAGGGGGAGCTCCAAGGGGGGAGGGGGCGGGTAGGCAAGCTCCGCCACCACCTCCTATGTCCTGCTGGGGTGCTGTTTACAGGTGGCGGCAGCCGCTGCCCCCACCTCCTCTCCCCCCAGGGGGGAGGGTGGGCAAACTCCGCCACTGCCTCCTGTGCCCTGCTGGGGCGCTCTTCACTGGCAGCGGCAGGGGGCTTTTCACGGGGGGCGGGTGTTTGTCGCCCCTGCGGCCAGCATGCTCTAGGCGAGTGCCTAGCTCGCCTAGCTCGTGAGCCAGCCCTGATGAAGTGCGGTCGATACAGAAGGAAGGTCTCCTGGTAGCGAAGCAACTCTTGAACACCACAAAACACTCCCTCAATGCTTTTTTGACGTTGATGGCCTCTTCGGTGTCACTCTGACGCCATGCATGGCTTCGGACCACCTCCTTACCGCAGGACAGCAGGTCCTACATCGAAGACCTTCCCTTCAATGGGGAATGCCTTTTCCACTTATTGACTGACTCTGCCTTACAAGCAATAGATAAAAGCATAAAGGCATCTAAGTCATTGGGGGTCTCGGCTCTGCAACGATCATACAGGCAGAGATCCTGGTCCCGTTACACCCCATGGCGTTTGTACATGAGCAAGCCTTCTCTGGACAATGCATGGAGACCACTCCAATCTCCTGTGGGCAGCCACCAACAGTATGCATATGAACCTAAATCGAGGTTAGGATCTCTCCAACAGCAGTCCACACTGAAAACCCACCAAGGCCCCAAACAGAGTCTTTGACTTTTCCCTTTCCATGTCGACAGAGACAACGCATTTCCATCCCTTCCTCTCCACATGGAGGACTATTACTACAGATGCCTGGATTCTATCCATCGTGACTGATGGATACCTTATCGAATTTATCGACCTTTCCACTCTCCTGGTCATCCACCCCACCCCTCCTTCTGCCATCCTTCTTCAGGAAGTCGACTCCTTACTACAAAAGGAGGCAATAGAACCTGTACCGAGGGCTTCGGAACAGACGAGGTTCTACTCCCGCTATTTTGCGGTACCGAAATGTGATGGGGGACTATGGCCCATCTTGGATCTTTGGGATTTCAATGTTTACATTCGATACCGCAAATTCAAGATGGCTACCCTGCAGGTTATCCTCCCCTTACTTTCTCACGGTGCCTGGATGGCTACCATTGACCTCCAGGATGCCTATTTCCACCTCAACATCCACCCGTCCCACCAGAGATACCTCCGCTTTGCCATAGGGGAATGTCACTATTAGTACAAGTGCCTCCCCTTTGGTCTCTCCACTGTGCCGAGGATCTTCACCAAGATCATGGTGGTGGTGGCAGCCCACCTTCGTCTCCAGGGGATCACCATCTTCCCCTATATCGATGACTGGCTTCTGGTGGCAGACACTCCAATGCTCCTACGCAAGCACATTGCGCTGACGCTGCACCTCCTGTCATCCCTTGGACTTCAGGTCAATCGTACAAAATCTCACCTGGTACTGTCCCAGAGGGTGCAGTTTATAGGGGCAGTACTGGATACTACCACTTGCAGAGCTTACTTTCCATCAGTTGGGACTCGAACCCTGTCCTCCCTTGCCAATTTTATTTGTATTTCACCATCGTTGATGGCGTACTACATTCAATGCCTCTTGGGGCATATGTCCACCACAACATATGTCCTTCCATTGGCGAAGCTCCATATGATCCCTCCAACTCTGGTTTCTGAAGAGCTTCCATCCGGCTCTCATGCCTCAGTCCAGATCCCTCACACCTCCTCAAAGTGTGTGGGACTCTCTACTCTGGTGGACTGTCATCCCAAATATCACCGAGGGCTCACCCTTCATCCTCCCCAACCCCGTTTACACTATGACAACGGGTGCCTCCCTATGGGGCTGGAGAGCTCACCTCAATGGCATCAGCATTGGCTACCACTGGGATGCCTGCACCACTACTCGGCATATCAATTATCTAGAGCTGCTGGCCATCAAATTGGCTCTTCGGGCTTTCCAACCTCCCCTTCGAGGGCACTGCATGGCTGTCCTGATGGACAAAACTATGGCTCTCAGCTACGTAAACCATCAAGGAGGGACGGTGTCCCGGAGCCTTGGTCGGCTAGCGATCGAGTTGTGGGACTGTGTTGCCAATCAGATTGTCCCAGTAGCCATCCACATCCCAGGCATCCTGAACGTGGAGGCAGACCTCCTCAGCAGGGGCCTCACTCATCATCATGAGTGGGAAATGAACTGGTCCTATCTCCAGCCCTTCTTTCAACAATGGGGCACCCCAGACATCGACATCTTCGCATCCCAGAAGAATGCGAAATGCCCTTTTTTTTGCAGTCAAGGGGGAAAGGATCCACGCTCCCTAGGAGATGGCCTCCTGTTCCCCTGGGAAAGGACATTCCTTTATATGTTTCCCCCTCTGCTCCTGCTTCTGAGAGTGGTGCACAGGTTGCCCAAAATCTGTCCAAATTGCATCCTTGTTGCACCATGGTGGCCCAGGCAACCCTGGTTCCCTGTCCTACTACATCTAGCAAGGGGCAGTTACCACCACTTCCTTGGGGTTCCAGACCTTCTTATGGCAGAGAACGGAACGCTGTTCCATCCGGAAGTGAAAACACTAAAGATGATGGCCTGGAGAATACAGCCTTGAGGTTCTTTGCTAGGGTCTCTGAGGTCCTCTGCAACGCGAGGAAGGCATCCACACATCTGTCATATCAGAGGAAATGGCACAGGTTCCTATCATACTGTTCCGGCCCCACCGACTCGGGACTGGGCACCCCCCCTGCGGACGACCCACCACGGCCACAGCACAGGCCCCACGTACCTGAGAAGTCCCCGGAGCGGTGGCAGACGGCAGACGAGGGAGGAGACCAGGCCGCATCACTCCCCAGCCGGCGGGAGGGGGTGCTGAGCCCCCTGGGAGGCAACAGGGCGTGGAGACGAGCCCCGGGGGAGCCTCAACGACATCCAACAGCCACAGAGTGGCAGTGGCGTGGCCCTGAGGCCACCCAGACCGCTGCCGGCGCAACTTCCGCACACCACGCCCCGCTCAGCGTCGCCCCTTAAGTGGGAGGGTGGGGCCAGGGCCGGGGAGGGGGGTGGCCATGGAGCACTGGGGGGTGCTGAGATGGAGAGGAGGAATAAAAGGATGGCAGAGGAGAGGGGCCAGGGAGGAGAATGGTGCTGGTGAGACTGGGTGCGTGGTGCAGAAAGCCAGAGAGAGCAAGTCAGGACCCATTCCCCTGCACTCAGGCAGAGGGACATTCGGGGTGCTTAAAAACCTGTCCCCTGCCGGTCTGAGGCCTCCCTCTCATCTCCTCCTTTGTGATCCTCTCGCTTCCAGGACCCCAACCCACTGCTGGACTTCAGGAGGCCATGGCTACCAGGTGCATCAACCCATTCTCGCAGGTGAAGCGTGACACATACTTATGCTCTCCTACAGAATCTCCAACTTCTGTCGACCTGGACAGAATCCTAGACTTCCTCATCTCCCTCAAGGACCAGGGTCTCTCCCACTCATCTATCAGGGTCTACCTGCTAGCAATCTCTGCGTACCATAAGAGCCTGGATGGCTACACAATCTTTCCCATCCAACATCTAAACAATTTCTAAAGGGCCTCATCAGATTGCATCCCCCAGTGGCTGAGCCTACAGAATTGTGGGACTTGCCTCTGGTGCTCCGTCATCTCACCAGGTGTGCCCGTTTGAACCCATGGCTATGTGTGATCTCCAGTATGCAGCCTGGAAGACAGCTTTCCTGGTGGCTATCACATCAGCCAGGAGGGTCAGCGAACTCATGGCACTATGACATGACCCGCCATTTTTGGTCTTCCTGCCAAATGGAGTGCGTCTTGTGCCACATCTCTCCTTTGTCCCTAAGGTCATCTCGGAGTTCCATCTAAACTCTGAAATATTTTTACCGGATTTTTTTCTGCATCCTGAAGGGGAAGAGCAGCGCCTACTCCACATCCTCGATGTCAAGAGAGCGCTTCTCTTTTACTTGAATCGGACTCAACCTACCAGACGGGACAATACGCTGTTCCTCTCCTACAGCTCGGCTTCCTTGGGCTTGCGCATTACGCCCCAACGTTTGTCCAAATGGATTGTTGGGATGATCAGACTATGCTACTCCTTGTCAAAGCAGTCACTCCCCCCTCACCTGAGGGCTCACTCTACCAGGGTCATGGCGACTTCTATGGCCTTTCTGAAGGGCGCATCACTCTCGTCCATCCGCAGAGCAGCTACATGTTCTACGCCAACCATGTTCATCAAACAATATGCTCTGGATGTCCGTGCACAACAGAAGGGTGACTTGGGTCATCTAGTCCTGTCCGCTGCGGCTCGCTGAGTCTACCAGCACCCAACTCCAGGCGAGCCACTGCTTTTTAATCTCCCATAGGTGTGATGCACAGAGACCACGAAGAAGATAAACAGGTTGCCTACCTGTAACTGACGATCTTTGAGTGGTCATCTATGCATTCACACCGCCTGCCCGTCCTTCCCCACTGCTGTCATCCTCAGTCGTTCTCCTGCATGACTCGGGTTGATAGCGGTCAGAAGGAACTGATGGGATGTCCGTGCCCCGCCCCCTTGGGCATGCGCAGTAGGGGGCGGAGGCGCAAAAATCCCATTGTGAGCTTTGTACAACACCGACCAGATCAGTGCAGGCACACTGGATCCCATAGGTGTGAATGCACAGATGACCACTCGAAGATCATCAGTTACAGGTAAGCAACCTGTTTATCCATAGACAAAATAGTGCAGTTGATTAAAAATTGATTTATTATTAGGAAATCATATTACGTAGAATTCAAACATCATAGAATATCCAATATTTCTGAGGTTAAGTTATTGACTGAAGAAACAAACAGTATCCCTGGATTTATGTTTTATAACTAATTGAAAAATTGCAATGACTTAGACAGAATTTCAACAGCAGTGGCATAGCTTGATACCAGGAAATCTGGAGCTGATATTAGGGATTCCAGACATGTTTTCTTATGCTTAATCTATTGACTATTGAAAATGTAATATAGCGAAAGCTGACTTTTTACACTGATGACTGGGTTGCCTTAAAGTTATTGCATATGGTTATTGAAGCAATTTATGAAGTGATTGTTCATAGATTTAGAAAAAGATATAAAATAAATCTGGACTCAAGCAGTTAATGCATTTTTAAATTTTGAAAGGCCAAGGAATGTGACTATTGTGTATAATTTATAATGAAAGTTAAATACTATGTCAGATCAAAAGAAAGTTTGGAGAAAATCTGGAAACTTATGGAAAAACTGGTCCACACAATAGTGCTTAATAGAAAGGAAGAAATCTAGTAGATTTTACTGAAAATCAATTTAAGATTGTGAATTTCTAAATCAACAGTTATAGAAATGCTCTTCAACAGGTATTAAATATCTTATAAATTTTGATCACTTAAATTTTGTTAGTATTTAATATAGTAAAATGCTTGGAATGCTAACACACTAACCTAATAAAATCATATTATTAGAAACCCCCTTATTCCAAGATGGCTAGGTACATGCTTGCTTTAGTAACAGAATTTTAATAATCAGTATCTATATATCTAATAGCCAAGGGTCCCTCTGCATATGACTACTTATTTCCCATGATCTGGGGCACATGGAGGGTAAAGAAGTTTTTCTGCACACTTGGGATACTCTCCAGCCTTGCAGAAAAATGCAAAAAGTTTTTTAAAATACACAGGTGGTTAACCCCCCCCCCCAATTAAAGAGTTGTCTGCATTTGTGCAGTCCAGACTCATAGTCCTCCCCCTGAGCAAGACTTGGAACTTTGCTTGGTGCCCAGCCTCCCTGCAGCCAGCAAGACAGCCCTGGAGCTGTGGGACAGAGGATGCCGCCTCTGTGTCTCCCCCAGGTGAGCGGCCTCCCCACAGCCAGCAAGTCAGCCCTGGAGCTGCGGGGCAGGGGATGCTGCCGCCGGGTCCCTTCCGGGTGAGTGGTCTTCCCACAGCCAGAATGATGAAGCCACCTAAAGGGAGGCAGAAGAGGGGGAGATAGTGTGTGTGGGGGGAGAAATAGGGGAGAGGGAGTGGCAGACTGAGCAGGGGTAGGGGGGAAAGGACATTGTCTGAGAAGGGCTGGGATAAGAGGGGTGAGAGGAGAAAGGGGTTAACACAAGATTCCTAGAGAAGGGGGTGGGGAGGAAAGCTAACATAGAAGGAATGAGAGGAGAAGGGGAGGTGACATAAGGGAAGATTGATAGATGACAGGAAGGTTATTTGATAGAGAAGGGGGAAGAGGAAAGCAAAAGTGGGGGAAATGCCCCCCCCCAAGTTTCTTCCAGGTCTCCCTAAAATGTACTGGAAGCGGCAGCTCAGCATAGTGATTCAAGCAGCTTTTTATCAGGTTACATCAGAATAAGCCTGCAGAGGCTGGCTGCAAGCCGCCTTTTATTCTTGAACTCCCCCCCTCCCCCCACCACACACCCCAAACACTGTGATAGGTTCTATTTACAAGTCCATAGTCCAGATTGGGCTACTTTAGGATCTGGGCTAGCGCACTGGTGCGCCTTTGGATCCACAGTCTCTATTGTTCTCTCGAACTAAGCTCTGGCCCTTTTCGGACCGCATGGTCAGCCATGTGGCGGTAGCCATCTTTTCTCAATACATTACACTCCCCTTGTGTTTTATATTTAGCTAGGCCATAAAAGGCAGAGAGCTGAGCACAAAGAAACGGCAATAGGAATTTTATTATGTGGTTATAGACAGTCTCAAACTGAATCCAAATTTCTCCACTCATCTGCCAACAAAGGCCCAGGTGCTTCAGGTTCTGCTCTTCAATGGGGAAAAATCCTGTCAGGATTGGAGGAAAAGATGACCTTCCTCAACCTCATGATGTAGACCAGTCATTGTTGTGCAAATCTGGAAATAGCAAGGCTTGTAAAAGCCAATCAAGGAAGCTTATTCTAAGATCAGGTTTCTATTCTCTTCACTAATGAAGTTTCATTAGAATCAAGTACTCTTTGGCATGGACTTGTTAATTAGAACAGAAAGGATAGAATTTCTACTTGACACTGTGCTGGTGCTCTGACAGATATTAGAAAATTCCCCTAGAACATTTGAAGGTAAATGAGCAACAACTAATATGTTGTGCAAAGAGGTGAGCTGGAAAGCCAGGCCATAGTGCCTTGGAGAGACACACACACGCACACACTTTAAGACAAACTTATTCTGCAAGTATTCATGTACATATGGGAAATCTATATTATTTATTCATTTATTTAAAATACTTATATTCTGAACATAAGAACATAAGAGAACCCAATGTTGAATCAGGCCAATGGCCCATCTAGTCCAACACTCTGTCACACAGCGGCCAAAATATACCAGGTGCCATCAGGAGGTCCAGCAGTGGGGCCAGAAGCCCTCCCACTGCTGCCCCCTCCAGCACCAAGAATAGAATGCATCACCTGCCCCAGACTGAGAGTTCCTATCTATACCCTGTGGCTAATAGCCACTGATGGACTTCTGCTCTTATAAACCTTGATCATGTCACCCCTCAGCCATCGTTTCTCCAAGCTGAAGAGCCCCAAGCATTTTAACCTTTCTTCATAGGGAAAGTGTTCCAACCCTTTTATCATTGTAGTTGCCCTTCTCTGCACTTTTTCCAATGCTATAATATCCTTTTTGAGATGTGGTGACCAGAACTGTACACAGTATTCCAAATGAGGTTGCACCAATGATTTATACAGGGGCATGGTGATACTGGCTGATTTGTTTTCAATTCCCTTCCTAATAATCCCCAGCATAGCGTTGGCCTTCTTTATTGCAGCTACACACTGTCTAGACATTTTCATTGAGTTATCGACAACGACTCCAAGACTTCCATTTCATTGAGTTATCTACGACGACTTCTGCCTCATATCCTTGGCTTCAAGGGAGTGATGAAACTAACCACATTTATTGCAGTCCAAGGGCAGACAGGGGCTGCCGAAGAGGAAGAAAAAGGAAGGGTAATGACAAGAATAAATACACCCCTCTATTGCAGCCACTGCCTTAGGCTGCCATGCTCTCCCCTGGCCTCCCACCGACATCAGTACTGGAGAGCCCAACATGGCTCTAGGCCTCTGGTCTTGGTCCTATGGCTGCTCCTGAAGCCCCTCCACCCTCAAAGTTTCTGCTGGGCCACTGTGGTCCCACCTCCCAACCCCCCCCCCATTAATCCTAGGGAGCCTAGCATGGCTCCAAGCCTCTGCTACCAGGTCTGTGGGACTCGTGGGGGGGAATCCTGTCTCCCCCTTTTCTTACCAGTTTGGCCCCTGGGCTCTCCTGCAGCTGCCTCCAGGCCCAGGGCTGCCCCTGGGCTGCTTCGCTGACATCTCCAGGTCCAGCACAGCCCTTGGGCTGCTTTGTCACCTCCTGCAGGCCTAGTGCAGCCCCCAGCCTCTCCTGCAGCTTCTTCTGGGCCCATTGTGGCCCCCAGCCTGCTTATACTGTTTAAAAGTGCTTATGTTGCCTAAAGTAGGTAGATGGAAGAACAGAAAGCTCTATGTCTTCTGAGTCATCAATCTTCTCTTTTTACATTGGTCATAATTTCTTTCCATCGCTTTTTCTGAATTGTGGCCAAGGGACAAGAAAGTGACGTCTGTTATTTGAAGGGCTACCTTGTACCCTGTCATAGAGCTAACAATGAATTTACTTCATGGTTTTAGTTTTTTAATTGGTTGTGATACGTCTCTGTTGGGAATGGAATGTGCAACAAATGTGATGCACTCTATTCTTGGTGCTGGAGGGGGCAGCAGTGGGAGGGCTTCTGGTGTCCTGGCCCCACTGCTGGACCTCCTGATGGCACCTGGTATATTTTGGCTGCTGTGTGACAGAGTGTTGGATTGGATGGGCCATTGGCCTGATTCAACATTGGCCTCTCTTATGTTCTTATGTTGCTCCAAAGATACAAGATATGGCATGGTCACTTTGACTTCAGGAAACAGGAAAGGTGTGTGCTGTCCTGGTATGGGAAAAAGACAGGCAACTCTTCCTTTCATATGTAAAAGACTAGGAATCTGTTTTAAGCTAACCAGAAATGTGTGGGTCAGTGACATTGAATACTGACTCATGTTATGTCTTACTTTGCTGTTTGAAACATATATTTTCTTTACCAGGTTCTCATCGTCAAGAGAAAAGCTCATACTTGGCAGTTCACACCTGTGTTTATCTATGCTCCAAGTGAGAATTTTAATTGCTTCTGGGATCCTTTCTCCTTTGCACATGACATTTGGACAGTGACTTCTGTGGGTGCTGAGGACGAGGTGCAATCCAGGAGCATTGGGGGAATTACACCTTGAAATGGGTTTCTATTGATTTCCTAAGATGATCAGCTATGCTTCTGATACTCTAGAAGCCAGCTCAAATTTTTAAAATGACGTGTGATCCAGTCAGAATATGATTGTTTCCCCCTGCAGTTCTATTTAACTATTTCCCTAGTGGCCATTTGTACTCTGTTTGGAGTAATTCCAACAGTGTCTGCAGTTTGCCCCCATGTACACTCATATCTTGGGGGGAGATTATGGTTCTCTCTTGTATGGTTTCTATGAAATATTTCATGGCTGTAAAATTAGCCAAATTATTTCTTTCTCATAAATTACAAGTGAAGTATAATTGAACTGCTTTAAATGGATTTTTTTTGAATACTCAAGGAAACCCAGCCACTGGGTGGATATTCATTTGTCACTGCAGCCCTTACATCCTGTTGCTTTTAGGAATGAGCCAAAATGGCTATTTTCATCTCTTTTTTATGTCATTTATTATCATTCTTATCAGTTTCAGTCCCCTCCCATTTTTATAGCTGTTGTTGATTCTTGACACACTTAGTACCATTTTATATACAACAGTGATGCACCATTTTACCCTATTAAATGTGTTATATGCCATTTGTGTGTTTATGTGTAAAATGTCATCAAGTCACAGCTGACATGGCAATTCCAGCAAGTGGCTTTTAAGGCAAGTGAGAAGCAGAGGTGGTTTGCCATTGCCTCTCTCTGCAGAGACTTCCTTGGTGATGTCCCTTCCAAGTACTGACCCTGTTTAGCTTCTGAGATCTGGTGAAATCAGGCTATACTATGCCACCTTCCCTCCCATATGCCATTTGTACATAATTAAGAATAAGGCCCTTTGTGGAAATAAATAAAATAGGCTCTAGAAAGAGGCTCTGGGCAAGTGCCTTGGCCTTGAGCACTCAGCGTCAATTTGCTGTGGTGATCTCAGTAAGGTATAATGACACAGAGCTTACCATTTTCTCCAGGGGAACTAATCTCTCCCATCTGAACAGCAGTTGTAATTCTGAGTGATCTCCAGCCCTCCCCTGGAGATTGGCAACAATGGTTCCTCAGTAGGAAATGGCTGATTTGGAAGGTGGAATCTATGGCATTGTACTTGTCTGAAGTCCTACTCCTCTTCAAACCGCACCCTCTCCAGGCTCCAACCCTCAAATCTCCAGGAATTTCCCAACCTGGAGGTGGCAACCCTATTTCCTTCCCAGCCAATCATCAACATACCGATATCTGCCCCTCTGTCTTCAGGTTTCCATCTCTTCCCCCGTCCCTGTAGCCTCTGCCTAGGAAAAGTACAGTCTTTCTGCACAGTGGGGACCAAAGCAGCTCACATCATTCTCCTCTCCCCCTTTGGATCTGCACAACAAACCTGTGAGGTAGGTTAGGTGGAAAGTCTGTGAGTTGTCTGAAATCACCCAATCAGCTTCCACAGGAAGAACTTTGGTTTGTCAGACCCTGCTCTAAAGCACTAACTGCTATGTCACACTGGCTGTCATGGGGGGACCACCTTAGCAGGGTATAATGATACAAAGTCCACCATTTTCTCCAGGGGAACTGATCTTTGCCATCTGGAGAACAGTTGTAATTCTGAGTGATCTCCAGCCATCACCTGGAGATTAACAATACTTTAAGGAAATAGATGAATTCTTTATATTCTTTTAGATGGAAGAACACCTATAGAATCAGGTTACACATATCCATCATGAACATTGCTGTACAATAAGACAGTTTGGAGACATTACTCACTGAGAAGTTCCTGTGGCTGTGTCTCTTTGGAGTCTCCATTTGCAGTCCTGATGAAGACATCGGAAACTCATTGAATAATCTGGAGGATGAGTTGACTGCAGCCTATTTCTTATTGTTTGTCTCAGGTCTTAAGGACTGGATCTACTTGCTGATTGCAACATACTTTATACTATTTATCTTAAGCCTTAAGAAGTGGATGTACTTGCTTTATGGACATTTGAAGATCATGTTTTTCAGTCCATTGAAATTGTAAACTTAGAATCTGTGAAGTCTTTCTTTTGGAAGTGTCAAATAGTAAATGTTAGATATTGCTTTAAATCTCCAGCCTAGTTATTGCAGTTCATGTATTTCATGTATTGAATATTGGTGTATATTTGAGAAATATTTGGAGCCTTATGTGATGTTAAGTCATACATGACTCACCTGGAGATTGGCAACAATGGTTCCCCAGAAGGAAATGGCTGGTTTGGAGGGTGGAGTCTATGGTATTGTACCTGTCTGAGGTCCCACCCCTCAAATTTCCGGGAATTTCCCAACCTGGAGTTGGCGATCCTATCCTTCCCAGCCAACCATTAACCTACCTTTATCTGCCCCTCTGACTTCAGCTTTCCATCTCCCCACCACCACCTGCAGCCTCTACCTAGGAAAAGTAATTTTTCTCCGTAGTGCAGACCAAGCGGGAGGGAAGCAACTTCAGCAGGGTATAATGACACAGAGTCCACCCTGCAAAGCAGTTGTTTTCTCCAGAGAAACTGAGCTCTGCCATCTAGAAAGCAGTTGTAATTCTGAGTGATCCCCAGCCCTCACCTGGGGAATGGCAGCAACAGTTCTCCAGAAGAAAATAACTGCTTTCAAGGGTGGAGTCAATGGTATTCTATTCAGCTGAGGCCTCTCCCCTCCCCAAACCCTGGCTTCCGTAGACTCCACCACAAAATCTCCAGAAATTTCCCAACCTGGAGCTAGCAACCCTAGTCAGGACTGGCCCCAATGAGTTCCCCATAAAAGCTTGGAAAGAACCTCCTGGTTTTGCCCTTTTACTGACAGAACCAAGCTTGGTTGCCTAGCGACACACTGAGGAAAAGTTTGCTGTGAGGCATTTGTGAGCTACTTCACAGATAAAGTCTTGGCTCTCCACTGCGACCTCCCTGTCACAGTTGAAACAGTGAGGGAACTCGAGACCCCTTGCACACCTTTGGTTCTGGGTTTAGATTGTTTTAGCCCACTCAGCCTGGAGGAAGTCAACAGATTGCTCGTATCTGTGCACCCAAACACAAGCAGCCTTGATCCGTGCCCCTCCTGGGTCATTAAAGCAGGCCACGAGGGGTTTCAAGGTGCTGCCAGGGAGATTATCAACAAGTCCCTCTCTGAAGGGCAGTTCCCTAGGGCACTCAAGGAAGCGATGGTCCACCCCCTCTTGAAAAAAACAACCTCGGACCCGACAGAATTGGCCAACTACTGGCCGGTGTCCAATTTGCCCTACCTGGGCAAATTAATCAAGAGGGCAGTGGTGGTACAGCTACAGAGCTTTCTGGATGACGCTTCCATTCTAGATCCTCTCCAGTCTGGTTTTCGCCTGGGACATGGGACGGAGACAGTGCTGGTCGCCCTTACTGATGACCTCTGGAGGCACCTGGATCGGGGTGCTGTGGTGGCTCTGCTGTTGTTAGATCTGTCGGCCGCGTTTGACATGGTCAATCACCAGTTGCTGACCCACCGCCTCACCGACGCGGGGATACAGGGGCTTGCCCTCCAATGGCTTGCCTCTTTTCTCCAGGGTTGGGGACAAAGGGTGGCGCTAGGGGAGCAGCAGTCCTGAAGACACCTGCTTGAATGAGGTATGCCTCAGGGGGTGGTGCTTTCCCCGGTGTTGTTTAACATCTATATGCGCCCCCTTGCCCAGATTGCCCAGAGGTATGGGCTTGGGTGTCATCAATATGCAGATGACACCCAGCTCTATCTGATGTTGGGCGGCTGGTCGGACTCCAGTCCAGAAGATCTGAACCAGGCCTTGCAAGCTGTGGCTGGGTGGCTCAAACTGAGTCGGCTGAAACTGAACCCAGTGAAGATGGAGGTCCTGTGCCTGAGTTGGGGTGGTCGGGGGTTGGGGCTCCCTCTCCCGACCTTCGATGGGGCGCCTCTGATGCCAGCATCAGAGGTTAGGAATTTGGGAGTGCTCCTGGATTCTTCCTTAACTATGGAGGCCCAGGTGGCAGCCACTGCCAGGTCGGCCTTTTACCATTTTAGGCTGATTCAGCAGTTGGTTTCCTTCCTCAACCATGATGACCCGGTTACAGTGATCCATGTGACGGTCATCTCAAGATTGGACTACTGTAACACTCTCTACATGGGGCTGCCTTTGTCGCAAATCCGGAGGCTGCAGCTAGTGCAGAATGCTGCAGCCAGGCTGTTGGTGGGTCTCCCTAGATGGGAGCACATCTGGCCTGTGCTGAAAGCGCTGCACTGGCTGCCACAGGTTCACTTCAAAGTGCTGGTTCTTACCTTTAAAGCCAGGGTCCAACATACCTGAGGGACCGCCTTTCCCCATATCTACCCCAAAGAGCACTACAGTCCAGGGCACGACATTGCTTAATGGTTCCAGACCCCAGGGAGGCCCAGCAACCAGGGCCAGGGCCTATTCAGTGGTGGCTCCTACCTGGTGGAATGAGCTCCTGGAGGAGATCAGGGCCCTGCGGGACCTTGTACAGTTCTGCAGGGCCTGTAAGATGGAGCTCTTCTGCCAGGCCTTTGATTAGGAGCCACCACTGCCACCACCACCAATGGAGTGGCCTTATGATGATTGCATTCCCATGGCGTGGCAGACTGGCACCGGGGTACAGGGATGGAGGCAACATCTATTGGACACCATCTTGTTTTAATCTAAGAGTAACAGCATGAGCACCTTATGTAATTTTTGGTATTTATTCTATTTTATCTGGTTTTTATGCATAGGCATGTTGTTCCCCTGTTTGTCAGCTGCCCTAAGCCTGCTTGCGGGGAGGGCAGGGTAGAAATCCAAATAAATAAATAAATAGTCCCACAGGAGCCAAGCAGGAGAAGTGTTGTCATCAAGAGAGACAGCCATTTTGGCAGTTTATTCTGACAGGGAACAGTGGCTGAGATGGCAGTGGGCGGGGAAGAGGAATGGACCCAGCATGCAACCAATGGCACATGAGTTCTCTTGATTGGCAGTTGATGGGCCAATGGCTGATGAAGTGCACAGCACAGCCAGTGGGAGAGCTGGAAAGTGCCAACGTGTTAGGGCAATTATATATATCAGATGTTAAAAATGAAATTAAAAATATGTTCGCTTTAGTGTTAGTTCTAATACCATGTTCAGCCCCATGGTATTTATGCTACAGGGCCTTGTGGGTGTTAAGACCCCTATGCTATTCAACATCTGACAAAACCACTAGATATAGGAATTTGGATTGAGTTTATTTATTTAAGCCAATTTTAACCCACTTTTCTTTTACAGGGCTCAATGATAGTTACAGTGTTATTTCAATACGTATTCAATCAAAGAACAAACCGATTCAGTCAGTCAAAGGACGAACCAAAGAAACACTGCCCAACAGCTGCAACTCAGCTATGTATGTTTTTTCTTTCTTGATTTGTGTATATGTTGTCTTGGGTGATTTCCTTTGTAATTCCTGGTTCATTTGTTTATATGTCAAAAGTCTAGGCGTTTTTATATGGAGATTTTAATCAGTGGGCTTGTTGTATGCTTTGGATATTCTTCCTGTATTATGTGATAGAACATCTGGTTTAGTGGTGCGGTGCTTTAGTGTGCTGAAACAGATTTGCCACTTATCTGTAGTGAAAACTGCGCTTTCGCCTAGCCAGTAATTTAAGTACATTACATTAAATCCTTGTATTAAGTACAGTTACTACATATACTCATTTAACGTATGGTATTGCAACAAAATGAAGGTTCAGTAGGCTTTTAATTTACACACAGATGCATTGCAACTTTTATGGCTGCAATCCTGATGCTACTCATGCATAAATGACTTAACTACACACAACTAAAACACCCTGAGTTGTTTTTTTATAAAATGCTGCCAGTGCATTCTTGATAGCTATTGATTGGTTCTTCTTGAATAATTTATGAACGTGGCAATTATTAATAAGAAGTGGTTGGAATTGAAGTAGTTCACAGATAAAACAACTTTTTGTTTCAGCTTTATTTTACACTGTTTACAAGAACAAACATTTCATGTTAATCATAATAAAGCTGGAAGAGCATTAGAATGTTCCTCAGGTTATCTTCTTACATGGAATGGTCCTCATTCAAATACTCGCTCTTGTAGTTGATGAAGCAGAAATTTCCCATAGTATTGACCGGAGTCTAGCATAAATGAAGATATTCAAAGATAGGTTTATAAATGTATTCTACTGTGGGTACACCCTGAAATTAAGCCCTCTGGGAATCAGCTGGAGATATTGTGGGGAGCACATTCATCCCATTCAGATTACTGAAACAACTACAGCAGGATCATCTTGCTGCTGATGGTGGAAGTGATAACAGTGTTTACTACAGGAATGTCACACTTCCTGCAAGGTACTCGATGCCACAAATATGGAGTTATCCCATTTCATACTATTAGCAGTTTGAATTACCTGATCATATTTGATCATCATTTGACATTGCTTATACTTTGGCCACCAAATGAGAAGGGAGCACTCACTGGAGAAGACCCTGATGCTGGGAAAGACTGAAGGTCAAAGAAGAAAGGAAGGGCAAAGGATGAGATGGTTAGACAGTGTTATTGATACAACGAACATGAAAATAAGCAAACCCTGGAACATGACAGAAGACAGGAGGGCCTGGTGTGATGTGGTCCATGGGGGTCATGAAGAGTCCGACTCAACTGTGCGACTGAACAACAACAGCAACAACAACAACAATCTATACCTGCCTTGAACCAATAGGAAAGCTGGGGTATAAATGTTTAAGTAAACACTATATTCATCTTTTTTCTTTTTAAAAGAGCATATTGCCAGTAGACCTGAGGATTTTTTCCTTGCTGATTTCAGTGGGAAAGCGTTGAGTCTTCCAATGAAATCAATTAGAGTTTAAAGGGTCTTATCTATGTCTGGATTGTGTCCAATAATTGCTTGTGTTTTGAATGTTTCTGTATTATAAGAATAAATTACTGTGACACTTGAACTTCAGAAATATTTGTGATGCTGCTGCATCAGTTCAAACATAGTTATTTTTTGATCCACAATACATTTAGGAATTTTCTTATTGTTTAAAAGATATTTTAAAATTTTAACTTCTTGAAGAGGAATTTCATAATTTGTTAAGGAGGTAATGAGAAAAAACACAAGAGGGTTCCTGCTGTTTAAATTTTATGGTATTAATTTCATCTGATTAATTTGATTAGTTCTGGATCATATTTTGCATAACAAAATTCATCTGTCTCAAGCAGAATTATATATTCATGAACTAATTTCTGTATTGCCACTGGATTGGAGTAACCACCAACTAGTAAGTATTTCTCTGTTGGGTGTGTGTGTGCACACCAATGATTTTGAGACAGAACCATGATGGCCAGCAGGGGTCTTTTCGTAGAAGAACAGCTGCAGGAGCTCATTAGCATATGGTATGCTAATGAGCTATTAGGCTATTAGCATATGCCACACCCCCTGACATCACCGGAAGTGATGTCAGAAGGGGAAGCAAAAGGGGGGGAAGCATACATCTTCAAAGCCTCCCCTTCCCTTCCCCAGCTGGTCTGGGTGGGGGAGCTAAGAGAGAAGGGGTTTAAAGTTTAAACTCCTTCTCACTAGAGTTGGGCCACAGAAGGAGGAAAGAGGGAAGGAAAGAGAGAGAGTAGAGAGAAGGAAAGAAAGAAGGAAAGAGAGAAAGAAAGAGAGGGAAGAGGGAGGGAAACAGGGAAAGGAGGAAAAAAGAGAAGAGAAGAAGGTGGGAAAGAAAGAAAGAAAGAAAGAAAGAAAGAAAGAAAGAAAGAAAGAAAGAAAGAAGAGAAGAGAAGAGAAGAGAAGAGAAGAGAAGAGAAGAGAAGAGAAGAGAAGAGAAGAGAAGAATGAGGGAAAGAGGAAAAAGAAAGAAGGAAAGGAGGGAATGAAAGAAATTCAGTGGCAATTCAGCCCCATTATACCCTATGGGCCATTGAAGTCAATGGTGAAAACATAGGGTATATTCTGGGGGCTGGAGGGAGGGTTTGAGGGAGAGGCTCCAGGATCACAGGATAGCTGATGGAGCCTCTCCCAAGATACCCACCAAATTTCATCAAGAACATTGGACCAGGGGTCCAATTCTATGGGCCCCCAAACAGGTTGCCCCATTTCCTCCATTGTTCTCTATGGTGGGAAAATAAGTTATTTTTTTCCCAATATAGAGAACAATGGAGGGAATAGGGGCAACCTGTTTAGGGGGCCATAGAATTGGACCCCCTGGTCCAATGTTCTTGAGACTTGGTGGGTATCTTGGGGAGAGGCTCCATCAGCTATCCTGTGAGTTTCGAGCCTCTCCCTCAAATCCCCTCCCCTCCAGCCCCTAGAATATACCCTATGTTTTCACCATTGACTTCAATGGCCCATAGGATATAATGGAGCTGAAACTGACATTCGGCTGCCTGGAAGACTCTCCGGGACGCCGGCTGGGGGCGGGGCTTGGCTTCTGAGCTCCCGGAGCTGCGCTCCGGTGGGCTCCCCCCGAAAAGACCCCTGATGGCCAGTAAGATTGTGCAGGGCAGACTGGGATGCTAAAATGGTCCTGGAGGACAGTGAGCAAGGGCCCTCTGTAGTGCTGTCCTCAGCCCCTCCTCTGAAACTGACCCCTCTCTGTGTAAGAGGGAGCGTGCTGACAATCATGTCAACAGGCGTAGATTACTACATAGATTATGCATTGCCACAGTCTAGATATGAGCCAAATTACTCGTGTGCTTCTGCCAGCACTGCAGAGGTTGCTTGGCTCAGCCTGCTTTTGGTGGTCAATAGCTACCTGTCCCCAAGCAGTAGCCTAAGTTAAAAGAAAAGGCATAGTGATGGTGTTCACCCTGTGATTCTTGGTAGGGGAAAGAAACCCTAGTTACTATCAGAAGCTGGCACATCCCATTCCCTTTGTTCTGCTTTCCTTGGCCACAATTCAAAGGGTGTTCTGTGCTGCCCCCAGTCAGTGTTAATGATAAGTATTAGTAGTTCAGTAAGACTGCTGTGTATCTTTAAGACCTGTTGCCCCTTGGGAATTGTAGTCCCCTAGCCTATGTCCCCTCTGATTAGTTCATTAGGGTAATTTCCTGAGCCCAGAGGCGCGTAGCTTAGAGTTTATGGTTCTTTTCCATTTCTTTGTCTACCGTTAATTACAAGTTGAGGGGGAAACGGCATCTCTTCCCACCATGGCCAAAAGAGATCACTTAGATCACAAGATGTAACTTTTCCAGCCAGCTATCAGCTAGATTGTGAGTACATGATCTTCTGTATGCATGGGGAGTTCAATAAAGATGATTTAAGATCCAATGGCTGTGCGTTGCTCACATCTCAGAAAGCACTGCTCTGCATCAGTGCGGGACGAGAACACGTTCTAATGGGCTTGTACAAACTCAGTAAAGTTGTTACTGTTTCTTGAACAGTAGATCCCAAGGAAGCAGAAGAAACTGCCTTTGAAATATCCCTGTTTTTCCAAAGTCCTGTTGTATAGGAGGCTGAGAAAATGAGCCCAAGGGGGTGCCTGCAGGCAGGCATTCAATTAAGTTCCTTTCATGCATTGGGAATTTCTCACTTCCTTTTTGCATTTCATCACCTCCTGAAAATCCACAGAACTGATAGCAACTGGACGTTTTGTGTTGATGGGAGTTTCTAGATTTTGTCATTTGAGTTGGGGCCCATCTGTCCAGATGGAAGCCATTTCCCTTCAGCAGGGATAGGGGCTCTATAGAATGATTTGGAACCTACATATTATTATTTGTGGGGAGCATACAAAGTTATTCTTGCTTCCTTCTAGTGTGATACTTACTTTGTTTCAAAATCTGTAGCTTGATAACTGTACATGCATTATAGAGTGAGGTTGTTCACTCAGTTTTGAGCAGTCAGTGAACAGAGATGCATTTTGCATTTTAGTTAGCTTATCTTTATCAGCTATAAATTACTGCAAAATCCTTGAAGAACAGGACAGCAGTTTAAGAAGAAGAAGAGATTGGATTTATACCCCGCCCTTCACTACCCAAAGGTGTCTTAGAGTAAATATGACTCTAAATCTCTTCTAGGTCAGGGATTTCCAGCATGTCATTCAGCATTGAGTTTCCTGGCACTTCGATGATGACACTTCTTGAGGCTTGTTTCTTCAACCAACTGTCTGTTCCCCAAAGCAAAAAAGTTAGTCTCAGCTTTCCTCCACCTCACTGGAGTATGAGATACATCCAAAGAGTCCAGATCTTTGTGTCTGCAGGAAGCACCTATTCAGAAACAACAGCCTGCATCATAGGAGGATGTTTGGCTTACAACCTGTCAATATTTTGTGACTGGCGGTAGCATCCCATGGCAGCCATTTTGTGTCAGCCATTTACTCCCCTTTCTCCAAATTCAAAGTGCTCACATGATCCAAGATTTGGAGACTCCTATCCTAGGTCAGTAATTCACTGGGTGGGAGTGGGGAAATTACACAGGAAGGCCTTACTTGGCCAGCTTTTTAATAAAGGGGGAAGAACATTGGTTAAATGCCCAGGGCTGTGATGTGGATTACCAAGATACAACCTGTAGTCTATTGTATACATTATTATATAATTTATTAAAAATAATTAAGTTAACCGATAACACAGTGAAATATTTTCACAAAAAACTTCAATAGCAATTTTGTATTCCATACCAGACACCTTGTATATTCTCCAACATGTAAGTACTTAAGGGTGGTGCTAGGGGGGAATATTTTGCCACAACACTTGTTAGTGTGTGGTGTCCCCCAAGGGGATATTCTCTCCCCAGTATTATTCAACATCTACATGAGCCCCCTCAGCTGGCTGATGTGGACTTTCAGGCTGGGTTGTCACCAGTATGTTGATGGACGGATGGATGGACACTGCCCCAGAAAAGGGGATTGGGAGCCGTGGCTGAATGGTTGAAGTAGAGCTGGCTGAAACTAAATCCATCAAAAATGAAGGTCCTGTGGCTGGGAAAGGGAGGCTTAGTATTGGGTATTTAACTCCCGACTCTGGACAACGTTCCATTACCACCAGTACTGATGCTGAAGAGTCCAGGTGTGATGCTGGGTGTCTCCCTTTCAATGGAAGCCCAGGTCATACATATAGGCTGGCATTTTTCTATCTATGCCAAGTTAGGCAATTAGCCACTTTCCTATCTCACCCTTACCTAGCCACAGTGATCCACACAATGGTCACCTTCAGGTCAGAGTACTGAAACTTGCTCTACATAGGGTTACTCTTGAGACTGGAAACTTCAACTGGTCCAGAACGCAGCGGTGCCGGTCCTTACAGGCACCCCCTATTAGAGCACATATCCAACTGCTGTGCTGGCTCCAGGTGCTGGTTCTAACCTTTAAAGCTCTACGTGGTCTGGGACCAATGTATGTGTGGGACTGCCTCTCTTGGCATACCCCCAAAGAGCACTACATTCTAATAACAACACACTGATGATCCCGGGACTAAGGAGTATTTGCCTGGTGTCAGTGAGACAGAGCACCTTTTCAGTGGTGGGTCCAGCTCAGTGAAATGCACTTCTAGTGGAGATCTGGGCCCTGTGGGCTTTGGTACAATTCCGCAGGGCTTGTAAGATGGAGATATACCGCCAAACATTTGGATGAAGTCAGGAGAACTCCCATCCATACAGATCTGCTACCCCTCCCTGGGGCAGCAGTATAGTAATTGTATGGCCATCTTTGGACTTGTATTGCTAGAATTGTTTTAATTGATATATTTTAAGCTTATATATGTTCTATTTATTACCTCTGAGTCCCACATTAATAACAACCCACTCTGAGCCCCACATTAGTGGTGGAGAGTAGGATATCAATTGACTAAAATAATAACAACAATAGCAACAGTTTAGGAAATTAGAAAAAATATGTCTAACATGATCTCAAAGAAATAGAAATTCAGTTTTCAGGCATGAAATTTTATTAAAAGAAAAAAAAGTTAGATATTTGTGTTCTGTTTATTCTTTTCTAGACATTGCGTTCAATTATAAGGTAGAGTGCAATATAGTATTTATTCACAGCATGAACAAAACATACAGTTCCTACCTTACTTCTGTCAAAGGTGTGAAATACTTGATTAACATTCTTATTAGCATCTAGAGTAAGTTGCTGTAGCCTCGACACAGATTTAAATTCACATCAGCAAAGCTGTCTGCAGCATTGGTGGATTTTCACAGTGTTTTATATTACCTGCTGACCTACTGACACTTATAATAACCTACATTCCGGGCATTCTTTTGTTTTTTGTGTACTTTTTTCCAAATGACTGCCTTGCCCAGAAAGCAATGTCTTTGCTCATAACAACTATCATTCAAATACCAACTTGCCAGACAAAGAAATTACTGCACAGATATGCTATACAGAGAGAGAGCTGGTAAAATTACCTGCATACCAGTTTACATACAGAACACTTTTAGCAGTGGGTGGCAGTCTTTCCTCAGCCAGGATAAAGCAGTATGATGCCTCTGCACTCTGGGATGCACTCATTTTACCAGTAGAGAGAATAGCCCAGTTATCTTTTGTGTGACTTTTCTGTTTGTTTTAAATTATCCATGGAGGTAGTCCAACCTAGTCTCTTTTAGAGGATCTGACTGTGCAAATGAGGAAACAAAGTGCACAAATTTGATGAAGAGAGCAGGAGGTTTTGCTCATGACAATATATATAAAGAAACAACAGAGCAGTTTTTTCAGTGGCCTACAGCACTGTCAGTCAGCACTCATCACTGGCATCCATCTGTGTTCAAAGTATTTGAAAAGCAGTAAGACTATTATTCTGCAGTCTGAATTTATCAGAATATATATTCAAACCTATGGGGCCCTGCAAGACACTTGCAGGAGCTGCTATCTCATTCTCCTTACTATTTCCTCCCTTCTCCTGCTATTTCTCTGTCTCTCACTCTTTCTCTCCTGCCACCCTTCTCATTCTGTCTCCCATACCCATCACTCTCTCGCTCTCTGCCCATCACTCTTTCTGTCTCCCCTACCCCATCACTATTTCTTTCTGCCCCCTCATCCATCACAATCTGTCCCTACACCTTTTCTAACCCCCACCTTATCACTCTCCTTTTGCCGCCCACTCCATTACGGACTCTAATCTGGGAGAACAGGGTTTGATTCTCCACTCCTCCACTTGCACCTGCCTGGATGACCTTGGGCAAGCCGTAGCTCTGATAAGAGCTGTTCTTGAAAAAAGAGCAGTTTCTGTCAGAGCTCTCTCAGCCCTGCCTACCTCACAGGGTGTCTGTTGTAGGGAGGGGAAGGGAAAGGAGATTGTAAGCCGCTTTGAGACACCTTTGGGTAGTGAAGGGCGGGGTATAAATCCAATCTCTTCTTCTTCTCTTCTTCTACTATTTCTTTCTGTCTCTGCCCCACCCCATCACTTTCTCCCGCTACCCCATAACTTTTTTCTTTCTGCTCCCACCCCATCACTATTTCTCTTTCTGCCTCCCCACCCCAGTACTCTTTCTCTCCTGACCCCTACCACATCACTCTTTCTGCCTCCCCAATCCTATCCTTCTTTCTTCCCCTACCCCATTACTATTTCTCTTTCTGCCCCCCCACTCCAGGCACTCCCCTCACCATCACTGCTTTCAGTGGTGAGCCCGATGTGGCTCCGAGCAGGCTCTCTGTGGCTTCCCCTCCACTAGATCCACTGACAGAAGAGGAGGTAAGAGTGTTGTCTCTGCTTGCTCAGACAATGTTTTTTTTGGGTATTAATCTCCCATTTATTTATTTTAGTTTCAGATTTTTCTGCAAGCCTGGAAGGTCCCCCAAGTTTGCAAAAATGTCTGTTTTCTTTTTGTTTGAACTTTCACACTTTCCATTACCAGGGGTTTTTGCGGGGGGGAGCGCACTGGAGTACAGCTCCAGCAGCTGAGGAGCCACAACAAATGGCAGTGGCAGCAAGCCCCACCCCCAGCTGGCGTCCCTGGTAGGGGTGTGCAAAAAAAAAAAAAAAATTCGGCCCAATTCAGTTCGGCCAAATCGGGCACAAGCAGTTTCAGAGGGCAGAAAGGCTCCCACATGTCACTTTCGGCAGTACCAGCCCATTTCTGAGTCTTTTGGGCCAGCTGAATGTCAATTTCAGCCCCATTATATCCTATGGACCATTGAAGTCAATGGCAAAAACATAGGGTATATTCTGGGGGCTGAAGGGGAGGGGGTTTGATGGAGAGGCTCCAAACTCACAGGGTAGCTGATGCAGCCTCTCCCCAAGATACCCACCATGTTTCAAGAACATTGGACCAGGGGGGTCCAATTTTATGGTCCCCAAACAGGTTGCCCCCATTCCCTCCATTGTTCTTTATGGTGGGAAAAAAGTTACTTTTTCCCCATGGTGCTGTTAGTAGCTCGGGGGGGGGTTTGAGGGAGAGGCTCCAAATTTTCAGGATCGTTTCGGGAGCATCTCCCCACATACACCCCCAGGTCTCAAAGCAATTGGACCGATAGGCCTAATCCTTTGGACACCCAAACAGGTTACCCCTATTACCTCCATTGTTTCCAATGGGGAAACCCAGCTAGCAGCACTTAAGGCAGGCAAGCTGGCAGCACCAGTAGTCAGACTCTCCCAGAGAATCTCAGGGAAAGTGAACTGTCTTGGGAGGTACTTGTTTGCCATGAGAACAAGTGGCACACTCCAGACCAAGTGGCACTGTGGCAGTGCAAGCATGCCATAGCGCCACACAGAAACCCCAAAAGACCAAAAGGAACATCATTTATACATGTATAAATTGATGGTGCAACCTCATTGGAGCATTCACACCACACACACCTCAAAAAGAATATTTATAGCACTGGGAAAAATGCAGAAAAGGGCAACTGCAGATGAAAGGGGGTGTGGCATATGCTAATAGCCTAGTAGCTCATTAGCATACCATATGCTAATGAGCTCCTGCAGCTCTTTTTCTACGAAAAGACCCCTGTCCATTACAATATATGATACATCAGCAGGGTTTGGGAACTTCGTCTCCTTTTGCAATTAGTGAATTATCTTAAGGAATGACTTCCTTCCACTCTCATAAACATGGCTGCAGCCCAGTTTTGACATCTTGAAATCTTAGGGATGACTGCCCTTGGCCCATTTCTGCACATTCTTCTGGCTTTTATACCGACATATAATTTTCAAAAACCAGGGTAAGGAGAAACTGGGTATTTTGGTTTAGAGCAAAAAACTCCCCACTTACAGTGCTAATTATTGGCTCTCTGTGATATCATGAGGTCTTCCATACTGCACTGAAATCCAATGAATAAATATACAGTTTGACGTATAGAGTGGGGCACAATTGTCTGAATAAGCAGTCTATTAGCTAAGGAGTTAATGATCCTGTTAGGCCCGTGGGCACTTCTGGAATGCTGAGAACTGTTAGTGGGCACCACCACAAACTGGCTGACAAGGGGTGGAATGGGCAATCACAAGATGGCTGCCACTGGATCCTGGAGTAATCACAACAAAGCAGAGGGTACTAAGCCAATTGTGCTCCTATGATGGAGGAATCTGTTTCTGAATGAGTGCCTCTTCTAGGCCCAAAGATGATGCCTGCTACATGCTTAAGCACTTTCTGCACCAATGGGTTAAGGCAGGACTGGCTGTTTGCTTTGTGGAAGAGATTTAAGGGGCAGAGTGGGCACCAACAAACGTACTGGGATCACTGGTACAGCTGATTAATATATCTGTCATTGACAGACATGTGAGAGGAAGCTGTTCAACCTACTAGGGAAATATGCACCATGATTCCTTAGCTTACAGACTCCTGCTAATATATTTACCTGCAAAAAGATTACTGCAATGATAGCAGAACCTAGGTGTACTCCCGTCTAAATCATCTGTTTGCTTATACTATAAATCCTACATTAGGACAGACTGGCACCAGGGTTTCCACATGATGTTTTCCCGACATTTTTCCTACTCTAGTCCCCTATATGTTGGGCATTTCTCCTTCCACCACAGGGAGAGGAGCCTTCTCTACTTGAAACAACAGTAATTGATAAATTGCTACAGCATTATAATACTACAACAGTGTGAAAATTACTGATTTTAGGAACTCTGAAAAACCCTTTAAATGGCATGGTGGGTGGGAATGGCCACCACTGGGACAGATAAAATGACACCAATATGGGTAGGGTTGGAAAATATCTGTACTTTTCTGTTCACACAGTAGCTGTCCAGTCTTTGCTGTGACCCCCCCCCCGCCCCCAGTAGTAAAGCAGGCTTTGGAATGATTGCAAGAAAGCTGGAGAAATGATGGAAGGTGCACAAAAACAATACAATGCTGTGTGGAAGCAGCATCATACTCCCCTGCTTCCCATCAGCATCCAAGCCAGTCCTAACATCCAATATGGAAGCAACTCTAGACACATATCTATTACTTAGGAATATACTTGAAATAGTCTCCGTGCATTATTTCAGTGTATGAACACATGTCAACACTTCAATCAATAAACACTTGGTTGGGCAAGAAACTGTAAACAGTCTTTCTTATGCAAGATTGTTTGCATCAGTAATCACTTAAAATGGAAAACTCTGATTTCCCCTGAGGAAAAAATATCTAGTATTTATATTGCTACATATTAACAAGAAACAGAAGCAAATTTTTAAAACCTCCAACTAAATTATTTCCATTATTCAACAATTCATGACACAAAACCAACATCAAGTTATAGCAAGCACACTGCTTCCATTCACTTAAATGGGTCCTGTGCGGAGAATCCCACTGGAATGAATGGAAACTGCAGAGCAGCCGTGCTCTCAGGATTGCTCCCAGTACTACAAAATATGGTTTATGCAGTACAGAGTGTTAAGTCTTCTTAGTCAGAACATAAGAGAACCCAATGTTGAATCAGGCCAATGGCCCATCTAGTCCAACACTCTGTCACACAGTGGCCAAAAATACCAGGTGCCATCAGGAGGTCCAGCACTGGGGCCAGGACACTAGAAGCCCTCCCACTGCTGCCCCCTCCAGCACCAAGAATAGAGTGTATCACCTGACCCAGACTGAAAGTTCCTAGCTACATCACTGATGGACTTCTGCTCCATATCCTTATTCTAATTCCAGACTTTTTTTTTTCTGTGCGGATACCTATTCCCTCCAACAGGGGCCTCACTCTCCCCCAACAGCTTTTCCTACATAGTCAGTAGACTTCCTGGGTTTGTAGAAAAATCCAAACAGTGAGGAAATCCCTTCAGGGACAGTTGAATTCCCCCCAAAAGCCTTTTAAAATGGCCTCTGCAGGGACCTGACTCCAGGCATCAACGGTGAGAGATTAGAACGTTGGGGGGGGGGGAGGGGGAGGAGAGGCTTCTGACTGGCTCTGTCAGTCAAAAGGTGGGGGGAAGGGCCCTTTCTTTCCAGGCCTCTTTCGGCCTTGGAGGGAGGGAGGGAGCCTTGGGGCCAGGCTGGGGGATTCCTGGAGGTTTTGGGGTGGAGTGCAAGGAGGGCAGGATTTGGGGAAGGGAGGGGCCTCAGCTGGGCATCATGCCACAGAATCCACCCTCCAAAGCAGCCATTTTCTCCAGGGAGACAGATCTCTGTTGTTCACAGATCTCTGGAGTTCACTCTCCAGGCCCCACTTGGAGGTTGCCAACCCTAGGCCTGGCAGCAGTATAGGGTTGCCAGGTCCCCCCACGGGCACTGGCAGGGGATGGGGGTAGTGGGGTTGCCAGCTCCAGGTCTGGAAACTCCTGGAGATTTGGGGATGGAGTCTGGGGAGGACAGGGACCTCAGTGGGGTACAATGCCGTAGAGTCCACCCTCCAAAGCATCAATTTTCTCCAGGGGAAGTTATCTCAGTAGTCTGGAGCTGAGCCGTAATTCCAGGGGATCCCCAGATCCCACCTGGAGGCTGGCATCCCTAGGCAGCACCCTCTGGGTGACTTGATACCACCTAATTTGCATGACTCAACTTGGCCTGGCTGCTTGCTGCTGTTCAGCAGCCACCCTATGAAAGTCAGCAGTGATGCAGCAGTTAGAGCCTCAGAGTAGGGTCTGCAAGACCCAGGTTCAGATCCCCATATTGCGGTGGAAGCTGACTGGGTGATTTTGGACCAGTCACATACTTTCAGCCTAACCAACCTCACAGGGTTGTTGTGCAGATAAAAAGGAGGTGAGAATAATGTAAGCTGCTTTGGTCCCCACTGTGGAGAAAGACTATAATTTTCCTTGGTAGAAGCTGTGGGGGAGGGGGTGGAGACAAAAAGCTGAAGACAGATAAAGGCAGATAAAGGTTAAGTTGGCTGTTGGGTGGGAAGGAAATAGGGTTGCCAACTCTGGATTGGGAAACTCCTGGACATTTAAGGGGTGGATCCTGGGGATGGTGGGGTTTGAGGAGGGGAGGAACTTTAGACCAGTATAATGCCATAGACTCCACCCTCCAAACCAGCCATTTCCTCCATGAGAACTACCATTGCCAGCCTCTGGGTGAGGGCTGGAGATCACCCAGAATTACAACTGTTGTCCGGGTGACAGAGATCAGTTCCCCTGGATAAAATGGCTGCTTTGGAGAGTTGAGTCTATGGCTCCACCCCCAGAAGGGAGAAAGAGTGTGAGATAGGTAAGGGTAGAGGGGAGGAAGCAAAGGTGTGAGGAATGGGATGACCATCCCGCAAGTTTCTTGCGGGTCTCCACTTGTGTTCATCTAATTCCCTCTTGAAACTGTCCATGCTTGTAGCTGCCACCACCTCCTGTGGCAGTGAATTCCATGTGTTAATCACTCTTTGGGTGAAGAAGTACTTCCTTTTATCTGTTCTAACCTGACTGCTCAGCAATTTCATGGAGTGCCCACGAGTTCTTGTATTGTGAGAAAGGGAGAAAAATACTTCTTTCTCAACCTGCTCTATCCCATGCATAATCTTATAAACCTCGATCATGTCACCCCTCAGCCATTGTTTTTCCAAGCTAAAGAGCCCCAAGTGTTTTAACCTTTCTTCATAGGGAAAGTGTTCCAATCCTTTTATCATTCTAGTTGCCCTTCTCTGCACTTTTTCCCACACTATAATATCCTTTTTGAGGTGTGGCGACCAGAACTGTACACAGTTTTCCAAATGAGGTTGCACCAATGATTTATGCAGGGGCATTATGATACTGGCTGATTTGTTTTCAATTCCCTTCCTAATAATCCCCAGCATAGCGTTGGCCTTCTTTATTGCAGTTACACACTGTCTAGACATTTTCACTGAGTTATCTACTATGACTCCAAGATCTCTCTTTTGGTCAGTCTCTGCCAGTTCAGACCCCATCAATGCGTTGTTATGACATCCCCAGCTGAAAACTGCTTTTGCTAAAGAGAGGAGTCTCCCTCACCCTCCTCAGCTTTCCCTTTAGTTTGTCTGGTGCAGAAAGAAGTTGCTCCTGTGGGCTGCGAAGCACACAGCCCAGTCCTTTTCATGCCTTAGCTCATCTGCTTGTTCCAATCATTATGTCTCATAAGCAGCACATAAAGTAGGAAAGTTTTTGGCTTTATTTTTGCCACATGGGGGGTGCTCAAAAGTGGTTTGAAATAGGGGGTGGGTGGGCGGCAGCAGTAGCCTCTGCATTCTGCCTTTCACAAGAGCAGTTGTAAGACTGAAAGTTCTCCAGGCCCCACCTGGAGGCTGGCAACCACATCATGTTCTAGCCTGAGTGGCTGCAGCTATCCTTGAGTCTTCCTATAGCATGTTAACTAGAGCTCTGGGGTTTTGGGGAGGGATGGGCTGAGTTCAGCGGAAGATGGTGTGAATCAAAGGGGCCATCCATCCAAGAAAATACACTCTTCTGTGAGCAAAGCCTATTTCATGCTCAGAGGCAGAAACAAACACTTTTATACTGATGCATTGATGGTGGTGGGGGGTGGGATTCCCATTTGGCACACTGCTACCTAGGAAATAAATGGGGGTGGGGAATCTTCATGCATTTGTAAGATTTTGCTCATCATGTGTGAAGAATGGAAGGGCTATCTAGTTTGAAAGAAAAAAATAATTGCTTAACCCTCTTTGTAGAATTATCCCTTTTTGTTCTAGCATCAATAATTATGTAAACTGCAATTCAAATGTTTTTACATGTAAAAGCCATTAGAATCATGTAGATGTTCAAAAAAGTGTTGTGAGAAAGACTGCAAGCTAGAAATATATGATCTGGAGGTATCTTTACATGAATGTGTGCTGAGGGTCAGAGACTTGCAAACATTACCTATGTGAATTATATTGTGCCAGCATCAGCAGTTGGCAAGGTAGGGCAGCCGATGAAGCTGGAGCCCAGGAGGTCTGCCTGTCTCGGACTATAATAGGTTCAGTCTATACAGCGAAGACAAGAAATTGGGGTACCTTTGCCTCTACCTTTGGTAGTGGGAAGCTGACACAGACCTGATGTGGCTAGGTGCTACCTGGTGAAGCTCCAAGATTTGCCCATTGAAAGACTGACATTGCCTGACACATTGTACTTTTTGGGATTAGCAAGGCCTGAGATTGCATTTGGAGGTCATTTTTAATTGCAGGTTGTTGCTGAAATCCTGACAAAAGTTATTTTTAAAATAAAATTCAAAAGCTGGCTGGGACTTTGTTAGTTCAAATAAATTGGGACCTTTTCTATTGCTTCTGTTTGATTCTTTTTCTAACGAACTAACATGATCTATGAGATCTAATTTTTCCATTGTCAGTGTAAACCCAACAGCATCCAGTCCCATTCTTCTCCATGCCATAGCAAAATACTATTCTACCCAATAATTGTCAGCCTCTGCACTGGTTTACCTGCGGCGTGTGCTATATCGGGATGGGAGAGTGATCAGTGGAGAACCACTCAATGATGATAGTGTTGAAATGGACCTTTGAGGTCAGGTTTTTAAAAATTCATCACTCAGCCTTGATCTAAGGTACAATTTGTAATCTTGAGCAAGTCACTATAGTTTTGTCTATTTTACCTCTCAGGGGTCTTTAGAGATAATTATTTACTTCATTTACACACCACCTTTCTCTCCAAAGTAGACTCAAAGTGGCTTACACTGTTCTCCTTGCTTCCATTTTATCCAAAAATATAACTCCACACATACGAAAGCATATTGCTTGCTTTCAGCAACACAAAGGATTCTAGGCAGCATCCTCACCATGGACCAATTCCTCCAAAAAAAAAAATACAAGTCTGAGAGCCAGGAAAGAAAGAAAAAAGCTTTATTGGGGGGAAACCCAAGACACTGCAGGCCACTGACCATTTGCAACAGGTGTGGTAAGAGGAGAAAGGGACTGTGACAAGGGGGAAAAGGGGCCCAGTTGAAGTTTTTCATCCAAGGCCCACAAAAACCTGTAACTGACCCTGATTTCAGCCATCTAGTGTTGCTTAAATCAGCAGCATTACCAGCAATCACACAAATCTTAGTTCTTCATTCCGATTTTTTTCTAGGTAGCCATCAATGTCTTCTAGATTATTTGCAAGATGCTGAAACAGAAATGAGATATTATAATAATTATCAGTGTGCGCGCAGAGTGGATGGTCACTGAATAGATACCTCTGTGATTTCCTCTGCAGTGGGGTTAAATTAGGGAAATAGCACAAGGAAAAGAGTAAAGCTTCCTATCCCAGTACTATGGTCTCAGTCTGATTCAAGCAATTCTATAGCAATGTTAACTTTCAATTTCTAATGGGAGATAAATTGTAATCCTCAAACTGCTAATTTCTGGAGCAGTGATACTGATTTCAGCAGCCTTATATCAAAGTAAGCAGTTTAAAGATTGCACTTGAACTGTAGCTTTTTAGCAAGATCCTTGCTGAGTTACTGATAGCTGTATAGAAGATAACACAGAGAAAGCAGAGAATTGAGAAATGTCAGCCGCTTTGATCAGGTAGGGCGCAAGAGACGGATGAGAATCTATTTTTAATCTCTGAAAGGATATTATTCATCTCAAGAACAAATGGGTAGTAACATCAGTTTACGTATGGAAAACGAAAGGTAACAAATTTGACGTTAACATATTTTGTTCATAAAAGAGTTTCCTATCCCATGTCAAGTCAGAGTTCTCTGTGTTGATACTTCCATTGGGTGAACAGAGATGATATCATTACTGTGCTTGGTCTATATTGCTCTCTATAAAGGGAAGCAAGTCTGAATAGAGGGTTACTACTAGAAATGGGTAACACTCCTTTGCTTGCTTCAAATTCCATTTTGGACAAACTGAATTTTACTTTGTATAGTCAAACCATTCATTTTGTTAGAGCTGAAATCCAAGATCTTGGAGAACTTAGAACACCTGGTGATGTAATCAGGCTGCAGTGAGGTTGACGGGCAGTAATAGGATGAGAATTGGAGTTGCCAACTCCAGCTTGAGAAATCTGTGGAGATTTCAATAAACACAGAATTCAAATAACTTAAAATAAATGTGCCCTTATTCCCTTAACTCTCAGCCTCCTTTGTTCAGTTTAAGTTCTGCCTAGTAATAAACTAAAATGTGAACTGATTAAATTCCTGGATCAATGGATTAGAGGTTGCAATCCTACATAAAATGGATCAGTGAAGGCATAACTACTTCCAGTGGCCCCACTGCTGGACCTCCTGATGGCACCTGGTATATTTTGGCCGCTGTGTGACAGAGTGTTGGACTAGATGGGCCATTGGCCTGATTCAACATTGGCTTCTCTTATGTTCTTATGTACTTTTCTAATATATAGTGAAGAGAATCATTAGTAAGAGTAACAGCATTTTTTCCAAGAACTGCGATTTAGCAATACATACTTGCCTCCTGAGCAAAAAGATGCCAAATAGCTTGGAAGTGTTATTTCCCCTTCCTTCTTTTTCTTTTAACCTCTCTACAGTGTAGTGGTTGAAGTACTGTACAGATTCAAGTCCTCACTGAGTAACTTTGGCCAGTCACTCTCTCTCATCTTAATCTACCTCTTACCTTGTAAGTCACTTTGGGTTTCCATTGGGTAGAAGAGCAGGGTATAAATACCTAAGCAAATAAACATTTCCCTTCATGCTATGGCAGCTGCAGTCGGCAGCAGTGTATGGCAAGCAGCAACCACTCACCTGTGATGAGTATTGCACGGGGCTGCCAACCTCCAGGTTGTGGCTGGAGATCTCCCGCTATTACAACCAATTTTCCGGTGACAGAGATCAGTTCACCTGGAGAAAATGGCCGCTTTGGGAGGCAAACTCTATGGCATTATACCCAAACTGAAGTCCCTCCCCTCCTCAAACCCTGCCCTCCTCAGGCTCCACTCCCAAAATCTCCAGGTATTTCCCAACCCAGAGCTGGCAACCCTTGTATTGCACGTCATCACCAAGGAGCCCCAAATGTCTAAGGAGGCACAACAGAATGAAGGGAAGGCTGGAATGGACAAAGGGAGAGAGACAGAGAGACTTAGCCACCACCAGGTGAGGAAGGAGGCGGCCATGGCTCAAATACACAGAAAAACAAAGCCACTTGGGGCTTAAATGCTCAACTCTGTATTGAAAGTGAGCCTTATGTGTTGCCAAAGCTTACAGGGTAAGCACCGGGAATGCTAGTTTCATTGGCACATCTAAAATTTGAATAAAACAGCAGCACTTACTGGATGAATTTTCAACAGAAGTTGTGCCATCTTTTCCTGAAGGTGGTTAAGTCTTTCCTGCACAGTCTTTACTTGTGACTCACACAGACCAATCTTAGTTTCGATGGTACGTATACGTTCAAGGTCACGTTGATTTACAGGCTGGATTTCTTCTGAACGTTGTCTTTTATATTGCAAAAAATACTGAAACACATACAGAAACTCCCTTGGCATTTTACACACTACCATTCTGGGTTTTTCCCTCCCTTAAAGCATTGCTCTTTTTTAAAAAAGTGTTCTTCAACACTTGTGTGGAACAGACCCTTTTTTCGAGATAATATAAATTTACAGAAAGATTAACAATATCTAATTTAAGCTAAAGAGCTGATGGGTTTTTTTTTTTTAAATCTTTTTTAAGTTGGGACCAATGAAACACTCTCACATAGGGTTACAGGACACCACAGCATTAAATAAGCCTTGCATATATAGCATCTTGGGTTCAATTCCTGATGTCTCCCATTAAAATCTCTCACATGACATGGCTCAAAAAGATCTCTGCCTGAGAGCTCCTGCCTGCCTGAGTAGTTAGGCTTGATGGACCATTGGTCTGAGTTGAGATAAGGTAGGTTCCTGTTCTTTGGGAAAGTCTGTGATGTCCTTCAGCTGTATAAAGAGCAGCCAAGGAACCTATTACAGCTCAGATATCAACAGACAATAGATAACTATAAACTCTTTCTAGGTACACAAGAATTGCCCTACTGGATCAGACTTAAGGTTCATCAAGTCCAGTGATTGGTTCCTATTCAGAACACAGTCGACAACAACAACAAATTTATTAAAACAGTCATAAGACCAGCAAAATAGACTAAAATAATACAACACAGAATCTTACAACAAAAGACCCTTCAGCCATATTTTCTAAAATACCAGATCGGTCATTTTCATCATTAGTAGCTTGAGTTACAGTACAATCTGCATTTTTTTATTACCAGATAGCAATATTTAGCAACATTGCGTGAGACAGATTCGTAATTATCAGCCAGTAAAAACTTCATCAGGCATTCCTCGGCATATGTGAGATAATTTGCCAAAGGTTTAAAATGTGAGAGAAGGGGTATCAGCAGGTGCTGTCTCTCTTCATCATATATAGGGCAATGGAGTAATATATGAGAAACTGACTCCACCTGATCTAACAAACAAAAACAAATCCTCTGATGCATGGGAGTCCGGGTATATCTACCATAAAGGACTGCTGAGGGTAGCGCATCAAGGCGTGCTCTAGTGAATGCCCATCTATGATTAGGATTTTTTTATGAGTCCAAGGTAAGATGCAGCACTGAAGCTAGGTCCCAACTTCAGTCTCTTATAATAAGAAGGTAGGGCTGCATAGTCGTTTTGTGCTTCAATATCCATAAATCTTTGTGATATTAAAATCTTTGCATGCTTCAATCCTCCCTCTAATAAATTTTCAGGATCTAGCCCGATTGATTTCAGTTTATCTACTACCCTAAAGAGCCCATTGGGGATATGGTGTAGATCTCAGAAAATCAGGGATAAGTCCCACTGGATTCAGATGGGACAGAACACAGTCGTTATTGCTGTGTTCAGTTGTAAAGTTCCTATATTCCAATAATCAGAAGGAACATGGAAAATAATTCTTTTGAACATGGAGGTTCAGTTATTAGCTCATATAACAACTATTGACAGATCTACTATAAGTCTTTTTTAAACTTTTAACCATCTTCACAGCTTCTAGCAAATTAGTCTCTAAACTGGGCCTGCACAAATTCTGATCTACCAAGCCAAATGCAGCTCACCAGCCACATATTGTAGCCTTCCAAGAGCTTGTCATCCCCTGCTTTTGCAGTCCCAGAAGTTTGCTGAGCTTCTGGTAGAATACCATGCATGATGACAAGTGAGTAGCATTCAGTTTGCTGGGTCACAAGTTGTGCTGGCAGGACTAAATTAATTAAATGCATTGGGAAGAAATACTTTTCCATTGTTAGTCTTGAATCTTTTCATTATTACCAATTTCAAAGGAAGTTAGTCTTATTGGATAAGAACATAAGAGAAGCCATGTTGGATCAGGCCAATGGCCCATTCAGTCCAACACTCTGTGTCACACAGTGGCCAAAACCTTGGTGGTCATCAGGAAATCCACCAGTGGGCCAGAACTCCAAAAGCCCTCTTGCTGTTGCCCCCCAAGCACTAAGAATACTGAGCATCACAGCCCCAGACAGAGTGTTCCATTTATACCTTGTGACAGCCACTGATGGACCTCTGCTCCATACGTTTATCTAATCTCCTCTTGATGCTGTCTATGCTTATAGCTGCCACCACTTCCTGTGGCAGTGAATTCCACATGTTAATTACTCTTTGGGTAAAGAAGTACTTCCTTTTATCTATTCTAAACCTACAGCTCATTAATTTCATTGAGTGCCCACAAGTTCTTGTATTGTGAGAAAGGAAAAAGTACTTCTTTCTTTACCTTTGCTATCCCATGCATAATTTTGTAAACCTGTCATATCACCCCTTGGTCCTTGTTTATCCAAGCTAAAGATCCCTAATCTCTTTAACCATATCCTCTGAACTGTGGATGACATCTGAACTGTGAAGGAGCAGAAGCAACAAAATAACATGCCTTGCCTAAGTTCCATTCAAATCAACAATATGTATTTATGAAAACCTCCTGCATCATATTTGTTATTTGAGCATAGGATTCTGTGTTACCAGAATTATTTACTGGGCTGGAATTCATGCTGTCAGAAGCTAGGGGCCAAACTATACATTACAAAATCCTCACATTTGTTGGGAGATGATTCTTTGAATCAGATGTGATGGGGCTTCTGTGCCCCCCATATCCAAGCTGAGACTTTTCTGCTCATGACCGCAGCACGTGGGGAGAAACAGTTTCAGTCAGTTTTTGCTTCCTTACCAGTTTTTGCATCCTCAAAATCATGTTACTTACATGGCTACAAGTAATTTTCACGATGGAGCCATTAGACGCTCCACAGGGCAGTTTTAAAATGTGAAAAGGTGTGTCAGTGTGCGGGGGAACAGCACTACTATGCTTTTATGTTTTTGAGGAAACCCCCCCAAAGCAAGTATTTTTCCTTTTTCAGCATTTGTATTGTGTGGAATCCATCAACTCTCTCAAATTCTCTTGTTGTGCCAGAAAATAAAAGGAGTAGTAAAAACAACAGCGAAAATGCAGAACTGAGGAAATCTGCTCACTGCTCCATTAAAGTGATTAACGGTACAGTCGTAAAAGCACTGTCCTGGAAGGAAGCCTAAGTAAACTTCAGTAGGATTCTGAGTAAACCTATTTAGGATTAAAATGTAAGTACCACAGATTTCAGTTGAACCTAATTATTCTCTGAATTGTGTCCAGTGGCAATCATGGGTATAATTGAGCTCAATCCCATTATAAAGGGACATTATAAAGGGACAACTGCCATCAATAGAGTAAGATATGGAATACTGGCTTAGGGGAAAGGGGTGGTAGGGAAAAAGTAAAATATTTAAAAATTCCCCCTCCAACCCAAAGAGTTCTTAGAATTATATTAATGAAAGTGGGGGAAGTAATTTCCTGAATGGGAATCCTACTATGTTCCACAGAAGGATGCTCTGCTTCTTAATTCAAAGCATTTTGTACATGCTCAGAAGTGCCTCCTATAGTTAGAGAGCATGGGTAAAAGAGAATGAGTGGGAAATGAATCCCACAGAACCTCAGGAGATCCTTTTCTACCCCTACCTCTGGAAATTTTTATAGTTACATTAGGGGTGTACAAAAAAAACCATGTTATTTTTTGGGTTTGGGTATATTGAACCTGAAAAAATCATATTTCCCAATATACCTGAATCCCAATACCAGTATGGTATTGGGTAAATATTCAGGATTGCCAAATTTCTTCAACTCCATTATACCCTATGGGGACCATTATAGTCAATGGTCCCCATAAGGTATAATGGTGAATCAATCTGGGGGTATCTGGGGCTCTGTAGGGGCTGTTTTTTGAGGTAGAAGACCAGATTTGCAGGGAGACCAATTCTATGGGGGCCAGAAAGACGGTACCCCATCCTTCATTGTTTCCAATGGAGGGAAAAATGCATTTAAAGGGAATGCAGTCCCTTTAAATGCCTTCTCCAAGCTGCCGCTTCACCTGGAAAGTATTTAAAGGGAATGCAATCCCTTTAAACACCTTTTAACACAGCTATCCAGCAGCCCTGAAAAATCCCGAACATTTCCAGGATTTTTTAGGTTCAGCTGTATCAAATAGCTGGATAAATATCCTGCCTGAAAAAATACCCCCAAATTACCAGAAAAGTATTTTTCAGGGGTTTTTTTCTAGCTCAGATAAACTGAATACACCTTATGGATTGTATATCTCTTTTTACAATGACAACTAGAAATCTGATGAGAAAACAGTTTAGAATATTAATTAGCCATATCAAATATCTTTTACCTGATGGATTTCTAGTGGTACATTCTTATTCAGCCCAGACTGTCCTTTCAGCTTAAAAAAAATGCATATATTTAGAAAAACTGAATCAGATGACTCTTGTTACAGTAAGAAAGCACTAAATAGAAAAGCTGAGATATGAGATCAAATTCAAATAACAAAGAAAATGCCGTGCGAGAAATGCAAGTTTTTAAACAGGATTTTCCACAATGTACTGAAGGATGCAGAGTTAAATGTTTAGTCAAACTGTCTTCAAAGGGCTAACAACTTTGGCCTAAGACTGACAAAACCAGCAAATACCTGCTTAGAATACGGAATAATATCCATTACTCTGGAATTGCAAACATTTGCACTAACTAAAACAGATAGTCCGGATTGCCACTGACTTTAACCCAAGTACTTATATTTAACTGAATGTTAGATTGACTCATAAGATCTCTAGCAAACACCAGTAAATAATATACAGAGCCTGTGTATATTCTACAGTCATATTATTTATTTATTTATCACACTTATGCCCCATCCCCCCAGCAATAGCCAGCTCAGGGTGGCTTCCAAAAAGATAAAACAACACTACATAATCTAGTAGTCGTAAAATCATAAAACAATTATACATTAAAAAGGTGATAACTAATAACAGCCCAGATGTCATTAACAGTAATAATTTACAAGAGGACGTTCAGCTTCAATGCCTTTCTATTGGTCAGTTCTGATCTCATATCGTGGGAATGGCTCAGGCTGCTTTGAAGATCCCAGGGGACAGGGTTTTCCCCCCGGAGTGGCTCCTAGTTGAAAGACTGGCAGAACAGCTCCATCTTGCAAGCCTTGTGGAACTGCATAAGGTCCTGCAGGGCCCTGATCTCCTCTGGGAGCTTGTTCCACCAGAGAGGAGCCATCACCAAGAATGCCCTAGCCCTGATTGTAGCAAGCCTGGCATCCTTCAGTCCAGGAAGGGTGAGTCGATGTTGAGACCCTGATCGCAGTGCTCTCTGGGGAACATGTGGGGAAAGGCGGTCCTCAAGTATGTAGGTCCCTAACCATGTAGGGCTTTAAAGGTAAGAACCAGCATCTTAAAGCAAATTCGGTATGCTATCGGTAGCCTGTGCAGTGCCTTCAGCACAGGCTGAATGTACACCCGCACTGGAAGGCCCATTAACATCCTGGCTGCTGCATTTTGCACCAGCTGCTCTGGGAGGAGGCAGGAGCCCCTCTCCTAGCCATGCTAGGGTTCCAAGCTACTTCAGGTCTCTGTGGATCTGCAGTAGCTGTGGGGTACACTAGTTGGGTCTGGGGAACCCAGATCCTTTTCATTACAAATCATATCATGTAGTTTGACCTTACACTGCTAATCCTTATTGCTCCAAAAACGAGTTTAAAGTGAAATACCAGAAACTGGTGGAATAAGCAACTGTGGTGGATTGAACAGAAAACCAGGCGTTTAAAAATGCTACTTGTGGCAGACAGTCAGGAAGATCAAAATCTTTCCTGGAGAGAAAAACTTATACGATTGGCTGCTCTACTAACTCTCTGATTAGCCAGCATCATCTGAGAGAGGAAATAAAACAGCTGATCTGGAGGGAAAAGATTCATTTGCCTCTTGAGACACTTTTGGTCTTGGTCTGAAATCTAACGTCTGGATCAGTAGCCAAAGTGTTTGGCTTCTGAGGGAAGAGACTTTGGGGCTCAGTGATTTCTGTTAGAGAACTGTCAGAAAAGTAGTTCTATACAGAGAAGAATAAGAACCCCATTGTCTTATATATATTAGAACTATTCTGAGGGAGAATTTAGATTCTCAGTCAAAAAAGCTACAGAACAGCTTTATACAAACAATGGATATTGGAGAAGGATTTGGCAGAAGGTCTGAGTAGTTAGAGAGAACTCCCATACAAGTCAAATAGTAAAAGGAGTTTTGGCTTCTTAGGTACAAGGAGAATAACTTCCTGCCAGTGAAAGGGGTTGGGAAGAGAACCATGGTCTGTGATAAAGGAGAGAAGCTTAGACACCTCAGGAGTCAGTGAAAAACTAATATCTAAAGGGAAAACCTAGAACTCTGAAGGGAGAAACCTGATGGCAGTCTCTTCTGTGTGGGGGGTGCTGCTGCAGATTCAAAGTTATTTCAACACCCCCCCCCGGTCTCCTGCAAACAGTAACCGTAGGCAGGAATTCAGTGGCCCATCCAGATCAGGGAGAGCTTGTGTGTGGGGGGCTGACTAAATGCTGGAGAGGTGACCCCTCATGGAAAAAAATGGTGGGAAAGAGTGAGCGCAGCAGCCAGCCAAGTGGTGGGGACAGAAGGCAGAGAGACAGCCTAGCAACCAAGATGAGAGCCAGGGAGGCATGCGAGAGACTCCCACAAGGGGGTGGGGCTGGGGGTCAATGAGTGAGTGGGAAGCTGGGCAGGAGAAGAGGACACCAGGCAGGTGGAGCCAGCAGCAGGAGGAGGTAGCCTCAGGTGAAAGGGAGGCATGCAGAGTGGTCAAGAAGGATGCAGAAAGGATGGAAGTGGAGGGGTACAGCAGAGCAAAAAGGAGGGCAGGACAGAAAAAAAGAGTGGCAGGCAGGTAAAGGAGCCCTGACAGGACTTTCAAAAAAATCTCATTTGCTGCCATTGCTGCTGCCTCGGGCAGCCAAAGGCGAGCTGAAGTGTGACAGGCAGAGCAGAGAGGAGTGCAAAAAAAGGGACACATTTCTGCTCTTCCCAAGTGGCCTGCCTTGGAACTGCTTTTCCTTGGGAGGGGAGGGGCTGGGCAAGTTCTTCTTCCTTTTGCTGGTCCACCTCTCTCCCTGGCCCATGGTGATGCCTGGTCAAGGCTTGGACGAAGCCCCCCGGTGTCACTCAATGTTCCAGCTGGGATACATGCACTTGGGGAAAGGGCAGTGGCAAGGGGTCCTCCGGGTAGCCCAGAGAGTCGTGGGGCTTTGGCAGGAAGTCAGGGGGCCGGGCCCCAAGAGGCCCCACTGTAGCTACAGGCCTGCTTGTACATTCAAAAGCCTCAATCCTGTATATATTAGAAAGTTTTATCTCAGCAAGCAACCTCTATACCTTGAATCCTCATATTTATATATTCCCTTTTAATTAAATCTTTATTCTGTTTTTGAAAGTTAATCTGCCTTGAGTGCCATTTCACAAGGGTTTATAAAACAAGACAGCTCCTGTCTTTTTATCAAGTTCCTGTACTGGGTCTAAAGCTTAAACAAATATCTGTGACAGGGTGGGACAATTTAAGCTTATCAAACAAAGAAGAAATATATGCAGCCCTGTAGCTAACTACTTTTTTCTCAGGGGGCCAGTGCTTTTCTTGGAGGGCCTGCCATCTGGAGAAATAAAGCTGGTTAATAAGATTTTTGGAAGGGAGAAAGCTTTTGTTTTAAAGTGAAAAAGACGGCAGACGGGGGGGGGGACACGATGAGAACAGCTGAAGGTGACAGTCTATTCATGCCTTAATGGGATCAGGGCTGCCCACCTCAAGGCTGCACGGTTCTGCGGGCTAAAGGCTTGCCAGCACCAAAGTACTGAATGGGGTGGGCGGAGGGCATTTCAAATGTCCCCTCCCTTTCCCCCTCCTCCTCCTCCTGTGCTGCTTCTGGCACGATCCTGGGGGGACTTGGCTGGCCAGACCCACGTGCCCAGGTCTCTGGGAGAGGTATACGGGGGGGGGGCTGGGGGCTGGGGAAGGGGAGGGGGTGGTGAGCGGACCTCTCTGGGCAGTGGCTGCAGGAGGGGGCAAGTGAAGGGCCATGGAAGGGCTGGCTGAGCTGCTTGCGAACTGGCCGCCTCCCTTCCCCAGAGCTAGTTCCTTCAACCTTCCCAGTCCCTCTTGCAGCATCCTCGCAGCTGGCTTTGGACCCCGTGCCTACAAGTTGCGGTGCATGGCATCGCCCACACACCCTACCTGTCAAAAGACATCCCGCACCATGTGGCCGGGACAACTCCCCCCCCCCGGGAAAGAAGAATGCCACACCTCTCCCCCCCCCGCCACATTAGTCGTCGTGCCTGAATACCCAGTTCTGATGAAATCTGGGACACTGTCAGGAAGGAACCCAAGCCTTCCTCTGCTCTTCCCTTGTGCAGCGATTGTTCGGGGGTGAGGGGAGAAGGGAGGGGGAGCCAAGGATTGGGGGGGGCATAAAAACCACGGGGGACAGGCCCCATGGGCCCCACGGTAACTACAGGCCTGAATATATGCTACCAGAGGGCAACTCAGTTACCGAGGGGAACTAAAATATTTTTGGCGGAAAATTCTGCCTGGGTGTTGGGAAAGAGACAGGGGTCTGTCATAGCAGCTCACTGTAAGCTACCTGGAATATGATTCCCACTAATCATGGTATAAGATTGCATAGCTCCTTGCCCTTTTCCACAATAAGCAGAACCCATTATTTATGAAAAATATTTATAAATCTATATAGTGCATGGAAATTCCAGAATTTAGTTTAACCTGGCAGTTTAACTTTAGTTTAACTTTTCTGCTTACCAATGAACAAACAAATAAATAAAATTCAGAAATTCCAAATGGCAAAAAAATACATATTTAGGGTGGAGGTTTAGGATGATTACGTGCATGTGATTAAATGCTGCTGTTCTGTAATGTCTAATTATAAATATCATGGCACATATTCGTGAATTTAAATTTATTTACATTTAATTTAAATGCCCACTTACCTTGAACATAGATAAAATATCTTCAGTAGACATAGACGTAAGGTATTCTCTTGAATAAGAACATTTGGGTAAAAAATACAGCAGGAACTCTCTAGAAAACAACAAAAACATTACTATCCAAACAGGTGTATCTATCATAGGTTCAAAATAATGAATCCTATTTATACATTCATTTATTTGAAACATTTTATACCACCTCTCTATAAAGCTATAGCCAAGGTGGTTTTCAATATACGCAATGAACAATAAGCCAACACAATCGCTAAATATAATTTTAAGTCAGCAATTAAACGTATCAGACAAACCTGAAGGAACAGCAAATTTAAATCACAATTTTATGAATATTTATGTAGAAGAAAGCAAAGCAGAAAGAAAGGGAATGCTGTGCAGCTGGCAAGGCAAAGTGTTCCCTTTCTTGCTTGGTTTCCACTCTACAATTCACAAATGGGCAGTACAAGAATGAAGATGCTACAGAAATGCAAGCCAGTGCACAATGAACGTACAATGTACAACTCTCTAGGCAAGTGAGCATTTTTGAGGGTTCACAGATATCTCTTGTGCAAGACAAAGATTTGTACTATGACTACAAACGGAACAAGAGAAGCTCAAATGTGCTTTTAGTTTCATGGGTGGAGTCTTTCAGTACTCACTAAACAGATTATGCTCATTATTAACTCGTTATTTGAAAGGTTCATTTCTATGTGGCCATAGTAACTTTCAACAAAAAAATACCAAAATCCCTGAAAAAGGTAGTGAGAAAGCATTTGAAAACAATTCCTATAAACTTTGGAAGATCTCATGAGGAAAATCCAGCACTGGTCTAGCTGAGCACTGATTGCACACAGTATATAATTCAGTAAACATTTCCCAATCCAGAAAAAGGGATTACTCAGATACCTTCTTGATTCATATATATCATGAAATCAGATGTCAGGAAGTTCTTTGTTAGGGAACAAAGACATCAGAGCTTTCCCTGTGTAGATACGTCTTTAGGAACACTTACTTTAGACTTCCGGTTTTGGTGGGCTGATGGTGGCCACATCACCAGGGAGCTCCTGGGGGGTGATCCATGGACCAGCACATTGAGAGGGGGTGTGAATATCTGCACCCCCTGGGACCCTTGTGTTGGATCCCTTGCCATGGGTCGCCAAGGGTCGCCTCTCTGTTGGCACGTTGCTGGCAGATTGAGGCTTCCCTTTGTCCCGAAGGTCTCTGCACTAAATTCCTGAATGGGGCGAAGCTATGTACACTGGGACAAGTGCTTGGAGGTACAGCATTTAAATCATTACCAGGCGAGATCCAAGTTATCAGATGCTGAAGAGTGAGTCCATTAAAGCGAGAACACCAGAGAATGAGCAAGTCCCCTTTTACTAAAAGTGAGGGGGGGGAGGGGACTCTCCCCTGGAAAGAACAAATAAGTGATTAAAGAAAACTCTTGGTAGTGGGGACTGAGTTTTAAGCAGCAATAGACTGTATTAGAGAGACTCCAGGAGCCAAATAAGTGTGTGGGCAAGTTTTCAGGACTTTGGCAAATTCTGTAAAAAGTAAACATGCTTAAAAATGGCGATCGGTGACGCAGTAGAAGCAGCAAGCAAGATTCAAGCTTTCTTCAGGAAGTGGAAGAGCAACTGGTCCATGTGACCAGAAGTAACCATAGACTCTTTCAGGCAGTATGCTAAGCCTTTGCCCCCTACTGGCAAAAATGAGGTATTTTACAAGAACTGTGCTATATACTGGCTGTTGTTTCAAGGGACTGTGTTACCATTGGAGAAGCCAACAACAACAATAATAATACAGTCCACAGTAAACAATGATCAAGAGAAAACAAAAAATAACAACTGTGCACTTTCCCAACTTACATAGTAGCAACCCTCGCAGGTGCTTTTTAGAGCTTAGGAGACCTGGCCCATATTGAAACTGAATAATGTTGACCTTGTTAAGAAATTGCAATAAGACTTCCTATAATGGCTTCTTAGTTCCCGAGGAAGGACCTGAAGTCCGAAACACTGATCAATACCTAGGAAAAGTGTTGGACATCTATTCCAGACTTCATTGCTTCCTTCTGAGAGATTTCTATTCTGGACTTTGTTCTTTCCCTTTGGGAAAGTGGACTTGTATATTTTCCTATGATTGATTACATGTGTTGAATTACTTATTGTATTGAAGTCTCTTATTGTAAACTTTGGTGTGGGTTTCTGCAGTGCACAGTTGTTATTTTTTGTTTTCTCTTGATCACCACTGGAGAAGCGACTAGCCTTTGATCACAAGGACTTCCAATATTTAAGAGGATAGTCTATGAGTAGGTTCAAGTGGTGGGGCCTGCATGCAGATATTTAAGCAAAGCTGAAAGCGAACGGGTATGCCATGGACATATTCGAAATAAGTCTGATGGGCAAAAGGGCGTATAGACTCTCTGTAAGTTTGGCGTTCAAAAGCAACAAATGGAATGATCTCTAAGATAGAAGACAAGAATTTAAGGGGATAACAATCCTTGAAAAAGAAAAAGGGACTCTGTTTTGGGATGACCAGTTCCAGTTCTAGCAAGATAATGCCACAAGGAAAGTGTTCAAGAAGAAAGAAGATTACAGTGTGGGAAGAGAAACTGACTGTGTTACATCTACTGAGGGAAATTTAATTATTAATTTGCTTTAAATGAAGGAGGAAAAAACAGTTGTAAAATGAGATGCCACTGTTCTCTGAAATTTGTCTTTAAGTTAACTAGGGTTCTCCTAGAATGCTCTTTATATAGTCAGATTTGATGGTTTGTTAACACAATCGATGATGATGATTGACCACTCTCAATGTTAAGAAAAGCAATTTCTATATTGTTAAGCTAATACTTTTATAAGCAGTGTATGACCTCCAACTCTTGGGTTTTTAGTGGGTTTTCTTTTCTTTCTCCTATAGTTGTAGAACCCCTCCCAAATTTCGTTGTAGTTTGTAGAAAATGCAAATAAAAAAAATCCCCTACGGGTGGCAAAAAAAAGAATACTTACTTTATATGATCTGTTAATGTTTCAATCATTTTGTTTTCAACACTTCTCTGGGAAGGCTCCTTTCTGTGTGGCACTGCAACATTAAAATCCTGCATACCGACAAGTGCTTTTTCCTTGTCACCTTTTTTAGATTCCTCTGTTGAACTACTGAAATAAGATACCACAAAGATCAAGTTTCAAACATTATACCCAAAGCAAATGAGGACCAGCTTATAATGAAGTCACACACAGTGATTTGGATGGCTTTGCCCCATGGTCGTTGTGGAAGACACTAACTGTAGGAATCCCATGGGGAGACAAAAGCACATACTTTAGGACTCTGTTACTGCTTCACAGAGCTAAACTTTTACATTGACTATACCCTGATGAATCTATATTCAGTTACAGGCAGATCAAAACTTCAGTACTGATGAATGTCACTGTATTCTACTTGTTCTTTCAGCAACTACAACCACTTCATACCTCACCATATGACACAGTTAAATGCAAGTTCCTTGCTTTGGTTTTGTTGGGGTTGCGTGTGCGTGTGTGTGATGGGGAAGGATTCTAGAAGTCATCAATGCATTTGGAATTTTTTTTTGTAGGAATAGCAAAAGGATACGAGGGTTCAGGGATGGGCTGTGGCTCAGTGCATGCTCATCTATTTGGCATGCAGAAGGTCACAGGTTCAATCCCCAGCATCTCCAGGTGAAAGGGCAAGGTAGTAGGTAATGTGAAAGACCTCCATCTGAAATCCTGGAGAGCTACTGCCAGTCTGAATAGACAGTACTAACTTTGATGGACCAATGGTCTGATTCTGTTTAAGGCAGATTCCTGTGTTAATGTGTGCTCACATCTTCTCATTATGCCCATGGAGAAAACACTTTAACAAATGAACTGGGCCTAATAGTCAACATGCTCCCAACTCCCTTGAACTGAGTTCCAGTTTTTGTCACTTCGCAAAGTTTTGCCTAGTGAAAATGTTAACAATGTATCTCAATTTAGAGGATATGAAGGACTCAAGTATATGTCTGATGTGTATCACATGAAAAATCTTCCTGATTTATATTTACTACCTAACTCCTAACAAAGTGTCTTCTATAACGCAGATTGCTTTGCATGTTTTGCAACAACCGCCTTCATTGTTTTAGAGATGTTTTGCCTTATCCTTTAAAGTGTTTTCATCCTTGTCCACTGGAATAAATAGTGCCCACAAGTGCCAGATCTAACAAATTTCCATTACTTTCTGTTCAGTGCAAAGCAAACTAATTTCAATATATTTGATTGAGTCAATTAAACAAATCAATATCTTTGACTGCTTAGTTCAACCCCATTTCCTTGCCCTTAAAACCTACTGTCATGTTTTAGCCATTGGAAATGCTGTGGAACTCAAAAGGTTGCCTGTTGAGAATTCCAGTACACTTACCTTATGGAATCTGTTTGACACAAATCCTTTATCTCAGGAGTTACACAGGCCATTAGGTCAAGCTGAATGTGTTTTTTTTTATCATACTGCATCTGTTTATTTTGATCTAATTTAAACATTTTAAAAAGACAATATGTAAAGTCATTCAACACATATTTAACTAGACAGCAGATGCATGTGGGAGCTACCTGTAATTTGTGGTAAAGTTTCTTGAAGGAAGAGATGGGAAATATGGCTATGTGAATTAGGCCCTGTTAGACTTTGGGCTTATTCTTGGCTTGGATTTCTATAGCACTGAAACATTGGTAAAAACGTATCACACTGTGTGGATCAAATCTCTACTTGACAAAGGCTACAATTCTATGTATGCTAACTTGGGAGTATGTTCTACTTGGGAGTATGTTCTACTGAACTCAATAGGTTTTACTTCAGAGTAGACCTGCTTGGGATTGCCAGCTTTTTCAGATACACAATGAACAATCAGCCTGTCACTGATGAGCAGCAGCCGAGAAGAATGTTGCAGTGCTGCCCTTGTGCAAGGTCTCTAGTAGCCTATGCAGGGACAAATCCATGTGCTCAAGATGCAGAAAGACTTTTGTGGCAACCTATTAAAGATGTTTTATGCCAGTATTAGTCATACATGGTGGTAACTGATGAATGATAAGTTCCCCGTCTCCTTTACTACTGCTCTGGGGGAGTGGTCTTTAAGTGTAGTGTGAACTTATATGAACCATGAAGTTATCAAACCAATGATTGTTAAATCTCATTGGTAACACATGAAAAACAGAAACACTACTGGATAGTGCTATCTGTACAGTTGCTCCTCTCTTCCTCTCAAAAAGGTTTCTAATCACCACTGCTGTTCATCTTACTTGGAGGTATAACGCTTGCTATTTTCTGCTCTACAATATAACATGAACAAAGAAAACAACAAAAGTAACATAGACACTTCTTGTTCATCATCAATGTTTTGGGTTACATATATTACAGGTCCGCAGGAATCTCTCTGTCTCCAGTTCAAACTCAGAGCAATAAACTGGTAAAGATCTGGGTTCTGATACATAAATGCAAGCAGCTTTGTCTAACCCAAAGATGGAGCTATTGAAAGAGCAACTGTCTTAATTTACCTTTGTGTATGAAAGCACACTCTTTACATTCTTCATACTTTGGCAAATCTTCACTCTCACTGTCAGATATTACAATCTACAATATAAAATTCCGTATTTTAAAAAGGGCACTTTTCTTTTTTAAAATTGGATATATACACATTTCTGGCATTGTTTGGGTTTGCATGGTTGGCCTCAGAGCAATCTCTTCATCCTTTTTAGCCAGTGCCTTGTGCACCTCTTACAGTACATTTTTATTTATGTTATTTATAGTCCGCCTTTCTCACTGAGATTTAAAGCAGACTACACAGTGTAAATCAATACAATGAACAGGATCGAACATCTAATAAACAATTATAAATGGTTAGGATTGCAGAAATATGAAACAGAGCTGGAACGAAGTGAAATATTAACATGACGAGAGCCGAGTTCAGACGGGCAGTTTGCCCCAAGACAGGCACGTTTCAGTAATGTTTCACAAATGGATTAAAGGGGCCGTTCACATAGGCACATCTGTCCAGTGTTCCCCAGCTATACTCAACCTGTCTTGTAACGCTTCCCTCCCAAATTTAAAAGATACCTGGTGAAAGTGGTAGCAAACCCTGGAAAGTGTGACCATCCCGCATATATCCCACTTCAGGGACTTGGGAATGTTAAACGCTAAGACCTGGGAACAACCCGCGTTCATAATGTGCACCAGCTGTTCTCGCAGGGATGAGCATAAGCACCCATGTGCAATATGTGCTGAAGCACACAACTGCACACCCAAGCCCGTGGGATGCTTCCGCCTCGCGGCGTTAAAGCTCTGGCCAGGCAGCCTCCAGGGAGACGGCAAAATGGCAGGTAGGCAAAGGAGCATCCTGGAAAAGGGCAGAGACCTTGGACCTATTGGCAGTGTGCGGAGAGCAGCCAGTGCAGGAGGCCCTGCGTGAGAGTCACAGGAACAGGGAGACATTTGAGCAGATTGCTGAAGAAATGGCCACCCTCGGCCACAGGTGTTCTGCTGAGGAGTGCCGCTCCAAGACCAAAGCCATGTGGCTGCAGTACAGGCGGACACTGGCGCACAACAGCACCTCAGGGAATGATAGGACATCATGTCCTTACTTTACAGAGCTGGACAGAATCCTCCAGGGGGATGGCAGTGTCAAGTCTAGGAGGGTTCACAACAGCTTCCTCCTGCAGACCTGGCCATCCACCAGCAGCTCGCAGGAGACTGCAGAGAGCCAATCTGCATCCCCACAGGGAGAGTTCTGGCTGACCCTGGGGCCAGAGGAGGAGGAGGAGCAAGTACCAGAGGTGCTAGTCCTGGGTAAGTGGGGAGTACTCAGCACAGGCCCCTGCCCACCCAGGAGCTGTGACACCCACATCCCATGACACAGCTCCAATGTGTGGCTGTCAGTGACGGGGGTGGAGTGCCTGAAGTGCTTCAGGAACCCTTCCCCAGTGTGCCACAGCAGCCACAGGGGACCCACAATTGCACGGGTCCCTGAGCACAGTCAACCCATGGCATGGCCACCCCGCCCTGGGCATGTCCCCCATTGCAGAGGTCCCCGTCCGACAGTCGTATGGCGCATGGGTGGGTGTACACACTTCCGCTGGCCAAGAGGACATGGAGAGGCCAGCACTCAGCTCAGGCGGTGGCAAAACCTGGTGTGTAGGAGGCCCGCTCCCATCAGGTAGACAGAATGGTTACCCACAGAGGTGACAGTGGCCACAGCAGGGTGGGTCGCAGGCAGACTTCTGCAACCTTCCCCATGTAGACACTGTGGAGCTCACACAAGAGGAGAGGACGGACCCTGGAAATGATGACGAGACCATGATGGAGGAGCCTCAGCCAGGTAAGGAAAGTGACCCTGGCGAGTCAGTGGTGAGCTCAAATGGGGAACATGGCAACCTTGGCAACCAGGGGTCGCAGCAGCTGGCCCCCAGAGCCGTGGCTCTGAGGAGGGTTTGCATCGTCACAGGCTGGTGTGCCATGGGGCTGACACCCAATGGGGCACGCTGGCTCATCAGTGCAGTCATGATGGCTGAAGGTCTCCTGTCCTCTCTCCGCAGATGTGCCATCCAGGGCCGTACTCGCACAGCTGTCACCAAACTCTCGTATGGCTGTCATCAGATCAAGAAGGCAGTGGGTCTTAGCCCTGCAGAGGGTGGGCAAGAGCCTCCTGGAGCAGTCAGGACGGAACCATGAGGCCATGCTGGTGAATGCCCAGCGGGAGCACGAGGACTACCTGGAGCAGATGAGCCGCTCATGGGAGAAGGAGTGAGAGTCCACAGTGGCCATGCGTGACATAATGCGTTTGACGCTCAACACCCTGACCCACATAGCTGCATCCTTGGCACAACCACGTGCTGTGGACCCAGGCCCAGGATGCCAGTGTACCGGGGAGGCCCCAAGGTAGCGGTCAGGGGTTGGGAGAGCTGCCTGCTGTGGCTGCAGTGGCGCTCTGAGGAGAATGGCACCGCGGCAGAGTGGGAGACCATGCTCCTATAACAGGGCCCCCCACTCACCACCGAGCTGAGGCCCTGGCCAGTCTGTTCACTGTAGTGCCATGGGCATCATCATCATCATCATCATTATTATTATTATTAATTTGATTTATATGCCGCCCTTCCACAAGGGCTCAGGGCGGCGAACAAGGGCGACAATGCCATACAACCAGATAAAACATAAAACAACCATGAATAAATAACCATAAAACTCCATGGGGTGCGCCCGATGTGTGGCTGCAGCCCCCTCGCCCCACACAGAGTCAGGACCCAGGCCACCATGCACCCCTGAAAGAAGGGCACCAAGCAAGATGAAGTCTTTGCCAAAAAACATTTATTTCACAACCAACTGTGGTGTGGGGAAAACTGGGTAAATAAACATAATTGCATGTCCATGGCTCGCTGTGTCAGTCCCTTCTTTGGGGGCACAGTGAGGGCCCAGGAACAGCAAGGACACGCGTGGGCATCTGGACCCCTGGGCAGCCCCCCCTCAACCATCCTGGCTGCAGTCGGTGCGCAGGGCCTCGGTGTCCATGCCCTCTGTCCTGGGGGGTTGCCCCTGAGCCATGCGAAGGCTGTTGATCTCCCTCCTCATGCGCCGCATGGCATCCTGCTGGATGGTGAGGAGGTGGACCGTGCGCTGGACTGTCAGGGCAAGGCAAACATGACACAGGTCAGCCACCTTGCCTCGCCATGGGTCCCCCCCAGACACCCCTGTGTGGACTCTTGGGTCCTGGAACCTGCCCACTACCCAGAACCCACTGCCAGTGGCCACCATGGCCAGACCCCCCATGAAGGGGGCCTGACATGCTGCTGTGGCAGACTCACATCGGCGCTCAGCTTGCTCCTCGTGGGCTGCCAGACGTGCCGCCAGTGAAGCTAGGGTGGGTGTGTCAGCGGCCACCTGCCTTTGTTGGTCGCCAGCGGGCCTGGGTTCCTGACCTCCTGAAAGTTCATGGGTGGGCCTATGTAAGTGATGGCAGTCCAGTGGGACACCATCACGGACCACTGACATGTGTACCTACCAGTATCTGAGGCTGACTGGGAGCCCTCCATGACAGACACCTCCGAGGCACTGGTCCCCTCCTTCCCCACCGTGGCCACATCTGGAAAACAGGCCCCTGGACATCACACACAGAGACCAACACACACGGCCAGCACGGGCAAGATCCCATATTGGGCGCAGCCCTGCAGCCAGCAGCCCCGTGTCCAGGGCGCCAGGTGCGTGACCAGGCCAGCAACCTGGTTGGGCTGCAGCTCAGGCTGTCGCCTCAGCGGGGGACAAGCAAAGAGTGCCTGCGGCTGGCCGCCAGCACACCCCCAGGCCCCCCTCCCCACAATCCAGGCCAACTTGACACCACAGTGAGTGGCAAGTGTGGCCACCGGCCAACTCCTTATGCATGACTACTCGCTCCCAGGGCCCTGAAAGCATGGCCCCCATGAGGGGGCGGCCACTGCATGGGACTCAACAGCGTCAGTGGCCTCCGGGGTGGTGCTGACAACAACCGCCCCCATCTCCAGAGCAGGTCATAAGAACATAAGAACATAAGAGAAGCCAATGTTGAATCAGGCCAATGGCCCATCTAGTCCAACACTCTGTCACACAGCGGCCAAAATATACCAGGTGCCATCCGGAGGTCCAGCAGTGGGGCCAGGACACCAGAAGCCCTCCCACTGCTGCCCCCTCCAGCACCAAGAATAGAGTGCATCACCTGCCCCAGACTGAGAGTTCCCATTCTATACCCTGTGGCTAATAGCCACTGGTGGACTTCTGCTCCATATGTTTATCTAATTTCCTCTTGAAACTGTCCATGCTTGCAGCTGCCACGACCTCCTGTGGCAGTGAATTCCATATGTTAATCACTCTTTGGGTGAAGAAGTATTTCCTTTTATCTGTTCTAACCCGACTGCTCAGCAATTTCATAGAGTGCCCACGAGTTCTTGTATTGTGAGAAAGGGAGAAAAGTACTTCTTTCTCAACCTGCTCAATCCCATTCATAATCTTATAAACCTCGATCATGTCACCCCTCAGCCGTCGTTTCTCCAAGCTAAAGAGCCCCAAGCATTTTAACCTTTCTTCATAGGGAAGGTGTTCCAACCCTTTTATCATTCTAGTTGCCCTTCTCTGCACTTTTTCCATTGACTCAAGGGGGGAAAGGAGAGCTGTTAGTGCTGGCCCTTGGCCAGCCCTGGTGCCTGGCCCTGCCCAGCACCCACCGTGGACCACCGCATGCACTGAGTGTCCACCCTTGCCCCTGCCACTCCAGGCGCAAGGTGGCGACATGATGTGCTGGGTGGCCCAGAGGGTGGGCGTGGTTGGCCGCCGTGCTCTGGATCTCACTGCCACAGCCCCTGCAGAACTCAGGACAGGGTGTCTGGGGCCCATGCTCCAGGAACCACCCACGTTGCCCCAACGCTGGCCACCAGCCACCTGACCTATCTCCAGATGGTCCAGCAACGGTCTCACCCTTGGATGAGCTCTGGGACGCAGGCGCCTCGGCTGGCCTCTTGTGTCTTCGCTGATGGGGACGGGAACCTGCCAGGGGGAGATAGGAATGCCTGGGCTGGGCGAAGGAGCTCCAGTGTGCGTTGGCCATGGCCGCTAACCTGCTGGCCTAGGCAGCCAGGTGGCAGGGGGCCCATGTGGGGGGCTGGCAGCATTGCCCATCTGTCATGGCCATAGCCACCTACTGAGCCCACAGCTTGCCACAGGAGGCCCCCACTCCCACTGGTCTGGCTGACCTCTGGGACAGCCATCCAGCCTCCCTTACCCACACATGCTGGCCCCTCTGACATGTTGGACATCTGTTGAGGGGGTGGAGGGAACAGCAGGGATGCTTGGTGTGGTGGCCAATGGGCCTGGGGTGCCTGGGATCACTTGTCCCAAGAGGGGTCCTGGCACCCCTATCCAGGGCGCGAACCACGGCTGCAGGTACCTTATGGGCCTCCACCCTGGGGTCGATCATTCAGGAAGGCCACGAGCATGCTGGCACAGTGGCCCTGGCCACCACTCCTCCACCCCACAGTACCTGGGGCCAGAGCAGTTCCCCCCGCCATGTTGGGACCAGCTGGATGCAGGACCACCGTGGCAGTGTCAGGCCAAGGTGTCTGCGTGTGGGGATGCTCGGCCATCTCCCTGCCCATATGTGCTGTGGCTCCACCCCTGCAGTGGATGGCTAGAGCGGTTGTTGGCCTAGGAGTCCACGCCCTCCCAAAGGAGGCATTGGTCTGGAGTGGAAACCAGGATCATGGTGGGCGTGAAGGGAAATCCCATGGAAGACAGTGGAGACACAGAAGGGGAGGGGCTGACACATTCCCTGTCTGAGGCATGACACTGGTAGTTGACTGCTGGCTGAGAAGGCCACCCTCACACCTGTCTACCATGGCAGGGTCCGATGCAGTGCTCTACATCATGCAGATACTGCGAGGGGGGCATGTGCCCTTGAGACAATGGCAAGGCTGGCGAGGTGCCATGGCAGGATGACTGAAAGGCCCCTGCTCAACAGCCAGCTTGCCTCTTCTGGCCATCTGTCCAGTTGTCCAGGCCCCCGCCACCCCTCCATGTGAGGTGGTGGTGGCCCAGACCTCCCCACACAGGTATCCCATAATCTCGTCAGCACAGGCCCCTGCTCAGCCATGACCCACACACGGGGAGCCGCAGGGGACAAAGGTGTGCCATGGATCCCAACTCCCAGTCCATGCCTGAAACATTCTCCTTAGCCTGTGCCGACAGCTGCCAACCTGATGTGCACGCCATGTGGCCATGGAGAAAGAACAGAAGAACAGTAGAGAAGCCAATGCCGGATCAGTCCAATGGGCCATCTTGTCCAACACCCCATCACAAAGTGGCCAAAAATCCTAGGTGCCATCTGGAGGTTCAGCAGTGAGGCCTGTCAGCATAATGTATATATGTAGCTGGCAAGATTGTCAGTAGTCAGAATAGATCAGTTCCATCTACTTGACAGATGTAGCTAGTCAGGTGATAAATGTTGCATCAGCCAGGCAGCCTGACTCAGCATATTCTGCTAATTAGACAAAGTGTCTAGTGATTGGCTGGCACTGTGTATATATGTGTTTAGTGTCCAGCAGCTCTCTCTCTCCCAGAGAGACTGGTTGCAGCGCAGCACTTTGTCCTTCTGTGTAATAAAATTGTAAGTAAGCTCCAGCTCTGTAAATAAATCTGTACATAGCTTTCAGCTCACGGCTCTGCATTCATTCTTTACGGTGGCGCGCACCCGCTACCGACAGGGTTATGGGCCCAGCCTGAGCTGTTAGCGGGCTAGTACAGTAGCAGAGTGAAGCTGAGTGAAGCTGTGGAGAATCAGTTCCTGAAGGAGCAGTGATTTCTCTGGAAGCAGTTTTCAGCACAACGTGGAGCTAGCCAGCATTTCTGCAGAGGACGAGAAACCTCTGTCCAGCTTGGTGAAGGCAGAGGCGTCGGAGGAGGCAGACCAGTCTGTGGAGCAGCTGTTGCCAAGGTCGTTTTGGCGTGGAAGGAGAAGTGAGTACGAGATGGCTCTTTCCTCAACTACACTGTTAGTGGATAAGCTAACAGACTCTAATTATGCTGTGTGGTCTATCCGGCTGAAGCATTTACTTAAAAGGAGGGTCTGTGGACTTGTGTCAGTTCCCCTCCAGCCGCTCCTGACGAGGACGAAAAGGAGCAAGATGAGCGTGCCTTGGCTCATATCGTGCTGAGCTTATCAGACTCTCAATTACTGCATGTTTCTACTTTAGAAACGGCCAAGCTTGCGTGGGAGGCTTTGGCAAACATTCACGTTCAGAAATCAGCCTCTTCAATTATAGCACTCACCAGGAAGCTCTATCGCACTGTGCTCTGCCAGGGGCAGCGTGTCAGAAGTCATGTTGATGCTTTGACTGAGTGTTTCCAGGCTCTTGCAGCACGAGGTAAAGACTTTTCTGAGCTTGACAGAATATATGTTCTTTTGTCATCTTTGCCTGACAAGTACAATGCATTAATCTCATCGTTGGAGAGTTATAAGCCTGAGGAATTAAGATGGGATTCAATCGTGGGTCGCCTGCTTGATGAGGAAGCACGTTGGAATGCAAAACCCAGTTTTGGAGCTGCAGCAGCCTCCTGTTTCCGGTCAGAGGAGTCAGCGTCTGTTGGCAGTGTTTCCAGCTCTGGAATGTGTCCGGGCAAGCCACCTTTTGCAGTTTCCAGGAAGAAGCGTTGTTTTAAGTGCGGCTCGGAAAAACACATAGCTCGTTTCTGCCCCAAGCGGGAGCAGTCTCGCCAGAAATCATCTGTTCAACAGTCTACTGAGCAGCGTACTCCAGCCTCATTTTCAAGTTCTGTCCAGAAGAATCGCCTTACTTTGGTGACAGTTGGGAAGGGGCTAGGCTGTGTAAAATATTTGCTTGATTCAGGAGCTAGTAAAACTGTTGTGAAAGACAGGCATTTGCTGACCAGTGAAACTGCTGCAGAGGTAAGCTCTGTCTGTCTAGCTGATGGCAGAGAAGCCTCTGTAATTTGTAAAGGCAGCGTGTTTATTCCAGAATTGAATTGTGAGATAAAAACGCACTCTGTGTCCCAAGTTTGGAAAATAGTTTACTTAGTATACAATCACTCACTGAGAAAGGGTTCAAGGTAATTTTTGAAAATGATGAATGCCTTTTATGTGAGGGTGATGTCATAATGGCTCGGGGCAAGCTGCAAGATGGTGTTTATGTGCTTAGCAGTGAATGTGTGCAGGCACAGTCAGTTATCCAGAATGTTAACCCTCTGCATTCTAACTGTTCTCATCTTTTCCATAGAAGGTTTGCACATACCAGCTTCCATACTTTGGGCAAAACTTTTGATTGTTTGGGCAAAACTGATGTGTCTCCCTGTGACAATTTTCTTGATTGCTCTATTTGCAAGCAATCCAAGTCCCAGGCTCACCCGGTTGCCAAGGTGAGCAGTAGAGTCTCTGAGGAGCCTCTTGAGCTTGTTCATGGGGATGTAATTGGTCCACTGCCCCCACAGTTTCTGGGTGTTGTTTCTGTTTGGTCTTGGTGGACGACCATTCATATTATGGTTGGGTTTTTCCCTTAAAGCACAAGTCACAAGTGTGTGCAACAATTAAATACTGGGCTGCTAATGTGGAGAAGCAATTACAATGTCCTCTTCGTGCCTTTCAATCTGATATGGGTGGGGAGTTTCTGAGTGAAAGTCTCCTTCAGTTTTTCCAGTCACATGGGATTGTACATAGGCGGACAAATGTGGCACAGCCCAGAGAGAATGGCATAGCAGAGCGTAGAAATGGTGTGTTGCAGACCATGGTCCATTCAGTACTTACTGATGCCAAGTTACCTTTTTCTTTTTGGGGAGAAGCAATTAAATATTGCCAGTATACTTTAAACCGTCTCTGGACAAAATCCATTGATCAAATCCCCTACACCGTTCTGTTTGGCACAGAGCCCAGCATAGATCATTTAAGAATTTTTGGTGCAAAGGCATGGGTAAATGTTCCTTTAAGCAAGAGGCGAAAGGGACAGAAAAGGGCTCAACTTCTAACTTTTGTTGGGTATCAGAGTGGCATGAAAGCCTACCGGTTTGCCACTAAGGATAATGCTGTGGTTTTCAGTCGCTCAGCAAATTTTTGTGAACATAAAAACTGGGCTGATATTCATGATAATGACTTGCCTTCGCAGGTAATTTTTCCTGTTGCTGGTGCTGAGCAGAGTGCTCAAGGTCGAGCTGAAACTAACTCAAAGAAGCTTTCTCCTACCAGGTCTTTATCTGAAGCTGATAAGACGGAACAGCAGCCAGCAAGCAGCCAGCAGTCGCAGCTGCGTGTGTCTACCAGGAGCAACAAAGGCGTTCCGCCCCAACGTTATGGAATTAATCATGTTTATATTCCTAACACTGTTGATGATGTTTTTGCTTTGCAAGGGGCCGAGCGGGAAGCGTGGCTTGAAGCCATGAAGGCAGAACATGCCTCTTTGCAGAATTATAAAGTGTGTTCTCCTGCACAGTTGCCAGAGGGCAAGAAAGCTTTGGGCTGTCGCTGGTTATTTAAGGTTAAATCAACCAAGGATGGATCTTTAACTTATAAAGCTAGACTTGTCGCAAAAGGCTACACCCAGGTTGAAGGTCAAGATTATGATGCTTGTTTCTCTTCTACCGTGAAGATGGAAAGTGTAAAGACAGCATTGGCTTTAGCTTCTAAACTTAATATGAGTGTTACACATTTTGATTTTGACACAGCGTATTTAAATGCTGATCTCAAGGATGAGCTGTACATGCAGCAAATACCAGGGTTTGAATTTGCTGATCCAAACTTAGTTCTGCGTTTACATAAAGGCCTCTATGGTCTCAAACAGAGCGCTTTTCTTTGGCAGGACTGTTTGTACAATGCACTGACGCAGCTAGGATTCAAACAGAGTGTTGCTGATCCTTGCTTGTATAGCATATCTGTAGATGATAAGCTTTGCTTGGTCTTAGTTTTTGTCGATGATCTCCTATTTCTGCATCTTACAAACAAGCAGCTTTCGTGGTTTAAAAGCACTGTGCAACAATTGTTTAAAATAAAAGATTTGGGGTCTGTGAAAAACTATTTGGGCATAACAGTGCAGAGAAATGCTCAAGGGATGTTTGAGCTGAGTCAAGCAGACAAAATACAGGCATTGCTAGATAAATTTAAAATGAGTGAATGCAACATTGTTGGAACTCCAATGTCCACTGATTTTTGTAAGCCTGTAAATAGCCCAGAGTTCGCTGACAAGCAATTGTATCAGTCATTGGTGGGATCTTTGTTATATTTGAGTTGCTGTACTCGCCCTGATATATGCACTGCTGTACATTGGCTAACCCAAAAGTCTTCCTCTCCCACAGATCATGACTGGCAAGCTGCTAAGAGAGTTCTACGTTTTCTAAAAGGGTCAATAAATAAAAAACTTGTTCTGGATGTGTCCAGCACTCAGCAGCTGTTTGCATACTGTGATGCCAGTTGGGGGAGAGATCTGATGGCAGATCTACCACAGGGTATGCAATATGTGTATATGGCGCACTGGTATGTTGGAAAACAATCCGCCAAAATCATATTTCAGCCAGCTCTTGTGAGGCGGAATATTCATCGATAAATGAGTGTGTGTTACAGATGGAATGGTTTATGCATCTGTTAAAAAGCTTTGATATAAATTGTCTTTTGCCTGTTAAACTTTTTGTGACAGCAGTTCAGCTAGGCAACTTGCTACAGGCCAACAGGTACGCTTCAGAAGCAAGCATGTGGTTGTGCGTTACCAAAATGTAAGAGATGCTGTTCAGAGAAAATTTGTATCCATTGAACCGTGCACCTCTGAATCAAATGTTGCCGACATCTTTACTAAGAATTTATGTAAAGAAAAATTTGCTTATTTAAGTGGAATGCTTGGTCTGACTGTCTGAAATCTTGAGAGGCGTGTCAGCATAATGTATATATGTAGCTGGCAAGATTGTCAGTAGTCAGAATAGATCAGTTCCATCTACTTGACAGATGTAGCTAGTCAGGTGATAAATGTTGCATCAGCCAGGCAGCCTGACTCAGCATATTCTGCTAATTAGACAAAGTGTCTAGTGATTGGCTGGCACTGTGTATATATGTGTTTAGTGTCCAGCAGCTCTCTCTCTCCCAGAGAGACTGGTTGCAGCGCAGCACTTTGTCCTTCTGTGTAATAAAATTGTAAGTAAGCTCCAGCTCTGTAAATAAATCTGTACATAGCTTTCAGCTCACGGCTCTGCATTCATTCTTTACGGTGGCGCGCACCCGCTACCGACAAGGCCATAATACTGGAAGCCCTCCCACTGTGCCCCCCCCCAGCACCAAGAATACAGAGCATCACTTGCCCCAGAGTCCCTATCCATACCTTGTGGCTAATAGCCACAGAGGAACCTCTGCTCCATATGTGTCTCTAATTCCCTCTAGAAGCCGTCCAGACTTGCAGCCGCCACTCCGCTCCCCCAGTGTCACTGAATTCCATGTTCATTAGTCTTTGGGTAGAGAAGAAGTTCCTGTTACCCCTTCTAACCTAATTGCTCAGCAATGTCATGGGGCAGCCACGACCTCCTGTTTAGTGAGGCAAGGAGGAAAGTGCCTCTTTCCCTACCTGCTGTAACCCAGGCTTACTGTTGGTATTCAACCTTGCACATACCCCGGCCGTCATTTCTTCCAGCTATAGAGCCCCAAGAGCCTCAACCCATCCTCACAGCGATAGTTCTTCAACCTTTGTAGCATTCCAGAAGCACGCAACTTACCAGGGACACGTCGGTGCCTCCACGAGGGCCATCCTCCCTGCTCCTACAAGGTACACAGAAGCCCCAAACGGGGGGGGGGCACTCTCCATGGGGTGGGATGCTGTCCCAGTCTTCCAGGGCCTCAAAGAACTCGGCCTTCTCGTTTAAATTTTGCTCGGCACCGGACTGCCGAGCGAGGGTACCCTGCCTGGGTTAGCACCTCCACGACTCTGCCGAAGAGGCCCAGGGTCTCTAAATGGGTGCTGGCCATGACCCTCTGCCCGCCTTCCAGATCGTGCAAGGCCCCGAGGAGCTCCACCTCGTTGTCCATCCAGTATACCCCAAGCCGCGGTGGCTCCGTTTTGGAACGTTGCACAATTGGGCTGGAATGCAACGTCGATACCTCAGACCCCTACTGGCATTTGTGCAGACAGCAGGGCCAGGAGTGGTCCATGGATGGCCAGACCTAGCTCTGGAGGGCTTGTTAGCAGGCAGGCCCCCTGCAGGGCTGCCTGCTCTATGTTTGTGCAATAGGCACTGGAGCCCATGGCCCATGCAGCCCAGTAGCTAAGAAGTCTTGATGGGAGGGGGAAGCAATGTTTTCCTCAGGAGGCCTCCCACTATATGTCTGGCCAGTGCTGCCATGCTCATACTCCTACTCAGAAATAATTCCTCCATTAGGAAAGACACCGTCAGACATTTCTCAGCCAGTTGGACATCTGTATTGCTTTACAGCCTTTCTCCTCATAAATTGAATTTGTTATTCTGTGTCACTCTGCATGTCTTGTTCATTGCTGTAGGTGGGAGATTTTGGCAGGGATGTCACCTGGGATCTATCCCACAGGGTAGAAGGAAACCCTCTGAAGCTGCCCTTTGCAACAGTACTCTAGAGATCAGCTGTCAATGCAGCATTTTGCCAATCCTATCTATGAGTCAGGGTTGCCTTAAGAGCCTGAATCCTGGATTTCCACATGCCACCCAAAGGAAGCAGCCCATTACCCAAACACCTTGAGGCCTGAGACAGTTGCTGAACTGATTGCTGCTTAACGAGGTGAAAATTGGATGTGCTAAAAGGAAGGGCAGGATTGACCTTCGGAAACAATGGAAAACACTTGCAGGATCATTGGAAATCATGGGAGCCAGGAATTGCCGCTGATTTGCATGGGCTCCATTGAACTCCATTGCAGCTTGGGAAGAGCTAGGAAGTGAATGCAGAATGGATTTCCCATTACGGTCTCTGGGCCCACATAGACTACTCTGAGACTGGAAGGAGAGGCCCAAGCTTGGAATGACAGCCTGCAGGAGCGACAGCAGTGTTCTGGGACTGGGATAAGAGGCCCCAGAGTGGACTGACAGCCACCACCTACCAGGGGGTGGCAGCACTGTTCTGTGACTAGAATGGCAGGCCCCAGATTGGAAGCTGATCCACATTCCACCAGCCACCCATGCCCACTGACCCCCAGTGGAATACTGGCCAGCCCACACACTAGGCCATGCATGGTGGCCTGCCCTCCACGTGGTCTGGGTGTAAGGATCTTGCCCATTTGCAGGATGACATCTGCAAAAGGCCCTACTCAGGTCAGTGAAGTGGCCTGGTGGAGGACAGGGGGAAATGTATCTTGCTGATAACTGAAAACTTGGCTTCAAATGAAACTCACTATAATTCAGAGATATTAGTGTAAATATACTAGAATATGTCTTCCTAGTAAGTAAAGCCAAATGCATTTGTATTCTGAGGTAAGTCAAGTGAAGTTCTCAATCCCATTCTTGCTGCTCAATTGCTTTAAAAAACCCTTGTACTCATATCCACCCCATGTGGCCATTCTTCCAAGCTAATTTCCCTAACCTTAACCTTTCCTTCTATAGAGGACACACTCTTGGGAAGTATTATTTGTTACCAGGACAACTGCAGATTACCAGGAAGCACAGCTTTCTCTATGGAAGGCTGCTATGTCACACAGCTTTATATGGGTATATTAAAAGCATCTTTTACATTCCTTCAAAAGCATTAATCAAAAAGAGGGCTCACTGGGGCATGGAGGATGTTCATAGAGGTGGCTTGATGGCCTGCCTCTGCCTCCTGGCCTTGGCATTCTTTGGAGGTCTCCCATCCAAGTGCTTGCCAGGGTTGGCCCTGCTTAGCTTCCAAGATCTAACAAGAACAGGTTTGCCTGGGCTATCCAGGTCAGGGCCTTACCCTTACTCTTGATACTTCCTCCTAATCTATAACCAATCAAAAATTGCACTTCTAGTGGGAGCTCTTTGCTCAAATAACATGACAATTTCCTGGGCTGGATTACGTAACCGAAAACAGCAAAAGATTTTCTATCATGTTTTCATTTCAAATTGTCTCTTTGAAGCCTCAGCAACATTGATTTTAATTTCTTGTTATTGCCCTCGATGGCCTAAACTAATCTCATATGAGTCTCAGGTGTTTGTTTGAATTACTTTCTGGGAGCCTTTTTCTTTGCTTCCTCACTGATTTTTCTCATTATGTTACTTGTTATCACCACAGCCTCCTCCCAGAGTAATCGTAAAACGTAACATCTGACATATGTTAGTGCAATCTCGCTTGTTGGCATTCCTTATTGTCTTGGATCAGCCACCTGCCATTTACAGTAAGTGGAAGGAACATAATTAACTTAGAACAGTGAACCTTTTTAGACATGTGCTAATTATACCTGAATAATATACAGTTTACGGACTGCTTTTTTCCCTACTTTTTTAGTACCACAGTGTATTTTGGCCAAACCAACATGGCAAAGTGGATGACCCAGAGGTAATTAAGGAAATCATTATTTCAAAGCAGGGCTCTAAAAGAAGCTAGCAGAATATTAGGGACCTGAAGTAATTTAATCCACATTGGGTGCGGTCAGATGGCATACTGGGAGCAGTTTAAATTGCTCCAGTCCTGATGCATTCTTTTTTAACCTGGAGAATCGGGATCACACTCACTTCCTTGTTCCAGATCGCTATGCATCCACATCGCTCCCCACCGTCCACATGCGGGAGCGTGTGTCGGTGTTTTTTCCCCCCTATCAGTTTGAGCATGCGCACAAGTGGTCATCTGTAGAACTAACATTTTCGTGCATGCGCAGAACAGCGATTTCCACACTTCCCTTTAAACTTTTACCCCGAAACTGGCCTCCGTGAGATCCCAAACTCATCTAAACGCTAAAACTAGGCACCGTTTAAACTTTGGTTTTATTAACTTAGGAGCGGTGCTCTGCCTATGCGCACACCACCGAGGCATGAGAAAACGGCAGACGAAAAGTGGAAGCCTCGGGCTTCCATGGCAGCTTTCCAGAGGGGAGGGGGTTGAAGCACCCGGAAGTGGCTCGACACTGCAGGAGTGATCAGACATCAGAAAAGTGTGGCTAGAACCGGAGAACCAGGAAAACACCACTTGGGGACCTGGTATCAAAATACTCCATTTTAAAGGGGGTTTGATCCGGAAAGTGACGGCTGGGGACGGTGCGCAGATGTTGGGTGTGTGAACGTGCACATAAAATCTATTACTGAAACGTGCCAAAAGTGGTTCAAACAGAGCATCTGAACGCACCCATTGATGCTACATTTTTGTAATTATTTTTGTAACAATGTATTAAAGACAGGCAGGTGCCCTTTCTTTTTAAAAAACTGTCTCCAACTGTACAAGAATATTGTTTAAGAAGCAGATATTACTAAGGAGAGTGGGATTTCATGTGGATTTCAATACACACAGCAGCTCCAGCTGTGGAAGCTGCAGATTTGTTTGTTTAAATTTGGATCTGCCCAAGTCATTTACAAAATGGAGGAAAGAGTGAGCTCAATTTTAACTGCAAAAGTAGTTATGGTCTCTCCCATTTATAGTCCCTGCCCAAGAATCTTTCTCCCAGCCAGGCTTATTTTCAGTTTTGGAGCTTGGCTGAGAGAAAAGTGTATCATTGGAGATGCTTCAAGGAGTTAAGTCACTGGAAATCTATTCCTTCCTTAATATGTGATCAAAGCAGATCTGGGTTTAAACACATGGATTTGCTGATATCAATTTGTGCCTCAGAATCCTACTACCAATGGGCCGTGTTTACATAAAGAAATAACAAACTGTCTCTTACGCATACTGCTTCAGACTCACTATCTGTTTCAATTTTGATGACCTCAGCCTCTTTATTCAATGGTTGCTCATCTTGTACTTCAAATGGTAGCACCTGCATTAGAATTAAAACGATTACAAGTGGTCAAGTGGCTGGCATGACTAAATGCTGAAATGCATGGAATGCTGTTACCTTCCCATCAAAGCGGTACCTATTTATCTACTTGCAATTTCTTGCTTTTGAGCCGCTGGCAGGAGCTGGGGCCAGAGACGGGAGCTCGGTCCATCACGCAGCACTAAGGTTTTGAACTGCCAAACTACAGACCTTCCGGTCTGCAGCTCAGTGTCTTAACCTCTGAGCTATGGCGGCCCCGATCTCTAAAAGAAGGAATAGTTTTCTTCAAGGTATCTATTCCTTCCTTAATATGTGCCACCCTGAGCCCGTCTGCGGGGAGGGCAGGATATAAATATAATAAATAAATAAATGAAATATCTTACTTAATTTGAACAGTATAGCAGCTGAATTATTAACAGACTACGTTATCATAGAAGCAATTGTGAGGACCCCACCCCCTCTTTCAGCCGAGACCCCCTTGGATAGTAGGGTTCCCCTTTTATTTGGGACTTAGTTGTTTCAACAGGCACCTCATTTAAGAGCCTAAGCGCCAAGTGATCTGAAACTCGGGGAGTCTCATAAAGGCAACTGGGTTCAGCCATGACATTAGAAAATCTCAGGAAAGAAGATGAAGGGTGTGGTAGAATTAAAAACTGACTAAATGCAATCCCTACCCCAGCTCTGTGGCATATCTTGTTCAAGAATTAAAAAAACTTCCAATGCTCAGGACATCACCCAATATCCTGACACAACCCAGAGGTGTCTCCCTAGCTCCAAGGCATGCCTAATACAAATATCCCTTGCTCCAAGGGATACTTCATCAAGGCAATGTGAACCATTTCCAACTATAGACAGTTGGGCAACCCTACAATATTGCTAATCCAATCCAGTCATTGATAAATGAAGCCTAACATCTGAGCCATCAAGACGAGATTTAAAGCCATCACTCATGCTTGGTTCTTTGTCAATATGCTAAAACCATCCAATAATCACTCCCTCCCTGGATTGTCCGGTATTTCCCTAGTAATCTTCTCTCCAAATTTTGACAGCAGTTACCCACAAATCACCCAGTCAAATTCAAGCTCCATATCTTGGATCAATCATGTTCCTGGAAAGTGGGTTCCCATGTACAGCTATGAGACTCTTCCCCATAAACAGACCATTCCAAGTCAGTGGAGAGTGTGTCAGGTTCTTCCACTACCTAGATATTCCTGCAACTGCTTTGCAGGCTTCCATTTTCCTCCTCAATGCTCTGCTCCCTACAACTGCACAAAATGTGAAATATGACATTCAGTACAGGATCTAATCTGCCTGCTCAACATAACAAGAAACATAAGAAAAGAAAACATGACCAAGGACACAGTATTCTCAGTTCAGCACTTTTAAATCCCACAGATATCAGTGGAGGATTAGCATATTTTAAAGTATCTTCTGTTTAAATCAACAGGATTTCAAAATACTTCACTTTGCCTAGATGATGGCCAAAGTTTCTGGTACACACTACTGAAAATAAAGGGATATCACGTTGCTAGTTTTTGCTAAATATTTAGAAAAGCACCAAGTACAAGAGCCAAAAATTTGAGGCTGCTTTATGCATGCTTCTACCTCATGTGTAGTGCCATCCTAATCAGAGATGCACCCAAGTATTTGGTTCCACTGTCCAAAGAATGAGAAAGGAGGGGGAAGCAGCTGAGCTGCTAAAGCATGAAAGTGCAATAAATGGCCCCTGTGCTGCTAGCTAGCACCAGCCAACTGGGAGACATGGCAACTAGGTGGAGCTTTTAAACAGCAACACAGATAACAGACTGCTAGATGTACAAATCCATCTAATGGGTGATGCTTTTTCAGATTTGTTGCTGGCAGCGAGTACTACCCGGAAAGAAGCTGGTACACCTGGCAGTGAGGGAAAGGTGTATCATCACAGGGCAGAGAGTTCGACAGCCGCAGGGATTTTCTGAACTTCTGGAACCTGAGGGAATGGGCTTGAAAGACTGTTTCTTCACTCAGTAAGATATAGCTGGCAAGGACAGACCTTTAGACCATGGCCTATGAGACGCTTCTATGTTTTAAAATCTTGTAACATCAGGCCTGATGAAGAGTCCTAGTAGGCTTAAAAGCGTACACAATGTTTTGTACTAATTTGGTTGGCCCAAGAAAAGGCATTACATGGATTTTGTAATTTTTTAATTCCCTTCTAAGCCCTCTGAAATCGAACTGTCTTGCATCCTTTCCTAAATGCAGCTAATGGAGGCACCATCCATACCTAGTCTGGTAGGTCATACCAGCAGACTGGACTTGCCATAAACAAATCCCATAATTCAGCCATTGTCATACAGACAAGTCCTAACAAAGGGCACTACAAGGACAAGGCTACCTGAGAAATGAAGCTGGTGTATGGAGGTATACAAGAAGAACTGGTCTGATAAGTATGAGGGCTCTAGGCTATGATAAATGGTAACTAAATGTGTGAACTGACTCCATTGAAAAACATTGCTTAATAGTACTAATAGGAAAGGTCTAGCTATTAGATTATGTCCATTCACACATGCAAGTCATTCCTGAATAACTGCAATCATCAAGAAATGATCTTGCATGTGTGAACCTGCTTAGAAGGACACCTAACAACACTCTGCATGACTAGAATCCCTTTTTATCCAAATCCATTCTATGAATTATTCTAATCACAAAATCCAGTTTTTGTCCCATCTTGAAGTCAAATTACATTTCCTACCCTAAAAGCTATTTATCACTCTACCTTATAGCGAACTGAAGACCAGAGATTGTTCTGCGACAGTAAGTTTCAACTTTCACTGCAGGTAGGTACATCAATTCAAGCAACATATTAAACAGTGTTCAGTGAACCGCTCAAAAATGTATGCCGTAAATTAAGGCAAGAATTATTAAACTCCCAAAGTATTGTGAGGTTTACACACTATTTTTGGCACACACTGCAATACAGCTATACTATACCATTGAAATATTGTGATCCTTCCTATCCTCTGGCTTTGAAAAGCAGTGTTTTTCTTCCTGGTGAGGGTGCTGTTTCCTCTGAGAGCGAATCTTTTGCTTTGCAGGTGGCTGCTTTTGAAGGCTTGATTTTTGTACAGGTCTTTTATTTGCACTGTTCTTAATCAAACAACTGCAGGTTGGAGATGGATCTTTGCGAAAAGCTTTCCTCTGGCACACTGTCTTCTCGATGGTTTCATTTTTCTTGAAAGAGAAATCAGCATCACTTTGGGAGCTTTGATAGAATTGTTCCTGTGAGATATTTCTATACCTGTACCTGCCTAGTAGTTTGATTCATGAGAGATATAAACGGTGATTTGCTCAAGGACAAAGCTAAAGCCACCAAGGTTTCTAGAAATAATCTCAGCAGCCAGAGGTTGTCAAATTATTTATTGTGCTGAGTAGCCGTTCAGGCCAGTTCAGGTTTGGTGAGCACTCAACCCTTGGCAAGGGTGAAAGATCAGATCAGAGATATCACATTCTGTTTGTGATATAGTACATGAGGACAGCAAAGTATTCATTGCCCCCTAATTCACATTATGATTCCTTTTCACACTTTCTTCCAACCCTCTATTAGTACTAAGGATCACGTAACACACAGGAAACCAGGATCACCATATCATTAAAAATACCTTAAGAAACAAATGTGTAGACTGTCTGAACTGCATGTTGTTTAATTATATTAGACAAGCAAGAACCAATTGTCAGACCCTGAAGCCAACAAAAATATAAATTTGAGAGTATTTTTTGTTCTCCTGTCCATTTACTCATGCATATCACCTATCATGCATTGTCTGTGTCTATTGAGGTCAGTAACAGTCCCATCCTAGGCAGAGTTGTGTGTGTATTAAATTTCGTCAAATTGCTTCCAACTTAAGGCAACCCTCCAAAACGTCCTGTTATTAACTGCCTTGCTCAAGTCTAAGCAGAGTTAAACCTCTCTAAGTCTACTAAGTCAATTGACTTCACTGTAAATGACAGAACTAGCCTTCAGAGATCCAAATCTCTGTTAAGTGACAGTCGGCTTGCCAAATAATTTTGGATTCTCTGTAAGAGGGAGATAGAGATCCAGCTCAAAAGTAATGACAATATAGTTCTTTGCATATTAATTAGACCCAAAGCAGAAAAATGTCCTGTTCAAGCCACTTCAGACAGGTCTATTTCCATTTATTTACTACATTTTTATCCTGACGTACACCCCCGCAGTGTCTTTACCCACAGCTCCCTCCCAATTTTATTCTCAGAATAAACCTCTGGATTAGGTCAGGCTGAGAGAGGGTAACATTATGCCAGCCAATTGGTGAGAGTCAGTAATGCAAAAGGATTTGGATCTGTCTCCTTGGCCTTTGTGCAAAGATTATGACCACTACACCATGCTGGCTCTCCACACTTCTGCTTACATGAGTTTCTGCAAGTTCTTAAAACATTTGTGGAGTTTCATTTTTTTTTCTTGCATAGAATTCTAGTGATTAAGTGTAAAACAGCCCTTTCTTGAATGGGAGAAACCTTCCACATACAGGTTCCCAATCCCAGGATAGAAAATTCCTGGTAATTTGGGAGTGTAGACTGAGGAATGTGGAGTTTGGGGATAGGAAGGACCTCAGTGGGGTACAATGCCATATAGTCCATCCTCCAAAGCTGCCATTTTCTCCAGGGGAACAGATCCTTGCAGTCTGGAGATCAGCCGTAATCCAGGGAGTCTTTCTGGCCCTGCCTGGTGGTTGGCAATCCTATGCTGAACACCTTTGGATCCAACCCTAGGAGTACCATAAAAATAATAACTATAACTACAACAGCTATCCTATCCAGCAAGTTCCACTTGTTTCTGTGGGACTTACTCCCAAGTAAGTGTGCATGAGACTTCAGTCTATTTACTCACATCTTTAACACGTGTGCTGGCTTCGGTATGCTGGACAACAGTATGTGGTTTTAACAAGTAAAATTTCTGCAAGAAAAAGTGGGTTCAACATTTAAGCACCGGTTTATCAGTTTTTATCAGCTGAAGGATAATCCCATAGTTAAAACAAATGGGGAAAGCTGAAATATGAATGCGTTTGGGAAAGGTCAGTGTCAGTGGTTCATGAATGTAGGGTAACAGGCAACCTTGTTCAATTGGTATCCCTTTGCATTGCCTGCAAAAGATCTGAATGCTATCTTTTGGTATTTTTTGTTGAAGAGGAAAAAGGTAAAATCCTATTAAAAACAATTATTGTTACTCATATGACTAAACATGGCACTTCTCAGTACAGAGAAATCTGAGCTATGTACAAATTTTCCAATACTGTTTTGACAACTAGAGTTGAAACCTAAATTTCCTTTTGCTTTTACCTGTCAAATGAAAATACATTTTTGCCTCAATAGTGTACATGGAAGTGTATGAAAAATGAAGAGTAGAATGTCCCATGTTTTTTCCTTGTGTACAAGGACATGCTGAGTCTATTCACTGTCCAGAACTTTGGGAATAGGATGAAAGACACATCTCAATTTTCTCCTTGCAATCCTTGCTTTGAAAGGGCTGTAGCAAATGAAAATACTTTACTACAATGTGTACAGGGTATCTGCACAGTTAGAGACATGCAGTGTGGATTAAAATAGAAGACACACTTATTCTTAAAGACTGCCAGCAGATCATTTACTGTGCCAAGATAAAGACAGATATAGACTGCAAAGCATAGTCAAAAGCATTCATTAAGAATGAACACTGGACTTGAAGGCATATGAATCCTGAAATACAAGAGTATCTTGGACAGAAAGCTATCTTAAGAATGGAAACCCCACCATTCTTTTCAAAATGGGAAAAGGTTAAAAAAATCTTTGGGGCTTTTTAGACTAATACATCGCGTTTGTAATAAAATGTGGCATCATTGTTTTAGCAGACTGCACATACACATTTTTTTAATGAAACATCTGGGACAGTCAAATGTGCACTAATTTGTTCAACTAATGGAATGCTTTGCCCATGTATGTGGACCACGATTTTGGTTTTATTTACAAGTGGAAACTCATAAGGACTTGCAGGAGGCATCTCATTTCCCCCCCACCCCACTATTTCATCTTTCCCTTTCCTGAAAGCCCACAGAGCCTCTCCCATTTTCCTGCTTCCTCTTCTCCTTCCAGGGTTGCCAGCCTCCAGATGGGGCCTGGAGATCTCCTGGATTCTCAACAGATCTCCCAAATACAGAGGTCAGTTACTCCTGTTAGGGTTGCCAGCACCAGGTTGGGAAATTCCTGGAGATCTGGTAGTGAAGCCTTGGGAGGACAAGGATTGGGGAGGGCAGAAACTTCAGCAGGGTATAATGCCATAGTGTGCACCCTCCAAAGCAGACATTTTCTCCAGGGGAACTGATCTGTTATCTGAAGAACAGTTGTAATTCTGGGTGTTCTCCAGCCTCCACCTGGAGGAATTAGCTGCTTTATACCATTCTAAGGTCCTTCCCCTTCTCAATCACCCCACCCCCAGGCTTCAGCCCCCAAATATCCAGGTATTTCCTAACCTGAAGTTGGCAACCCTATCTCCTTCCCATCCAACAGCCAAATTATCTTTAGCTTTTCCTCTCACCTCCCACCCACCCACAGCCTCTACCTAGGAAAACTGTAGCTCAAGTTTGTGGTGTTGGCCATTGGGACCACTTGCATGGTAGGGAACCTTCAAGGACTTGTGGGGTGGCACCTCACTTCGCCTGTATCCCCCCTCTGTACACTATTTCCTATTTCTGTCGTCCTGGCAACCCCCATATCCTCTCTTCCTTCTGTGCCTCATTCTTGCCTTTTCAGTTATTCACCAACCTACCTTTATCTGCCTCCCATCTTCAGCTATATTTATTTACATCACTTATACCTGACCTTTCTCCACAGTGGGGACCAAAGCAACTCATATTATTCTCCTCTTGTCCTTTTTCAGGGCTGTAGTCAGGAATTTTTCAGGGGGGCATCAGGAGAGGGTGTAGCTCCTTATCATGACTTTTGGGCCAGTACATCAGTGGTGCAGCTTAAGTTTTCCCTCCCCTCCACCGGACCAGCACCAGGTGGCATGGGAGGATCTTATCACTAGCGGCACGTGACCTGGGCTACACGATGCCAGCAGCAAGATCCTCCCATGCTGCCTGGTGCAGTCACATTGGAGGGGAGGGACAGCTTAAGACGTGCAACTGCTGCCCTGGCCCAAAGTGATTCTCTAATCCTCCTTCCTTCTGCTGACCAAGCTCTTCCTGCTGCTTCCTCCTGCTGCCAGGGTAAGGGGTGAGCAGAAGGAAGACGGGCCAGTGCAGTGGTGCGGCTTAAGGAAAAACAGAACTGAAAGGGAAGATTGGGTAAGATTAGGTGGGGGTGCTGCAAATTCAATGGGGCACCCCCCTCCACACAGCAACCCTGTGATGTAGGCTAGGCTGAAAATATGTGACTGATCCACAATCATCTAGTAAGCTTCCACAGCAAGATAGGGATTTGAACCTGAAGCTCTTACAGCTATACCACACTACTTTTCATAGAGTCACTGTTGCTGGAAAGTAGGAAGCAGCCAGGTAGGGATGCCAGACCCTCTGGTGGAGGTGGGTTTCCCTGCTGCCAGGCCCCACTACTGATCAGTTGGCCGGCAGGGGGACCTTACCCCAAAAAAGAGGAAGCTTCAGTTGACATGCAGCAATGTTGTCTACATCACCGCACATGTGACCCGGAAGTGAGGTCATCATGCCAGAGACATTGGCATTCAGGCAAAAAATCTATGGTAGAAGCCAAATTTACCACAAGGATTTTGCCCAAATACCAGAGTGTCGCCCCGATGTGATGATGTCACTTCTGGGTTGCAAGGGCACTGATGTAGGCACATCACTGCATGTCAGCTGGGCCTCCCTCCTGCTCCCAGAATTACAACTGAACTCCAGATGACAAAGATCTGCCCCTCTGGAGAAAATAACTGGTTTGGAGGGTGAACCCTATGGCGTGACATTCAGCAGAGGCCGGTCATATAGTCTCAGCCTAACCAACCTGAAAGAGTTATCCAAAAGATAAAATGGAGAAGTGATCAATGAAAGCAGTTTCTCCCCACCACTGGGGAGAAAAGCAGGGTATAGTTGAAGCAAATAATAAATATATTTTTCTAGTCAATAGTGCCTGACATATGTTCAAAATATCTAACTATACTAAGCAATTTTATCAGTGCAATAATACAAATGCATAGTAAAAAGATTTGTATTCATTTTCATTAGGTGTAGATCTATGGGCACCAAAACTCAGCCCAATAGAAGAGCAGGTGATTTGGAGGTATGTTTCCTATCACCATCATATCCTGTTGAAGGATATCACACAGCAGAGCTTGGAAAGCCTTTTTGCTAAGTCCTCTGCAGTCAGTGTTCACAGCACAGAGCTAGATGGTCCCTACCTTTGACTCAGGATCAGGTGGCTCCTTATCTCTAAAGCTTTAGTACTGATGAGAATTGTTCAAATAAATTCTGAGGTGCAACACTTATGGTGTTGCAGGAATTTCTGATAACATTTTTCATTTATTAGGTCAACAGGTATCCCAGACATCCAGTATCTTTGTTCAGAATGTATGACACTGAAGACGATCACTTTCTCCTTTTGTTTAAAATATTCCAGTTGAAGATGGTGGTGGTGGTGGGGGAAGTATGAGGAAAAATGCTAACCCTTTCTCTTTCCGGGAAATTACAGGCCAGTCAGTCTGACATCAATACTTGGTAAGTTGGTGGAAACCGTTATTAAGGAGAGAATTAGCAGGCACATTGATGAACAAAAACTATTGAAGAAGACACAGCATGGGTTCTGTAAGGGAAGATCTTTTCTCACTAACCTGTTAGTGTTTTTTGAGGGAGTGAACAAACATGTGGACAAGGGGGACCCAATAGATGTTGTTTACCTTGACTTCCAGAAAGCTTCTGATAAAGTTCCTCATCAAAGGCTCCTAAGTAAGCTCAATAGTCATAGGATAAAAGGAAGAGAGTGAGTATAAATGGGCAATTTTCACAGTGGAGGGTGGTAAGCAGTGGGGTACTGCAGAGCTCAGTACTGGGTCCGATGCTTTTTAACTTGTTCATTAATGATTTGGAGTTGGGAGTAAGCAGTGAAGTGGCAAAATTTGCAGATGACATAAAATTGTTCAGAGTGGTGACAACCAGGTAGGATTGTGAGGCACTCCAAAGGGATCTGTCGAGAATGGGTGGGTGGGTGTCAACATGGCAAATGGGGTTCAATGTGGCCAAATGCAAAGTGATGCACATTGGGGCCAAAAATCTTAACTATAAATACATGTTGAAGTCATAGTAGATAACTCACTGAAAATGTCGAGACAGTGTGCGACTGCAATAAAAAAGGCCAATGCTATGCTGGGGATTATTAGGAAGGGAACTGAAAACAAATCAGCCAGTACATACTGCCCCTGGAAAAACTGATGCTGTAACATCATTTGGAATATTGTGTGCAATTCTAGTCACCACACCTCAGAAAGGATATTATAGTATTGGGAAAAGGGCAACTAGAATGATAAAAGGGTTGGAACACTTCCCCTAGGAAGAAAGTTTAAAGCGCTTGGGGCTCTTTAGCTTGGAGAAATGATGACTGAGGGGGTGACATGACTGAGGTTTACAAGATTATGCATGGGATAGAGCATGTAGAGAAAGAAGTAGTTTTCTCCCTTCCTCACAATACAAGAACTCAAAGAAATTGCTGAGCATTTGGATTAGAACAGATAAAAGGAAGTGATTAACACATGGAATTCACTGCCACAGGAGGTGGCGGCAGCTACAAGCATGGACGGCTTCAAGAGGGAGTTAGATAAACATATGGAGCAGAAGTCATCAGTGGCTATTAGCAACAAGATACATGTAGAGAAGGAATGGGTCTGCATGTGGAGCAGAGACAGGAGATATTCAATATTAGGGTTGTGTCCTCTTGTGCTGTGCCCAATGTCAACTATCATTGGTGCAGCACTGGACTGACCCATGACCTAGACTGGTGAAACAATACCACATATTGTGAGCTCCACAGCAGTTCCTATAGTTGCATTTTGTATGTTTCTTTGTTGATTGAACAATCCACAGGATCAGGCCTTAAATTATGTATTTTCCAAAGAACTTGTATATTATTTCTCTCAATTATGCTAAGAAATATGATAATGAAAGATTACTAACAGCACAGTCCTATGCAGAGAGGTATACAGAAATCTCATCCCACTGAAATCACGGAACAGCCACCAACTGCTTAAATTGCATCCTGTGGCATTTAAAGCTGCTTCAACATACATTAGTTTTATGTGCCCTGGCCTCACACTGCCAGTTCAGGACACTCTTAAAGCTTTCATGAAGTATTGTTTTAAGCTATTCCAAAGAAAAGTAAAAACTATTCAGTTTTATGAAAGCAATCCTAGACTGGTCTACTCAATATCGTACTGAGGTGGTCTACTCAATAGAGCATATTTCATATGATATTAGGACTTCACTATAATCCTTTAAATCTGAGGTAAAATACATAGGCTGATTTCCCACTACAGCTGCCTCGGTGTTGCGCCGTCGTTTGCCCCGATACTATAAATATCTGTACTGAATTTTACATATGCTCAGCAAATAGCTTACCTGCAATGGTAGGTTTTTCAGCTTGGCTTGACATTGTTGGATGGAATCTACAAGTAGTTTTTCTTTCTCATTCAGTGACCATGATGATGGGGGGAAAGTGCCCAAAGGAATAGAGGGTAAGTTTTCTGGAACATGACATCTATGAAGTGATACATATCAACACAAAGAAAAGCAAATTACTCAGAGAGAGAGAGAGGGAGAGAGGGAGAGAGGGAGAGAGAATGAGAATCTCCAAATAAGACAGACATTAGCACTATATACAAATCCTACATTGATTACACAGGGGTAGCACCATCTGCTAAAGGGCACAAGAACATAAGAGAAGCCAATGTTGAATCGGGCCAATGGCCCATCTAGTCCAACACTCTGTCACACAGTGGCCAAAATATACCAGGTGCCATCAGGAGGTCCAGCAGTGGGGCCAGGGCACCAGAAGCCCTCCCACTGCTGCCTCCCACCCCCAGCACCAAGACTAGAGTGCATCACCTGCCCCAGACTGAGAGTTCCTATCTATACCCTGTGGCTAATAGCCACTGATGGACCTCTGCTCCATACGTTTATCTAATTCCCTCTTGAAACTGTCTAAGCTTGTAGCTGCCACCACCTCCTGTGGCAGTGAATTCCATATGTTAATCACTCTTTGGGTGAAGAAGTACTTCCTTTTATCTTTTCTAACCCAACTGCTCAGCAATTTCATGGAGTGCCCACGAGTTCTTGTATTGTGAGAAAGGGAGAAAAGTACTTCTTTCTCAGCCTGCTCTATCCCATGCATAATCTTATAAACCTCAATCACCCCATAGCCGTCGTTTCTCCAAGCTAAAGAGCCCCAAGCGTTTTAACCTTTCTTCATAGGGAAAGAGTTCCAACCCTTTTATCATTCTAGTTGCTCTTCTCTGCGCTTTTTCCAATGCTATAATATCCTTTTTGAGGTGTGGCGACCAGAACTGTACACAGTATTCCAAATGAGGTTGCACCAATGATTTATACAGGGGCATGATGATACTGGTTGATTTGTTTTCAATTCCCTTCCTAATAATCCCCAGCATAGCGTTGGCCTTCTTTATTGCAGTTACACACTGTCTAGACATTTTCACTGAGTTATCTACTACGACTCCAAGATCTCTCTCTTGGTCAGTCTCCCTTTTTTTTACATTAGGAATTTGCATTTACATTAGGAATTTGACTAGTGGCATCTTAGCAGCACCATCCACCACTTCGTTTCACTTCTGCCACAAGATACCATTTTGCTCAAATTCGCCTCCCTAGGTGGCTTTTCTATCTGCCTCATGATGGGATTAACATTCCTATTCCACGTGTAGTATTATCTGTCAGCGTGAACATAAAATGATGGTTGATCTTTTTGCACTGTGTACATTTTACAATTCAAGCTTTAAGGGGCAAGTGAGCAAGAGGGAAACTGCTGTGAATTAAAGATTAGATTTTTATTAAAATTTAAAAGCTTACTTATTTTCTGCACAAGTCCAGATGTCATGATGTCTTTCATTATTTATATCCGTGTCAAGCGACAGAAGCCTCCACTTGAGGCAAATATCTATGAAATTTATAGAACCAAAGTTAATGTTTAGAGATTATAATGACATTATTTTACAGGTACTGTGATTGCATGCATCATTTATTTTTAGTTATCACCCCCCCAACAGCTGGGGTTACTAATCAGATAAAGTAATTCTCCCTTAAAAGAAAAATTATTCCCCTGCAATTTTCAAATGAGGAATGTGGAGTACTTGCTAAAGTGCAGTTATTTACCCATTCATGCATATCCCTTAAGCCTTCACCACTTACAGTGCAATCCTAAATAGAGTTACTCCCCTCTAAACCCATTGTCTTCCTTGGCTTTAGTAGGGTGTAACTCTTCTTAGGATACACTGTTAATCACTCAATTCAAAGCACCTCCAACAAAAACTTTTATGGCTTCTTCAGTGTTTGATCTATGATGACTTCATGCAAGCAGAACATCTCTAAGTGATGAACAGGCATGTGTACCCTAACTAATCAGAAGATGATAAGCTATAAAATAAATAAATTGGTAATTTCCTTGTTTGTGTCTCAAAGAAGGAATCAAGGAAAGGAACTCAATGATATTGTGATAAGCCTTTTATCCTAATGGTAGCTGTTCACGGTATACAGACAATATGGTACTTTGAAAATTGTTATTTTATTTTTAAAGTCTACCACTTTTAATTCCTATCCATCTTCCATTCTGGCTCTCACATGAAATGTTGATTGGCCCAAGTGACTTATACAGCAGAGTGGAACGTCAAGCACTGGTCTCCCCCATCCTAGTCCAACATTTTAACCACAACAGCCTCCCCCCCAAGGATGATACATGTTGGTCAATTTGTATGTTGTTGCCCTTTTCAGCCTTTCCTTCCTGAAAACAGTTAGTAGTTCAGTACTTCAGCAGTGGATTAGGGTCATGGATGCATATGCTCCCTGCACAGGTATGCAGACTAGCTAGCTCACACATATGCATAAATAGTACCATCTAAATTCAGCTTGAACTCTTCAGAAGTTTTTAACTAAAGACATTTTAAAATAAACATCAGGTTGATGTACTTTTTACTCCCTCTCACACTCATCAAAATTCCACACATGCAAAATACACCTAAACATATACAAAAACGTAAATTCTGCAAAAATACCTAATATCAAAATGTAAGAGAAATGTCTTCACAGGATCAGGTATGGAAAGAGATGGTCTTACAAACCTGGGTAAATCTTATCTAGCTGAAATGCTTTTCTGAATAAACAGCTACTTAAGAGACATCTATAACTGGATTTTATTCAGCGTGCTGGATTTGCTCCTTGGGCTTTGTTTTCTTCCTCCCTCTCTTTCAGCCTAAATTAGCTTGCAGGGTTGTTGCAAGGATACATTGGAGGGTATGCCTGCCTGATGTTTTAGGGACAACGGCAGGAGATAATTGTCACAATTTTGAGGATAGCTTTTTAATTCTTAGATGGGGGGGGAAAGCACAAAAGGATGCCTCAAACATTACTGAAATTTGGTAAATAGTTGGCTAAGACCAAGGCCTGCCCACATGCCCCAGAGGACATAACGAGGGTTGCTAGAGAGTGCCTGGCAACCAGTGGGAGGCTTGGGGGGGGGGCAGAGTCCCAAGAGGAAATAATTAGAAAATGCCTTGGCTCATTCAGTGGCTATGGTATCATTACCGTAGAGTTTCTGGTAATTGCTAGAGCTACCCTTATCATTTCCAGGGAGCTCTAAGAATCACCAGGAACTTTATAGTCAGAATTTCAGTGATAAGTAGCCAAGGCCTTATTTTAGTTTTTTCATTTTTCTCCCCAGGACGGTCACCTGTCCCCCTTTGGCTCCAGGTTCCATCCTCTGATCAGCTGAGCATTAGCACGCAAGGGCTATGATTGGGCAGAGGTCTCCCACCTTAAAAAGGCAAATGGGAACCCTAGACATAATCCAGGCTTCCCCAAAAGTCCATCCCAACCTTCCTGACCTCACTGTTTGCACATCTCTCTTCCTTCCCCCCCTCATAACAAGCCCTCATGCACAGAGAGAAAATCGGAAAAGCATTTTCCGTTCTGTTTTTAAACTGTATTCTGTTCTAAACTTTTGAAACAACTGACCCTAAAAGCTGGCAGCTTGCCTATAATCTTCTTTACACCACATTGAGCAGCCAACAAAGCCACTTGAGTTATATCCTGGCAGCCTGTATAATAAAACATGAAGGACACCAGTTACATTAGCAACCCCACAGTGTGCTTTTAACGTAGTATAAAGTGAAACAAAAGGGTTGCTTGTAAGAGGATTCCTTCAAAGACGAAGGAAGTGAAAAACACAGCAGTGTACAGCATCTGTGATGGGGAAAACTGGAACGGACTTGTTTGAAGTCAAAGAAAAAAGAAACCTTCATTTGTATCCTGCTGAATCCTCTATTTTCCCCATACTTTTTTTTAAGCCATCCCATTTTATAAACTCACCACACTGAACAATATCCGGGATCTCCACTGCCCTTCTTCTTTTGTACTGAATTGAATCCAAAGGTTTCTCATTCCACTTGGCACCCTGATAGCCAAAGTCATTCCAGAAAAACATTTCTCCTTTTTGACCTTGAATGACAACAGCAATTCTTTGTAAGATATTGACAGCAGTTAAGGCAAAGCAATATTTATTCAGCATCAGTGGACACTGCCGGGCTGCCCTAGTGTGCATGGGTGTTTGACCACAAACTAAGCAGATTCCTCTGAGTAGGGCTAGTAAAGTTCCCATAGCTCAGAGTTTGTAACTCAATCCAGAAGGAAAGAGTGACCCATACTTGGGCAAGCAGTTTCATCTGTGTGTTCCAATGGCCCTTTACTGATCAAGAACAATTCTTATTTACCAGTACCTGGTTCTAGTAAATTCCAATTCTAGTTTATTCCAATTTTTGCCTTGTTATACTTATTACTGCTATTCTCTAGGGTTTCAATCCCCTCCTTAAATCAATAGAAATTTGCTACATGAACAGGAAGTAGATTATCTTGGCATCTAGCATCTGTGGGCATACAGGTTTTTTGCCTAGTCTTTATCAAAAAATTCAAAGCCTCCTGACTTTCACTAGAATAGTGACTAAAGATTAGGATCTGGGTTCAAATTCCCTCATGACCATAAATCTCACTGGCTAATAGGCTTGCCAACCTCCAGGCTGGACCTGGTGTTCTCCAGGAATTACAAGTGATCTCCAGGCTACAGCGATCAGTTCCTGTGAAGAAAGTGGCAGGTTCTGAGGGCAGAAAATGGCTCCACATCCCTGCTGAGCTCCCTCCTTCCCCATCCAGGCTCAGTCCCAAGTCTCCAGGAATTGCCCAGCCCAGTGTTGGCTATTCTGCTGGACAATTCCTGGAGTTGGCTATTCTGCTGGGCAATTCCTATGTGCCAGTCACACCCTCTCAGCCTGATGTATTTCACAAGCTTGTTGTGAGAATAAAATGGGGAGCCTTGAATCCTGTAAACTACTCTAGTCATCTTGGAGTAAGAACAGGATAAAAATGCACTAGATTATAGATGGAACATCAGGCAATCACACTGGAGCAATATACAATAATGAGGAGAGGACTTAGGCACCTCTAGTAAATGAACTGGGGTCTCATAAGTGTGTCCATATCTTTCCCCTGTGAAATATCAGAAGTTCTGTTCTCCTTGGAAGGATAGGTCTGTACCTATGGGGATGGCAAGTCAACAGCAGGAAAGTCCTGTTTTCCCAAGGAGAAAAGAAAACCAAAAAAGGGATCTGTGGAACCATTGCCAGCACATACAAGAAGGGCACTGAAGGAAGGGGCAAAGGGTGGCTGACATCTGTTCATAATAATGCTGAATGACTGGTGACCTCCTAACTGAATGCTGACTACCTGCCATGTATGGTAAACTTCCAGAGGCTTAATAAATCTGCTGGCTTTGCTGCATTCTAAGAAGTACATGAAGAGGGAGCTTGCTAAGCTTTTTTCTGCCTTCAGCTACAGGTCTGGGCACAAGTAGGATTGCCAACTCTGGATGTGGAAATTGCTGGAGATCTGGGGGTGCAGGCTGGGAACAGACCTCAATGGGGTATAATAATGTTAGGTCTCCAACAAGGAGAAAAGTAGTATGAGAAACGCTATGAAGAAAAAACAAACAAAATGGCCCAGAACCCTTGCTTTGGCCTTTCCAAAGAAAGTGCGGCATGCAGTACATGCTCTCTTGCTACTCTTAGTCTTCTCTAATAAGTAGGGTTGCCAACCTCTAGGTGGAGGCTGGATATCTCCCACTATTACAACTGATCTCCAGGAAACAGAGATCTGTTCATCTGGATGCTTTGGAAGTTGGACTCTATGGCATTATGACCCAAACACCACCCTCCTCGGGCTCCCCCCCACAAATAAAAATCTCTAGGTATTTCCCAACCCAGAGCTGACAACCCTACTTATAAAAGGCTGGGAGTAATTCTAACCCACTGCCTCAGCTCTACCCTGTCTCTGGTTGAGCCACTCTGAAATGCTGCCAATTGGCTATTGTGGAGGCAGCTTTTTCAGGGCAAGCTCCTCTATGGCATTCTCTCCCCCTTCTTGCAACAGCCACCAGTCATGGATAAGGATATTTCCTGTTCCCACACACAGGAAGAGAACCATTTGTGCTTGCATATGTAGCAAGGACATCCAGACACATTAATTCTGGCATTCAGCAAATGAATAGCTGGCATCTTGACTTTCAACATTAAACCAAACAACTATAGTTGAACAAGTTTGAAGACAAAGATGTAAAAAGCTTAGTACATTATTTAAAACATCTTAAAATACATATAAATATTAATGATTAAACCAGATTAAAAATATGCAAAGGTTCATCTAAATTTGCATATGCTCGCAGGTTTAATTTAATGAAAAGAATACACAAACATATTTGCCCATTCTTTCGGCTTGTCTACCGGGTGAATAATAATTGCTTATCAGATTTTATTAGCAAGAAATATCTTGCAGTTTTCCCTTTCTTTTTGTTCTCCCCTTGTTCTTATACTTTGAAAACCTTATTCTTAATGCTCACTCAACCAGGGATGGCCTTAGCACATTCTGGTGGCCTGGGGTAAATTACCACTGCCACCACTTTCCTCTAGTCGTAAAACTGATGCATCCTGTCCCCTAAATCCTGCATAGGCATGGCTGAGAACTTCCCTCCTCCAAGCAATGGCTGCTGCCTGTTCCCTCTCTGAGGAAAGGGACAATGGCTATGGCCTACCTTAGGGTCTTTCTTGTGGCAGCCTTGCTTATTTGAAATGGACTGCCATGTGAGGCGCAGGCCACTTAAGCTTTGCCCTCAACACAAAATTATTTCACAAAACTTTTCAAGGCTTTAACTTCTGTATAGTTTTTTAAGATACACTTTAATGTCACTGGGTTTACAGTACTTGTACTTATTATTGTAAACCATCTGGAGACAAAAGCAAAAGATGGTGCCTTTAATCAATCAATCCTGATTCTTTTAAATCCCATATACTCTTAAATTCTTACAGTTTTCACCTGGAACTGTGTTCAAAGAACTATTTTTACCCCCACCAATGGCACAATAAACAGCAATACAGACCCAGTACTTATGTTTGGAGAGAAACAAGATTTCTCCTACACTGAATCTACCCCATATTTTACTCAATTATGGACGAATACCTTACATATGAACATGCATTATGCTAAACCAGACCATTTACCCACCTTAATTCAGCATGTCTACATTCTGGCAGCAGATATCCAGTATTTTAGTTCCCTTCCCAATACCTGCTACCTGAAATCTTTCCTGCAGCTTTACTAAATCCTGCATTATGTTTTTATTTCAATTTTCAATAAACAGTTTAAAATAATAATAAAAAATCCTTCCTGCAGAGATTTAAGAAACTGAAATTAGGACCTTCTGAAAACCAAGGACGTGCTCTATAACCGAGCCACAGATCCTTGAGGAACATACTCATGCTAAAGTCCTCTTGTCCTCAGGAATAAATATGGTCCTCCCTATCTGCACACACACACACACACACGAAGCTAACTTATACTGAGCCAGGTCCGTCAAGGTCAGTATGATCTATTCTGAAAAGCAGCATCTCTCCAGGGTCTCAGGCAGAGGCCTTTCATATTACCTATCTACTACTTTAACAAGAGATGCTGGGGTGGAATGTGGGATATGGTTTCTATATTTTTTGCCAGGATCAGCTAGATGAATAATCACAAACAGCAATTATGGTGCCCCTATCTCCTGTGATGAGTCAGACACATCTTGGTGCAGTGAATTTTTTTTTTGCTTCGTGTTTATGTTTTTTATCTTGAGTGTCTGTTAAAACAATAATATGGTAGAAAAGACGGTGAAAATGAGTATGCCTGGTAGCCACTGTGTTACATTAAGGGTGCTTCCGACAAAATCCTTTAAATCCTAGAAGCATACTACTGATCCCAAAGCTTTAAACACTTCTTTTCCATCCATAAGATGCTTAAGTTTTTGTGTGCTGGAACCTTGTTTAGATCCATTCCAATCAGGTTTTAGGCCTGGCTATGGGACTGAAACTGCCCTGGTAGATGACATGCACTAGGAGATAGGCAGAGGAAATAGATCCTGTTAATTCTCCTTGATACCACTGATCATGGTATCCTTCTAGATAGGACTGGGAGGCACTGTTCTGTAGTAGTTTCAGTCCTACCTTGAGGGTAGGTTTCAGAGGGCAGTGCTGGGGGACTCTTGCGGTGCTCCTTGGCCTACAGGGTTCCCCAGGGTTCCATCTGGTCCCCCATACTTTTCAATATCTATGTGAAGCTGCTGGGAGAAATAATGGAGATTTGGGCTGAGTCACCACCAATATGCAGATGATACTCAGTTCTATCTCACACTACCAGCAGATACCACACTGTGGTAACTGTGAACAGATACCTAGATGCAGTTTTGGAATCAACGAGGGCTAACAAACTGAAACTTAATCCTGAAAAAACCGAGGTGCTACCGCTGGGGGAAAGGTCTGACCCAGGAAATAGGTTATCCCCTGTTCTGGATAGAGTTGCATTCCCCCTAAAGGAGCAGTTTTGCAGCTTGGGACTGCTCCTGGATCCAGTTCTCCTGTTGGACAAATAGGCTGCAGCTCTGGCCAGGAATGCCTTTCATGAGCTCTGGTTCATGAGCTAGGTGTGACGCTTCCTGGGCAGAAAAGTTCTGGCCACTGTGGTGCATGCCCTGGTTACATCTAGATTAGATGACTGCGCTGCACTCTATATGGGGCTGCCCTTGAAGACTATACTGCATGCTGTGGCCTGAGTATTGAATGGAGTGGGTAGGGACCATATCACTCCAGTCTGGCTCCATCTACACTGGCTTTCACTTTGTTTCTGGGCCCAATTCAAAGTATGGACCTTTAAAACCCTGAACAGCCTGGAACCACTATACCGTAAGGACTGCCTCCTTCCATATGAACCTACCCATATGCTCTGGTCATCTTCAAAGGCCCTGCTTGGTAGCCCCCACCATCTGAAGCTAGATGGGTGACATCCCGAGAAACAGCCTTCTTGATCATGACACCAAAACTTTGGAACTCCCTCCCCAGGGAGGTTTATCTGTTTCCTTTTAAGCAGTGTCATTTATCAGCAGGTGAAAATTTATTCAATCTGATATACTGCCAATAATGGTTACTGGCCTTCTTTTTAGAGTTGCTTTTGTGTTTTAATTTGAATTGTTTTATAATTTTAACCGTATTTTCATTACTCAATTTTTTTTTATGTTTGTCACTTTGTGGATCCTGATCTGCTGGAAAGGTGGCATAAAAATGTTTTAAATAAATAAATAACCATCTATTCTATGGCTTTCGGTAATGGCTATCCATATATTAAAATGTAGATACTTATCAACCCATTTTCATAATGACCTTTAAAAGAGCCAAAATCAGACAATGTGAATTAAGAATTATTAAAAACAATCTAGCATGGAGGCTGTGACTGGAATTTGTCTATAGGACCCCCCCCCCAGTGTAAAGAACCTGATTTTCTATACTTAATCACACACCTTTCAAGAAGGAACTATAGTGACATCATTAAAAATTGGAGATTCCATGCAGTCAGTACTCCTCCTCATACACCTGCATCTATATGGAAAGGTTTGGGGCTGTTTGACTGTATGAATCAACTTCGAGAAATTCTTACTTACTGATTCCTATATCTTTCCAGTATTGGACGAGATAGCTTTCCATTGATTTCAGCAGGTGGTTGTATTGCTTAACGTTGGCAAAGGACTGCTTGTTGTGAGTTGGCTCCATGACTTCTAAGGGTAGGTCAACTATCCCTACAGCTCCAGCACCTAAACTGCAGAGATTTTTTTTTTAAAAAAGTTAGCATAAGGACAAACATTTTTGTCATAGATATTTGAATTTCCATCACAAACAGGTATTTCTGGACTTACGACAAGCTATCTTTGTAATGTATTCCCCGCTCAGTGTATTAATGAGTCATCATTTGGATTTATAATGAATAATTTGAATTTACAACCTGCCCTAATCCAAAGGTCCAAGGCAGGTTAAACCATCTGCTTCCTTTCAGACATTTTTACAACAAGGGTGCTATTTAGGGAGAGCAGAATGGCTCCCTTCCCTGCCATGTGTTTCAGACTGCATGTAGAATTGCTTAGGAGAATGTATATATCTGGTTATTAACAGGAAAGAAAAAGGAATCAAAACAACCACTCTTAACATACAAAATCTTTAATATCTTTGGCTTGGATCCAACGATGCCCAAGGAAAAATGTAAGCAGGCATAGAGCAACTCTGCTTGTGCAAGATCTTGTGCAGCTAGCACTTTCTTCCTTATATCTTATAACACCCAGAAATTGCTTCCTCAGCTGCTTATACAAGTGGAAAAATGGTTCACAATATGCTGTTCTTCACTTAGTGCAAGAGATTAGTGTGAGTCCCCCCCACTCATCCACTTGCACAAGGATGCTAGCACATGTGGGAACACTATTTATTTAAAGCATTTTTTGCTACCTTTCCACCCAATCAGAGTCCATAAGGGGGTGAACATAAAAAGCATTAAAATATTTAAGCAGTTAAAAACACAAAAACAGCAGTAGAAGGAGGGTCAGTAACCATTACTGCAGGTATGCCAGATGAAACCAAAAAGTCTTCACCTGCTAGCAAAAGACACTATTAGAGGGAGACAGATGAATCTCCCTGGGGAAGGAGTTCCAAAGCTGTGGTGCCATGATGGAGAAGGCCCTTTTTCTCAGGCTGCCACCCATCGAGTGAGTTCAGACTGCGTGCTGGGAGCGGTGTAAACTGCTCCAGTCCTGATGCATTTTTTTTAACCTGGAGAATTGCGATCACACTTACCTCCTTGTTCCGGATCGCTGTGCAGCCACATCGCTTCCTGCCGTCCACATGAGGGAGCACGCATCGGTGTTTTTTTCTCTCTCTCTCAGTTTGAGTGTGCGCACAGGCAGCCATCTCTAGAACTAAAATTTTCGCACATGCGCAGAACAGCAATTTCCACACTTCCCTTTAAACTTTTACCCCGAAACTGGCCTCTGTGAGATCCCGAACTCATCTAAATGCTAAAACTAGGCACCACTTAAACTTTGCTTTTATTAACTTAGGAGTGGAGCCCCGCCTATGCGCACACTGCCAAGGCATAAAAAAAAAGCTGCTGAAAAGCGGAAGCCTAAGGCTTCTGCGGCAGCTTTCCAGAGGGGAAGGCGTTGAAGCACCCGAAAGTGGCTCGACACCGCAGGAGCAATCAGACGTCAGAAAAGTGCAGCTAGAACCCGGGAATCAGGAAAACACCACTTGGGTAAGTGGTATCAAAATACACCATTTGAAAGGGGGTTTGAGCTGGAAAGCGATGGCTGGGGATGGTGCGCAGATGCTGGATGTGTGAACGTGCACATAAAATCCGTTCCTGAAGTGTGCTGAAAGTGATTCTGAAAAGTACTGAGACTGACGAGTGATTTCAGCTCTCACATACTTTATTAGTTGAAGAACAAGACAACTAAGCCGGCTCGCAGGCCGGCTTTTTATCCCCAAGTGACCCACACCCCAAACACACACACACCCGGTGATTCGCTATTTACATTGATTGGATTAACTCCTGCTCCTCCATTGGAGGGGAGTCAGGATCCACTAGTCCATTGTCCTTCGGGGCGAAGCTCAGGCCCTTCGCCTGGCCACATGGTGGACCGGTTGGAACCAGTCCAAGCACATGGCTGCCCGGAGCCCATGTTCTCAAGTGGATACATTACACCCCTCCCCCCTTGGTCCGATAAACACCCGCACACATAGTCTTTCAAATAGCTGGGGAGCCGCCGCTCTCGCGTGGAGCGGTGAGGCTCTAGCATGGGGGAACTGACGGCCTCTCGGGCGGCCGTGGGTACTGGTGGCCACTCTGGTGTTGGAGGGGCTGGGCTCACCATCTCGCCCGGTGTGTCATTTGCGGTTGCGGGCTGTCCGGAGTTGAAGTCCACCGGGATTTCCTCTGGTGCGTCCGCCCCCGCGTCTGGTTGAGCTGGCTCGTTCCACTCCTCCCCCTCATCTGGCTCCAGGGGTAGCACCCGGTGGCGTAGCTGATCTATGTGGCGATGCAGGATCTGGCCGTCTTCTCCCGAGACTTCATAAGACCGGGGGCCTCGGACCCGTACTACTCGGGCAGGAATCCACGGGGGCCCTTTTGCGTAGTTCCGTGCGTACACCGGGTCCTCCGGGAAAAACCCTCGTGCTGCCGCTGGAGTGTCCGTGGAGGGCTCCTGCTCTGGCGCTCGATCGGGATGTAACCGGTCTAGCCTGGTGGTGAGGTGTCGGCCCATCAGTAGTTCTGCCGGGCTTCGGCCGGTTGTCGCATGGGGCGTAGTTCTCTGGCCAAACAGGAAGTGCGCCAGCCTGAAGTCCCAGTCAGTTCCTTTGGTCCGGCGGAGCGCCTCTTTTGCCGTCCTCACCATGCGTTCGGCTTGGCCATTAGTGGCGGGGTGAAACGGGGCCGACCTGATGTGGCGAATTCCGTGCTGACGGGTGAACTCCTGGAACTCCCCGGACGTGAAGGCCGTCCCGTTGTCGGTGACCAGGGTGTCGGGGAGTCCGTGCGAGCTGAAAATCCACCACATCGCTTGGATGGCCGCCCGGGAGGAGGTGGACGGCACCGGCTCTACCTCTAGCCACTTACTGTAGGCGTCTACAAGTATAAAAAACAGCTGCCCCTGGAACGGGCCCGCAAAGTCGAGGTGCAGGCGCGACCAGGGGCGGTGAGAGGATTCCCAGGCCCTGTCTGGGGCCACCGGGGGTGCGGGTCGGGAGGCCTGGCAGGGTTGACACCTTTTTACAACGTCCTCAATATCCCAGTCTAACCCTGGCCACCAGACATACCCCCGTGCCAGAGCCTTCATCCTGACTACCCCAGGGTGATGCTCGTGAAGGTCCTTCAGTACCCGTGGCTGTAGTGGTTTAGGAATGACCACCCTACCTCCCCACATTAGGCACCCCTTATAGGTCGACAGCTCATCGCGCCTTGTGACAAAGGGCGCAGACTCCGGGTCTTGTCTAGCTGTCGGCCACCCCCTCCCCACCCAGTTCAAAACCCGACAGAGAACCTTGTCGCGGCCTGTGAGACGGGCCACCTCCTTGACGTGTACCGGGCGACCAGGCAGCGATTCTAGGAGGGCGATGACGTGGGCGGGGGCCGGGGCCGTCGCAGGCAGTGGGAGGCGGCTGAGTGCGTCCGTGTGACCCATGGCCTTCCTCGGGCGGTGGGTGAGGGTATAAGAGTACCCCACCAGGAATATGGACCAGCGGAGAACCCTGGGCGAGACCATCTGTGGTGTCTGTCTATCGGGCGCAAGGAGGCCCAGGAGAGGTTTGTGGTCCGTAAGGATCTCGAACGGGCGGCCATAGAGATAATGGTGGAATTTTTTTACCCCCGCCACTATTGCTAGTGCCTCGTCAATCTGCGCGTAGTTACGCTCCGCAGACGACAGGGTCCGAGAATAATAGGCGACCGGAACCTCCCGGCCATCCGGCAACCGATGCCCCAACACTGCCCCCACCCCGTAGGGCGATGCATCACACGCAAGAACCACTGGTAGAGCCTCGCAGAAATGGTGCAGTACCCTGTTGGAGACCAGCAAGTCTTTTACCGCCTGGAATGCTGCCGCATGTTCCGGCTTCCAGGCCCACGGTGCCTCCTTGTCCAGCAGCCGGTGGAGGGGTTCAGCCACCGTTGCCTTTTAGGGCAGAAACGCGTGGTAGAAATTCAAGAGGCCTAGGAAGGCCTGGAGTTCCGGTTTGGATGTGGGGACCGGGGCTTGTGTGATCGCTTTAATTTTTTCGTCCGTGGGGTGGATGCCTAGCGCATCGACTGCGAAACCCAGAAATTCAATGCGGGGCACCCCTAGGAGGCATTTCTCCTTCTTCACCTTGAGGCCGGCATCGTTGAACCTCTGCAGGACCTGATGCAGCCGTTCGGCGAAGGCGGTGGAGTCCGGTGCCGCGATGATGACATCATCTAAAAAGGGCTGGACCCCTGGAATTCCTTTAAGGAGGGAATCCATGAAAGATTGGAAAATCCCGGGCGCCACCAAAACCCCAAACTGCAGTCTATTGACCCGGAAGGCTCCCTTGTGGGTGGTGATAGTTTGCGCTTCTGCAGCGGCCGTGTCCACTGGCAGCTGCTGGTAAGCCTGCGCCAAGTCCAATTTACCGAAAACCTTGGCCCCCGTAAGGGAGGCCAGGACATGGCTCACTACCGGGACCGGATAGGCGTGGTCCTGCAGGGCCTTATTTATGGTGCATTTGTAGTCGGCACAAATGCGTATAGCCCCATTCGGTTTAATTGGCGTTACAATGGGGGTTTCCCAGCGCGCTGACGCGACTGGTTCCAGCACTCCTTGGGCGACCAGGCGGTCGAGCTCGGCCTCTGTTTTTCCCCGCATGGCTATGGGAGGAGGCCGTGCCTTTATGCGGATGGGTCATACGTTAGGGTCCAGATCTAGCGAACTCGGGGTCCCATTGTACCTCCCCAGGGTCCCATCGAACACTTTGGGGAAATCGCGGCAAACCGCCTCCCAGTCGGCGGTCCCGAGGTGGTTTACTCCCGCTATTTGGAGTCCCAAAGGCCCAAACCATGACAACCCCAGGAGGCTCGAGAGGCGCCCTTCCACGACCAGCAGGTCCAGCAAGCCCGAGAACGCTTTAAATCGGACCTGAAACTTGCCCCAGCCACGGACCGCCACTGGGTTTTTGTTAAAGTCCGTCAGTTTCAAACCCCGTGGCTTGTGCAGTTGGGGTCCCCCCTTGGGGCATAGAGTTTTGAGGGTTTCCACGGAAATTATAGAGAAAGAGGACCCTGAGTCTATTTCCATTTGGCAGGGGGACCCTCTATTTGGACAGTCACATGCACCTTGTCCGGGCTTTCAGGGGGCAAGTTACATACCATCTGCCGGCGCTGGGTCGTCACGGTGTGCAGGCTTGCAGCGTCCAGTTGAGCAGTGGATCCCAGGCGCTTGCCCTTGGAGCGGCAGACTCAGGCGAGGTGTCCGGCCTTGTTGCAGGTCCTGCAGATGGCGTCCCGGAAACGGCAGGTCTGGCGCTCGTGAGCGTCGCCACAGCTGGCACAGGCAGATGCGTTGGGCTGGATTGGTGTTGCGGGGAGTCCCTTGTTGCGTTGGGTGCATTGCTGTGATCGGTGGTTCACCTGTAGGACCTCCTCATCATTCGAGTCATCAGAGGGGCCGGAGTCCTGGAGGCGATGGACCGTCTTTGGCCGGCGATCCGCGTGGGACTTCTCGTAGGCAGCCGCTTCTTTGACGGCGGCCTCCAGAGTGAGGTCGTCCCGGCTGATGAGCCTGCGGCGCAGCTTCGCCTCCTTCAGCCCCACCAAGAACTGATTTAGGAGGGCATCTGCGAGGTTGGGGAAGGCACACCTTGTGGCTGCGCGGCGTAGTCCGGCCAGGAAGTCCGGAGATGTTTCGTCGGGGCCCTGCGTTCTTGCGAAGAACTCCATTCGTTCCGCGAACTTGGTGGGCTTCGGGGCCAAGTGGTCGGTAAACGCCTTGACCAGCATCTCGTAGGTGGCGGCCGCGTCTTTCGGCAGGAGGGGGTTCACCAGGTCCTTCAGGAGGAGGTGTGCCTTGATGCCGCAGTAGCGTAGGAGATAGGCCTTCTTCGTACCCGCATCCGTGATGCCATGGATCTCGAAGTGACGCTCCAGCGTCTCGATCCAGGTCTCCCAGTATGCGGGACGGGAGATGTCGAAGGCAGGGAAGCTCTCGTTGCTACCGGCCATTGCGCTCACCCGTGGAGGTCGCGATTCTGGTGTAGAGTTGGTGGCGTTGGAAGCGAGGCTGCTCTCGAGGTCAGCGGTGCTAGGGAGCGGTGCGGTGCCCAGGAACCGAAGAGGCGGACACGAAGCTCGGCGGCGGCGTTCGGTGCTTTCGGCGTTGGGGCGGTCAGCGGTGCTCGTCTTGTGGTCGTTGTTCATGGAGGGAGTTGGCATCCCATCCTCGTCGCCAGTGAAAAGTACTGAGACTGACGAGTGATTTCAGCTCTCACATACTTTATTAGTTGAAGAACAAGACAACTAAGCCGGCTCGCAGGCCGGCTTTTTATCCCCAAGTGACCCACACCCCAAACACCCCCCCCGGTGATTCGCTATTTACATTGATTGGATTAACTCCTGCTCCTCCATTGGAGGGGAGTCAGGATCCACTAGTCCATTGTCCTTCGGGGCGAAGCTCAGGCCCTTCGCCTGGCCACATGGTGGACCGGTTGGAACCAGTCTAAGCACATGGCTGCCCGGAGCCCATGTTCTCAAGTGGATACATTACAGATTCAAATGGAGCATCTGAATACACCCATCTAGACTCAGATGGCAACCAAAGCAGGGCCTCTGAGGATGACTGGAGTGTTCAGGTAGGTTCATATGAGAGGTGGTCCTTAGGATATGTCATTATTTATACCCTGTTTTCTCTTCAATGGGAAACTAAAGCAGCTTGCAACACTCTCTTCACAACAACTATTTAGGATACCAGCTCCAGTTCGGAAATTCTTGGGAGATTTAAGGGCAGAGCCTGGGGAGGATAAAGTTTGGGGAACGGAAGGAACGATGTCAGTCTGTCCCCAAAGCAGCCATTTTCTCCCAGTGAACTGACCCCTATAGTTTGGAGATCACTTGTAATTCCAGGAGGTCTTCATGCTCCACCTGGATGATCGTGATCCTGACAACCCTGTAAGGTAAGTTAGGCTGAGTGTGTGTGATTAGTCCAAGGTCACCCAGCAAACTTCCATGGCAGAGTGGCGATTTGAATCTGGCTCTCCCAGTCCAACATTCTAACCACTACACCATGCTTACTCGCCTAGCCTTAATTTTGAATATATCTAAGAATGGCCTTCGGATCTTACTGTAGATCCCCTTCCCCCCGCAGTGGAATATCTTTATTTCCACAAACTTGTCCTAAGTAACTTTTACAGTTATTTTTTAGATGATAGCAGAGTATAACATAATGTGAACTACTAGATAATAAAAGACAGCAATGACCAATTGCAAGATGCAGGTAGAAAAAGAAGTGCAAAAATGTTGATATATTTTTTCCCTAAATATCCATGATCGGCTCTAAAAAATAATATCTCTAGTATCTAGTGAAGGCCGATGGCAAGAGAATACAGGGCCCATTGAGGGAACTTATCAACCGGTCCCTACAAACAGGAACATATACGGAGGGCCTCGGAAGCCATGATCACACTGCTTTTGAAAAAGCCAACTCAGGATCCTTCTGATCCTACCAATTACTGCCCAGTTTTGAATCTATTGTTTCTGGGCAAGGTGATTGAGAAAGCGATGGCTGAACAGCTCCAGGGTTTCCTGGATAAGACATTGGCACTGGATCCATTCCAGTCTGGCTTCCGCTCTGGCCACGGGATGGAGAAAGTGTTGGTTGCCTTGGCAGACAATCTCCATAGACAGCTGGATTGAGGTGGGTTCGTGCTGCTACTTTTATTAGATCTCACAGCAGCGTTTGACATAAGAACATAAGAGAAGCCAATGTTGAATCAGGCCAATGGCCCATCCAGTCCAACACTCTGTCACACAGCGGCCAAAAATACCACGTGCTATCAGGAGGTCCAGCAGTGGGGCCAGGAAACTAGAAGCCCTCCCACTGCTGCCCCCTCCAGCACCAAGAATAGAGTGTATCACCTGCCCCAGACTGAGAATTCCCATCTATACCCTGTGGCTAATAGCCACTGATGGACTTCTGCTCCATATGTTTATCTAATTCCCTCTTGAAACTGTCCATGCTTGTAGCTGCCACCACCTCCTGTGGCAGTGAATTCCATATGTTAATCACTCTTAACTCTTAACACAGTTGATTATGACCTTCTGACCCACCACCTTGCCGATGTAGGAGTTTGCGGGGTAGCTCTTCAATGGCTTACCTCATTTCTCCATGGCCGGGGACAGAGGGTGGCACTTGGGGAGAAAGTGTCCTCTAGATACCCCTTGGAGTGTGGTGTCCCTCAGGGGGTATTCCTTTCCTAAATGCTGTTTAACATCTATATGAGCACCCTCGCCCAGCTGGCCCAGAGTTTTGGGCTTGGGTGTCACCAATATACTGATGACACCCACTTGTATCTGCTTCTGGACGGCCATCCGGATGTCGCCCCAAAAAATCTGGCCATGGGCTTAGAGGCTATGGTGGGATGGTTAAAAAGAGCAGGCTGAAACTGAATCTGACAAAGATGGAGGTTCTGTGGCTGGGGGGAGGGGCTTCAGGGCTCAGGTTCAGCTTACTGGCTCTCAACGGGGCACCATTAACACCAGTGGAATCCGTCAAGAGCCTGGGTGTGATCCTAGATACCTCCCTTAATAGGGAGGCCCAGGTCACACATACAGGCAGGCAGGCATTTTCCCATCTATGCCAAGCCTGGCAGCTTGCCCCTTTCCTGCTGCGCTCTGATCTGGCCACAGTAATCTATGTGACGGTCACCTCCAGGCTAGAATACTGTAACTCGCTCTATGCTGGCCTGCCCTTGAGACTGACTCGGAAGCTCCAACTGATCCAGAATGCGGCAGTGCAAGTCCTAACAGGAACATCACAGACAGCACACATCCATCCTGTGCTGTGTCAGCTGCACTGGCTTCCAATGGAGCATAGAGTCAAGTTCAAAGTTTTGTTTTTGACCTTTAAGGCCTTGAGCAGTCTGGGACCAACATATCTGCGGGACCACCTCCTTTGTTACACCCCTGGGAGAGCATTATGCTCTTCACAGAACAACTTGCTGGTGATCCTTGGCCCTAGAGAGATCCGGCTGTCCTCAAACAGGGCCAGGGCTTTTTCAACCCTGGCCCAACCTGGTGGAATGCTTTGCCAAATAACATCAGGGCCTTGCGGGATCTTACGCAATTCTGCAGGGCCTGTAAGGCAGAGATGTTCTGCCAGGCATTTGGTTGAGGACAGCAATGATTAACATCATGGCTGGCGCCCTACCTACCTACCTGGACCTTTCTTCTATATAGAACTTATTCCCCCCTGAACATGTGAAGTGCTCACATATCAGATATGGTAGGAAGTTACAAAATATCACCACCTGCTTTTAATTAAAGTATGCTACTGGATTGGTTTTTATGTCTTTTATGTTTTTAGAACTTTTGTACATCACTTAGAGCCCCACAATTTGTGGGGATAGGTGATTAATAAATGGAAATAAATAAATAAATAAATGGAGTTACCAAAATATTAATATGATTAAGAACCTAGCAATGAAAATAAGTGGCTCTCAAGCCTAAAAACTGGCCTTCAAGCAGAGTTGCCAACTTCAAAGTGGAGCCTGGAGATCTACTGGAAAGTCACCTGATCTCCAGACTATAGAGAGAAGTTCCCTGGAGAAAATGGCTGCTTTGGGGGGTGGATTCTACGGCATTATACTCTGAAGTCCCCGGTGGACTATATGGCATTACTAGGAATAAGGCCCATTGTGGAAATAAATACAACGAGCTCTAGAAAGAGTCCACCATTTTCTCCAGGGGAACTTATCTCTGCCATCTGAAGAGCAGTTGTAATTCTGTGTGATCTCCATCCCTCCCCCGGAGACTGGCAATAATGGTTACCCATGAGGGAATGGCTGGTTTGGAGGGTGGAGTCCATGGCATCTGAGGTTCCAACCCTCCTAAAACCTCACCCTCTCCAGGCTCCACCCCTCAAATCTCCAGGAATTTCCCAACCTGGTATTGGCAACCCGATATTCCTCCCAGCCAACCGTCAACCTACCATTATCTGCCCCCTGGCTTCAGCTTTCCATCTCCTCCCCCTCCCTCCTAGAGAGCAGTTATAATTCTGAGTGATCTCCAACCCCCACCTGGAGATTGGCAACAATGATTCCCCATGAGGGAATGGCTGGCTTGGAGGATGGCGTCTATGGCATTGTACCTGTCTGAGGTCCCACCCCTCCTCAAACCTCACTCTCTCCAGGCTCCATCCCTCAAATCTCCAGGGATTTCCCACTTGGAATTGGCAACCCTCAGGAGTAGCCCCAATGAGTTTTCTCCCAAAGGCCAAAACAGGCGTGGAAATGGCCTTTTACTGACAGAACCTGGTTGCCTAGCAACAGGCACTGAGGAGAAAGCACAGTTGCCACCTTTGATTAGGAAAATACCTGGAGATTTGGGGGGAGGATCCTGTGGAGGGCAGCATTGGGGGGGGTGGAAGGACAGCAGGGGATAATGTCATAGGATCTACCTTCCAAAGCAGCCATTTTCTCCAGGGGAACTGATCTCTGTCGTTTGGAGATCAATTGTAACAGTGGGAGATCTCCAGGTCTCACCTGGAGATTGGCAACCCTAGGGGAAAGTCAGCCACACAGCAGGGGGTTGAAGCAAATGGTTTGATGGTCACTGGCCCACCTCATTAGCCAGCCAGCCATGGTGGAGCCAAAAAGGAGTGAGAGGCATGTTAAATTTATTCTGACAGGAAAGTGGCCAAGCGGGGTGGGGGTGGGGTTATGCTGAAAGTCCTTTGTTTTTTTACTCATAGAAGCAAGATTGGTTGTTTGGTTACCTACCAACAGCCACTGAGGAGACAGTTAGTCACAATTAATCTCACACAGGAGCCAAGAGAAGTATCTTCCTCAGGAGAGATTCCAGCTTTCCAGGAGCCGCAGCTCGTTTCCTCTAGGCCAGACCCTCCCTGGCGCTGCCGCCACTGCTGAAGAAAGGCGGCGGAGCCTTTGAAAGGCGCTGGGCAGCCTTCTCTGTGGTACAGGCCTTGCGGCCGAGGGAGAGGGGCCGCAAGGGGCAGCGAAGGTGAGTGCTTCCCCTGCTTGCTGCTGCTCACTAGGTCTGCCTCCTTCTCCCTCATGGAGGGGTTGCTGCTCTCTCAGCAGAGCGTCCATCCCCTTCGCTGGCTCCCTCCAGACTGAGGAAGAAATGCTGCCTGCTGGCTCGGAGGGCGGGGCTGAGCCAACGCAGTGAGCCAATGCAGCCACAGGATTGGGAGACTGTGAGAGAGGCATCTCAGCGGGCCAAAGGCTGTGGAAGCATGTCCAGGAGGGACACCCAAACTCAAATATATATAAGGAGAGATACTCTCTATGGCATTATACCCTGGAAACCTGAGGCTCTGCCCCCCCAATCACAAATTTGCCAACCCAGAGTTGGCAACCCAACCTTCAAGTGTTAGAAAGGGAGAAGAACTTACTAAGATCCTAGTTTCTTCTGCAGTTCCACCTTCTCAAACATCCGAATCAAACGATTATTACTGAAGATAAGCATTCCATCTCGACTTCTGTCTTGAATGTTAATTCCAAATATTATGAAGAGCGTTTCTGATTTTCTAAGGTTTCTGAACAAAGAGGACAAGCACTTTCAAAAGAGGTTTCCAATTGTGTTTGAAAGCTCCTAACTGCTACCAGTAATTTAGATATATAAATACAGATTTTAAAGCTGATTTAAGCCTGAAAAGGTTAAAAAGGATTACACTCAATCATAAAATAAACATGAATGCTTTACACCCAAGTTGTATTTTCACAAATCAATATCAGAAAAAGAAACTCAGTTTGAAAAAAGCAAATTTCTTTTTCTAACACTGATTTGTGAAAATATAACGGGTATAAAGCAGGGTTTTTTTGTTTTGTTTTTTTTGAAAAAGAGTTGCCAGAACTCTCAAGAAGGAAATGAAGCTTTCAATCTGTATATTGAAAACTCATGAACTTTTGAACATTTTTAAAAGAATTTTGTCAAAGAGGTTCTGGAACGCTGTTCTGGAGCATTCCCTCCAGAAAAAAAGCCCTGGGTTATTTTTTGAATGATAACTATTATTCTGTGATTTTCTACAGTTGGGCTTCTTCCAAGCCAATTTACAAAAACATTGTTTTCATGTTTATTGCAAATGCTCTTTTAACATAAATATATTCCTAAACTCTTCAGCCCTGAAACTCAGCCACTCATTAACATTTGAACAATTTCACTGTTCCTGTTGCAAAGCAATAAAACAAAACACTGGCCATTTCAAAGTCTCATAACCACAGCAGTATCTTAACTAACAGCAGAACTATGAAAACATAATGCTAGAAATATTAACACGTACATCTGTCTCAGAATTGGTTTATGTTTCAGGACACCCCTAGTCATTAAAGGTAGACAATGTGTCTATTTTCACACACAGCTCATTTTTTTCCTGCTGCAACAGCAATTTTCACAAAACAAATTCACTCTGTGTCTTCACTTGCCTTTGTCTGTCTTTGAGTTTCCTTCTCATTCTCTTGTCATTCCCCACAGCATCACATTCTGCAACCTGAGCAAGCTTTGTTTCCAACTTTGGAAAGAAAAAGCAGTAGAACAAGTTATTTTATCATATATTAACTTTAAATAGTTCTGCTCTGAAGTGCAAGGAACTACTACTGGAAACCTGCAACTGAAGCTGGATTATCACTCCACAGAGATTCTGTAGAGCAAACCAGCACAACTTCTTGTGACCCCTGGCGCCAAATCTAGTCTGTCATGTCCTGTGACCTGCCAGTTCCTTGATAACCTTTCTAGGTAACCAGCAAATCCCAAGGAAGTCTATGAGCCACCAGTGATCTGTTGTACAAGTGTTTTTAATGTATTGTAGACTAAAGCTGCAAGAAGCTAAAGCAATACAAGTTGCTTCCTAATGTAACAAAACAGTCTTTGCAAACCAGGAGAATCATCCGCACAGTGATCCATTCACTGTGCATTGGGGCTATGCATATTTCTAATTCCCACTTCCCCTACCAGCCCCATGAGCCACAGGAACTTTGTGGACTACATGGCATGGGGCACAAGAACTGCTGTGGGTGGTGGGAACTGTGCATCATTGTCTTCATTTCCTTCTTGTTCTGACCTCTTGCACCAGCAGAAACTCCACTAGCAGAAAAGTGAGGAGGACTGACGTCATCTGAGTTCCCTTTGGGGCTCCTGTGAACCTTAGCATCAGCTTTTTGGAAGTCTTAGAAAAACGCTGGTGGAAGGGAAAGGGTGAAAAGATCTGTGCCTGCATGCACTCTTGTGCTTATTACTCACATGATCCACCCCTTTATCACAGGAAGAATCTGAGAACAGCCAATGAGGACTAGCTACATTACAAAGTAGCAGGACTTCATTTGCTTGGGACATGTATGGATTAATGATCTCCAAAATGTTGTATTGTTAACAGTCTTGCAAGCTGAGGGCTGTGGCTTCCTTGACTGAATCAATCCATCTCATGTTGGGTCTTCCTCATTTCCTGCTGCTTTCAACTTTTTATAGCATTATTGTCTTTTCCAGTGACTCGTCTTCTCATAATGTGACCAAAGTACAATAGCCTCAATGTAGCCACTTTAGTTTCTCTTTTTGGTGGTCCATGATATCCATAAAACTCTCCTCCAACACCACATTTCAAATGAATCAACTTTCTTCCTGTCAGCTTTCTTTATTGTCCCACTTTCGCATCCATATATGATAGGTGGGAATACTGTAGTATGAATTAACCATACCTTGGTCACCAGTGACGCATCCTTACACTTAAGAATCTTTGCCATGGAGATAGATGAAGACGGGTAGCTGTGTTAGTCCGTTTGTAGCAGTAGAAAAAAGAGTCCAGCAGCCCCTTAAAGACTAACACAATCTGTGTTAGGGTATGAGCTTTTGTGAGTCACTCCTGCCAGGATGGCTTGCTGGGAGACCGCCGCAGACGGGCAGCGGCCCCACCTCCACCCCCCACCGCTGCCGCGCAACTCACCGGCCATGAAGGAGCTGCACTGGAGGAGGACAATGCCCCAGCCCACAGGGCCCATGCTGAGAACAGTGCCCGAGCAGTGAGGAGGCAAAGGCCCCAGGCAGGGAGAGCAAGGTCCAGCCTGTGTTGGAGGCGGTGGCCCAGCGGCATGGAGATGGCATGGGTGGAGGATGAGGTGGGCAGCAGTGATCCGCCCAGTGGCAGGGCACACCGCACGAGAGCAAGGGAGGCGGAGGCTGGCTTGGCAGCTTGGCTTTTGGAGGGAGGCAGGGCCCGGGATCAGGGGGAACGAGGGGGTAATATAATGGGAAGGCGAGAGACAGCCAGGGAGGAGGAAAACTGGGCTAGCTGGGGCAAGCGAGAGCCAGGCAGTGAGAGAGAGCCCCAAAGGCACCATAGCCAGGTGCAGAGGCCAGACTCCAGGACGGGCCAGAGGGGTGCGGAAACTCCCCTGAACAACCCGTCTTCTGAGGCTGCTTCTCCCTCTTCCAATTCAAGACTCCCTCAGCCCCCACTGCCTACACCAAGTTGGGAGCCGCGGAACAACCAGACCGTAAGCACCCCTGGGCAGTTCCAGCAATGGCCACTGGGGGGCAGACCCTCAAGGAAGCCCAGAAGCATGACAGTCACTGCTCACTTCTTCTGAGCAGTGACTCATGAAAGTTCATACCCTACTGCAAATTTTGTTAGTCTTTAAGGTGCTACTGGACTTTGAATCTTTTCCAGTTACTTCATGACTGCCCTTCCCACTCTCAATGTCTTTCTAGTTTCTTAGTTGCAATCTCCCTTTTGGTTGATAATTGAGCCAAGAAATAGAAAATCTTGAACAGTTTCAATTTCTTCATTATAAAACTTAAAGCTGTGTAATTTCTCAGTAGTCATTACTTTTGTCTATTTGATGTTCAGCTGGGGTGGATGTTCATGCAGGATGCAGCCTCCAGGTGGAAACTGGGAATTCCCTGGAAATACAACTCATTTCCAGATCACAGAAATCAGTTCCCATGGAGAAAATGGATGATTTGGATGGTGGACTCTAAGGCATTGTACCTAGGGTTGCTGAGTCTCATTGACGTGCCAGCAGGGTGGGTGGGAGGGAACCTTATGGGAGTGGGGTGGGGCTCTGTGATGCGATGACATCATGTGGAAGTGACATCATCACATTGGGGACATCACGTCGCAATGCTCTGGTCTGAGCACAAAACTCTGTGGTAAAACTGCCCTCAAACCATAGTTTTGCCCCAAAACCAGAGTGCTGCCTGCCAATACTGCTGTTTGGGGGTGGGGTTTCCTTACCGGTCAGCTGGCTGGTAGCAGGCAGAAGCCCCAAAACAGGGGGATTCCCCGCCTGGACCTGGGGAACGGCAACCCTAATTGTACCCCACTGAGGTCCCTGTCATCTGCAGACTCCATCTCCAAATCTTCAGGAGTTTCCCAACCTGGATCTGGCAACCCTATCCCTGCCCTCAAGTACTGCCAGTGGCCAGAGGGGACCTGGCCAACCCTGTGGTAAAAAGACTATGGATTTAGCAATGATACAGTTCAGTTTCCAGCATGTGCAGCAAACTTAAGAATCTGCTGTCACTTCTTCCTTCCTTTGTACCTTTAACACAATGGATGGAAGTGGCATGGTGCTAATATAACAGAACAAGCTGCTATTGTACACACAGGCTGGTGTCCTTTGGGCTTCAGAAGACATAAATGTCATTACAACTGGTGATTGAAAGTGTGAGATACCATACCACAGGGAGCCATTCATTAAATGGCAAATATATATGATTTCCACATTTTCATATCTAGACATATCTCTTGTTTTGGATTTAATTTTTGTTCTTTAAGTTCATCCAAGAAGCTTCTGAATAGTGTTTGCATCTTAACTCAGAAAGCTGCAGTATTACAATGCTGCAGAGTAATCCACTAAGGGCTGGTATTCACATCACATTCTTTCCAGATTTGGAGTCATTCACATGCACGTATATGACAATAAACATAATGGATTCCAGCTGGAATTTAATCCCTATAAAGAAGTGTATAGATGTGTAAAATATAGAATCAGCAGGTGAAAGGGAGAAGCTGAACCCTCCCTTGTTTTCTGTGAACCCACTTTTTAAAAGACCCTATCTACTTGAAAAAATGGCTACTATAAAAAAGGAGGCTTGAATGGGAAAATATGGGTAGGAAACACCTTCGGTTCCCCATTCAACAGTCCATATTGTGCTTTTACAGCGTGAATCTAAGCACAGTTATACCCTTTTGAGTCCACTGAAATCAGTGGGCTTAGATGGATGTAATTCTGTTTAGGATTGCAATATGAATCATCCTGCACTGCCACTTTTATGGGGAATTGGAAAACCTCAACTGGGTCCTCACACCATCATGTCTATTTGTTTTTTTTAGCTATAGACCAGAAAAACTTACAAAAATTCGAATCAACTGGTTGCTCTTGATTCACCATTTGCCCAGCAGTTCTATAAATCATCTTGACAGAAACTGTGTCATTCATATTTATATACATACATTTATATTTATGTACAACACATGGCACACTGTTAGCATTCTATAACTATGTAGTTGTGGTCTAAAGCCTAGCAATGATTAAAGTGGGAATTAGCACTAGTGAACATACCTATGAATATAAATGATCATTTGTGCAGGCACAATTAGGCTATAATTATCACACTGGAAGTCTTCTGAAGTGGAAAGTGCTTCCTAAACATTCTTTAAAAATAATTAAAGCTGAACCCAAGGCAGTTTAATAACAACTTTTAAAAGCCTCAACAATGGTAAATATGCAATTAACATTGTCTGAAAGTCTTTCCTTCTGTTTAAAGGTCATGCTAGGCAAAACCCCTAAAGCCTATATTTTCAAGCAATTAACTTATAAGGCTAATGCAGTAGCAAGGCTAAATATGACAAACATTGATGCTATAAATGGAAGTGGTGGGTCAATAGGGGTCAAAACAACTAGAGAATTATCTTGCCCAAGTCCATTGAAATTAATGGAGGACAGTATGAAATTGGTACCAGACACTCCAAGGATAATCCAGTGGCAAGTGCCTGGGGCTGTGCATTTTCAAGCCTCAGGGTCAAATGATATAACATGTTATTTAACAAGTTAGGACCAGATTGTCTGCTCTCAAACTGCTTTCCATGCAACCACAGAACAGCTGTGGGGAATATAATTTTTAAAGCCAGTGGAGGCCCAGTTCAGTTTGGGAACACTATGAGCAGGAGAGAGGCTTCTGCCACCCTCCACTCCACTGCAGTCCTGAGCTGAATCAGACTTACATCTTTCAAAAACACCATTTCTCACATCTGTATTGTGGCTTTACAGAAAGCAAGTTAGGTCCAAAAATGTATTGTGTGTTGGCCCTCAGACATATTTTCAGATGCAGAAAGGAACAGGTATGTGCAAGAATCACCTTCGCAGTAATATCCAATCTCTGGATTGGTTAGGCTTGGCATAAATACTAGGAGTCAGACCTGGCTTTATTCAGCTTCCAGACCAAGCCTCTGGACTCAGGGATCAACCCTGAAATAGGAAACATACCCACATCCAAATGTGGACAGCTAGCCCATCTACAGCCTCAGTTCAACCCTAATAGATGGTCCTATACTGTTTCACAGCTTCTATTCATTTCAGTGGCCCTTGCACAGTAGGAAAGTCTACAGAACTTTACAAAGTTTTATTTTTATATTATACCTCACTGTCTTCATGCAAAAGAGATCCTTGCAAATGTTTTTGTCTGTCCTTTGCTTCCTTCTCAGCATGTTTGGCTACAAGCATAAGCAAAAGCATTTGTCAAACTATTTTGGAAATTTACTATCCAACCCACAATACCATTAAGCAACAATACTGGTTCCAGCTACACCCATTTGTGATGCTGGATACCATTAACACTAGTGCCAATCCAGGATGTGTTCATATTGCATAAAACAAGTCAAAGAATTGCTGAACAGGTCTGCAGGTTTCTGTTGGACAGAAGCCGAACCACAGAAGTATGGGGGATCAGCTGGGAGCTGTGTTCTGATCCAACATACCCCCTCCACAAAAAAACAGCAGCAAAGTAAATTTCAGGATCAGAAGCAATAGGCTTCTTCAAATAAGGGTGTTCTCATTCTTGTCTCTATAGTCCAAGCTGACAGCTTGGGGTAGGAAGAAGAAAAGATAAATTAGCCAAGCTTTTAATCACTCCCCTCATCCCAACTGGCTGCATCTCAGCAAGGCTGGGGTATATCAGGATGAGGGATCAGAAGAACCTGACTTCTAACTGGTCGGCTGGGAGATGACTTCTGTCCCCTAAAAAAATTCTGCTGAGTGGAGCTTCATTAGCTGGGAGTCAGCTTTTGATGGCTGCAAGTTGCCTGTTCCTGCGAATAGACACAAACAGGTTGCAAACAGACCACTATTTAATTGGCTGCCTGATAACCACTGGCAAACAACGAGTGAGCAGATGTTTGAGCATCCTTACTCTCAAGCAGTACTGGAAAATACCTCATATAAAGGAAATAAAACAGGTCATTTCTCCCTGTAGGTGCAGAGAAGGAATAGTTGAGAAGTAAAACCAACAATGTAGGTACTACCTATTCCTGTTTACAAGTAAAGTTAGCAGCCACTCAGAGAACCTTTGGGAACATGAAAAGGAAAATACTTGGTTGTTATTAAGATTACAGGAGACTGCCTACCAGAATTCAGTTCCATTTCTGCTGCTTTTGCCTCATTTGTAGCAACTTGTTTCAATGGTAAGATATATGGATATTTCCTATTAAGATACAAAATATAAAACTGAATTGCTTATCACTCAGAACTGAGTAGGGCTACTCTTAAGTGTTATTCATAACAACCCATTCAGAATATTGGGTAAATCATTCCCTGCCTACCCTATGCATTTGATGTTAACTTCTGAATGGCAGCTATACACATATGCCCAACAATAGCCTATTTCGGAAGCTGCAGTTTACCACACATATGCAGATAACGCACTACATGCAATCCTCTCAATGCATGCCATCACCATTTTGTCTGAAAGGGGCAACACATATGTTTGAAGCGGAATATGTCCTGTTGCCCCTTTCAGACAAAATGACAATCATCATGTTGGGACGATCATGTGTAGTGCATTCTTCAAATACAAACCAAAAGACTAATCATGCATTATCCTTATCCTTAAAAAAGGGGGAGGGGAATATGTGGATTTATGCACAACTTTCTGTGATTCCGCTCTTTAGACAACGTTCCAAATGCATAATGGCAAGGTGGAGCAGGGCATGCATGATTCTTGCCACATGCAGAAAGATCCAAAGGTTTGCAAGTCTCAGTATTGTATAAATTATTCAAATGTTTCCTGAAACAACAAAAGCTACAGTCACATGACAGAGCGGAATCTCTACATTCACCTGCACCTTTCGTACAGCAAAGCCAACAAGAGTTAAGCAGCCTCCTGTCTGTTATGGGCACCCACCATTGATCAGGCCACACCTTTCTTGTAACAGATGAGAGAGCACTGATTTACCTTGCTTAGCCTTGCTTTGCATGTGCTTCAGGTTCCAAGATTTGGACTCCATTAAGGAAAGCGGCCTCTTAAGTGGCCTAAAATTATTTTGTAGCACCCTTACAGAACAGCCTGAGAAACTTTCACTCAGTGGAAAAATAAACCACATAGAAAAAAAAATCTGATGTGAGGTGATTATCTTATGCAGAGTGTTTCTTGCTCAGGGGTCAGAAGTGTTTGGTCACAGCTGATTACGTTTTAACAGTCCAGCCTGCCAGGGTGATTGGAACTTGGCTGAGATTATAAATTGCTCTGCCATCCAAGTCAATTTCTTGTCATCGCCAAAAAGAGTAGTTAAATGCTTCTAAACTCATTTGCTTTGAAAATTTAAACATCTAGCTGTGTAATAGTAAGAGGAGCCAACTCACCTGGGCCTATAAAAGCAGTACGGCAAGCGTTTGGTTTCTACTTTCTTGGCTTGAATGAATATTCGCATCCGTGGTTCAAAGTACAGCAGAGCTGTGTAAGCCCTCAGAGACCATTGGTCTGGAATGCTGGCACAGAAAAGTGTTTAAGGAAGAATAACTTAAGGCCCAAAGGGAGAAAATCTACTACATGCAGTGCTTTTTTATAAACAAAAAGGTGCCAGGACATATATATAAAGTTGTGCCCATTTCCACCCATTCTCTCCTCAGGACTTGGGAGAACCCTGTGAAAAGGTGACAGTACTCAGAACTGGTGAGTGCCAAGATACAAAAAAAGCCCTGACTGCATGTAAGAAATTAGGGGCATATATCAGCCATGCCCAAACAAGCTCTGAAGCCCCACAGAGCCCAAAATAAATGCTCCTGAAACCCCATAAAGTGTTCTATAGACACTTTAAAAGTAACCTACAACTAGTTCAAATGCTAGAGAAATGGCAATTCAACCCAGCTACTGAAGAAGATGTGTTGCAAGGATGTCCAGGGAAAAAATGATTCACGTGGGTAGCCATGTTGGTCTGAAGCAACAGAACAAAATTTGAGTCCAGTGGCCTATACCCAGAATTAAACTTTTAAGACCAACAAAGTCCCACTGGACTCAAACTTTGCTTCAGGGAAATACACCGAATTGGTTTTTAAGAACAATACCTGAGAATGGTGGACTGAATATGTTACATATGATAGAGGCCATACAATTAAATGTTAAGCAGTCTTACATCCTTCTACACCCACTGGCTTCAGTGGGTTTAAGGAAGTGTAATTCTGAGCAGGATTGCACTGTCAGTTGCTCTGGTGCTTTAAAAGCAGGTGGGCTGGACTTTATTCTTTTTGTTTACTAGAATCTCCATGGTCTGCTGATCTCTTTTAAATATACAAAGCCAGAAAGTGCACCCAGGATTTCTTGATGGTTAAGGCATAACTGATGTAATTTAAATGTTCCTGAATATACATCCTTGCTTAATACTATCAGAACACAAGCAGGCTCTAGGCAACCTTGGAAATAAGGATTAGCAAAACAGGGGACTTTGTCATCTATGAACCCTGAAATGCTTGGCCCACCTAGTAAGGCAAGTGTTGTTGTTGTTGTTCAGTCGCACAGTCGAGTCCGACTCTTGCGACCCCATGGACCAGATCCGCCAGGCCCTCCTGTCTTCCGCTGTCCGCTGAAGTTTGCTCAATTTCATGTTCGTTGCATCGATGACACTGTCTAACCATCTCATCCTTTGCCGTCCCCTTCTTCTTTGACCTTCAATCTTTCCCAGCATCAGGGTCTTCTCCAGTGAACGCTCCCTTCTCATTTGGTGGCCAAAGGCAAGTGTAAACATCACCAAATCCTTGAAGTTTCATTATCAGCCAGCAACTGTACTTTTATTTTGTTTACCAAATGCCATTTTTCCATTGTCAATCTCCTCATCTATTTCTATGTATGCTTAGAATACACTTTAAAGAACTGGAACCTAGCTTTCAGGGTTTTTTTTAAGGCTTCTTGCTAGCTACTCAGGTCACACTACTGGAAAGGCTGAACTTGCTACAGACAAGAAGGCTGCCTGGTTCTCCCTCCTGCCTTTCTCTCACCCACTTCAGCCACTGAGATTCATAGGCTGTTCTGGGGCAGTTCATCTGGGTTACAGGGTTAAGCCTCCCAGTTTGTGGCAGTGTTTGTGTCCATGTATTTAAAAGTGCTTAATCATGACCCATGCACCTTTGGACCCCAGAGGGGTTATGTTGGGAGCAATGTTCCCTCTAAGCTGTGGAGTCTTGTGAGCAAAAATTCTACTTTGTGAGCTACTGGCATTACAGTTGTGAGTGAGCAATTTGGCTGCTGCATAACTTAGTATGCTCTGGAGCCATCCTTCCTGAGCTAAGACAAAAATGTTTGAGCCAGAGGCTAAAAAACTGCGAGCTACCTCACACTAACTCAGCTTAGAGGGAACCCTGGTTGGGAGGTCACACAGGGAGTACCTAATATAGCAACACTGTTGAAGCTAAATGGGTATGGATTTCATAAGCAAGGACCTCATCACCATTGCACTGCTGGCACCCTACCCCATCTAGGTTGGTAAGAGGAAAGCCAAAAAGAAAGGCATCTTCTGTATTTATGGGGCACTGGGAAGAATGAGGATGGGCTGGCACCCTGGTTACCACAGGTCTAGCCTCTGAGAGACATGGTGGGAGGGAGTATTCTGGAACATGCTTGTTTTGTGGTGTAGAGTACAAAGTATGGGGTCCTCTGCACATTCAGAGTGCAACCTTAAGTAGGTCTACTCAGAAGCAAGTCCTATTTTATTCAAAAGAGCTTATTCTATGAAAAGTGTTCTCTGAATTGTATTTTTTAGTGTTTTCCAAACCATTCATCCTCCTACTTTAAAAAAGCTATGGAGGCATTCTTATTTGGGACCACAATATAGGGGGCCCAAATGCCCCAATCAAATTGATTTTAAGGAATATTTTTATTTATGCTCTTTTTATATTATGATGATCAAACTTACTTTTCATGTTCTCCAGCAATCAAAATATCCGCTTCATCTGTCTGAATGTCAAGTTCTGGCTCACCATTGAGCATGAGTTTCAAATTGTATATCACCACCAGAGTTCCTAGATGTGAATGTTAATATTGATAACCATCTACGCATTATTAAAGGTGCCAATTAAAATGGGTAGTAAGTGACAATGTAGTAAATCGTTACCACTGTCAGGGTCTATTCACAGGATTGCACTCTTTAAAAAAAATTAATCTATACAGCCACCTGATGTTTCTGAACTGAGTACATTAGAGGTCAGATTCTGTAAGAAGGCACACAAGTTTCCATGGGGTTTGCATCCAGCAATTTCCAACAGGGGTTTCTAACAGAGGAGTTCAGCAAGGGAGAAGAAAACCCCTGAAGTCACAGTTTCTCAAAAAAGAGGACATGCAGATTCTGCATCAGCAAGGAGGTCACTGTACCATATTATCCTTCTTGCAATGGATAATATGCATGGATTCAGCTGAGCATCCTATTTCAACCTGAAACACTTTTAGACAACCAACCTGATTACGAAGGCAGAAAGCCAGAAGGGGAGTCAGGGCTCTCCAGTGTTTTGGAGGGACTGTCACATGTATGATTATCTGTTCAGTGGGAAGAAATCATGGGTATGTTCTTGATGCATGGAGCTCTAGGCATATCAATGGTATTGCTATAGAACTGAAGTGCTGTATTGGTTTAGCACTATAGCACACAACTTAGAATATTAAAAAAAGGCAGAGGAAGATTGTGTGGCACTCCTAAGCAGGTCTACTCATTAGAGTTCTTCTCATGTCTTTGCTCTTCCACAAGATATCAGGGGGTGGCACCTATGCTACTACACTGTCACCCTCAGGGAAGAATCTGAGAAACTAAGGTCACTGGCTGAGGAGGACCAATGGGACCAGGCCTGACATGGCAGAGGTGCCAGTGGCCACCCTGTCAGAACCTGCAAGTGAAACCTTGCCACCAGCACCCAAGGTGCCCACTATGCATCCACTGTGCAGGTCTTGAACCTAGGCCCACAGGACTTGTTCCCTCTCTGCAAGAATGGCACTACCAGAAGGCCTGGGCCAAAGTGGCCCAAAGAAGTGCAGTACCAGACTGACAGCATACAACATGTTCTTGCAGCCAAGCAGTAAGGTTCATACTCATTTGTAGGATTCTGGCCACAGCACAGCCAGGCTCTCACCACCTGCCAGCAGTGCAGCTCAGCTTAATTACTTCCCAGGCTATTTAGGCTGAGGCTTGGGAAGGCTGCCTTCCTGGATAAAACTGGTCCACTAGGTGCAAGCCTGTGCACCAGCGCCCTATCTTCAGTCCCTGCTCCTGGCTGCCAGCACCTGTCAATGCTCCCAAGGGCACTGCTGCAGGGGAGACCTGACTGAGCCTGGCTGCAGAATGCAGGACAGGCCATGTGTAGAGACAAAAGGGTCAAGTGAGATGAGAACAGATGAAGCGGGAAACATGTTATGGGTATCTGTGTCAATGCCAGTGAGATCCAGTCGTATCAATGGGGACAAGAGGGAAGGGACATGATGTAGGAGGTATTGCTTTGTGTATCAGAAAGAGCACAGAGTCCTCTGTTAGTGTTTCTTTGAACATCTTGCTTTCTCTCTAGTTCATTTTTACCCCGCCCTTTCTCCAAGGAGCTCAGGGTGGCATACATGGTAGTATCTTCCCCATTCTATCTTCACAAGAACCCTTTGAGGTTAGTCTACAACGGTGTGACTGGCTTAAACTCACCCAGTAAGTTTCATGGATGAATATGGATTTGAGCCCAGATCCTAGTCCCATACTGGGCATTTGAGATAGAAAGTTTTCATGTTTCAAAGAAGTATGTGATTTTATTAGGAAAGCACAGCAGACTATGTTTCTCAGAATTTAAGACCTTTCCTGGTTCTTCAACATGCTAATATTTCCATAAGCAGCTAATTTCCAAGAGGATCAGGGTATTTAATTGAACATGTGGTGAGGGTCCAATAGCATTGGTGCCACCCAATGATGTCTTTTGAAGAGCTAAGACATGAGAAGAATTCTAATGACCTACTCCCTCTGCTGAGTACAACATGTTTTGGCAGAGCACTCCACTTACTATTTATCTCCTGACATACATAGGAATGAAAGGAAAAGCACCTCCTGTAGCCTTTTTCACTATTCACAGGACATTTCATGTGGGATGAACAGGTATAGTTGGGGTGGGAGTTCCTTGGGACTTAGGGCCATGCTGGGACCACTGGGAAATTCCTGGGGCCCAGAGTGAGCTCTTGTCAGGTCCCCAGCTGATTCACTCTCCACACACACTATTGGTAGTATAATGCTTTATTAGAGACTAGGAATAAGGCCCGTTGTGGAAATAAATACAACGGGCTCTAGAAAGAGGCTCTGGGAGAGTGCCCCAGCTTTGGGCACTCAGTGACAATTTGCTGTGGCAATCTCAGCAGGGTATAATGACAGAGTTCACCATTTTCTCCAGAGGAATTGATCTTTGCTACCTGAAGAGCAGTAGTAATTTTGAGTGATCTCCAGCCCACCCCCAAAATTGGTAACAGTGGTTCCCTAGGAGGGAGTGGCTGGTTTGGAGGGTTGAGTCTATGGCATTGTACCTGTCTGAGGTCCCACCCCTCCTCAACACTCACCCTCTCCAGGTTTGACCCCTCGAATCTCCAGGAATTTCCCAACCTGGAGTTGACAACCCTATCTCCCTCCCAGCCAACCATCAACCTACCTTTAGTTTTCCATCTCCTCCCCTCTCCCTCCTAGAGAGCAGTTGTAATTTTGAGTGATCTCCAGCCCCCACCTGGAGATTGGCAACAATGGTTCCCCATCAGGGAATGGCTGGATTGGAGGGTGGAGTCTATGGCATCGTACCTGTCTGAGGTGCCACCCCTCCTCAAACCTCACCCTCTCAGGGCTCCATCCTTTAAATCTCCAGGAATTACCCACCTAGAGTTGGCAACCTGATCAGGACTGGGCCCAAGGAGTTTTCTCCCAAAGGCCAACATAGGTGTGGAAAGGGCCTTTTATTGACAGAGGAGAAAGTACAGGTGCCAACTTTGATTAGGGAAATACCTGGAGATTTGGGTGGGTGGATCCTGTGGAGGGCAGCATTTGGGGTGTGTGTGGAAGGACTCAGCAGGGTATAATGCCATAGAGTCTGCCCTCCAAAGCAACCATTTTCTCCCAGGGAACTGATCTCTGTCATCTGGAGGTTAATTGTAACAGTGGGAGATCTCCAGGTCCCACCTGGAGATTGGCAGCCCTAGAGGAAAGTCAGCCGCACAGCGGGGAATTGAAGAAAATGGTCTGATGGTCGCTGGCCCACCTCGTTAGCCAGCCAGCCATGCTGAAGCTAAGCAGGAGAAAGAGCCTTTTTCCATTTATTCTGACAGGAAAGTGGCCATTGGGGAGGGGGTTATGGGCAGGGGAGGGGGTTATGCTGAAAGTCCTTTGTTTTTTTACTCACAGAACCAAGCTTGGTTGCCTACCAACAGCCACTGAGGGGACAGTTCCTCACAGGAGTCAAGAGAACTGTCTTCCTCAGGAGAGGGAGCTGTCTGCCAGTAAATCTGACATGCAAAATCTGTCTGAAGGGGGAGTGGGTGGGGAAGAGGAGCAGACCCAGCATCCGGCCAATGGCACGCGAGTACTCTTGAGTGGCGGCTGATGGGCCAATGGCTGAGGGAGGGCATTTTACAGCCAATGGGAGCGCATGGAATCTTGTGAAACCAAAAGATAATTATTTATAAGGAGAGATATGATGCTGTGGGTTCAAGAGCTCATGTTAGGACTGAGGAAATGTGCGGGAAAATACAAGATACAGGTAAAAGCATAAGATTCCACATTCGTACATGTCATGTCTACCCCTGGTGTTACTATGGCAACACAGACAGATATATGGTGCCCTATCTAACTAGGCTGGCAGAGAGAGGTACTCCAAGGTCAGTCTCACAGGAAACCTACTTGGGGCTCTTCTTCAGGAAAGTTAAAACATCTATTCCATGCACTCCAACAGCATACACCCCCCTCAGGAATTCAAAATGACAAGCGAAGGTAACAAGAAACAGAACTTAAAGAAATCGAAAGTTAGCCTGAGCCTCACAGCTCTTGGTAACCAACTGCATATTCCTTCTCTAGTATCACTGCTGCAAACTGAAGGCCATGAAAGACATGAAATTTTCCCTAGGTTCATCCAAATGTATCTGCTTTCACATGCATCTGGGACAGCCAGATACACACACAGCTATTGCCCCCATTCTCAAACAACCACAGTTCTGCCTTAGCTCCTCCAACTTTTTTCTTCTCATCATTTAATCCCAGGAGTCATAGCATCTTGCGGCATGCTCTGTAGGGACACTAACTAGAAAAAAACTCAGTTCAGTGCTGTGCTTGCTAACTTTGGGGTAAAGATTTTATACACACACCCACCCACACACCTCTATATATTTCTGGGGCATGTAAGTATTTTTTTCAATCTTTCTCTCGTTCAGTATCATGTTCAAAAGAACAGAATGTGGTAATATCATGGACATTCAATAAAATGTTGGGGGAAAACTGTGCCACCTAGCAGTTTACATGAACTGTAAGGGGATTACAAAAAAACAAAACACAGAATTTACATGACATGCTCTAGAATTCAGTTTCTCTTGTCTGGGGCAGAGCTCATGAATCACAATCAAATGCCTGGGCAATCCTGTGGACAGGCAACACACAAAATATAAAATACTGAAGGACAAGTCAGAGAACACAAAACTGAACCAACAGCTTACATCGCATTACATTACTATTGACTCCTGGCTTCATTGAACTTTTCTGACCAAGCAAGAAAGGTACACAATTGAATCATTTCTACTGGAAAATGTACCTGACCATGGCAGTAAACTCTCAAGAATGAGGCCTCTGATTAATATCTTTGCCTTTGGTCACAGAGAATGATCATTAAAAACCTTTATCCTGGTCAACTTATAAGAAATGCTTGTTGTATTGTAAAGTCAGGAACCATTCCTGTAATATCATTTGTTTGACCACTGAGGAAGGCCAATGGGCTGAAAAGTATCTAGTCAGGGTCAATAATAGTAATTTCTGGTTGTCACTGAACATTATGAATCTTAACTGAGGCTCCCATTAATTTACTTTGAATACATGTATATTTTTATGTATCTGTTTATATTTTTTAATTTTAAATTTGACTAACAGAATCATTGGGCCCATATATTCATATCTTCTTAACCTTTAGGTACCTAATTCATTTTAGTTTGGGTTAACCCCCCCCCTTTTTTTTACTACCAAGGGAAAACATCACACCTAGTTTGGTCTTGAGTGATAAGACTTGGAGGGATAACTCACCCCTTTCTCCATAGATAGCATCAAACTGCTTCATTAGTTCAGCCTCACTCTTAAAAGGAGAATATTTACAAATGATAGACAACTGGGTGGCAAATTTCTCAGGATCATCCATTACTGGGTTTCTTATAATACTTGACCATGAAGGTATCGGAATGATGACCTATAAAGAAAAACAAGATGAAGGAAAGTGGCTCAATTTAGGGATATTCAAGCACAGCAGAAAGCTGGGGGCCTTCTGCTTTATTCTCCCATCCTCTCTTGAGTGATGCAGTTTGCTTTTTCCTTTAAACCTAAGAGGTGAGAAGTACTGTCAAAAGTGGCAGTGATGATCATCTGTTCTGTAGTGCATGTGTGATGTATACGCCCTCTGGGGTTATTTTCCCTTTGCAGCCTTTAACATGGGAAGAAGGGAAAGGCTATGAACAGAAATCTATTTCTGCTTCTGGACTTGTTTTGTTACACCACAGATTTAATTAGCTGAACTATGTAAGTAATAATTTCAGAAGCAAAAGGAGTCTTGTCTGTTTATTAAAATATTTACAGGGCTCTTTTTGAAGCCCAGCAGGAACTCATTAGCATAATAGGTTACACCCAACAGCAAAAACTCATTAGCATATTAGGCCACACCCCTGACAGCACAGCTCATTAGCCTATTAGGCCACACACCCATGTTACCAGAAGTGTGGTCATCCAGCATAGGACACCCTCTCCACCACATCAGAGCCTTTAAGCAAATAATTTCCAAACAGTCCTTCAAAGCCTAATTACATGAACTAAGCAGCAAGCAAGATACACTGTTTTGAAAAGTATTTCTCTCATAAATACTCAGAGATCCTGTGGTCTCTCAGCAGTGACATTCACAAGCAACGGAAAACCCAGAAGACTAAAGATGCATCAGAGTCCTCAATGTGATGCTTAAGCAATGGGGAGAGGGGAAAGAATGAGAAGGCACTTATGTAAACCAAAAACACTGGGACACATTTCAAGTTAGTAAACTGCCAAGCACATGAAAGATCAGACAGGTCATTTCACTTGTGATCATTACTGGAAAAAGATGGTTTGTCTACAGTGTTTATGATCCCCACATGCACCTACACACATCCTGCCTTCCTCCCCCAAGTTTCCAGGGCCAGTGCTAGGTTTTTTTGCACACTAGGCGAGGCTACCTTCTGGTGCCCCCACCCCCTTTGCACCCATCAATTTTCAAACATTCTTGAAAAACACCTATACTATGTCTGTCCCATTTCAGATACCCAATAGGCAACTAGTATGAATGCATCAGTTTAAGTGCCTTGCATAAACTTAGCCAGTGTGAATTTAGAACCACCTGTGTGTAGCCAGTGTGGTGTAGTGGTCAGAGCACTGGATTAGATTCTGGGAGACCCAGGTTTGATTCCCCACTCTGCTACAGAAGCTTGCTGGGTGACCTTTGGCTAGTCACACACACTCAGCCTAGCCTACCTCACAGGGTTTTATAAAAATAAAATGTAGGAATGAAGACCAACATAAGAAGAAAAGAGAAGGGGGTGGAAGGAAGGAAGGAGAGAGGGGGTGGAAGGAAGGAAAGAAGGGGTGGAAGGACAGAAGGAAGGAAAGACGGGGTGGAAGGAGAGAGAGGGAGAGAAATAGGAATGAGAGGGTGTGAAAGAAATTTTTAACTGCGAGTGAAGGAAAGCTGAGATGATGGGGATAAAATCACAGTAGACAGGGCTTGGTGGGGTGGGGGGGAGACAAAAGGAAAAGAAGAAAGGAAAGTCAGGCTGCAGGGGCACAGGTTGCAGGCACACTGTCCCAAAGAGGCACTCTCCTATTCCCCTTTCCCCCTCCCTCCTGATAAACAGCCTCCCACATTCACCCCCCTGCAAAAACCCTCCTCTTCGGTGCTGGGCCAGGAAGAAAGGGAGTAGCGCAACCGGGCATGGGGAAAGCCAATCAGGACTGGGCAAAACACTGACTGGGCAGCTTCACTTGAGTGAGAGAGGCCATGGTCAACTGATCAGTGGCTCATCCCTTCCGAGAGCTGGAGAGGCAGTCTGTCACTGAAGCAGGAGAGCCCAGCCCTGCCGTGAATGTGCACTCCTCCCAGGGAAGCTGCGCGGGCCATGCTGAAGGCAGCACCTTGAGCAACCCGAAGGGGGGGAGGAACTGCACGACCTGGCTGGGGCACTCTCCCAGCCTCCCACCCTGGCAAAAGGCTTCCAGGGCACAACAGCCTCACTACAGTGCTCATACTGAAGAGCCACATTGGAAGGAAGGAACCACGTGGCCTGTGTCCCTCTCCCACCACCCCAGCCATGCTCCCGCAGCCCACCCCACCCTCCCGATCAAGCCAGCCCAGCTAGCCAGGCAAGCCACCGGCGCCTTGAGCGCCCGCAGCCCAACCCCCCAAGATCAAGCCAGCCCAGCTATCCAGGCAGGCCACTGGTGCCCTGAGTACCCACAGCCCCCCCCGAGATCAAGCCAGCCCAGCTAGCCAGGCAGACTGCCGATGCCCTGAGTGCCTGCAGCCCACCCCACCGCCAAGATCAAGCCAGCCCAGGTAGCCAAGCAGGCTGCTGGCGCCCTGAGCGCCTGCAGCTCAACCCCCCTGAGATCAAGCCAGCCCAGCTAGCTAGGCAGGCCACAGGCACCCTGAGCGCTTGCAGCCCACCGACCCCCTCCTGAGATCAAGCCAGCCCAGCTAGCCAGGCAGGCCTCTGGCACCCTGAGCACCTGCTACCCGCCCTCCAGCCCCCAAGATCAAGCCAGCCCAGCTAGCCAGGCAGGCCGCCAGCACCCTGAGCGCCCATGCCCCCCCCCCCAACTTACCTTGCCTTCTGGCTGGTGCTGGTGATGGCAGTGGCAACAAGCAAGGGCAGCATGTGCTGTTTCCCACTCCAAGTCCTGGCCTGACAAGGGCTGCTGGGAGCTGGAGGTGGGGCTTGCTGGGTGCATGGGGTGTTCTTGGTGTGGAGAGGTCAGGAGCGCAGTGCGCTTCTCGCCGCTTTCTGGTGATGTTGTCAATGGGCGGGAGAAGAAGAGGCTGAACTCCAGCACTTTGGGTTCCCACTGCTGGCCTGCCTTTTGGCGAGGGAGGGGAGGGGAAGGCTCGGAAGCCACAAGGAACACTGTTCCGGTGCGTCTGGCCCCGAAATAGCCCTGTTTATACCTTGCTTTTCCTATAGCTCTAGATGACTTACAAATTCAAATAATAAATAACACAACAAAACCGAATCTAACTTCCCTCCCTAAAACAATGTCTACAACCCATTGAAAGCTTTATCAAAAAGATTAGCCTGCAAAATATTTCAAAGGGTATGACAGAAAAAGTACAAGCTCTCTTTGACTGCCTAAATGGGGGAACAACTAGCAGGTGGCAACTGCAGCACAAGGACATATGAGAGAAGATGGTCCTTGTACTACCTCAAAGAATAACAAAAATTTCCAGCATAAGTTTCATGCACTAGAACACACTTCTTCAGACACTATGAGCGATCCTCGCTTTGCATTTTGCAAAATGTAATGATGTAAATTCAGATTTAACCAGGAAGAAATACAGAAACCACTCACTTGTTAGGCTACACTAGTTAACAACTGTAATGGGCAGGGGAATCACAAATTTTATTAAGGTATTAATTTATATCTATGTATATGCTGTCAAGTCACAGCTAATTTATGCCACCACCAGATTTGCCATTGCCTTCCTCTGCAGAGCCTTCCTTGGTGCTTTTCTATCCAAGGGAGGTAATGTTAAACCTTGGAATGTATCCCAATTCATGCTAGACTTATTTACAGTTCCCTAGGGTTACCATGCACTTCTGGGTTTACCCATGGGTCTGATGTCACACTTTTGGCCCAATGGCAATTTTTAATTAAAAAAAATCCTTGAGAGCCAGCCCTGGCTCAAACCAATCCAATGTATTATCAGTGAAGCCCATCCCATATAAATACTTCTCTCTCACAGGTCATGGGTGGGAAGCCATTTCTGCTTGCAGACTTGAACATTCTGTTTCTGACCTGAGATTCAACAAAATAACTTCAAAGGAAGACTCCAGAGAGGAACTTATTTTGAAAAGTCTCCTTCAGGTACAGCCTAGACTTCAATGCAGCTATCGCAAATAAATGATGTCAGAATTAGTAACGATAAGCTGACCCACATGACCTTTTTCTCCCAGTAGTTTCTGAAAAAGGAATTAGGGGCTGCAATCATACGTACATTTTAATCCACTGTTGCCCTGCCTCTAAATGATACAGGGTATTTTGTAACAGAGAATACTGATCAGACTCACTCCTTTTAGCACTCTTCAAAGTGCTTTTATCCCGTTCTTGATCAATCAGACGGATATCAGACCCAGCAGCCAAGGAGTGCTCCTGTCGGCCATTTTTAAAAATAGTTTCTCCCTTGAGCATGCCCACAAGCACTGATATGCCTCCTGGCCTATGTGGTTCATGGGGCTGTCAGACTTTTTTTAAAAAAGTTTGTCCTCTGGTCATGTGCACAAGCACTGATCAGCCTGCTGAGACATGTAGTCTCCCTCTCTAAACTTTTCAATTTACCCCTTCCCCAAAGCACAGGAAAAAACTGAAGTACAAGGGCTTCCTTCTTTTAAAGTTTTTATGAAGAAAACAAAGTTTAGAGCAGCCCCTGTGGGAAAGGGGGACAGAGAGAGAGGTACAATATGCAGTCATGTGCACTTCGCTAACTAGTAAAAAAAAATGACAGCTGAAAAACAAGAGACCAGCCAGACCTGCCTGATGGCTTGGGTGCGCAACAGAGTGATCAGACAACAGGAAATTCAGTTTGAAACCAGCTCAGCCCAAAAGGACCAGACTTTCACAGGTATGAAATAAACACACAGTAAGGGCCGGGGTGGATGGGACACAGACAACTGGGGCACGACAGATAGATGTTGCTGTCTGATCATGCATTTTAAATCCGTAAGGGAACAGCAATGGTAACGGATCAAACACACGTCTGATCACAGCCAAGGAGTCCACATGTATTTTGCTTTCTGGCATCCACTGAAATAATAATCTGGATTTTTATGCAGAAAATTCATACAGGCCTGAACATGAAAAAAACCCTACAAAATGTGTGGCATAGGGGCAAAAGTAGCAATAGAAAGCATAGAAACTGCCTTTTTTCAAAGTCTTCTTTAAATGTGGACTCATTCCAAATCAGTTGTAGAACTATTCTGCTTGCAGTAGATTTGGTGGAGTTTGTGACATAAAATGTTGCAGTCATAAATTATCATTGTATCTAAGACAAACAGCTTTTTGGAACCAGCCAGTCTGCTGTCTCTGCTGAATGGCTGATTTCATATGGCCTAAACAGACCCTAATCCATTTTCTTTTAAACTAGCCATTGCCACATAGTAATAGGAGAACAAGGGATTCAAAACACATATTTTGTATTCAGAGTGACGTTAAGTCACTTGGTAACAGGATTTTTGCATGTTTTCATGATTGGATGAGATCAGTATATGACTCTGTAGAGGAAAAATGGTAAATCAATTACTTTTGGATGTATTATAATCAATTAAACTAAAGAAAACTAAAAATATATATATAATCACCTCAGTAAGACCTTCTGTCTCACAAAACGTCTGAGAGAAAAGAAGGCATGTCATGGTACTCTCTTTCTTCGTGAATAATATGAAGTCTTTTCCTATTCTCATGGCTCCTCTATAGTCAGGACATGGGAAAAGACAGATTTTATAATAGTAGTGTTTTTTTGTATATTAGTATGTTTAATGCAATGTTAGTATAATATAAAAACGAAGTGGGTATTCTTGTTATTTGACCAGAAGGAATTTTACCTCTCACAATCAATACTTTTTCCTTTCTTCCCCATGCACCATGTAGAATTGGGAAATACACTAAAAATATGTAGTTATCTAATTTTCTTATAGACCACCTTCCAATTTAAAAAGTTTGCAGTGTGAGTTTGTTGCCATCAACATAGAATAAAACCAATAAACCTCAATAACATCACTTCAAAATATCAGTAGCATCTAGACTCAATCTACAAATTAATCCAATAGGCCAATTTAACCCAATAGGCCAACTTAAAGGCCATCCAGAAAAGGGAATTGTTAAGATCTATACACAAGGCCCTTATGGAAACTCTTTTCAGCTCCTGAGGGAGTGCAAGAGTCAGGGTGCAGTAGGAATATGAAATTTTCTCCATCAATAAACTTGACTCTCAGGCCTCAGCTGAATAAACACAGAAATAACTCTCACGACTTAAGCCCGTTGCCATAGTGTCCAATCATCCCAGACATGGTCCGCTTAGAAGATCTTCCAAAATACACAAGATCCGTAGCCTCACCTGCAACAGAATTACTGTTATTGAGGCAGTTGTTAGACTTGTCATTCCATAAAAACTACAGGAACTATAAATGAAGCATTTGCTTTAGTTTGTGGTACCAGAATGCTACACTTCTAATGGATGTGTCAAGAACCAAGTAACTGTAACTGAACAAGGCTATGTGGTCCTTCCCATTTCTAAGTAACGTCCGTTTAAATCATAGAAAAGATGTAGACTTAGGTAAATCATTTCCTAACCCTCCAACATTGTTTGATGATGTGTGAAAGAAAACAATCCATGACAGCAGGCGTGCACAGACCTGCTAATCCAGGTATAGCCTGCCAGCCAGTGACGGCAGTCCCCTGGGGCCCAAAAGACCTCCTTTTTTTGTCTGGGGGGGGGCTGCCAAGCATAGGTCTGCTAAGCTGGGTTCAAAAGCTGTACAGATCTTTATTAAGTTGAGAAGGCAAGAACAGCAATTACTGTGCAACAGACAAAGCATATGATTTGATTAGTTGTCATAGATTTTCCGGACTGTATGGCTATGGTCTTGGCATTGTAGTACCTGATGTTTCGCCTGCAGCTGTGACTGGCATCCTCAGAGGTATAACATAGAAAGATGGAGTTCTCTCTGTGACATTGACAAAGAGTACTCCATCTTTCTGTGTTATACCTCTGAAGATGCCAGTCACAGCTGCTGGCAAAACGTCAAGTACTACAATGCCAAGACAATGCCAACGTTAGGTACTACAATGCCCAGAAAATCTACAACTAATGAACTTCAGCTGTCCAATAACATGTGATTTGACTAGCCAAATTTTGGTATCCAATCACTAACACCATTTAAATTACTTTTTCAAGCAGTCTGTGAACAAATCACATTTTTTTTAAACAAAGGTTTCTCTGAACTTGTAAAAAGGGTTAATATACCATTTGCTGGGGTGTATCTAACCATTCCAAGGATCCTTCCTCCAACTGAAGAGGTTCTTTCTCCAACAGCAGAGCTACCTAGTTACAGGAAAGCTCCAAACTTTGCTCAGTGGACAGGAACAACTGTTTTTAATGTAGATGACAGTGTTTCAGATGAGTGATCTGGATGACTCTGGCTTCTCTTGTGCTGATCAAAGACTGTTTTTTTAAAACATTCATTCTCCATCTCTTGATGGCCATATATCATTAATTGTCTTCTCCCCCATAATCTTCCTTACTGCTGATGATGGTGTGCTTAATGTTAACATTTAAATGTGAATGATTTAGGAATAATCACAGAATAGAAGCATGAGAAACCCAGAATGCAATGTAAGCATGTCTTATGTGAAGGGACTTGTGTTGTTTCAAATTCAGGCAAATCTAATCATTCTTGTCTAAAATCACCATTTCAAGAGATTCAATACTCTATTCACAAACAGTTATTAGGGATTGGGATAGCTGAAGTTTATGGATTTTCTCTAGAGTAACTTCTTTGTGAATATTCTTTTCACAGCAAGCTTCTTAAATAATAGTTATAAGGAATAATCTGTATTAAATTGCATTTTTGTGTGTCTCATTCTTGGTGGTGGTTGTCCGGCATATTGTTCAAGTTCCATAATTTTGGATAAGAAAGCAATATCGAATTAAATGTGGCCTGTGTATAAAGGGATGAAGTACCACCCAGTCCATACAATGTTGGAGTATTTTGGAAATGTAAAAGAATTTATCGATGGCCAGAGGTGACACCTGAACCTTTATCCTACTCATATCTTCCCCGACACTACTTTTGTGTAGTTTTTTCTGTGGGTGTAGTCTGCGTGGAGAAGAGCAGTGGGCCCTCCCTTCTGGCCGTGCTCCACTTTAAATCCCCCACCCGCCTTCAGAGTGATTCAGCATATCAAGCAAAGAGTCATGCTGCAATCCAGTTCAAGAAATTAACATGTTTTGCCTAAGAGGGTTAGAGTGTCCACTGACAGCATCTGAAACAGAACTGCCAACTCCTCATCCTATGTCTTGCACTGCTAACGATACCAGCCTCCTCCGTCTTGTTTGCAGCTGCTTTTCAGTGGTGTTTTACATAACAAACTGGACCCACCTGCTGATAGCTGCGGCAAGTACAAAGTCACCTGCTCCTTTCTCAGTAAAAGCCTGCCACGCCAAGCTTCAAAGAACTAATTTTGCACAGTGGGGATTCTAAGAACACCTGATACGCTCATTCTGGGAACAGTTTATTTTCAGCTTGGGTTAACCTAAGCTGTTAGGTACAGATGTCCTGTTATCGTCTTGGCACCTATAAGAAGCAGCTATGATCCCATCTTATTAAGCTGTTTGTACTTCACACTGAAAGGGTGGGAAATGTTCACTCCAGGCAAAGGAAGCCATGGGACAAAAAAAGAAGCTGCTGTGCTTAGCCAATTAGACTGCCCACATGGCAGTGAGTTTCAATAGATATAAATAGCTGACATGGCAAAAGGTCATACAGTCTTGACTGAGGTCATGCTATATAGGATTTTTACTCAGTGAGCTTCCATGGCAGACCAAACCTGGGTCTCCTAGTCCACCACTCTAACCACTACACCATGCTGCCTATCCAATTCCAGCAACTCACCCCTTGATCTTACTGATCACCACCACTGTGTCAGGGCAGCAAATGTAAAAGGTTCAGGGAAAAGGGATTTAAAAAAAAATCACATCGGTATCCTCAGAGGAGGTCAGATGGTAACCATGGATCTTGCTGTGCTGGGAGGCTGTTCATGGGACAGAAGGACTATGAACTCAGGTCCACCTGGACCAGATTTAATCTCCTACCCATGAGATATCAATAGTTGTTTACAGTTACTGGTTCGAGTTTAACACTAAGTGCCAAAGTAGACCCAAGGGAGGTTCACCCTAGGCTGCAAAACTGCTCTTGAGCTGTTGAAATGCAGTTCTTGCCCCATTCAAGAAAACAAGCAGAAGCTACTGAGGACTAGTCCATAGGACTGGGGTAAAGGATGAAGAGAAGTTCTAGCTAGCATTGGCATATATGACGGTAGGAGGGCCAAACAACCAATGGACCAGAAATGACACTAGGGTTTATTGCAGCGCTGGATCTCTCAGGAATTTACTATTAGGCAAGTGCTGACACTGAGTACAGGTACTAACTTACGAGGTGTCATGCCACATCCATCATCCAAAAAGCATAACATGAATCCACCTTGCAGGTTCTCGTTATTCACTGCAAAAGAGAGAAAGAAAATCCCTGAAGGTCATACTTTATGGTCAGAATAGTTATACTTCTGCTTCAGTGAGACTTTACAAAAAATAAGCAGAATCACACAATCCAAATATTGTTGCGTTGTACCACTGCAAACAAGTGGGGCGGGGGGGAGTTCATGTTTGGATGCATGTATAAAATTATCAATTCAAGGAAAAGAGTGTTAATTAGGTCCAATTTCTCTTCCCTTTTTAAACAAAAGATCCTGAATTTCTAGTTTTCTATACGGACAAAAGATTTTTAGATATAGTGGGAAAGCATTCAAACATGGTCTGCAGTCGCAAGTAATACAGTCTAGCAGCCTATACATCACATAGGTCTCTTCTCATTAACTGTTTCAACACTGTAGTCAGAACTCTGAAATATTTTTAATTCTTTTAAAAAATATTTTAAAGTTAGACATGCTTCATTGAGATATTTCATTAGTAGTGAGCTCGCTAGCATAGTTTCAAGATCTCGAACAGACTGCTCTTAAGAATGTTTACTGAGTATACCCTCAAGTGAATTTAACGGCGCAAGCCTAAGGTTACTTTCCTGGGGAAAGCTCCACAGAACAGACCTGAGCAGGCTTCTGAGCAGACCCTCTTAGAACTGCTCTCTTAGACTGCAATCCTAAGAACACTTCCTATAGCCCCTATTAAATAAATATTAAATAAAATGGGGCTTACTTCTGAGTAGACCTGCTTAGGAGTGCTCTCTTACTTCCTTAGTAAGTGTACCTAAGATTGCAGAGTATGATCTAGGTAGTGTAATTACACTAGGAAATGTAATCTCAGTCACATCTATTAGGAAAGCTGTATTTATTCAAAAAGAAATTGGTTCCCCCCTTAAATCCCCCTCCCCCCTTTTAATGGCATACCTGTGAAAAAAACTAGTTTTGCATTTGGGTAAATGTAAGTATTTCTGAACTCACAGCTGGTTATGTAAAATATTAACAATCAATTGGTGAAGTTAATGGGCATCAATGCTCTCTATAAGCTATGGAGTCTTGTGAGCCAAAATTCTACTTTGTGAGCTACTGGCATGAAAGTTGTAAGCGAGCAATTTGGCTACTGCATAAATTAGTTTGCTCTGGAGCCAGCCTTCCTGAGCTAAGACAAAAATGTGTGAGTCAGAGGCTAAAAAATTGTGAGCTTAGAGGGAACACTCATGGGCATTAGAAGATTTGTGTGATTTGTGTGCCATATCCATGGTTAAGCTCTTTTTTTTAGAGAATACAGGTTTACTAAATTATTAAGGTCCCACTAGTCTCATGCTGGAGCTGCGGTGGCTCAAGTGGTTAAGACACTGAACTGCAGGCTGTGGAAGGTCAGTAGTTCAGCAGTTCGAGACCCGGGTGCCGCATGATGGGGTGAGCTCCTGTCTCTAGTTCCAGCTCCTGCCAACCTAGCAGTTCGAAAGCAAGAAATTGCAAGTAGATAAATAGGTACCACTTTGGTGGGAAGGTAACAGCGTTCTATGCGCCTTGGTGTTTAGTCATGCCGGCCACATGACCACGGAAATGTCTTTGGACAGCGCTGGCTCTTCGGCTTGGAAACGGAGATGAGCACCGCAACCCTAGAGTCGGATTCAACTGGCTTTCGAGCAAGGGAACCTTTACCTTTACTAGTCTCATGCTATGTGGAGAGGTGCAATGACATTCCATACAGTGACTTTTCCTGGGGCTGCGATCACACACACTAAATTCACTTTCAATCCATTCTCAGTGCACTTTCCAACTGGATTTTACTATAAGATCCAGTTGAAAAGTGCACTGAACGTGGATTGAAAGTAGATCATTTAGTGTGTATGACTGCAGCCTTGGTCATCTCTCTCTGCAGAAGACATTGCCTATTCCTCTGGTACATTTTTAGCCCTGGATTGGCCCAGATGCAGCCTCCATCTCTGAACAAAATGGATTCAGATCCTGACTCTGTGTAGTTTGCCATACAGAACTACTGGGTGACTGCTAGGTATCCCAAGAGGGGCGATTTCTTCCTTCTCTATAACCCAAGCTGACAGCTACAGGTGGAGAAAAAGGGAATCAGCCAGGCTTTTGAACATCTCCCCACCCTGCCAAAAATACAGCCAGGACCGTAGCCAGGATTTTGTAATTCAGGGGGCCTTTAAATAAGTCAGGGGGCACTGATGTCACAAAAATAAAATTAAAATTAAAAACTCACTTTTGCAGCGTTTGCACTCTGCTTGCCTACATGGGGAAGCAAGCCACGCTTGGGGAAGGGGCAGTGGTGGGGAGTCCTTCAGGTGGCCCAGAGAGCCAGGGGACCTTGGCAGGAAGTCAGGGGGCCAGGCCCCGAAATGCCCCACTGTAGCTACAGGCCTGCTTACAGCATCTCATATTTGTATCTGGGATGCAGCTAAATTTCTGGGGTGGAAGCCAGACAATCCCAACTTCTAGATAATTCTGTATAATCAGCTGGGAGACACTTCTTGATCCCTGCCTCCAAAACTTTGCAGAACAAAACACTTCTAAGCAGGAGAACAGAAGGTGACTGCCAGCTGACCACTGTTCCTGCAAACAAAGTGAACAGTTTCCTGATCACTACTGCCAAACAGGATATGAGCTGAACCGGTAGTGGTGGAATGTGCCATCAAGTCCCAGCTGACCTATGGTGACTATGCAGAGTTCTCAAGGCCAGAGATATTTAGAGGTGCCTGCCTCCATGTCACAATGCTGGTATTCCTTGGAGGCCTCCCAACCAAATACTAGCCAGGGCTGACCCTGCTTAGCTTCTGAGATTTGACTAGCAGGTCCCTATAAACAAAGATGAAATTCAGATGGAACTCACCAGTAAAGATGTCAAGTCGGGTGGCACCAGCATCTCTGAAAAATGTTAATATATTTTTTTAAAATATGAAAAGTCACTATTACAAGTAGATGCATAAAAAACCAAACCAGTTACTCAGAAGATTCTGCATTATGTAGAAACAGCAGACATTTGCCTTGTAATACACTTGCTTAGCTCACACTGTTGCCATATATGCCCATCATGGGCCAGCATTTGCCTCTACAGCTTAATGTGCCCTCTGTAGGGTTCTCTCAATGCTGTGGATTATTACAAAAGGGATTGAGAATAAAAACACAAATATTGTAATGCTCTTGTATAGAGCCAGGTGTGGCTGCACTTGGAACACTGAGTGTAGTTCTGGTCACTGTATCGTTAAGAAGATAACAAAGAGCTGGAAAAAAATACTGAATGGTGCAACCAAGATGATCAAAGTGTTGGAACACTTTTCTTATGAGGAAAGGCTGGTCAGTATGGGACCATTCTAAAAAAGCACAGCTAAAAGAGGACATGATAAAGGTTTATAAAATTAAGCATGGGGTAGAGAAAGTGGATAGATGCAGCTTCTTCTCCCTCTCCTATAATATTAGGACTTGGGAACACAGAACAGAGTTGCTAGGCAACGAGTTCAGGGCAGACAAAAAAGGAAATACTTGTTTTCTCAAGTGGTAACTAAATTGTGGACTTCATGGCCCTGGGGGGTGGGCAGTGAACGGACAACTTTAAAAGGGGGAGACACATCCAAGGAGGAGAGTGCCATCCATGGCGACTAGTGGAAATTTCCATCTTCAGAGGCAGTAATCCTTTGAATACTAGTTGTTGGGAGGCAGCATCAGTGGAAGGCCTTGCCCCCTGCCCCCCACAAACGGCTGGCTGCTCAGATTTGCCATCTCAAGTGGTGGCAAGAGCACAGCATGGGAGGAGGTGTCTCCTCCCCAGAAGCACAGGTGCTCCGGGATATGGGCAGCAGAAACACAAACAACGAGTATGTACTTCCGCTCCCTACTCATGCTGCCTTGGCTCCAAAGAGCTGCAGAACAGGCTGGGACCAATGAAGGGTGAAAGCCATGCCTGTTCCCTCTTCCCCTGTGGCTCTCCTGCCAGTCTGGCATCCCAAGAGACTGCTCAGGTTGCTTGAATGATGCACTGGCCCTGCCTCTGGGAGGGATGGTCACTTATCTCCTGACAGAATGATGAATAATCTGCGGTGTGAGAGACATCCTGCCAGCTACTTCTAGGGGACGCAAATAACCTTCAGTCACTTGGGAGGGAAGCAATGATGTCAAGTTGGACACATCCCCCCCCCCCCAAATCCTCACTGGCTAGGCAGAGTCCACTGCTCTCAGGCTAAAGTTGTTGGCTGCGGGAAGAGAGTTTTTGGTGTTGATAGCTGAACTATGGTAGCCATTTCTGGGTTGGGAAATTCCTAGAGATTTTGGGGGTAGGGCCTGGGGAGGGTGGTGTTTGGGGAGGAAAGGGACCTCAGCAGGGCATAATGCAATACAGGCCAACTTCCAAAGCAGCCATTTCCTCCAGGGGAACGGATCTCTGTTGGCTGAAGGCCAGCTGCAATTCCAGGAGCTCTCCAGTCACCACCTGGAGGCTGGCAACCCTAAGATGGACAAAACCCTAAGCTGAGTATTAAAGAAAAATGCATAGGGGAAAATATAGTACATATTCCCTTTAATAAAAACACTTAATCAGGACAAAGGCATTCTTCTTTGGCTGTCTTTCTTTATACGAGACCTGTGTATCTCCTTTCATGCTGGAGAGAAACTTGCTTAACTGATGCTTTTTCCATTCATAAGAGGGAAATGCTAGTTTTTCCTTTCCTTTCTTTTAGCCAGCAACACAATACGTTCCTTCACATGTTTACACTTGTTTCCCCGTCAGTGATACAACAGTGGTGGGAAGGTGCTTCTTAAAAAAAAGAGAGAATCCAAATGGGTTTGGAATGGTGCTATGGGGGGGAAGGGCTCCTGCCGGCCCTCCTCCCCCAGCGAGATTCTCACCCCCTGACCCTGCATAGAGTAGGGAGGAGTTATTTCACCGATTTTGCTGCTCCACATACACAGATACGCCACCTGCAGCGGCAAAACTGGTGAAATAACTTCCCCTCCCATGCTGTTTTAAAACTGCTGGGGAGGGCAGGAGCCCTTCCTCCCCCCTATGGTGCCATTTCAAGCCTGTTTGGGATCTTCTTCTTTTTTTAAAGAAGGAGTTCCCAGAACAGTTACGTGGCTGCAGAGAACACAGGAAAACAAGTATAACTGAGCGAAGGGCGCCACCTGAAAACCACTTTTGCACCTACTAATCCAGTTTACAGTGCAGCCCTAAGCAGAGTGATAGCCTTCTAAGTCTACAGAAGTCAATGAGCTTAGGCAGGTGTAATTTAGGACTGCACTGCTCATCTGCATTCTGGATTCCATTTTAAAACTGTATCTGTGGACATAAGCCCAGAGATGACACTTTCCCACAATCACCAGTTTGTGGAGGGGTTTGTACTGAACCTATAGACCAGGGGTGGGCAAACTTGCTCAACGTAAGAGCCACATAGAATAAATTTCAGATGGTTGAGAGCCGCAAGACATGAACAAATATTACGTGCACATTTTTATTTAGAAAATATGCAGATTTGCTTTTTATTACCATTAAAGGAGACTGCCAAAAATAAAAACAAAAGGGGTAAAAACAGATATTGATAATGATATTTATTTGTCCAATGATATTTATTTGTCTAAGAGAGAGAGAGAAAGAGGGGGAGGTGGAAAGAAAGAATGAAAGAGGTGGAAAGAAAGAGAGAGAGAGAGAAATAGATAGGAGGGACGGGGAAGGGAGGAAGGGATCAAATGCATACCTCCCCTTCACTTCCCCAGCTGCCCTGCTGGGAGCCACACAATATGTGTGAAAGAGCCGCATGTGGCTCCTGAGCCACAGTTTGCCCACCCCTGCTATAGACTGATGAAGAATTCTAGAGAACTCAAAAGCTTGCATACAGTTTTGTGATGTGCCCTTTTTTTTTACATTTTCATTGGTCCTAACAAAAGGTATTACATGACTTCTGCTTTGGGAGACTGAGGACCAGTTAAGCAACTTAGAATTTTTGTCTTAGAAAAATCAAACAGCTTAGTTGTGCGGGCAGTACAGAACAGAAGCTTCACCTTCCCCTCGATTTTCAGAGTTATCTACCCATACAATACCCTCTTGCCACAAATATTGTTACAAACATAAAACACAGCTGTTGAAAGAGGAAAAAAATATTTACCGGGAGTTGTCTATTAGTTCAGCAATTGCTCCAAACAGAAAGTCATGCGTGGTGCTACAACAAATCATGACATAAAAAGAAGCAGAATTCCAAAACTGCAATACATTGAGTACTTCAGTATGATCTGGACTACATGAAAAGCATATTTTATTCAAAACATGCCTGAGAGACAGAATATTTGAAGGATATGCTACCTTGAATCTCAACACACAAAAAAGAAGAGGAAGCAATTACTGTTACAAATAGAATGTAGCATAGTGGAAGAATACAGTCCTTGTGCAGCATGACCCTATGTTTTTATTCACAAACAGGCTCCACGGCATACATAAACTCTTACTTCATTACAATTTATTTATTGAAAAGATTTTTACCCCACCATTCTGCCCCCATAAAGGCCACTAAGGTGACTAACAATTTAAACATATACAACACCATCTTAAAAGCCATTGAAGCTTTCACACAAATACAAATTAAAACATATCAAAACCAAAGCTTAAATTAAGTACAAAAAATTAAAAAACCGGCAAAACACTGGGGAAGAAGAAGGGATCACTGAGGGAAAACCAAGCAAAACAAATATGCCCTCTCCTGGGTTGCCACCCACCTATTCTCAGATGGTGAGGGCACCCAAAACTGGCTTTCTGAAGACGACAGTAGTGGTCAGGTAGGTTCAAAGGGGGTAGGCAGTCCTTCGGGTACTTTGGTCCCAAACCACATAGGGCTTTAAATGTCAGAACCAGCACCTTCAAAGGTGCTGGAAACAAACTGGGAGTCAGTGCAGTGCAGAAGGAACAAGACTGGAGTGATATGGTCACTATAATGTACTCCAGTCAACATCCTGGCTGCATCATTCTGTACCAATTGAAGTCTCTGAACACTTTTCAAGGGCAGTCCCACACAGATGACATTGCAGTAATCTAACCTAAATGTAACCAGGGCATGAACCACAGAGGCCAGTTCTTTTATGCCCAGGAAAGGCTGCAGCTGGCTAACCAGCTGGAAGATGGTAAAAGGCTCTCCTGGCCACAGCTTCCACCTACTTATCCAGCAGCAGGACCAGATCCCAGAGCACCTCCAGACTATGGACCTGTTTCTTTAAGGGGAGTGCAACTCCCACCAGAATGGGTGACATCTTACTTTCCCCACAAACACCTTTAGGATTCTGCTTTACTCTGACCTAACAAAGAGTCTTGCGGCACCTTTAAAAAAATAACAGATTTCATTGTGAAATGAAACTTCTATAGGCAAGAGTCCACTTTGGCAGATGCAGCAGATGTTCTCTAATCTACCAAAGAATATGCTACAATTCATATGTCTTTATGGTACCATAAGACTCTGCTGTTTTTGCTGCTGCAGACTAACACAGCTACCCCTCTGGAATTAATATGCGGTAGCATTCTTGGATTCAAGCTTTAAAAAGGAAATTATCCAAATTTCTTCTGAAAGGATTGTTTCTGTTGACATTAATTTTGCATTCCAGAAGAGAAGAAGAAGAGATTGGATTTATGCCCTGCTCTTCACTACTCAGAGACTCAAAGTGGCTTACAGTCTCCTTCCCTTCCTCTCCCCACAACAGGCACCCTGGGAGATAAGTGGGGCTGAGAAAGCTCGCAGAGAACTGCTCAAGAGAACAGCTCTGTGATAACTGTGGCTGACCAATAGGCAGACTTCCCATTAGAAGTAAATATTTGAAAAGTCAGTTCCCATTGGGATCTTTTTTTAACCATGTAGTACCTGGGTGAATGTGCGTTTAAAATCATGCATTCAGCTGCACATGCAGCAACGTATATGTAAATTATTCCATGCACATAAAAAGAAGAAAACAAATGGAATATGGATTCCACCGGTGCTTGTGAACAGGGCTAAGGCAGCTTATGAGTTTATGCAACTTCCCTGTGTTTAATCCTGATTGATGAATGTCTCTTTAAGAGTTCTTGTATAAAATCCAATCCACAGATTCCTCTAGCCTACAACTGAGAGAGCTGCTAGAATTTGATAAGGGAGACAGCCTACGGTACTCATAAAAGAATTAAATTAATATGTAATATAATAATTATTAATAAAAATAATTTTAAGTGTAAATGTGTAGGCCATAAAAATATTAAGAAAATCCAGTTGAAGACTAAGGGAAATTGGAAAGTCTCACTGTTAGTTTTCATACAGGATAACCCAACTCTTCTTAAATAATTGTGAGGAAAAGGTAATCTTACCTAAATATGTAGGAGTTCTGATGATATAATATGCTTAAAAGCAACTAATTAAACTATTGCATTTATTTTGAGCTGTCTCCACCCATCTGAACAAAGGTATCACTAATATTCACGCTGCAGAAGGCATTCCTGGGGCATCTCACCGTCTCCTTCGTTTAAAGCGTCAGACAGGTTTCAGGAAATTTAGATGTGCTGGAGGCTCTCAAACTATTTCTCACTTCTAAGTGTGTGCGCGTGTTTTGTTTTATCGTTCTTACAGTACCCAAACGCGATCGACATTCTCCTTGCAAAAACTTTTTTCTACGCTATACTCCCCCAACCTGCCAGGGTTATTTTACGGCAACGAGGAACAGGGCGTTCCCCCCACCGCCAGCTGTCCCACAACGCTGCTACATAAATTATTGGACAGGCATGGTTGCAACCAGCACCTAAGGCAGACGCCCTGCACAAAAAAGACTGCTAACTGCACAGGGCTCTTCCACTCACGAGTTTGCATGCAGATACTCCAGCTTCAACTGCGCCCTGCAAAGAGACCGGTAACAGGACACTCCAGACATCATCGCTACCGAAAATAAACTAACGCTCCATGGAGAAATAGCCAGAGGGCGCCCCCTCGTGACCAATACACTACGAGCACGTCAAGGGCGGTGCCCTGAGCAAGGCTACTGAATAGAGAAGGGTGAGTGGGCGATGGGCGCCCTCTAGCTTGGAGAATGTTGGATGCTGTTGCGGCTGGGAGGAATTTTATTTCTCAGTGCAATTATTTCCACCCCCCTCATTACTATATCAAACAAGAGGTGCTGGGCCTTCAGTTTGCCTGAAAACTGTCCTCTGTTCCTAAGCCTACAGGTTGGCTGTAATTACTAGTGGTGAAGAAACTCTGCATGTAGTCCTTGACCCTGAAACTCAATTTTTGCATTTTCAATTCATAAGGCTGAACATTAGAACTATTATTATTAATATTAGGTCAGCCATATGAATTATTATTAATAGGTCTTATGTTCAGCCATATGTATTGAAAATGCAAAATTTGAGTTCCAGGGTCAATCCCCACCCCTAATGGGCTCCACCTTCTGTTTTATGGGTTTTATACTTGTTCACTGCAAATTTACAGGTTGATTTCCCTGGATATTTCAGGTTGATTTCCATGGATGAAAATGTCAAGTATATTTTAAGTGGAGAGCAACAGGTTTGATTTAGATTCCAGCCTGTTTTAGTACTGAATCTGTTTCCTCCTTCCATAAACATAGATTCAGGTGGGCAGCTGTGTTAGTCTGAAGCTGCAGAACAAAGTTTGAGTCCAGAAGTGTGGGTGCACACAAAAGTGTATACCTTGAATAAAACTTTGTTGGTCTTAAAAGCGCCACTGGACTCCAATTTTGTTCTGTTTCTCCCTTCAGTAGCTTTGGAAGTCCACAAGTTAAGCACCTGGTCCTGGCTCATCTGATGAAGAATTCTGGGGAACTTGAACATTTGCACACAGTTCTGTAAAAATTTTATTGACATTAGCTGCTGTAGATTTTCCGGGTTGTGTGGCTGTGGTCTTGGCATTGTAGGATCTGATGTTTCGCCAGTATAACACAGAAAGATGGAGTACTCTCTGTGTCAAGGTGAGAAGAAAAATGGTAGGCAGGTAATTTATATCTACTCAGGAAGGTGGGGTAGGGCTGAATCATTATCTTGTAGGACTTTCCCAGGCTGTGAACATGCTAATAGAGGAGCTTTCCTGAGGAGGTTCTTTTGTCTATGGATTGCTTCCTGAGGAGGTTTCCTGTTTCCTGAGGAGGTTCTTTTGTAAGTGGATTAGGTGTTGACATTCTAATTTTATCTGTAGTGCTATTGTTTTCAGGACAGGAAACCATGCCCTATTTATTTTTAAACTCTTTTTTCCTGTTGAAATTGGGTTTTTCTTAAGCCTTCGACAACATATTTATTGACATTGTTGGGCAGAATTATGATGTCATGGTTTTCATAAGTGAGTAAAGAGCCTAATTTATTTAAAATGTTCTCAGAAGCACTTATTTTAAAGCTCTGTCAGTGCAGTGGGAAACTTTAGAATCCTTAATAGTAACTCTACATAACTTTTGGCAGTGGTGGAAAGTGTGGTCAAGTCACAGCTGACTGAGGGCAACCCCCTAGGGTTTTCAAGGCAAGAGACGTTCAGAAATGGTTTTGCCATTGCCTGGCTCCGCATCACAGTACTGGTATTCCTTGGTGGCTTCTCATCCAAATACTAGCCAGAACCAACCCTACTTAGCCTGGTGGAATCAGCTCCCACTGGAGATCAGAGCTGTTCCGCCAGGCCTTTGCCTGAGGCGGCGGGCGTCTGTCTCAGTTGGGCTCCCTGCTTTAGTTCTCAACCTGCTGAAACAGCCCATCTGATTCCATCTTGCTGCTACCAATTTTATTGCTTATTGTTTTTATAATTTTAATGTGATTTTATTGTAACCATCTTTGACTTGATTTGTTTGTTTATTCATTTATTTATTTCATTAGATTTATAATCCGCCCTCCCCGCGAATGGGCTCAGGGCGGCTAACAAACTGGGCACATATGCCAATAATTAAAACAATTTAAAACAAAATAAAACAGTCATAAAACATATAACAATACAGTGCTCTTGTTGTCTCAGAAAGGATCTACAATAACAGGTGGACGTCCTGGTGGTCGTAGTCCACCCTAAGCCCATTTGGGGAAGGCAGAATAAAAATCCCAAAATAAAGAAATAAAAATAAATTAGCTTCCAAGATCTGACAAGATCAGGCTAGCTGGCCTATCCATGTCAGCCCAACATAACTTTAAGTAGTACTGAATTTCAAAACTGAATCTTATTTTTTGGGGGGGAAAGTTCTTACAGTATGATAATATTGCAAAAAGCAATAGAACTGAAGATTTATCTGTATGATAAATGCTTCCTAAATTGACAATAGTTGTGTCTGGCTAGTCTCAAATGTCAGTCTCCTGAAGCAGAAGATAATGACTATACTGTTTGTACAGGATCTAGACTCTCCACCAACAGGTCCAGAGAGTCCAGACTCTCCGCCCACAGGTCCAGAGGGTCCAGACGCTGCCAACAAGCACTGGGTCCCTGTTCCTTGCCACCCCCCTCCAGGAGTGAGAGAACGAGCCAACCCCTCATGCTTTGTAAGAGCACTGAAAAACCAGTGTTCTGCCACCAGGACCTATTTTTAAGAACGTTCCCAACCAGCCCGGAGGATAGGTCCCCCCCTCCTTCCTGGTTCTTGGAACTTAACAACGTATCAGCTCTGAGGTAGAGCAGCAAGTGATTTAACACACGCCAGTAGCTTTCAGACGAGCAGGTAAGGCTCTGGAATTTAGCCTTAGAGTTCAGGTACAATAGTGATCCAAACCAGATCAGATTAATCTATGTAAGATCTTTATTCAATACAGCAACTATAAGACATGAGACTTACTCAGGGTGAAAATAATAAACAGACCTAGAGCTTTATAGCACTCTAACTAAAACATATAAAAAGCATCATAGTTACCAATCCTTGGTGCAGATAACAGTTCAAGCGAAGTCCCTTCTCCAAGGGATTTTAAAGATGAAATCCATGCTTGCAATGGGCAATCACAGGCAGTGTGTCGCCCCCTTGCAAAATTCAGTGTTGCCAGATTGTAATCCAAACAGACACTAACTCTTAGAAAGGGGCCCTCTTTCCAAGAGAGTTCTGGGTGCCTTCCGATAGGCCAAAGGACAACTCTCCTCCTCCTTTGTCATAATTGAGCATGGCCAGTACCCAATTATGCCAGAGCAGAAAGGTGTGTCTACTTTGCAACTGCCCACCCTAGCTTACATGCGATGGGTCACGTAGGCTAGGCTTTGAAGTGTGGGAGAGAGACTGAATGTCTACGCTGTCCCTGTAAGGTGTCAAAGTGTCCTTTGAAATGTAGAACCAGGCTTGCCATTTGTGCTTGCCATCTGGTCAGGTGTGAAAGTCATAGGGGTCTGTTCCCAGCTCAACCATTTGAGTTTAATCAATGAATCAGAGAAATGTTTTTTCTATACACTGTTAAACATTTTTTCCATTAAGTGTGACATTGTGATGATGTTCCTATCCAAACAGGGATGTAAGAAAAATATAAGCCAAAAAAAAAAAAAATCAGTGCATGAAAATATTTATTCTCAACTTGACCCTGGCTGGAGTGAGGGATAGAAGGTGAAAGAACACTGTATCAAGCATGTAACCCCATGTATTTTTTATAGCCGAAGTAACATATCTCAAAGATACCCTCCTGGCCCTATTATGAATGAGGCAGATCCTGATAAAAGACAGATCTTGATATGAAAGGTAGGAAAACACACCTACTTCATGTCAGTTCATGATAAGGCTGATCCTAATAATCACTAGCAAATAAAAAATGACCATTGACACTAAAACATTTGGAAAACAAAGATATGCTTATCCAAATTAATGAGATTAAATTCATTCAGTTCCATTGTACCCTTCCCCTAAGGAGCTTAGGATGAAATACATGCCTCTCCCCTACGTCATTTTATCCTCAGAATAACCCCACGATGTAGGTTAAGCTGAGAGAGAGAGACAACTTGAAGTCAACCAGTGACTTTTATGGCAGGGTGAGGATTTGAACCCTGCTCCCCCCGCACCCTATTTTGACACTCTATTGCATCACACAGGCTCTGTAATGGATGAATCCTATTTATTTATTTACTAGGAATAAGGCCCGTTGTGGAAATAAATACAATGGGCTCTAGAAAGAGGCTCTGGGACAATTTGCTGTGGCAATCTCAGCAGGGTATAATGACAGAGTCCACCATTTTCTCCAGAGGAACTGATCTTTGCTACCTGAAGAGCAGTAGTAATTTTGAGTGATCTCCAGCCCACCCCCAAGATTGGTAACAGTGGTTCCCCAAGAGGGAGTTGCTGGTTTGGAGGGTGGAGTCTATGGCATTGTACCTGTCTGAGGACCCACCCCTCCTCAACACTCACCCTCTCCAGGTTCGACCCCTCAAATCTCCAGGAATTTCTCAACCTGGAGTTGACAACCCTATCTCCCTCGCAGCCAACCATCAACCTACCTTTAGTTTTCCATCTCCTACCCCCTCCCTCCTAGAGAGCAGTTGTAATTTTGAGTGATCTCCAGCCCCCACCTGGAAATTGGCAACAATGGTTCCCCATCAGGGAATGGCTGGATTGGAGGGTGGAGTCTATGGCATTGTACCTGTCTGAGGTGCCACCCCTCGTCAAACCTTACCCTCTCAGGGCTCCATCCCTTAAATCTCCAGGAATTGCCCACCTGGAGTTGGCAACCTGATCAGGACTAGGCCCAAGGAGTTTTCTCCCAAAGGCCAACATAGGTGTGGAAAGGGCCTTTTACTGACAGAGGAGAAAGTACAGGTGCCAACTTTGATTAGGGAAATACCTGGAGATTTGGGGGTGGATCCTGTGGGGTAGCATTGGGGTGGAAGGACTCAGCAGGGTATAATGCCATAGAGTCTACCCTCCAAAGCAACCATTTTCTCCCAGGGAACTGATCTCTGTCATCTGGAGGTCAATTGTAACAGTGGGAGATCTCCAGGTCCCACCTGGAGATTGGCAGCCCTAGGGGAAAGTCAGCCACACAGTGGGGAGTTGAAGAAAATGGTCTGATGGTCGCTGGCCCACCTCGTTAGCCAGCCAGCCAGCCATCCTGAAGCTAAGCAGGAGAAAGAGCCTTTTTCCATTTATTCTGACAGGAAAGTGGCCGTTGGGGAGGGGGTTATGAGCGGGGGATGGGATTATGCTGAAAGTCCTTTGCTTTTTTACTCACAGAACCAAGCTTGGCTGCTTACCAACAGCCACTGAGGGGACAGTCCCTCACAGGAGTCAAGAGAACTGTTTTCCTCTGGAGAGAGAGCTGTCTGCCAGGGGGAGTGGGTAGGGAAGAGGAGCAGACCCAGCACCCGGCCAATGGCACACGAGTACTCTTGAGTGGCGGCTGATGGGCCAATGGCTGAGGGAGGGCATTTTACAGCCAATGGGAGCGCATGGAATCTTGTGAAACCAAAAGATAATTATTTATAAGGAGAGATTTACTTCATTTGTACCCTGCCTTTCTCCCCAGTGGAGGAGACCCAAAGTGCCTCACATCATTTTCCTTTCCTCCATTTCATCCTTACAACAACCCTGTAAGGTAGTTTAGAGAGTAACTGGCCCAAGGTCATCTAACAAGCTTCCATGCAACGAGTGGGAATTCAAACCTGGGTCTCTAGATATGAGTCCAACACTCTTCAACCGCTACACTGCACTAGCTCTGAATCCTCACTGAATCTTAGGCAGAGCTACTCCAGCCTAAGCCCATTGAAATCAATGGTCTAAATCCAGGTCTAACTCTGCATAGGATTGCACAGCAAGTAGTTCTTGTGTGTAGGAATGCAACATGCTTGCAATTAAAGTGGCAAGAAATAAGCATAAGAAATAAATGCCAAGAAATATTATAAATATACATAGATCATTGAAAAGACAAATGTAAGAAATGAACTGTAAAATAAATTCCTTTAAAATTAATCTTCTGTGTACTAGAAGCACATTATACTATACAATATGATTTTTTATTTACCTCATTTATACACCACCTTTTCCCTCAATGGGGACCCAAAGTGGCTTATATCATTCTCCTCCATTTTTATCCTCACAACAACCCTGTGAGGTAGGTTGTACTTAGTGAATGACTAGCCCAAGGTCATCCAGAAACTTATATGACACAGTGAGGATTTGAACCTGGGTCTCCCAAATCAGAATCCAACACTCAGAGCACTACAGCACACTGGCTTTTTTAATGTGTTTGTGCTCTTGTGCACATAAAATAATAATAATAATAAAGTTAACACATGAGGTAAATTTTAAAAGCCTTAATTTGTTCATCATATAGAACCGCAATAGGAAATGAATATAAATATTGTTCAGACACTGGTTGCATTAATTCCATACATTCTATTTTGTGATATTTGACTTTCGGGATAACCTAAGTTCTGATACTTCTGGTTTTGGGTAGTAAGTACTATGCCAATTACATATCTTATATTCTAATAGTGAAGTCAGTATATTTTTGGATACTTAAATCCAGTGATTGGATCTGTGAATAGGCAAGACAGATCTTTCTACAAATCTGAAAAGGACCTCCTAAAAAGAATACATTGAGTAGCTTAAAAATGCTGAAACTGATAAAAGGAGAGCCTGTAGCTTTAAGCAGTGGATTACCTCAGTGGCTGTTGCTAGGCAACCATAGGATTCCAAGGGTTGGTTTGGGGGCTAAAAGGCAAGGGGAGGGGGCAGAGTCCTTTCAGACCTATTTTGGCCTTTGAGGGAGAGCATTTTGGGGCCAGGCCTGACCAGGATTGCCACCTCCAGGTTGGGAAATTCCTGGGGATTTTGTGGTGGAGTCTGAGGAGAGCAGGGTTTGGGGAGGGGAGAGGCCCCAGCTGAATATAATGCCATGAAGTCCACCCTAGGGATGCTTGCCTCCAGGTGGAACCTGGGGATCCCCTGGAATTACAGCTCATCTCCAGACAATAGAGATCAGTTCCCCTGGAGAAAGTGGATGCTTGGAGGGTGGACTCTATGGTATTTTACCCTACTGTGATCCCTGTCCTCCACAGGCTCCATTCCAAAATCTCCAGGAGTTTCCCAAACCAGATCTGGCAACCCTACTCCCCATCCCCTGCTGATAGCCAGGGAGGACCTGGCCACCCTAGTCTACCCTCCAAAACAGTCATTTTTTCCTGGGGGACAGATCTCTGTAATCTGGATTTCAGTTATGATTCTGGGAGATTGTCAGGTCCCACCTGGAGACTGGCAACCCTAGGCCTGGAAGCAACCTCTGGATGATTTGATACCACCCAGCCTGCATGACTCAACTCGGCCTGGCTGCTTGCTACTGTTGAACATCAGCCGCCCTATGAAAGTCAGTGTGGTGTAGCAGTTAGATCTTCAGAGCAGACTCTCAGAGTCTCAGGTCTGAATTCCCATGTTACTGTGTAAGCTCATTGGGTGATTTTGGAGCAGTCACTTACTTTCACACTAACCTTCCCCACTGAGTTGTTGTGTGAATAAAATGTAGGAGAGGAGAATAATGGAAACTGCTTTGGTCCTTACTGCTGAGAAAGGTGAGGTATAAATGAAGTCAATAAATCTCTCTATATAACAATTGTGTTTTGGTGATGGCCCTCTCCAGAACATTCCACACACTCCCAAATCAGTTGGCTCCCTGATCTGTCACTCACAAGGTGTCCCTATCCACTGGCTGCGTTGCCTTAGTCCCACCCACAGAAGCAGTGCCCAGTGTCTCAGCCTCAGTGTGCTGAGAGGTGATGGACAGGCTAGACACTCCAGTGGGTGGAGGGTGATGGTGGTGCCACAGTGGTTGTCGGTGGCCATGGCCAGCTGCAGGTAGCCGGGTGGGCTGCGAGAGGACGGGGGCTGGCACCATGGAGGAGAAGCCAGCCAAGGATGAGGGCGAGGCCAAGATCCAGGAGTTGCATGGGCCCGAGCGGTGGTTCAGCGAACTCTGCCACCTCCATGGCCCAACTCAACAAGGCTGTGTGTGCCACTGGGGTGGAGGGTGGTGGAGGTGGCTGGGCAGGGAGGCAGTGGGCAGGGTGTTCCGCTGGCCCTTGGCCCTGGGGTCTGGGGAGGGGGAGAAAGCGGAGTGGCGGGGGGGCCTGTGTGCAGGCAGACAGACAATTCACATCTTTCTAGAGCTTGTTGTATTGCTTTTACAACAGGTTTTGCTGCTAGTAAAAATATAGCTGAAGATGGGAGGCAAATAAAAAGTAGGTTGGTGAATTGCTGAGAAGGAGAGAATGAGGCAAGTAAGGGGGAGAGGATATGCCAGGTGGAGAGGAAAGGGAAATAGTGTGGGGAGGGGAATCCAGGGAAAGTGAGCCCCCCACATACACGAGTCCTTGAGGGTTCCCTACCATGGAAATGGGTCTGGGCCAGTGGCTGGCACCACACAACTGGGCCACAGTTTTCCTAGGTAAAGGCTGCTGGTGGGGACAGCTTAAGACAAAGAATCAGATAAGGGTAGGTTGGCTGTTGGGTGGGAAGGAGAAAGGGCTACCAACTCCAGGTTAGGAAATTCCTAGAGATTTGGGAGGTGGAGCCAGGGCAGGTTGGGGTTTAAGGAGGGGAGGGACCTCAGAGGGTTATAATGCTATGGACTCTGCCATCCAAAGCAGCCATTTCCTCCAGGAGAATTAGGGGTGCCAACCTCCAGGTGAGGGCTGGAGATCACCTGGAATTTCAACAGCCATCCAAATGAAGAGATCAGTTCCACTGGAGAAAATGGCTGCCTTGGAGTGTGGATTGTATGTCATTATACCTTGCTGAGGTTGCTTCCCTCCCCAAACCTGACTCTCCCAAGGCTCCACCCCCAAATCTCCAGGGATTTCCCAACTTGGAGCTGGCAACCCAAAAGGCGAACTATTCTCTGTAGTTGGGAAATGCATTGTGATTCCAAGAGATTTCCAGGTTGGCAACTCTAGAACGAGAGAAGGAAGCAAGAAAAGGAGAGAGGCTATGGGGGCTTTCAAGAAAAGGAAAGAGGAAATAGTGGGGGAGAGGGGAATTAGATGCCTCTCACAAGTCCTTGTGGGTTCCCACTTGCAAAATCTAATAGAATGAAAACGTTTAAGACAACATCAGTGGTCAGACTACCCCTGCTCAGATCTTTTGTTCTGAAGGCACCCACTTCAGGTTGCTTGAAATCTTAACTAGTGCAACATGGCAAACTTGCCATAGAGCACATCAGCCAGAATTAAACCTGCTGGTTTTTTTTTAAATAACTCGAAGTAGCCACATAGTTAGGGTTTGAATAGGGTCTCATCAGCTTTGTTTGCGTATTCAGTTGTCCTGAGCCACAGACAGTGGGGTCCTATGACACAAGGAGATCTCATCACCAGATCATAATGAAAAGGGAAGCACCTTTGGGTAATCAAAGTTCAGGAGGTTAAAAATCCATTCAAGTGGGGAAAACATGTTTGAAGTATATTAAAACTTGCATTTAAAAAGTCCAAAGGGCATGCAGAGAGTTGTGACAAGACACTGAGACGCAACAGTGTACCCTGCCCTCTGCCTGCACAGAGGTATGCAGTAAATGATTGATAAAGCAAAGGAATTTCAAGTACAAAACAGGCACCTTTTTATCATGCTCCATTATGAAACAAGATCTCCCAGAGAACACATCATGTCTGCTGCTGCTCCAGTGCTTCAAGTGGCCACGTGTGCAGTGTTGCTCACAGGTAGGCTTTTAGAGGTCAAGTGGATTTTTGACCAGTAAATCCTGATTATTATTAACAAATAAACACAATATGTCAAAAAGTTTGAATGGAATGAAGGAAAGAGATTACAGAATTTAAGTGACACTGCTTTATGCATGTAAGTGCATTTACCTATGCACTCAAATGAATAAGAAGAAGTACTTGGACTTAGTTCAGATTCTGTGTGGCATTGAACATAATGAGCAAGGTATTCCCTCCTATGGGAATTATATTTATGGGTAAGAATGAATAAGCTTTTGATGCAATCTGGACTGTGTGGATTTGTTGGGAAATGGTGGCGGTGGGATGGTCTAAGTTTGTAGTAATTTTGACTTGATTTTATTTTGTAACAGGGAAGCTCTATGAAATAGCATTGAAAATATGCCTTAGACAATGGAATGAATGTGAGTTTTAGTCCTAGTTCTCTGACATCAGATTTGGTAGAAAAATTGTGCCTCTGCTGCCTCTGCTGAGGGTGCTTTCATTCGCACTAAATGCACTTTGCAACTGGATTTTACTGTGAGCAATGGCAAAATTCACTTGCCAACGGTCACTGAAGTGGACTGAAGCTGTATTATTTAGCATGTGTGGAAGTGCCCATATATTCCATCAGGGGTCTTTTGGGGGGGAGCACACCGGAGTGCAGCTCCAGCAGCCTCGGAGGGCAGAAAGGCTTCTGCATGTCAGTTTTGGGAGTCTTTCGGCCAGCCAAATGTCAATTTCAGCCCCATTACATCCTATGGGCCATTGAAGTCAATGGTGAAAACATAGGGTATATTCTGGGGGCTGGAGGGAGGGGTTTGAGGGAGAGGCTCCAAACTCACAGGGTAGCTGATGGAGCCTCTCCCCAAGATACCCACCAGGTTTCAAGAACATTAGACCAGGGGGTCCAATTCTGTGGGCCCCCAAACAGGTTGCCCCCATTCCCTCCATTGTTCTCTATAGTGGGGAAAAAAGTTACTTTTTTCGGTGCTGTTAGTAGCTCTGGGGGGGAGGGGGTTTGAGGGAGAGGCTCCAAATTTTCAGGGTAGCTTCGGGAGCCTCTTCCCACACATACCCCCATGTCTCAAACCAATTGAACCAATGGGCCTAATTCTATGGGCACCCAAACAGGTTACCCCCATTACCTCCATTGTTTCCAATGGGGAAACCCAGCCAGCAGCACTTAAGGCAGGCAAGCAGGCAGCCACCTAGCAGTCAATATTCTTTTTGAGGTGTGTGTGGTGTGAGTGGTCTAATGAGGTTGCACCATCAATTTATACATGTAGAAATGTTGTTCCTTTTGGTCTTTTGGGGTTTCTGTATGGCACTGTGGCATGCTTGCACTGCCACAGTGCCACTTGTTCTGGAGTGTGCCACTTGTTCTCATGGCAAACAAGCACCTCCCAAGACATTTCACTTTCCCTGAGATTCTCTGGGAGAGTCTGACTGCTGGGTGGCTGCCTGCTTGCCTGCCTTAAGTATTGCTGGCTGGGTTTCCCCATTGGAAACAATGGAGGTAATGGGGGTAACCTGTTTGGGTGCCCATAGAATTAGGCCCATTGGTCCAATTATTTTGAGACGTGGGGGTGTATGTGGGGAGAGGCTCCCGAAGCTACCCTGAAAATTTGGAGCCTCTCCCTCAAGCCCCCTCCCCCCCAGAGCTACTAACAGCACCGTGGGAAAAAAGTAACTCCCCCCCCATAGAGAACAATGAAGGGGATGGGGGCAACCTGTTTGGAGGCCCATAGAATTGGATGCCCTGGTCCAGTGTTCTTGAAACTTGGTGCATATCTTGGGGAGAGGCTCCAAAAGCTACCTGTGAGTTTGGAGCCTCTCCCTCAAACCCCCTCCCCTCCAGGCCCCAGAATATACCCTATATTTTTGCCATTGACTTCAATGGCCTATAGTATATAATGGGGCCGAATTGCCGCCAAATTTCTTTCATTCCCTCCTTTCCTTCTCTCCTTTTCCTCTTTCCCGCCTTCTTCTCTTCTCTTTTTTCCTCCTTTCCCTGTTTCCCTCCTTCTTCCCTTCTGTCTCTTTCTTTCCCTCCTTCTTTCCTTCTCTTTCTTTCCCTCTTTACTTCTCTCTACTCTCTCTCTTTCCTTCCCTCTTTCCTCCTTCTGTGGCCCAACTCTAGTGAGAAGGGGTTTAAACTTTAAACCCCTTCTCTCTTCACTCCCCCACCCAGGCCAGCTGGGAAAGGGAAGGGGAGGCTTTCGAAGATGCCTTCCCCCCCTTTGCTTCCCCTTCTGACATAACTTCTGGTGATGTCAGGGGGCATGGCATATGCTAATAGCCTAGTAGCTCATTAGCATACCATATGCTAATGAGCTCCTGCAGCTCTTTTTCTATGAAACAGACCCCTGTATTCCATGCCCCCAAAACTAGAGGTGATGGGGGGGAAGCACATACATGTATTTATTCACATGACTGCCAGTTTATGTAGTGGGAAAGGGAGTTCTTTTCTTTCATAGAAAACGGAGGATGCAGACAAGGGGAACTAGATTGTGCCCCTCCCCTATTTACCTCACCGTGCTTCATAATTCAAAGACTTTTTCTTACAGACTGGCTGCCTCTTGGTTATCAGGATCTGGAGGAGAGAAAAAATGTTTCAAATAATGGAGCAGTTTAGTTTAGTTCTTTTAGTCTGTGTGCTGTTTTCTGCCAAAAATGGGCATCCCAACTTCTACTGTGCATGTAAATAAATACATATGGAAGCCCCAATCTCTTGTAATTGGCTTTCAAATTGCAGGTGAGAACTCATATAATGTAATGCATCTACACACACACACACACACACACACACACACACACACACACACACACACACACATGCTACTTTTCTTTGTGGGAGGAGAGATTTTTAAATATACGGAAAAGCAATCAGATTTCACCTACTGATAAAGTAGCACAGGCAAGACAACTGCTGTTTTTGAGGCCTCCAGCATGGATCTTTAAGACAGAAACACTATTTCCATAACATACAGGAAATTTTTTAGAGTAATGGATGTTTAGGAACCCATGAAACAAATCCTACAACCTAGTAGTCATTTTTCTTACTGTTTGCATATTCTTATGTGGGACAGTAAAAAAGTTAAGCAGGAACACATTAGTCTGCACATTTTGGAATCAGAAGTGCCACCAGGCCTAGAGGGGGAAAAAGCCCTGTTCCTTCAACAGAAGTTTATCACGCAGAGACTTCTTCTTGTCATGGAGCCAAACGACGTCACCTGATAACTGCTGCAGATCATACTGATATTGAAGGGGCAGCTAGAGTTCAAAAGTTGGCAACCCTAACCAGAAGGCACATTTTGCCTTTGCTTGCTCAGTGCAGAGAAATACAGATAGCAATCCAAGCTACTTAGACTGGGTGATTTGTCCTTTGTGTGGTATATGCCTTTTAACTGCATACTTAAAATGCATCATAATATAGTATTTTATACAAACCTTAAGTTTTCAAAAGATAGATTCAGGTGGGTAGCCATGTTGGTCTGAAGCAACAGAATAAAGTTTGAGTCCAGTGGCACCTTTAAGATCAACAATGTTTAGTTCTGGGTATAAGCTTTTGTGTTAGGCTTCCCAAATACTTACCTCGTGCCGGTGGAGGACAGATACGTCCTGGCAGGACCATCCCTGGGGGAAGGAAAGATGTGCCGCACAATGCCATCGCCAGGAAGTGATGCTAGCCGATGCTCTGGCAATGCGGCTGGAAACTTGATGGTACCATTTCAGCCCCATTGCCAGAGCGTCGCCTGGCATCACTTCCTGGCAATGGCATGGTGCGTTACAGGGGTGAATGGTCTGGCTGGGGAGCATGTTTCACCTGCCCCCATGTGGTAAGTACTTGGGAACCATATTTTGTGTGCATGCACATGAAAGCTTATACCCAGAATTAAACTTTGTTGGTCTTAAAGGTGCCACTGGACTCAAACTTTGTTCTTAAGTTTTCAGAGTTTGATTTTAACTAAATTACAGATGGGTTACCAAGGATTTGGGGGGGAAGACCAGCTTGCTTAACGTGTTAAGAACATACATGTTCTGCTAAACCATGACTGTGATTGTGGCACTTTTACAGTTTCAGGAGTTTGGGGAGCACCATTTGCCTCCGAAGAAGAAGCCAATCAATTTTTACGACTTAAGAGACAAGCACCCTATTCTCAGAGCTATTGGGACCCAAGTAGCAGTCAGAATGCCTGGCACTTCACTGTGGCTGAACAGGTATTCATCTTCTCCTAAGAAATTATAGTCAGGCTCCCAGACAGCCAATTGGTTGAGAAGGCAGAAGTTTCTCTGTAGTGAGCATTTCTCTCTCTGTAGGAGAGCCAGTTTGGTGTAGTGGTTAAGAGCGCAGACTCTGCTCTGGGAGAACTGGGTTTGATTCCCCACTCCTCCCCATGCAGCTGCTGGTGTGACCTTGGGTCAGTCATAAATTCTTTCAGAGCTGTTCTCTCAAGGGCAGTTCTTGAGAGAGCTCTCTCAGCCCCACCTACCTCACAGGGTATCTGTTGTGGGGAGGGGAAGGGAAAGGGATTGTAAACTGCTCTGAGACTTCCTTGGGTAGTGAAAGGTGGGATATAAATCCAATCTCCTCCTCCTCCTCCTCTTCCTCTTCTTCTTCTGCTTTGTCATTGAGTCATTGAAGATTCTTGGGCAGTCGCTTCTCAGTTTTCCAATCTGTGGAATAACGTGATTCAGCACACAGGGATATTGTGAAGATGAATGAAATCCAGATTTTAAAGCACCTTGCAGAATTAAAAGACTTTACAAATAGTAGTTATGGCTAAGCTAGTAAATAATAATTAATGGCAATTTAATTTTATGACCTGAACTTTGCATTGCAGAACAAAACCCTTCATAACAGTAGGGTTTTAAGATTAAGTAATCTCATAAATATGTTTCCAGCTCCCTTTCTTTTCAAGATAATTCCATTTGTAAAGCTGCATGTTCAAGTTGTGATGCTACTGATTCTTTGTTTACATGGTGATTTATTGCTTGGATCTTTAAATCAATTCATTTAAAATATACACTTTTAAAAGATCTAATCATTGAACCAAAGAAATGAACAACCTTATCACGTAAATAAACCTACAAAAAAAAAAGGAATAGCAGGTAATGGAGTTGCCAAACTTCAGGTAAGGCCAGGAGATCTCCCAGTATTATGATTGATCTCCAGATGATGGAGGTCAGTTCCCCTGGATAAAATGCTTGCTTTCAAGAATGGACTCTATAGCATTGTATCCTGATGAGGTCTCTCCCCTCCCCAAACCCCACTCTTCACAGGCTCCACCCTCCAAATCTCCAGGCATTTCCCAACCCAGGGCTGGCAACCATAGTAGGTAGTCAGTGTTGCCAGGCATGACTTGGCAATGGGTAGGAGATGGAAATAGGTGGGAACTTACCAAGGGATGGCATGATCATTGTCCCCACATTTATTTATTTATTATCAGATTTATACCCTATCCTCCCAGTGATGATGCAACTTCCACTGCTACCCATAACTCCATAAAGTTTTTGGTCAAGTGCTAGAACATTGCCCCCAGCACAATGCCATTGCTTCTGGGTTGTGCTGGAAGTTGCTTTATCATGCAGGGGTGACAATTGTGCTCCCCATTTGGCTGGGGAATGTGGGGGTATGGCAGGCTGACTGGCCTGAGCAGCTAAAAGCCCTTGAGCTGGCCATGGAGGGATTAAAAATATACCAGAATAATAAAATAATAGAAGTTGCATCTTCTGTTCTAATCAGGCTAGTGAAACCTGGACTGCCATGAGGACAGCTACACAGTATTACATGGACTTGGGATCATTTGTGTATTATCCAGAGACAGCAAGGTAACTTATGTCTAAAAAAAGTCTGTTCAAAGAGATTTCAGAAGTTATGGCATTAGATGAGACACATCATGTCCTAACTGCATTAGGGTTTTACAAGTGGCTTATATAAAGATCCAGACTGTGAACCTGTGCATTCCATGGTTCCATTCAAGTGCAGAATTTGGTATTCAGTATTAGGGATGGGCACAAACTGGGATAATGCAGTTTGGTTCATGGTTCGTGGTGTGCCCAGTTCACAAACCACGAACCGTCACAAGCTTTTAGCTGCCAAATGAACTGGTTTGGCTCATGATGCAATAGAATGCAGTGTGTTAGAGACACCAAACTTGCAGGGGATTTCTTGCTGACTATTCTCTACCTGCCCACCAAGTTTGGTGAGGATTGGACTTACAAGATACAAGTTATGGCCCCCCAAAGAAGGTGCCATAGTAAGGTGCTTTCTGGGGAAATGACAGGTGCAGGGAGGTTCAGGAGTGTATAGAACGGACCCTGTGCAAGCTAGAGACATCAAACTCACAGGGGACTTTCCTCGGATGCTCTTCTACATGCCTTCCAAGTTATGTGCAGATTGGACCTTGGTCCAAGCTATGCCCTCCCCAAAGAAGATGCCCCCAGGAAAGCCCCTTTGGGGGGAATGTGAGGCACAAGTTAAAAGCGCAAGTTACCCACATCAAACACACAGGGAACCTACTGGTGTTTCCAAGGCTGAAGAATTCTGCCCCCATGTTACTTTGAAGTTGCTTTAAAGTTTGGTAAATGTTTTGTTTAAGCAGACCATCTGTCTGGAAATGTATAGTTGGAAATGAATTGCTTGAAAGTTTGTGGAAAGTTTGTGCCAGTTGGCTTGCCACAAACGTCAGTTTGTGGACCAAAAAACAGCCAAAATTCATCATGAACTTCAGTTTGTTAGCTGGTTCATGCCCATCCTTATTCAGCATGGCAACCATATGTTACAGCTTAAAGGAGTTTATATCTGCATTACTACTCATAGTTGTTTGGAAAGAAGGTGGTGGTGGGGCATTTGTCTTGGGATCTCCATTGACTTTGAATTTTCTGTCTGACAAGCTTTGTTTTCTTGTTGCACAGCCTTTGTGACAAGGGACAGGGCCTTCTCAGTGTTGCCATCATGCTTGTGCAACAGTGACTTTGTGAAATACCCTGGCTACTTTCTTTGCTTGCATCTATGTATCAGGCAAAGGCACAATTCATCGTTTGAGCAGGAATATGAGGTGGATTTAAGCATATCTAATTACAGTTAGCATCACTGTCTAAAACAATCAGCACTGAATGCTGGTGCTGTGGTTGCAGGAGGCCTGGGAGATGGGTAAGAAAGCATATAAGAGCTGCTGTTACTGTCATGAAGATAGAGAAAGCACTTCGGAATGTGAAATGCCCAATAAACATTTAGACACAGGAGAATTTGCCAGTAGGACTTGCCAGTTCTGCACTAGGCTAATCATAGGCAAGAAAGGTGAAATTTCTCAAAATATATAGTAAATATAAAGCTCATTAGCCACTCACATGACTTGCAGAAACATAGACTGAGGTCAGACTGGCAGTTTGAAGTGCAAGGGAGTCGTGGCAGTCAGTCACACTGCCCCAACTGATGTGGGAGCATACCGGGGAGGACGTGCAAGGGAGCGTTCACACTGTCTGCCCACCCCTGGCAGAAGCATGGCTGTAAACAGGTTTTTTTGTAATCCAGTTATATGCACATAAGCGCATCCCTACCAGATCAGCTTGTTCGTGCCCACATGTCAGGGAAGCGGGATAAATGTGCTCTCCAGGGTTTGCTACCACTTTCACCTAGTATTTTTTAAACTCGGGAGGGAAGCGTTACAAGACAGGTTGAGTGCAGCTGGGGAACGCCTGACAGATGTGCCTGTGTGAACCGGCCCTTTAATCCGTTTGTGAAACGTTTCTGAAACGTGCCTATATCGGGCCAAACTGCCAGTCTGAACTCAGCCATACATAATGGTTGTGCAAAATATCTCATTTTAGTATATATTCTTGACTAGGATTAATAATTTTGATTCTGTTGCTTAAAAAAAACAAAACAGAAAACAGCTTTGCAAACATATCACTCCACAATGTCAGGGGGAAAAGCACAAATGTTTTGATGTGTTATTTTGACAGAGTTTTCATGAAGCACTTTCTCCCCCCAGGGATTAGATTCACTCTTACATGGAAATGTTACAGCAATCTGGAGCTCATTTCCAGCAGCAGATGAACCAACACAACTAAACAGGCAGCTGACAACAGACCTGTACTGTACAGTAGAAGACGCCCCTCTGGTCAGAGCTGGAAGTCCATCGTTTACGTCAACTTGACTCATACTAAAGTATCAGAGCCTGAGACTCACTGTTCTCTTTAACAGCTGTTCAGCATTCACAGAGCTGCTAGAAATATCTTCAGTGCCTTGGTAAAGGACTCTGGATACAGCCTAGCCAAAGAGATCCAACCCCCTCTGAAATGAATGGGGTCTACTTCTCTTGCACAAGACCAATTATTACTTGCAATGGAGCTTTGTGCCCCTCAAAAAACTTCCTAGTGTCCTAACTTAGGCAGCCATGGTTGGCTATAGGAGAAAACTTATTTGGAATACAGAGACTAATACTGGGATATTATTAATGGGCCAAAACATGTGATGCTGGGGATTTGGGACCAGATTGTCCCCTAACATGTAATTTAGCTGCAAAAAGCAGATGCCTAGGGATCAAGTCCATGGTGCCAGGGAAGAGAGGCAGAACTCTTCCTCAGGTTATCCCAAAGATCCCAGATTCTTCTCTCCAGCTATACAGTACCCAAAGCCACAGTTGGGTAAAAGGACAGGTACCTATGCTGTGCCTGTCTGAGAGAGCCAGCTTGGTGTAGTGGTTAGGAGTATGGACTCTAATCTGGGAGAATTGGGTTTGATTCCCCACTCCTCAACATTCAGCTGCTGGTGTGACCTTGGGTCAGTCACAAGTTTTTTTCCAGAGCTGTACTCTCAAGGGCAGTTCTCAAGAGAGCTCTTTCAGCCCCACCTACCTCACAGGGTGTCTGTTGTGAGGAGGGGAAGGGAAATGGATTGTAAGCCACTCTGAGACTCCTTTGGGCAGTGAAGGGCAGGTATAAATCCAATCTCTTCTTCTTCTTCCTAACTTTGTTCCATGTATGGATTTAAAGCAGCACGAAGAAGGGTAAGGCTTGGACCTGGGAAATGGCACCGAGGGGCAATTACCTACATTCTTAGCACCATGGTTCAGATAAATACATATCATTCCCCCCTGTCCTTTTGCTGTAGGATCATTTGTAGTTCCACTTTTAGGCTACATTTTAACAACTGAACCCTTGTCCTGGGAAATGACAGCCCTTGAAATAAAAGGGGTTTGTGTGAAGACAGGTACCACTGTCTCTTGGTCTGTCCCTCTCCCACCTCGATTAATAATAGCATGTGGGATGGCAGTTGCAGTTAGCTTTGATGAGCAAAAATTTGGGAGTGGAAGTGTTAAACCCATTGACCTCCAAGTGGCAATTGGAATTGTTTGACAATACTAGTTGCTTTTTAAATTGCTGGGACAGTCACAAATCTCCTAGCATCTCCTGTTGTTAGGCCCTCGGGGTTTGGGTGGGTGGGAGAGATTTTAGTTCAGGTTCTTTTATTCCCAGATAATTTAGGGCTGGGCAAGAGAGGTAAATATATTTTAATGCCAGCACCTCATTGCTAAGTAGTAGAAGTCCTAAATAAAGAGAACGGACTGCTTGTGCCTCCTTCCCCTGTTTTCACTGTGATAGAGCAAAATTGGTGGGTCAAAGGTTTAAGTGTCAAACTAGGCTTGGGATTCAAACAGCTGCTCTACGATGCTTAGTGGGGAACCTTGGGCCAATCATTTTCTTTCAGCCTAACCGAAAGTTGTAAGTATAGAATGGAAGAGGTAAGAACCATGCACACCATGCCTGAGCTCTTCAGAGAAAGGGTGGGATAAAAATGTACTAAATGCACTAAAAATTATTCTTAATCACAATGGATGCTGAAAGATTAACTTCAAAATGAGGGAGAGGGTAAACTGACAATTATTTAATGGGAAAAAATCCTGTATGGAAAGTGTTTCTTATATCTTGAAAGCCACATTGTAGGGAAAAGGCACAGTTATGAGAGCAAACAGGCCTGACAGAATTTCAAGGATTTCTTACCTCATGATAAGATTTTCCTGTAACAAATGATTCTGTAAACTCAGCTTAACAGCACAACTTGTTAACTTAGAAGTGACTCCCAGTGTATTCAGTGGTCTGTTTTCACATTGCCACCTCTGGTGGATGCCCTTCTATTGGTTTTCAAATATGTACTTATGACCAATGTACCTTTAAAATACTATTAGGAAACTTGCTGAAAAGGTATCTGTGTGTGTGTGTGACCTGAAGGGAGGAATGGTGGAGAAGGACAAGTACTTTGCTGTTTGCACCCCTTTACCTCTCCCAGCCACCTTTTCTGGATTTGGAAATAGGCTGTCTTCTTCAAAAAAGGGCCATTGAGCCACGGTTATAAGTGTTTGTATATCATGAAGTGCAGTTTAGTCCTGCCTCTTATTCTAAGCTACCTCACAGGGTTGTTGTGAGAAAGATAAAAATGGCAAAGCACTTTGTGCTCAGGAAAGTACTACAATTGTTTCAGCAAATGTTAGTAGGAACTGCTGATCAAAGCTGACCATCTTTTGATCTGATTCTATCGTCTTGATTTTTACTATGTTAAATAAAATTGATAGACTTCTAATAAAGCAGGATTCCACAAGAACAAAGAAAGTGACTCCATTTCTAAGTGACAGGGTATTTTTTAAAACTTTTGTTCAGCAGAAACATTTTATCTTTGGATTGAAGAGATTAATTTCTGTACCTCATTAGTGTGGTGAAAATCAATCAAAGTTGCAGTTCCTCTAAGAAAAGCTTTGTGGAGCCTTAAAATCTTTTTGCTTCCATTATCTGATGTCAAATTTGTTTGGAACACTCTGGTTAGATGTCCCTCTGCTTAGAGTAAAAGGGAAGGAGATTGTAAGCCACTCTGAGACTCCAAGTGAAGGACAGGATATAAATCCAACTCCTCCTCCTCCTCCAATAAACTTGTATCTAATGAGAGAGTTCTCACTCACTACATTCACTAGGCTGAACATATGCCTCCCCTGCTATACCTTCTGTTCCCTTCCACTCTAGCTTCTGACTTTTTAATCTAATTTTACTCTCTGTAATCATACTAAATGTGGGTGTGCACCGAAATTTCAAGTATGGCTGCGATCACACACACAATTAGCCCTGCCATAGGCGTGAATGCTGGGTGGATTTAAAGGGCGTGATTAGATGCAAACATCTGGGAAGTGTCCAGCACCTGTTGGCAACCTGTTTTGCTCCGCCACAGAAGTAGAGTAAAAAGACACTAGGGAAAGTCCAGTAGCAAATGGGTTGCCACGGTCCATGGATGGACTTTCCCCTGTGTGATTGATCCAGCACACTCCCATGGCATCGGCATGGTCTGATCAGGCCTAACTAACACAGGGGGTGGTCCAAGTTGAGATACAACTGCTCTAGCAGGGGGGGTTAGGTCTCTGGGTCACACTCTTCCCTATAGCACTACTGGCTTCTGATAAGCCAGGCAGGTTAGCAGTGCGGGTACATGGGGGGCACAAGGTGGCTGGGTCACGGGGGATCATGAAGGGGCATCTCTGCCAAAACAATGGATGGCTGGGGTGAACCACTGGCTGGGTCATCCTGTTCTCCTTTTGACATTTGTGGGGGTAAAAGTTCAGCTCCAAAACTTTCACCTGCCTCTGGCCTCTCCCCATGTGGGGATCAAACCAAGAGCCCTGACCATGCCATCTCAGTGCGTTTACACTGAGCTATGCCTGTCTGTGCAATGTTGACTGCCTGGTCCCATATCAAAACTGCAATGGAGTGCCTGATACCTGAAGACATATCTCTTTTGAGTCTGCCTTCACGGCCCAGTGGTTAGGTTGCTGGTCTTGAGTGTGGGAGCTCTGAGCCCAGCCTCTGGCTTTCCCTCCTTATTTTTCTTTATTTTGGTGGTCAAGGGTGTGTATGATTTGGACCAGGGAGGTTTGTATGTAGCCGGTCAGACCCTTGCCTGGGTACAGGTGGGTGTCCTTTGGAAGTAAAGGACTGGGCGCTGTCCCCTGCCTCAGCCTCCAGACTTCGTGGCAAGAGAGTTAGACAGCTGGGGAGGGCAAACCCTCAGCTTCCTTCCTGTGCTTACTCTTCTGCCACTGTCCCCTCTGATATGTAGATTGTATTCTCAGGGAAACTTCCTTCCTTCCGTTCATCCTCTTTCACAACTTTCTTGTCTCCTCCCTGCATGCACTGAGAGGGAGGGCATGCTGTCCTCATCTTGGCACCATGACCTCTCACTACCTGTGTCCATCCTTAGTAAACTACACTAGAATACTATCCTGTCTCTAAGCTTTCCTGTCTAAATTGTAGTAATACAATAAGGTGACTAGTCTTAGTCTTAAACTAAAAACGTGGCTCTGTGTGACTTTGTAAGCTGGTACAAAGGCGCTCCTGTATGTGTAGCTTTATTTAAAGCACTCTGTTAACTCTGCTAGTGGACAGTGGATTAACCATACCAGTTAACCCAACAGTGTCCCATCTGCTATGTGAGTGTCCTTCCCCTTCAGGCTATGGGGAGTCCTCAGGCCATGTGGCTCTGTAAGGGGTTGGCACTGTTGTTGAGTCTTTCTGCCCTGTTCTCTGACACTCCATGAGGCAGGGAGAAGCCATGTCGAGAGGCAATGGCTGCATTGGCAGGTAGTGATTGGCTGTGCCTTTGTGTGCCACTCAGAGGAACGTCATCAGATACCACTACCTGATTGGTGGGTGTTGCTGGGTTTTGCTATGGCTTTAGCATGCTTGCTATGTAGTCTGCACCTTGTGGAGGGACATGTGATTTTTTTCTCCTAGGAATGTCCATAGAGATCTGATCAGTGCTGCCGCTATTACGTGGGTGGCTGGCTGCCACTGCCACAGCAGTCCTCAGGATTGTAACACAGGCAAGGAAACGGCAGTTCTATTCCTGCTTCCAAAAACCCTTCCCAATCAATGCAAGGGCATAGAGTCCTGTCGGCTTAGTGCTCTTTGGCAGTGCCATTAATATCTGGTTGGCTCACTCTCTTCCTCGTCTCCCTTTCCCCTTTTCTTCCTGCTGACTCTCCTCTTGTTGAACTGAAGCAGCATCAGTGAACTACCAAGGATTAATGTCCTTGCTTGATTACTTTGGGAAAGTCAAAAATTTCTGCAGTCAGATTTGGTATGAGAACTATATTAAAGAGCAAAATTTATTCAGTTCAGATTTTGATTAGGTTACTATTTGATTAGACGTTCTTCATGTTAATTATTGTCAAATCCTACATCAGCCATCAGAACACAAATGTTGAAAGATCACCACCACATCCTTTTCTTTATAGTTTTATTATTTACAGTTTGTAAGCACACCGAAACCAAAATAGCACATGACGGAGATGGATCTGATCCTGTATAATTTCTCAGAGTCTCAAATTCTTGGACATCAGGCAGTGATATTTCCTTGCAGATCCTGACTGCTTGAGTCTGGAACAGCGCTGGCCTGGCTTTTATATTTCAGCTATCCTTAAGTGATATACACATATGTGGGTTTTCAGCAGTGTTTCCCAGCCCACAAGTTCAAATTTACTTAGTATGATGACCGACTTGAAAAAACAGAGCATGCACAAATCAATATAACTGAAAAGGCTTGGGACCCACCTCATAGACTTCAGGACCTACCTTTGGTCAAGATGAGAAACACTGGCTTAGAAGTTAAGGTTTCAGACGAGAACGTTACTTTGAAACAGACTGCTCCCTACTTAATAGAGTTCTAGGACCATGGCTCAATTTATATTTAGGAGGAATGATGTAATCCTACCTCTCATGCAGATATGTCCAAGGTGAAGCACTTTTGTGTGATTCTTAGCTGTTGAAGAAATGAAAGGGAAAGTCATGAAATTAGGTGTCCACACGGAACATCTGGTTCGGATGTTACCTGCATAGTGGAGGAGAGAGGCTTGCACCAATGTCCCACCACAGAAACTGAAAGCCAGATCCATAGGATGTATGAACCAGACATCACGTATTGGAATATTTAGTCTTTGAAACAGCATTGGAACAGCAATGACAAATTATATTATCACTTTGAGGTCACACAGAATATAACTGCTCTACCAATCATGTGTGCAATATAAATAATGCATTACGCATGTTCCTGTCACATTATCTTGTGACAGAATTGCTCTTCATTTTTCTCAGAGCAATTATTTGTATAAAATGTCCTTAGCGTCACTTGCTCAATGTAGGTACATTATTTCAGTGAGCTCATTCTATTGCAGAGAGTACCTCAAAGAAAGCCATACTCACTTCCCAGAGGGTATACACTTTGGTAACAACATTTATTTCAGACTCTAAATTGTCTTTTTCTCTCTTTTCCTTTCTTTCTCTGCATGAAAAGGAGGCAGGGAGGGAGAGTACTGGTACTGCAGTGAAAATGCAGATCAGACCTCTGGCTTTTTCAAAGGAACATAGAAGGAAACATTGTGTAACATTACACATATTCCTTAATCCAAAATTTCCTGTGGACTTTGTAGTGTACATGGTTATCCTCATTCAGTTAAGTGGAGAGGACAGATGTCATACACAAAGGAATGGGTACACAGATTGGGTCCCTCAGCTGAAAGATGGAGGTTGTTGGTTTTATATGGTTTTGAAAGCATGATACAGAAGAACATGAACTGGAGTCAAGCTACTCTATTAGAACAGAGACAAGGTGGGCAATCCACACTCTCCAATATTTGATGGATGGAAATAGGACACTCTTGTATGTTTGCATTGCCTCTACTCATGTCTTCTATCTCTCCTGTTTGAATGTGCCCCGTATACATTGCTGACACCTTTCTCCTTATAGCTATTTTATTTTGTTGTTTAATTATACGTTAGAAAGACATAATGCTTCAGCAGTGGGATGTAATAGTTCAAAGTGAGCTGTCGTGGAAAAATGGCAGGTTGTTCATTATATGGTGCCCTTGTGAATGTACATTTACATATGTGTACACAAGCGATAAGACGCAGCCTCTTCCATGTATACCTTAAGAATGTAACTCCTGGAAATATGAAGGAAAGAGAATGGAACCCTGAAGAATGGTGGCTCATAGTCACTGCTGAAACAACTTGAAAATCAGTGTTTTGATTTTGATTCTTCCTTGTGAAAATGTTACCTGTGACATTTTCACACCGTTTTCTGATGTCAGATTTTTACTATTAAATCTATGCATTTTTAGTGTCATGTTTGCATCATTTTGGCATATAGATGGCAAGTCAATGGTGCAAAAATAGTGTTAAAGTGGCATAGAAGAACCAAAACAATTTGAGAACACCAGACTTCAAAATGGGTCGAAGGAAAGGCCCTACACCTACATGAGAAAACAGAAACAAGAAAGAAAAGGAATATTTGTGCATCCCTATTTAAAAGGCAGCCCCGTAGCCAAACAGAGACAGCAGTTTGCCAGGCGTGGGGACCATAAAGCAGAGACTGTTCCTGGAAAATAGGGAGAGGTGGGCTAGACAGGAATCTTACTCTCTTTACATTCACTATTTTTGTGATCATCACCTTAACCTGCCTTTGTATGTGATACTCAGTTTTGCTGTCTACAACTTACACACAATGCCTCATTTTGTCGCTCAATTGTATCTTTTGTATGTACATATGTTATTTTTTAAATTCTTAGAATGCAACAAAACTGTGGAGAGGCAGCATGGGGCAACTCCCCGTAAGAAATATTTCTGCTGTAAAAAGCACCAAATAATGTTTTAAAGCTATTGTTCTGTTAATCACTTTGCCCTCCTTTAGAATAATCAGAAGTAATAGGCTTTTACAGTTGACCAAAACTGATTTTCCAGTATTTTAGGGTCTATTGTTAGGAAAATTGGTACAAATTTAATTTAATTAAGAATTAATCATTATGTTTTCCTGCATTTTAACATGTACAGGGAGATATATGATATATGGGCAGGCTTCAGCCCTAACATCATGCACAGTCTATCAGAACACTGGCAATTGTGTCAATCAGTTAAGCAGGGAGAGGGGTGGAGAGGAGGAAATCTATCTGAAAATATGAAAAAAAATCACATTCATGGTGTTTTATCCATAGTAAACATGATCATGTAAATCATGGATGTAAATATATAACAATAAAGAATCTGATGTTGAAATTTGTGTTGTTTTCATGTATTTCTCCAGAGACACTTGAAAGTTGTATTTTAGTTGTGTCCAGGAAGCCTGGTAGCAACAGCATATTATAACTTCCTTTATAATACATGTCAGGAAAAAATAGTCTTAAAGTGACTCATAATACGGGTACAATATTCTATAGCTATCCTTGCAATGCCTGTGACATTATTAATACAAATGTTTTGCTAAGATAATAGCGGCTGCGACTTATCTGCTGCCGCAATTAAAAAGTGCTAATAAAATAATATTGAGATAAATTACACGGCACTTTCTATTCCAGAGCTCATCAAAGAAAGCCTATTTTTTTTTTTTTTTACAGCACAGGCCACAAACTTGTTAAGAAGTCATTTTTAAAAGTAATGCCACAATAAATTTTAATAGTATGCATCATGCAAGCTCCATTGCTACATTAATTATGCAGTTAAAGCTCTGCGGTCCAACACTGGCGCATGGAGGGTGTACGCCGCCTGTCGAAGAGGCAGCCTGAGCCAAATTACAAAGGTAACCAATTCATCAGCAGTAGCTGCTTCTGACACAGTTATTCTACTCTAGCCTCACTATGCATTAAATTACTGTCATGCCTTCTTACCTTTCTGGCTTGCCTAGGGAGCACCAGGGGTCTTGTTGATAGGCTGTCAGGATTCACTGGCTCTGCTGAATGCTAAATACTGCAGCAGTTCCCCCAGATTCCTAATTAGTAATGGTGTGAAAATATATAGAGAGGACCACAAACAAAATTAACCATGGCTTTCATATGCTTGCACAGCAGAGGGCTGCTGTAGGCCTGGTGAAATTACACAGGATAGTGTCTATCATTTGCCCAGGGTGAAAAGAACTAGGCAGAGGATGCATCTAACTTCTGGCTCCCACCACTTCCTCAAGAGGTAAATCAATGTTTTAATCAGTTCTCTGATTCAGATGGAGGAACAGCATGCACAGCTTCTCATCCTGTTTCCATGGGCCGTAGCTGAACTGGGGCATCTCTTTATTAGGATTAGGTTACAGGCAACAAACAGGGCTGATTTCTGATGTAATATTTTCCTTTGATTGAAGTTCTATGCTCAGTTTAGGGTGAAGTGCTTTTTAAAAAATGTAATCCAAACTGGAGAAGGGTTAAACTATCACTTTCTAGCCTACTTTTAAGACATTGACAGTGCAGTCCAAAACAGAGTTACGCGTTTCTAAGTGCATTGACTTTTGTGTTTCACGTTTTGTGACTTAACTAGTGAGACTTCACTCTTATATCGCTTATGACAGCATCACTTGGTGTTGATTACTGATTGTTAAATTGTCTGCATCTGGATAAATTGAGTACTTGTACAGTCTTGCATTGACTCATGGGAATTGAGCCAGCATTGTGAGGAGGGCGGGGTATAAGTGTGATTAATAAATAAATACAGTACCTCACCTGTATCCATTGACTGTTCAGATGCAAAAAACAGCGTGTACTGTACAGGCCATTTAATGATTCATCTGACTGTGCAGGTTCTAAAAGACAACAAAATGTGAGTGACCGTATGCTCTGCCAGTACAGAGCCAGTTTAATGACTGAATTGTGACTCTCGGGGGAAAATGTGCATTCTTCTCTGAGGAGATTTGGGCTATTTTCTACACAGGTGGTGCAAAAAGAGTAGCAATCTACAACACATATATTAAAACATCTATATATTTAATTCCCAACTGTGCCCCCTATGTGTGGATACTTATTTCTGCAGATAGGAGGCACATAGAGGGTAAAGAGATTTTTCTGCATACTTGGGGTACTCCCTGGGGTAGCAGAAAAATGCAAAATGTTTTTTAAAATACACCAGGGGTTAAATTCCCCAAATTAAAAAAAAACGACTTGTCTGTACATGGACAGACATTGCACTGTCCAGACTCAGCATCCCTTGAGTTGGACTTAAAGCTTTGCTTAGTGGGTGGCCTCCCCACAGCCAGCAAGATGGCCCTGGAGCTGCAGCAGGAGATGCTGCTGGGTCCTTCCCAGGTGACCAGGCTCCCCACAGACGGCAAGATGGCCCTGGAGCTGTGGCAGCGGACACTGCCACTGTGAGGTCCCTTCCTGGCAGCTTGGCAACCAGCCTCCTCGCAGCCGGAAAAGCAACACCAAAACTGCAGAAAGGGAGGCAGATGCTACGGGGCCTTGCCCAGTTGGGGACTTCCAACCTGCAGAGAACTGGCGCTCTGCCTCCTGGAGTCCTGTGGAGGTCACCCTGGATATCCAACAAGGTACAGGGCAGGACTCCTGAAACTCCGAGGCAGAGGTAGGAGGCTATGGTGTTCAGCAGAGCCTGGGTAAGGGAATGGACAGCCAGAAACAACCTGAAGACTTACCCTCTGCAGAAGCCAGGACCTGGAATAGAAAATAGAAGACTGCCAAACACCAATGTACCCACACACACAGAGAGAAAACTAACACTCCTGGGAAATGGGGGAGGGGCAAAGAACCATGGGGTTTAAAAGGGCAGTCAGAGATAGCCATTGTGGAAGGAAAGAAAGGAGACAGATAGGAAAAGACACCAATCACTGTAGGTGGGTGGTGGGTCCTGGAGTTGTGATGGGAGGGAAGAGATGGCATTCTCTCCCACCCCCTGCAAGTTTTGCGGGCCTCCCACAGGCACCACCACTGGGAGAGAAAAGGAACGGAGAGAGATTGGCTTGGTGGGGTGAAAGAGAAACCAGGGGGATTGTCTGAAGGAAGGGAGAGAAAGAGAAAAAAAGGGGATTGGTTTAGGGGAAGAAAAACAGAAGCAAGACGGGATTGTCTAAGAGAGAAAGACAGAAAGAAGGTGGGTTGTCTTAGAGGGGAGAAAGAGAAAGAAGAGGGGAGATTGTCTGTTGAGGAAAGACAGAGAAAGAAGAGGGGAGATTGTTGGAGGTAGAGAAATAGGGGAGAGAAAGAGGGGGCAGACTGAGAAGGGGTGAGGGAAAGAGGGGGCAGACTGAGAAGGGGTGAGGGAAAGAGGATGTTGTCTGAGAATGGCTAGGGAAAGAGAGGGGTGAGACATGCAAGGGGTGAGAGGAGAAAAGGGGTAAGAAGGATTGCTAGAGAAGGGGGTAGGGAGGAAAGCTGACATAGAAGGGGTGAGAGGAGAAGGGGAGGTAATGGAAGATTGATAGATAAGGGGTGGGTGCAGAAAGAGAGAGGAGGGAACTCTGACAGAGAAGGGAGGAGGGGAGAGAATGCCCCCTCCCTGCACGTTTTTTGTGAGTGTCTCCTTGTTTTTTCTAATCTACATATGATTTCTTTCGTGATTCTGAAGCACTAGTTACTAATGTTCAGGTGCAAAGCTGTTCAGCATGGCATTCAGGTCAACCTTTGGTTTAATTTGAATGTTATTGAGAAGTTTGATCATGGTACATTCAAATGTCAGTTGTGTTTGTATCAAAGCTTTTGGTATTTTAGAATAAGGCTGCAATCCCTGAATATTTTATCCCAGTTGGTGGGGAAATGTTGTTGCTTCTAGAAATTAGTTTCCTACTGAAACCAAATATTTAATAAAATGATGATACTGAATAGACTTAATAACATGAATAAGGAAAATGAACAAAAGCCAAACCTGAATTTTAATTTAAAAATTGTTTGCCCATGGCCACAAATCGAAACAGAACAGGCTCCCAATTTTCTGTCCTGGTTTTAACCCCTTTGTGATCAATATAAACTTGGCTCCTCCAGCTGTTCTCTTTCATCTAGACTCTCTGTCTGCACCGTCCCCTCATTAAAACAACAAGCACAGCAGGAGAAAATGAGCTTTCATTGCACAGGTAATTGCTTTCTCCTCTGATATATGACAAATATAAGCATGCAAAACAATCCTGTTCTCATGTAAGTTGCATAGCAGTAGACCTTGGCATAAAAATCTGTGCGTTTTCAAGTTTGCTTTGATTTAGATGTGCCATAAAGTCCTCTTATGCTAAAAGATTTTTTTTCCTGCAGAGCAGCTCAATTGAACTATAACCAGTTCTTCAATTTGCACAGTGACTGTTTGAAAATCTCCCAGGATGTAGAGTGAGTGATGTAAATGGTGTTTTTGGCTGTCAGTTTCTCTTTAGGCACCTATCACTGGATGGAGCTGATCCTTTTAGCAGTTGTACAATTTGCATTATCATTTTAGAGAGAGAAGATAGGAGCTTTCTACCTCATTTTTATGAGATATTCAACGATAACATAACAGAAATCTATTAATATAAGTCTCAAATAAGGATGCATGAACTTGTCAGTGTGTGGTTTTTCTGGGCTTCAGGGTGTCGTACTTTGTCCCACCTGTGGTTCTTTCCCCTCAAATTCTGTTCTGCGGAATTCTAGACAACTGCTTAACCCTCCTTTTATTTTTGCATTTGTGTGTGTGTATGCCCGTGCCTGGAAGTCATGGCGACCTCTGGTAACTCCTACTGGGGCATGGAAGATGTTCAGAGAAGTGGCTTGATAGCCTGCTTCTGCCTCTCAGCCCTGGTATTCTTTGGAGGTCTCACATCCAAATACTTGGCAGATTGGCCCGGTTTAGCTTCTGAGATTGGGCTTGCCTGGGCTATCCAGGTCAGACATAATTTTACACATTTTAAGCTTTAATTACTTTTCTATTGATAGTAATGTCTCCTAATGTATAAATTGCTTCAACTGTTACATAATTAACAACTCAGTCATTTGGAAGAAAACAACAAAGTGAAAAAATATGAAACAGTGCAAAGTGCATTCCTTTAATCTCAGTTTTTCTAAATTGTGGAAACAGAAGGTCTTGAGTATCTCTTATTTTCCAGCCAATGACTGTACACTGGCCACTCAGAAGAGAGAGAGAGAGAAGAGAAGAGATTGGATTTATACCCCACCCTTTACTACCTGAAGGAGTCTCAGAGTGGCTTACAAACTCCTTTCCCTTCCTCTCCCCACAACAGACACCCTGTGAGATAGGTGGGGCTGAGAGAGCTCTGACAGAAACTGCTCTTTTTCAAGAACAGCTGTGCCATAACTATGGCTTGCCCAAGGTCATCCAGCAGGTGCAAGTGGAGGAGTGGGGAATCAAACCTGGTTCTCCCAGATTAGAGTCCATGCACTTAACCACTACACCAAACTGTGTCCTTGCTTTAACAAAAAAGTGATAATCAGCCAGCATTGGCTCAGTGTCTTAGAAGGCAATCTATGCAGAGTTATTCTGGTCTAAAACTATGGATTTCAATGGATTTAGACTAGAGTAACTCTTCATTAGGATTGCACTGTTAATCCTTAAACCCTGAACATCAGCAATGGTATGTAACTTTTGTTCATGTTGAGAATTTCTGTTAATGGAAACTGCTCAGCATAGGGTTGCCGACCTCCAGGTGGGAGAACCCTGGGAATTACAACTAATCAACAGACTACATCGATAACTCATTCATTCATTCATTCATTCATTCATTCATTCATTCATTCATTCATTCATTTCTCCTGGAGAAAATGGCTGCTTTAGAAGGTGGACTGTATGGCACTGCACCATAGTGAGGTCAGGGCCATAGCCAGGATTTTGTAATTCAGGGGGCCTTTAAATAAGTTAAGAGGCACTGATGTCATGAAATAAAAAATAAAATAAAAACAACATTTTAAAAACTCACTTTTGCAGCATTCACAGTCTGCTTGCCTACGTGGGGAAACAAGCTACACTTGGGGAAGGGGCAGCAGTGGGGAGAGCCAGTTTGGTGTAGTGGTTAAGTGCGTGGACTCTTATCTGGGAGAACCGGGTTTGATTCCCCACTCCTCCACTTGCACCTGCTGATGTGACCCTGGGTCAGTCACAAGCTCTGGCACAGCTGTTCTCTCAAGGACAGTTTCTGTCAGAAGTTCTCTCAGCCCCACCTACCTCACAGGGTGTCTGTTGCGGGGAGGGGAAGAGAAAGGAGTTTGTAAGCCGCTCTGAGACGCCTTTGGGCAGTGAAGGGTGGGGTATAAATCCAATCTCTTCTTCTTCTTCGTCCAGGTGGCCCAGAGAGTTGGGGGGTCTGGGGGCTGCATGGAAGTCAGGGGGCCCTGGCAGGAAATCAGGGGGCCAGGCCCCGAAATGCCCCACTGTAGCTACAGACCTGTGTGAGGTCCCTCCCATCCCTAAAGCCCACCCTCCTAGGGTCCACCCTCAGATTTACAGGTATTTCCAAACTTAGAGTTGGCAACCCTAGTTCGGCAGCTAATTTTGTTCCTTAGTTTAAAAAGCCTACCCAAACCGTCAGAGTTCAAGATGAACCAGTGAACATGGTAAGTTCTTTGAAATCTCTCAGTTCAAGCAAAGATTGGTACAGATTCCCTCTTCATATTTTAAATTCTCCCCTGAAGGATGCTAGCCCATATTTTCCATTTGTGATTACAGGTTACCTCAAAAAAATCCATCCATTGAGTACCCATTCATTTCATTCTATTAGGTCTTCAGCTTCACTTCTTGATGATGAAGTGCAATTTTAGTTTAATAAATAGTTCTCAACGTATTTTGAATATCTTCATCAGAGGAAATTATTCAAGAGTTCACAGGCCCAAGATGTCTCATTAGTGCCCCTTTAACAAAAGAGCACTGCACCAAATTATAGATGATTCTGGGTTCAAATTTGCAGTGCTGGGGAAAGACAGGTTTAACTCTTCCCTTCCTACACCATTGCTCTGTTTTGAAATCTGCCCCTACCACAGCACCTGAAGTGGCAGAAAGGCAAAAAGACAAGCACAATATAGGTATCTGTCTTTCCCCCCTTCTGTGACTTAAAGCAGCCCAGGGACAGGGAAATTACAGTGGAGAGATGTTACAGAGAGTTTCCCCAGTGCTGTGGCTAGAGTGGTGGTTATTGGACTAGGCTTAATGGAAGAAATTTCGGCTCAAATTTCCACTTAGTCATAAAGCTCATGGGGTGAACATGGGCTGGTTGCTCCCTGTCAGTCTACCTGATCTTGTAGGAGGATAAAATGGGAAAGGGAAATGCTGCCCTGAGCTCTTTGGAGGTAGGTGAGATAAAAAAAATGTACTAGATGGGTGGATTGCCATATTAACAACTGCTAGTGCCTGAAGTCTTCAGTATCTCAGTAAAGTAGAGGATCAGTAGCCAAGTCAAACCCTGCAGTTACTTGGACCACTACACCAAGGAACAGGAAGAGACGGCATCTCTTGTAGAGTGTAAATAACACACTTGAAAGTAAAGAGATAGCACAGGATGCCAGCAGGTGTGTGTTCCAGCAGGGTTTTAATGCTGGAACACACCTGCTGGTAGCTTGTGATTAAAACCAGGCACTTTTGTGTTTTGTCATTTAAGCACACAGATAGTACAACTAAGTGGCTTTTACACAGCAAAGAGAGATTAAGGAAGGGAGATCCTTCTGGAGGGGCTAGGCAGTGAGCAGGCCTAGCCTTGATGGAAGATGCATGGCATGTTTTCTCTAGCCCTTTCTCCCCAGCCCAGGCAATAGTGGTACTACTATTGCTATTTCTTCCCGGAGAAGGTTGACTCCATCTCAGCCCTCACAGACATGCTGGTAAAGCAACAGGTACACAACAGTCTCAGTGTTATCTTCCTCTACTAGCAGATGCAGCCTATCTCCAGCTCAGCTCATGTAATTCAGTATCACTTTTAAGCACACATACTCCTTATTACTTTCCCAGCAGGTGTGCTGACGGTGGGCTGGAAGAATGCCTGCTGGGGACAGATATAGAGTGAAAGAAAGAGAGAACAGCAGTAATTGCTAACTTCTCCTGCAGCCCCCATGCATGGCTTTTCTGAATGTACATGTTCCTGCATGTAAGTTGCAGAAGCAGTGGTGGTGAGTCCTGGTGTGCTAGGATCATCAGAGAGGCACTTCAAAGGTCAATGCAGACAGTGCAACCCTATGCAGAATTTTAATAGGCTTAGACTGGAGTAACTTTTCATAGGGCTGCACTGTTAATGTCCCTGGTGCCATACATGAAAATGAACCACTCTTAGGTTCTTCATTTGTCCCACCTTTCATGTTGACTGAAAAGCAGTGGTACTAGATATAGTTGGCACAAGGGCTTGGCACTGTTGGGGATCTGCTGATGTTTACCACCTGGCGAAGGGCCAAGCACTGACCAGAAATGCTTAGTTCATCTGTTCCCACCAGGAAATGGGAGATTATCCCAAAGAAGCCTATGACATTGCAGGAGATAATGGGGCAGAGAGTCTTGTCCAGATCCCTTTAGTGCTGCTAGCAGAGACCATGTATTGTGTGCATCTGACAGCAGAGGTGGTGGGGAATGGAGTAGAGGAGGGAAAAAGATCCACTGAACCACATCCTAAATTGTGAGCTGGCTATTTTTTAGCACATATTTGTGCTTATCACAGCTAAAAAGGCTACACAGGTTTGAAGGGTTCTACATCACTGACCCAATACTTAAGAACCACAAACCAAAACAAACTAGGGATGGCTCATGAAGTGATCTGTGAATTCACACAGTTATGAGTCCAGAGAAGATTTCTGCTGAGCACTGCCCATCCTTTTCTGTTTGCTTCCAGACCAGTTTTTTTTAATGACCATATTCTCAGTTTAGATCAAAGACTGCAACAAAAGGATCAAGTACTTACAACAAATGGGGAGGGGGGGATTCAACCTATGATCAGCGAGGTTTTCAGCACATTTTAAAGTATTGGGCCTGCCAATATGAAACATTCTCCCCTTTCCATCATTAGACAGTCCAAGGAAGTCACCTTTCCCCTTGCTTGCTTTACATTTACTTTTGCAGATCATCATTTTCTGACCTTGGGGAATTCGTCACACAGCCAGAACATGGTAAGTAATGGCTATACCAAATTAACATTTAGGAATATAAGGAACTTGATGTCAGGCTACATAGCAGACATGGACACACCCATTCTGTAGCTCCGGATATTTCTAGCATGCTGTTATGCTGCCTGTATGCTGCATTTTTAACACAGAGGGTTTTTATGTCTGCTCTTTTTCAGGCTCAGATTCTTTAGGAATCCCTCGAGAATATGATTTAACAAAAAAGGGGAAAAAAGACATTCTACATAACGAAGATGTTTGATTCTTTCCCCTGTGCTAACAGCTAATGAACTACAGCTCATTACATCAATTTCTTTTGCTTCATTTGACAAACGCCATTCCAAAGCACTGCTTAATACAGGGACTCATTTTGAGAGATGTTAAACTTACAGGCTATCAGCTTGAAAAATGTGCAGTGCTTATGCAGCAGAAATAAGCCAACAGCTTCCACCCAAAGACAGTAACCCTTGCATTTTATATGATCCCTTTTACATAGATAGAGGAACTGCTTAATAGTTAGTTTCCTGAAAAATGGTAATCTACTCTATTAACTCAATGGCTGCTTAACTTAGTGGTGGAATGTCATGGTTCCTGTTGAGACTCTTGACTGAAGTCAGATTGACCTATAGAACCATAGAATCACAGAATTGGAATGGGCCATACAGGACATCTAGTCTAACCTCCTGCTCAGTGCAGGATCAGCCTAGAGCAGCCCTGACAAGTGTTTGTCCAGCTGCTGCTTAAAGACTGCCACCGCCTCCCTAGGCAGCTGATTCCACTGTTGCACAACTCTTACTGTAAAAAAGTTTTTCCTAAGGTCCAGCAGGTACCTTCCCACCCTTAATTTAAACCCATTAGTGCGAGTCCTATCCTCTGCTGCAAACAGGAACAGCACCCTAACAGCCCTTCAACTTAAAGAGAAGAATCATGTCCCCCTCAACCTCCTCTTTTCCCAAGTCCCTCAGCCTTTCCTCATAGGCCTTGGCCTCCAGAAGACATTGGAGAAGGGGCCAAGATGGTTTCCTGAGTAGACACATCGGTATGACACTCCTGCCTATATTGTGGTTTCAAGATATTTATTTTATTCAGAACACCAGATTTTGATACAGTACAGCTGGCTTGAAGCTTGAAGCCTTTGGGTAAAGAATTACAGTCTTTCCTGATTTGTAAAGATCTAGAGGTTTCTTAACTCGCCCCCCCACTCTTTGGTAACTACTTATCTTCATGGGCTGGAATTTTCAGGCAAGTGAGAAACTGTGCATTGACTCTGAGAACTCTGGTGTAGTGGTTAGGAGCGTGGACTCTGATCTGGGAGAACCAGGTTTGATTCGCTTCACATGCAGCTGCTGGTGTCACCTTGGATCAGTCATAAGTTCTTTCAGAACTGTTCTCTCAGGGGCAGTTCTTGGGAGAGCTCTCTCAGCCCCATCTACCTCACAGGGTGTCTGTTGTGGGGAAAGGAAAGGGATTGTAAGTTGCTGTGAGACTTCTTTGGGTAGTGAAGGGTGTGGTATAAATCTCTTCTCTTCTCTTCTCTTCTCTTCTCTTCTCTTCTCTTCTCTTCTCTTCTCTTCAATTGTACTAGTCTCTGGGCATTTGCTCTGGATATAGCATTGCTATGATTTATTTCTTGGGTATTGCTGGTGGAATCCCCCTTTCCCCAGCTATTTTTCTGCCATTCCTCCTCTAGTTCCTGCCCTGCTGGGAGTCCTAAAGTTGTCAGCATCCTTGTGTGATTGTTGGAAGCTAAGATGGGGTGAAAAGGAGAAAAGGAAACTTGTGCTGCCAGACTGAAGTTGTTAGTCCATCTGACCCACCCCAGATTCCCCTTTAGTTCTCCCTAAGTTCTGGACTTGGATATCTGATGCAGTCCAGAAGAATTTCACTCCTCTGGGTATCAGAGATATTGCACCAGCTGCTAACCCTCTCCCAGGGAGACTCTTCTTTTTCTGCGTGTACAGTAGGAAAGAGTACTGACTCATCTCCCCTTACAGAGTCGTCTACTGTTTGAAGCTGTTTGAAGCACCACACTCTGGATTTTTGGATAGAGCTGAAGGGATCTGGAGTGTGGCCAAAACTTTTTTGTAAGGATCTTGAGAGTGACTGAAATGTGTTGTCTTCTTCAAGTTTGGGGGAGTGAATGATAGTGAACTTGAATGATCTTGAATGATAGTAAACTGATACACCGGTGCCCAGCTCACCTTGAACTATTCTAGACTTTCTTTTTTACTGGGAGGAGGAGCCATGGGAGCACATAAGTGACCAAGAGAATGGATTGTGACTATGCCCACACAGAACTCCAAGCAAAGTAGAAGTAGAAAACTTTGGTTTGCACCATCTAAAAATCAGTGGTTATGAAAAGGCAGTGGTTACCATTGCATTAAGAGATATTAACAGCACACCAAAGATTATTCATAAAATTATACCTATAAAAAAGGGCAGCACACCAATTCACGAAGGCTTAGGATACTTCAGTGGGATCTGATCTCAGGGGTAGCATTATGGCTGGGGCCTGTGCCCTGTATGTTTTAGAACTTTTAAAAAATCTGTTAGGATAAAATGAAAAAGCAGTTAAACTAATTAGAGATGGAGAGAGCATTCCTCTTTTTCATTAATACAAATTTGAGTGGTGCCATCAAATGCTTAAAAAGTCATTGCTTTTTATCAGATTTTTGAAATTGTTCTATAATGCACTGAAAATATTTTGTGTATGCATGTTCATATACTATTCTACCATGCGTCCCTGTTCACTGACCACCAGACCCACCTGTCACTCCCCCAAACTTCCAAATCAGCTCCTTTCCTTAATTGTTTCAAGCTTTGTGGGTAGCTCCATGGCTCCAGAATCCCAGCATCACCCATTTTTGCCTTCTGGATCCTCGAAGCCAAGCATGCTCAAGTTAAATAAGCATTCTAAATGGGATTACAAATAGCTTGCATATTTTACATGTCCATCTGGCAACTGTCATTCCAGTTAGCTCTGAGCATGTATCAACATGATAAATGTGGTTGACTGATTAATGTTACTAATGCAAAAGTCCGTACACTTAAAATGTGCAAATGTGCAAATGATTTTGAATTATCCATGAGCTGCTCATGTTGACTCTGCTGACCCATTTTAAGCAATGACTTGGATCCAAACAAGCCAGCAAATTGTGAGCATGCACCCACTGTTGGCACTGGGTACAGACATCATGCTGTATGGCAGCAACAATATAGATGCAAAACCTATAAAGAACCACTAATTTTAAAACAGAAGGATTTTAAATTGGATCCAAACTAAATGTTCTGCTCAAGCAAGTCACTTTTGAGACCCAGTTTGGTGTATTGGTTAGGAGTGCGGACTCTGATCTGGGAGAACTGGGTTTGATTACCCACTCCTACACATGCAGCTGCTGGTGTGACCTTAGGTCAGTTACAAGTTCTTTCAGAGCTGTTCTCTCACGAGCAGTTCTCGAAAGAGCTCTCTCAGCCCCACCTACCTCACAGAGTGTCTGTTGTAGGGATGGGAAGGGAAAGGAGATTGTAAGCCACCCTGAGATTCCTTCAGTTAGTGAAGGGCGGGTTATAAATCCAATCTCTTCTTCTTGCCCGTAGAACGGAATTTCTTGCTTCGAGAGTTAACTTCTTGAATGATAGTAAATTGATATGCCTGTGCCCAGCTTGCCTTGAACTATTCTGGACTCCCCCTGCAGCCCATTGATCTCCTCCAAATGCTGCTCCAGGGGGACAGGGACCCTCAGGAACAGCATGAGAGGCACATGGCGGGGGGGCCTGTAGCAAGAAGAGATAATTGATGGGAATTACTCCACCCCTTCCATTACCCTGGATCCAACCAATTGTGATCAAAGAGGATGTTTCACTTGAGCAAAATGAGGTTTAAATGTCTTATTTGTGAAAATGAAAGAATCTCCACAATGCATGCTTGTAGAATAGACTGCTCTTTGGAGTGATTCAGTCTTGAATACATACAAAATCTGGCCTTTGATTTTTTTGCTGTTAATATCTTCTTCCCTAAAAAAAAAAAAAAAAGCACCTGAAATTCTGTCATTGTTTGAACACTGGAGAAACGTTTCACGGAGGAGCACTGGTATTGTGCAGAACACTTTAAAAGAGTCTCATAAATTCCAATTCTGCAATTTTCACAGGGCTGTCAAGACAGACGATGATGGGGGCTTAGGCCCCACTGGTGATGTGTCTATACATTCAATGGCTCCCTCACTGATAGGGTTGATAGTTCCAGGTTGGGAAATACCTGTAGATTTTGGGGGTGGAGCCTGAGGAGGGCAGGGGCTTCAGTGGGTGTGATGCCACAAAGTCCACCTTCCAAAGGAGCAATTATCCCAAGGTGAATTAGCCTCTGTTGCTTAGAGATCAGTTGTAGTCTGAAGAGATCTTCAGCTACCACCTGGAAGTTGGCAACTCTATTTACTCAGGGGAAATAAAGTGCAAAGTGTGACCTCAGTCACCATCTCTTTTCTATGCTACCTCACAATGTTGTTGTGAGAATAAAATGAGGAAGATCATGCACACTGCCCAGAACTCCAGCTTACCCCATAAAGCTTTTCCTAACTTCAGATGCTGTTGCATCAATCTTCATGCTTTTTTATAGAAGATTGAAAATTAACTTTTGCTTATATCTATATTTACAGGGAAACAATGAGCAGTTACCACTTAGATATTTCTTGGAAGGTGACTTGCATGTTACATCATACTCCTTGCTAAGTGCCAGCAAGACATTTTCTTTTTATTAAACAGAGAGAAAAGCTTTCATAAAGAAGGATTTTTGTCAAATCCCATCTGAAATCTTCTCTAATGGCTACTCAGGCTGATCTATAAAAACATTGAGTGGAGCCACCCTCAGCCAATATGTGTGAAGAAGCAAAACCTTGGTTTTACAAGGACAGAGCAAGTCCTATTAAGCAGTGTGGAGCAGTCAATTATTTTCCCCAACTGGCTGTCATATGAGATGAGACATTCCTTACTTACAGACAATCAGTGCCCAGACTAGTGTGAAATTCAGTTCTGACACAGAATACAAAGAAAATCAGGGGAATTAATTCTAATTCAGTCCTTTTATCTATTATGTGAAGGGGAAAGGGAGGAAGACAAATGACACAGCAAAGATATTGACTTCTGTTCTGGAGAGCTCTTTGGAAGATGAAGTCCTATATACTTGAATTCCAAATTTGGTCAGAGATACATTTCTTAAATCTGAATCACCGTAAGTCAACCCCCCAACCCCCCTTCCAAACTTGGTCATTGGAAAAGCTGCTTGGGAACTGTGGAGTCAGCCTGTATTGGAGGGGGTTGTAATCCCCTGAAGGAGCAGGTTCATAGTGTGGGGATGCTACTAGATCCTGGCCTACAGTCGGAGGCTCAGGGCCCCTTTTCCGCATGCAGTGCCTTTTATCAGCTCTGGCTGGTTCACTATTCCTCAAAAAGTGTCATCTTCCATAGATCACCATGCTCCGATCACTGTAAAACAATTTACCCCCCACCCCATTATCTTTGTCCAAGAAGTGGTGGAGAATCTGCATGTGTGAAAGAGGGCCTCTCCCCCCCACCCCAGCTTCCCTTCTCACTCTCCTTATTTCTGTTGCCACCACCACTCAGGCTCTCTGCCTTTATTTATCTAAATGTAGCTTGAGGCACAAATAGGAACTGGTGCATTTGTGGGGTGCAGTGGTGGGGCGGGGGGTGTACTGCTTGACACACCCTCTCCTTGAAACACCCTCTCCTCCCTGGCCAACTAACTGTCTGTATCCCAGTTAGGAGTTTGTGGTCCATGGCTGCATGAATGAACAGCCAAGCACTCTGGGTGAGAACATTGAACAGAATCTGAGCGCTTTATAAGAAAAATGTCTTTATTTACAATCTCAGTTAACTAGAGCACGAGGACACTGGAAAACAATATCAAACACTACAGGGTGTTACAGAACCAAGAAAAAAAATCAAACAAGGGACGAAATTATGCAGTCATTGGCCCAATCTGCATTTGCTGTGTAAAGCTGTTCCATGCTGCTCTGGTGCTGGCTTCCCATTTGGCTCAGTATAAAGCTCTCCTCTGCATCAGGATGCAAGTTGTTTAGGGAGAACGCAAGAGAGAGGGGGGAGGAGTGGCCTCCAGGGGTGCCAGCAGGGCACTGCACTGTGCTGCAGGGAGGAAACAGCACCTGAGACCTCCCAAAAAAAGTAAAAGGGGATGACCTGGCAGAGGGGGTGGCGGGGGGGAGGAAAGATGGAACAAGCTGCGTAAAAAACACAAAACACCTAGGAGTTGCCAGGCAGGGCATTCTGGAGACTGCCCCAGGAAATAACAAATGATTCAAGGGTGGACATGCTTCCACCCCACCCCCAATATGATCGCAGAAAAGTGTTCCCTGGCTGCTTTTAAATGCAGATGACTGGATTTTCAGCTAACTTGTTTCCTTTGTGACAATTTGCGTATTTCCTTAGGAAAGATTTTTTTTGGGGGTGGAGAATTCAGCTCCAGTTGTCTGTTTTTTGCTTACAGCAGCTAGATGGTAGGAAGGAGCAGTTGTACCACCTTAAAACCATATTCATATAAGGTGGTTAGACACCGAAGTGACACTGGAGTCACCACTAAATGGCAATAAAATGATGCAGATAGCCGATGCTGAGATGAAACAATAGGAGAGTGGATGCGGATGAAATGCAGACAGAAATTTGTGAGATGATGTGAGATCATTTGCATAACGGTGGGAAATACCAATGCAGATTGGATCATTGGTGTCAGTTTGGCATTCCCTTCCATAGAATGGATGCAAGCCTACTCCAACCTTGAAAGATAGAGGCTGGTCAAGGTAGACTTCATTCCATTTGTACATGTTCTGACAGGGTGTCCAGGGCTTTTAACCCTTGCTGTCTCAGCAGAGAGAGTTTTACTTTGTCTTATCATGAAATTTCGAATTCCAAGTGTATTGCTCCGCACCCTTTCTCCAATCAAATTAAGGCACATGGCCCCAAACCTTTATGGACCAACTCAGGATACCCAAATAGCCATCTGTCTTGCCCCTTTGACACATATAGGTAAGCAAATAGTTTCCTCCATCTTGCCTATTTGTCTTCATAAAGGAAAACCATTTCCTCCCAGCCTGCAATCTGAGGAATTCTATTGCTTCATTTTCCAGAAAAGAATGTTCTCCCACCCTGAGTGTTAATCAAGGTATCCTGCATTTCTTTATCATAAAATTCACATCAAAGTTAGATTACTGTAACATGCCCTACATGAGGCTGCCTTTGAAAATTGTTCAGCAACTTCAATTAGTCCAAAGTGTGGTGGCCGGGTTATTATCAGAAGTATCCCCCAGAATTACAGCTAGGGATGGGCACAAGCCAGCTCACAAACTAAAGTTCATAATGAATTTTGGCTTGTTCATTGTTTGCAAACTGAAGTTTGCGGCAAGTTAACCGGCACTAACTTTCTACAAACTTTCAAGCAGTTTGTGGCAGTTCATGGCAGTTCATGAATGGATACATTTTCAGACAGACCATCTCCACTCAAAATGTTTACCAAGCTTCAAAGCAACAGGGGGTGGAATTCTCCAGCCTTGGAAATACTCTTGTCAGTTTCAAACTAGTTTTGTCATTTTCAAGAGCCCCCCCCTTGCTGATCTTCTTTTGTGTTCCCTTCACATTTTCTTGCACAGAACTTGCAAAATTTTCTCCCCCTTTCTTGGATTTGTTGTGACTCTGTGCTTTGAGAGCAGTCCTTTAAGTTTGCAATGCCACTAGCACTGGGTTCTGCTGGGCATTCTGCACATTGTAACTGGTTGTGCTGGGTTTGCAAAATTCCCCCCACCGTTGGGTTTCTTGTGACACTGTGCTTTGAGATCAGTCCTTTTAAGCTAGCAGTGACACAGTGGCACTAGGTTCTGCTGGGCATTCTGTACACTGAATTGGTTGTGCTGGGCTTGTAACCCCCCTTGCTTGGATTGTGATTCTGTGCTTCCCATCAGTCCTGTTGAGCTGGCATTGCCACTATGGCACTGAGTTCTTCTGGGCACTGCACTGGTTCCACTGGGCTTGCATCCCCCTTGCTTGGAAAGTGAATCTGTGATTCACATCAGTCCTGTTAAGCTGGCATTGCCACAATGGCAGTGGATTCTGCTGAGCACTCTTTGATAGCACTGGTACTGCTGGGCACTCTGTACATTGCACTAGTTCTGCTGGGCTTGCAAAAATGCACCCCCTCTACCCCCTCCAGTTTCTACTGCAGAGATTTTCTGGCTTGACCTTAATTCTGTTGGGTTTGCACTGCCACAGTGGCACTGGTTCTGCTGGACACATTATACTAGTTCTGCTGGGCTTGCAAAAATACCCCCCACCTTCAGTTTCTACCACAGAGATTCTATGGGACTTTGATTCTGTTTGGCTGGGCTTCTATTGCCCTTCTTCTTCTTCTTTTTTTTTGCTTCCCCACCGTTCATTGGAAACAATGGAGGATGGGGGCACCTTGTTGGAGGGCAGTAACTCAGACCCTGTAAATCCAATCCTCATCAAACTTGGAAGGCAGGCAGAGGAGAGTCAGCTAGAGAACCCCTGTGAATTTCATGTCTCTAGTATACCGGGGGGAGAATGTTCTACTGTGTCATGAATTGTAAGACAGCATATGCTGTCTTAGATAGGTTATTATCTGGTTCTGATGGGACCCTAGACAATGCTGCTATCTTAAGAGTTTTTGTGCTCACAAAGAAAAATTATTGCACCTTATGTCCTTTATATAAACATCACAGTCCTTGAAAAAGATTAATTCGAAATGGGTAAATTACTAGAGTCCCGTGGGACTAGTGATAATGTTACTGACAAGGTGCTGTCTGAATGTAAAGCTGCACTCAGTGTGTTGTTTGGGTGAAACATATTTTTCTCTATGTATTGTTTGGGTGAAATATATTTTTGATAATATTTGATACCAATATTTAGACAACAATATTGAAAAATATAAAAAGAAAAAGAATAAAGCATAAAATTGTTTTACCATAAACATATATTTATTGTACACAGTGATATATATTTTTGTATATAACCTCCAGGTGGGGCCTGGAGTTCTCCCAGAATTACAAATGATCTCCAGACTACAGAGATCTGTTCCCCTGGGCACTATGGCACCACATCCCTGTAGAACTCCCTCCCCAAACTCTGCCCTCCCTACATTCCACCTCCAAATCTCTGGGCATTTCCCAATTGCAGTTGGCAACCCTAGGCAGGATGCTTGCCACTAATGTCATCATCAGCAACACACTGGGCATGCTCCAGATGGGCAGCTTGTACTGGGGTGCCCTGGCTTAAACTCCCTCACTGAAAACCACTGCCCTGTAGGAAAGGATACATACCTGCTCTCTGTTGAAGTACCACTCATTGACAGTGTTTGTGTAGTGCTCTCAGCAATACATGCCTCCAACAAGTGCACTGATTCTGCTTTGGCAGGACCCATAGGCAGCAAAGACTGGGATGTTCATGGGTTGTTAAAACAGTCCTGGAAAAGCTGAGCTGGGTAGCTCTAACTCTTCTGCAGGGGCCACTTGGCTCATCTTGTCATTGGCTTCCACTGGCTCTCCAGGGCAAATCTCCACCAGGGACTTCTCTGGAAAGAGCCTGTCCATGGCCAGATGCAAAGGAATGACAGACAGTTCTTCCTCTACAGCCTTCCAAGGATCACAGTGACATGGGAAAAGGCACATTCCTTCTCTCATGCTGCCTGTACTTTCACTGCCTCTTACACTGCTAGGGCAGCATGTGAAGAAGGAACACCAGCACAGGAAGTGATGACAGACACAAGCCACATCTCCTGCCACATTGCTGCCCTTGCCATTTGCTGCCCTAATCAGCTGACTGGGTGGTGGTGAACTGACCCTGATTATATGCCTTGGCAGCAACTGCTCTAGCGGACTTTCCATGCATATGGACCGGTGAATAAGAAAATGACCTTTTCATCCTGATGTGGGCCAAATGGAACTCCTACATAAAATGTTTTTGATTATTCTACATTTGAAATCAAGGTGATCCAGGCAGACTTTGGACAACTGAAGATGGCCCTGAAGCCATATATGAAAGAATCCAGAAGTAACCGCTTGCTACTGGGGAAAAAATGATGGACAGAACAATGGGACTTGCTAGAAGCTGTTAATCTGGCATGTATATGAGTGCATAGGAAATACAAAGCCATTTTACTCCAAGGAGAGAGTTGCAGTCAATAAAACATGGAGATCAAGAAAACAATGCAATGCACAGATTGTCATAGTGCAAGCAAAGCAATTTTATAGCCAGGGAGCATCTGTCAAAGAATCCAGCTACATTCATTTAATTGAAAACCTAAACAAAAATTGCACCATGGGATCTCTGTCTCTCAGAAAGAACAGGCGTTCTGACAGCTGAAGACAAGTCATACAATGAAGGGCTAACAGACTTCCAGTGGTGTTCTTACAGATTTTTTAAAAAAAGATTCTGGAGTAGGAACAAATGAGAGAGAAGCCAGAAGAGTCCTTTCTCACTGAAAATGAAGATGATGGATTGAATGGAGGGGGGCTTTAAGGGGCTTTTAATATAACACCGATATGTGCGTTTAGGAATGTACTATAAGCAGGCCTGTAGCCAGGATTTTTAAAGTCAGGGGGCATTTAAATTTCTAAGGGGGCACGGGCCAATCAATTTAATCTAGGGGAGAAGGCTGTGATGCCCTGGGCTAGATGGGAAGTCAGGGGGCCTTGCCAGCAAGTTGGGGGGCCTAGCCCCGAGATGCCCCACTGTAGCTACGGGCCTGACTATAAGTGTTTTGAATGTTCATTAACATTTTCAGAATTAAAACTATCTCTTAAAAGCTATCAGATTATGATGAAGGCAAAGTGAGAAACTTCTTGGTAAGACAGACTGAAGTATGGATGCCAGTCTCCAGGTGGGACCTGGGGATCCCCTGGAATTATCTCCAGATAATAATCTCCAGACTACAGAGATCAGTTTCCCTGGAAAAAAATGGCTGCTTTGGTGGACTCTATGGCATTGCACCTTACTGATGTCCCAGTCCTCCCCAGGCTCCATCCCCAAATCTCCAGGAGTTTCCCAACCTGGATCCGGCAATCTTACCTCCCCATTCCCTGCTAGTGGCCAGGGGGGTGCTGGCAACCCTAGAGAGAAGTGGGGAATAGAGGCTAGCACTCAGGCGTCAGGACTTTTTTTGGTTTGTGGAGCATTTTTTTTTCTTTTGGGGCAGCCATTTTATCTCTTTTAAAAAATTAATTGTAGTTCTTCAAACATGAACTGTATTTTTGGGCAGCCTAACACTAGCTGTAGCACCCCCCTGATCTTACAGTGTCTTATGGGGCAGAAATGAGGGAGGATTCTCCCCCCCCCGGCACCAAGTGAAGTGTCGAGCTGCCAGCAATTACCCTTCTGGGCACCAAGTGGACTCCTTCTGATCCAGGACCTCATTCTGTTTCCACTGGCCAAACGCCGCTGGAACCCAAAATCAGACAGAAAAGTGGGTCCCTCCCAGCATGTGGATTCTGCTGCTCAGATAACACCCAGGGTACAATCAGGGCCGGCCCACTCACTAGGTGAACTAGACATTTGCCTAGGGCAGGGCCATCATGGGGGCACCAAACTGAGCCAACCTCCCCCAAAAGCCCCCCCCCGCCCCTGTCAAAAGCTTGTACCATACACCCTGCCGCCACTGCCTCTTCTCTCCCCCAATTCCACACTCCTTGGGCATGGCCAGCAGCCACTGTGCAGGCAGGCAGGGAGGCAGGGCGCACGCTCAGCTCAGGGCTCTCTTCTGCTCGGCTTGGCTTGTTCTGTCCCTCTAGGGGCAGCCAAGTGAGGCCAGCCTGGGCTGGCCCCTGGGGAGCAATTGGTTGCGGGGTGGGTGGGGGTGCAGCCTGGGTGAGCATCAGTGCCATGGAAGAGCTTGGATTTATACCCCACTCCAGTATTCCCTCTAAACAGGGTAGGCTGAGGCGAAGCTGCTGCGACCCTGCACGGCGGTGGAGACCGGCTTCCAGCTGCACTGCTCTGGGGACTCCACACTGCTCCAGCCTCCAGCAAGCCCCCTGCTGGGCTCCACCCTCCTTCCCACATGGCTCCACCCTACACTCCAGTGCTGACCTCGGGGAGCAGAGTCTCCCTGCTGCCGCCCTCGCTCACCCAAATTCTCGCAGTGTGTGTGTGTTTTGCTGCCTGCGGGGGGCACCCCCCCCCACTGGGCTGGCCACTTGAGCATGGCTAGGAGGGAAATGTTGTGCTTTAATAAATGCAGAGCGGGGAGCCCAGGTGCCTTAATCCAGGTTTGGCTGCAGGTGTAGCTTTGGCGGCCAGGAATGGGGCAAGGTTTGGGAGCAGGGGGGGAGGGAAGGAGAGGAAACACCACCTTCCCAGTGTCTGTATTTATTTTTGAAAGGGGGTGAAGAACATCGAATGTGGGGAGGGGGGAATGAAGAAGAAAACTCTGGGGCAGAAGCCAAGGGAACTGCCAGGCTTGGGAAGGGTGTGACACCCCTCCCCCAGTTCCACTCGGCTGAAAAGGGGGAGGGGGTGTCCGAGAGGGGATCCAAGAGGGAGAGAAAAAAGGGGAGGGGGAAAGAGGGCACTCACCCCCTGAGGAAAAAAAGTTACCCCAAATGTTGAGCATCATTCCTTCCAGTTTGACTGTATTGATTGTATTACTGTGCTGATTGTTACTGTAGAACCAGATCAGGAGCAAAAACACTGGTGGGCACAAGGGGGGGTGTGTGCCAGAAGGTAGCCTCACCTAGTGTGCAAAAAAACCTGGAGCCAGCCCTGGGTACAATCCAGTTGGCATTGGGGCAGGGGACTAGCCCAGGTGCCCTAGGTCAGTTGGACCCCAGGTGGCAGAGCCTTCTTCACATGCTTAGAGGCAGGCTCCTTCAGCTGTGGGCTCAGCAGCCACTCCTCCTCCAGCTGGTATGCTGAATACCCCCATTGGCTCCTTGGCCTGCTGGGCTCTGCCTGGCCGGGCTGTCTCTCACTCCACTCTGCCCTCTCCTCAGCGAGACAGCCCTCTATCCATCTCAGCTGCCAGGACTGGCCAAGCCAGTGCAGAGGAGGCAGTGCAGTGCAGAGGAGGCAGGAGGCAGGCATCAGAGCAGAGTGGGAGCGGCACCCCTTGGCCTCTCTCACTTGCTCACTCCCTCCTTGGCTTCATTCCTCTCTCCTCGTCTTGTGCCTTGTGCCACTGCTGCCCCCTGCTGAGTGCTGTCCCAGGCCCCGTGAGGGCTCTGCCTGCCGCTGCTGCTGGGAAGGCTTAGGCGGCTGCAGGTGGAAGGGCACCGGGGTGAGCCCCACTCAGCACTCCTTGACAATTAAAAGAATATTTCTAGCAAGGCTTTGTGGGGTCTGGCTGATATATGATGGGGCTAGGCCCTTGGGGCCCCCACCATAGCTATGGGCCTGCTAGCACTATGTCAGATTCTACCTTATGTTTTTATAGCCATATGATAAAACCTGATGATACTATAATGACTGTGGTTCTGACTATGTCTACGCTATCTATTGTTATGTGTAACCAAGTTTCTGGTAGAAAGATGATATACTTTACATTAGATGGCATCCTCTTTGCAACATCTCGAGAGCAAGTGGGGTTACCAGCTTGAAGCTGGACCATGCACGCATGGAAGATCTATTAGTATGAAATCAGTGTCTATGTGACCACTGCAATTTGCACAATTTTTTTGTTGGCAAAAAAAGCTGTTTTGCTCACAGAAGTCATAACAGCTGCCACTGTTCTCAGGTTTCGGGCAAAAAGTGTCTGGGTTTGGTCCTATAACTACACTACAAAAGAGAATTCTGTAATATTTTTCTAAATTTATGGTAAATTTTACAAGACAGTTGTGTCCAGGGAAATGGAAATGCCTGTATTACTTTTGCTGTGGGACTGAAACAATATAAATGACTACATATTTCCCCATAGATTTCTTTGGGAAGATGACAAATGATACTGATATTGGAATTTCTGCATCAAAATCCACAGCTCATCTTCCTTTTCACCCACTATCCAGTAACAAAAGTTGGGTGGCCATTTAGGAAGGGAGAGTACTGGTTAATAAATGAGTGGCCATTAAGGCCTCCTTGTCTGCCATCCCAGATGGGAAGACTGGAAGGTCCACCAGGCGGGACAATGAGAGAATGAACTAGTGGGCAAGCTGGAAATTGAGTGAATGCTCTGTAAGCAGTGGAGGGTGGTACTACTGCTATTCTTTGCCATCAGTCTATATTAGGATTAAACAGATTCAGAGAGAAAAGGAGACAGAGCGAAGGGGTAAAATTAGTCAATGGCTTTTCTTCCTCCTTGCAACCACCTCTGGTCACCAGGGTCCACTTTGCCATGGTGTGGGCCCTGGTCAATATCTGAACATGGCGTTGACCCCAGGATTGGTTGACTGAGAAGCTAAGTTCTGTTTTCTGTTCCTTCCTGTGGCTGAAACTTTAACTCTTTCTGGACAACAAGACAACTTGTTAACCAAAAAAAATGAGCCTCCTGCCAGCAAAACCAGCAGGAATGGTATTAGGCTTTTTTGGCTTAACTGTTCTTAGCTCTTTCATCTTCAAAGCTTTTAATTTTTTTACAAGCATTAACTAATTAATCCTCAGTACACCTCAGGGGACACAGAAAGAGAGCATTATGTTCAATACTGCTATTTCCCAGCTAGTTCAATTAGACATAATTGTGTCTCATTTAGGCTGACCACTTAAAGAGCAAGGCAAACACAGGGAAAAGGAAATTAAAGAACCTGCACAAAACCAATGAGAAAGTCAATATGATTGGCAGAACAGTTGCATACTTCCTACTTTTAGGTAACTAGACCTATTCCTTACTGTTGAATGCATACTGAGAGAATCTCTTCCACAGTTTTATTGGAAGGAGTTACTGTTTTTATATATTTCGTATAACATTAAATTTACGTACATTCTCATTCATTCTGTAGTTGGTGTAGGCAGTTCCTGGTAATTCCCCCCTCCCTCCATGCATACCAAAAATAAGGACAGAATCTTGCCATCAGTTTCTGTAAATAAATCCCATTGACTTTACCAGTACAAATATAGTAGCCATAAGCTAATACAGAGTTAGGAACATTTAAACCCATTACTTTGCATGCAAAAGGTCCCAGGTTCAGTTCCTGGTATATACAGTAAAATAACCTTTGGTCATAGGGCTGGAGAGGACCTTCTCCACCTGAGACCATGGAAAGTTATCACCAGAGTAGAAAGTGTAGATTTAGATCTCAGTCTCTCCCCAGTGTTTTTTTCTATGAAAATTATGCAAATAAGGCAGGGTATAATTTATTCCACACCTGTTAGCTATGTGGAAGTATCATATGGATTATGCACTGGCCAGTGTTTCTCTGACTTCTGAGATGTCATCATCACGTACAACTCACATGCCTTCAGGATGATGTCTGCAACAATAAGGATTCTTAGAAATGTGCTAGTTGTCAGATTGTGATGAAGCTTTAATTTGTTCCATGACTACCAGCTCTGCATATTTCTTTCAATGTCTGGGCTCAGTCATGGAACAAATTATGTATGAGACCATCTTATGATGCATATATGGAATTCCCACAAATTAAAAACAACAACAACTAAAAAGGTCTTCTAGACTGGAAGGTAGTACTTTCAGATAGTCCTTAGCCCTAGTTATCTCTTTTTCTAAAAAGGACAATCTGGCTTTGATCTATCAGACCTAGATAAAGGACTTAACTTTGTCTCAAAAATGAGATTAATCAAATCAATCAATCAATAAATAAATAAATACTTACATGGTTTGGGACTAGAGTACTGGGAAAAAGTGATCTAATACTCTAGTCCCAAACCATGTATGTCTTTATTTATTTATTTATTTATTTATTTGATTGATTTGTTATCTCATTTTTTTAGACAAAGTTTTCTCATTTCATCCTTTAAGATCTTATGTAGAAGTAGGGGTGGGCACAAACTGGGAAGATGTGGTTCAATTAGTGGTTTGTGGCATACCCAGTTTGTGAATCACAACCCTCACAAACTTTTTCATACTAAATGGGCTAGTTCAGTTTGTGAGGTTAATGATGCAGTAGAACCCCCCCTCCACATGCTAGAGACACCAAACTTGCAGGAAATCTCTGGTTTATGGGATCTGAACTACAGCCCTCCAAAGAAGATGCCCCCAGGAAAGTGCTTTCCTAGGAAATGACAGCTGACAGGTGGTCATTTTGACAGGCACAGGTTCAGGAGGTTCAGGAGTGTATAGAATGGATCATTTACAAACTCACAGTGGTTCTCCAACTGCCCTCTAGCTGCCCTCTACCTTGATGAGGATTGGATTTACAGGGTCCAAGTTGCAGCCCCCCAAAGAAGGTGCCCCCATCCTCCATTGTTTTCAATGGAGGGAAAAAACAACAAAAAAGCAAGGGCAATAGAAACCCAGCAGAACAGAATCAAAGTCCCAGAGAATATCTGCAGTAGAAACTGAAGGTGGGAGGTATTTTTGCAAGCCCAGCAGAACCAGTGCAATGTGCCCAGCAAAACCAGTGGCAGTGCAAACCCAACAGAACTAAGATCAAGTCAGGAAAGTGCTTTTGGGAGAAATGTCAGGTGCAGGTTCAAAAGTGTATAGAATGGACCCCCTGCAAGTGACACTCACCAAACACACAGGGAACCTTACCCCACCACCTGCTCCTCTACAATTTCTCCAAGTAGGAGGCAGATTATATTTCTGGGGTCCCAATTATGGACCCCAAAAAGGTCTCTCCCACATTTATACCCTCCCACCCTTCCTGAGTGTGAACACTTCTGTGTGTCATGAGCGTGAAAGTGGATGCAAAGTGTGTTTGTCATGGGGGGAAGAACTCCTCCACCCCCCTGTGTGCCACAGGCCCCCATCCCTGGGCACCAAACCCATCCTGCCATCCCACTGAAGACTGGCCCTAGCAGGGCATCACCAAGGGTCTCAGAGCCTCCTTCCCCTGATCTGTTCCTAGGCTCTCCACAGAGGCAAAGGAGTTATCAACACTGCCCAGAGACAGCAGTTGCTAACACTCTTTGGAGAGGAGGACTCTGACAGCAGTGATTCAGAGGGTTGGGGGGAGGGAGCCCACAGTTTGGAAACATTTCCACACCCTACCCAGTGACCTCTATGTGGCGGACAGACAGGTGTGCTATACCCACGTCTGGAGGGGTGCAACCCCCAACACTTGCCCTCCTCCGTCCTCCACAGGCACCTGCAAACAGTGCACTGTGACCCAACTATGTTGCCACTGAAGGAAAGAGTGGTGGCCAGAAGGAAGAAGAAGAGGCCCACTTTCTCTCAGCAGGGGGAAGCAGAGGGGGAGCAGGAGGCTCCTCCAGGAAAGGCTGTCCACACTCAGGCTGCCCTAGGTGGGACATCAAGGCGGGCCACCCTCCAAGAGGTCAAAAGCACTATGTGGAGGACTCAGGAAGCAGTCACTTGCCTTGTTGGCAAGATGATTGCAGTGGATGGCCAACACTTCTCCCTTGTGGAGAAGGTAGCCTTTCACCGGCTGCAGTGGTGATGGTCAAGGCTCAGCTCTCCAGAGAGCAAGGCAGAAATGTGCACTTCATGGCAGACCTCTGGAGCATCCAGCAGGACAGTCAGAGCACAGCCCAGACCCCTGGAGAGGACAGTCTTGCCACCAAACTACAAAGTGGTTCTGTTTCGTGTGCAGGGGATGGATGCAGACCACATGGCACAACACATCACCACCATATGATACCGAGTAGCCTGAGGGAGTGGGTGCAGCAACATTTTCTGTGGCTACATGGTCATGGATACCAGTGCCAACATACCAGCAGAGGTGAAGTTTGTGCACCTCAAGGGCATTGTCTGCTTGGCACACTTGCTTCAGCTGCTGGGGAGCACCATCCAGGCCACCTAGGATACTGCCCCCCTCAAAATGCGGTCCTTGCTCAAGACCTGCTAGTGCCTGGCTGCCCACTTCTTGTGCAGCATCAAGTCTGCCCATCTGCTGCATGAGAGGCAGGGGGAGGGGGATGAGGAACTCCACCTACACCATGATTGTGCATTTGGTGGAGCAGAAGAGCATGGTGCAAGATGTCATCTCCTCCATTACCACCCTGCATGGGGAAGAGGAGTTCAGCATCAGCACCAATGACTGGCTGACCCTCTCTCAAAATGGTGTGTGTCCTCAAGCCCTTCCAGGACACCACTGACATGCTCTGCACCCATATGGCCAGCCTGGGGAAAGTCATCCCCCTGATTTGCAGGCTGGACTGGGCACTGGCCTCCACACTGAGCGAGGCTCCAAGGAGGCAGCTGTTCTCCCATGGGTCAGGGCCTTGGCAGAGAGGTTGCAGGTGGGCTTCACCACCAGTTTGCATCCTCTCTGTGAGAAAGGGGAGTACAAGCTGGCCTGTACGTGTGACCCCTGGATAAAAGGCAGCATTGCTCTCCTGAATGTAGAGTTATTTTTTTTAAAAAAACCAAAAAACAGGATATACAATGCTTCACAGTTTAGCCAGAATAATGTAGATTATATCCTTTTCTACAAACTCCCCTTCCCCCCCTGTTGGCTTCCAGCATTGTTTCCATCACTTTATCAATACATAATACATGTTAATTCGCTGTTATCATATAAATTCTACAGGTAACACATTTAACTTATTTGCAACTGAATGTAGAGTTCTTGAAATGGAAGTGTGATCTCTGCAAAGAAATGTGGATGCTACAGCCCAACAGATGTGGCCAGAGGGAACAGTGGGCAGAAGAGGATGGGGAGAAGGAGGATCCACAGCCCAGCACTGCTTTGAAGAGCCCAACAAGGGAGAAGCCCCACTACTGGTTGTCAGCGGTGAACTTAGAGGTCAGTAGCGGTGGGGATGCCAGGCGTGCAATGGTGGAGGATTTGGCAGAGGTGATGATGAAGGAGTACCTTGCCAACTCCCTTGAGCCCACCGACACCAATCCCCTGGAGAACTGGTCACACGAGGCTGTCATCTGACCTGACCTCTCTTCCATGGCTATGAGCCCTGAGTTGACCTAACACCCCTAGACCCCAGCAGGGGAGAGGAGTTCACAATCAGAAGGGGTTGGAGGGTATAAAATGTGGTCCTCAGCCAAGGCATCCAGTGGCTAAGCCACTCTGCTCAGTATGAGCAGAGAGATGGGGTGGCTTAGAGCTCTGAGTCCACCTAACACCCAAACCCCAGCAGGGGAGAGGTGATCACAATCAGGAATAAATGAACATGCTGTGCTTTTAAAAAGTTCCCTGCTTCTCTATCTAACTGCCAACAGCCAACAGAGGAAAAGCTGTGGAGCTGAGCTGATCTATAGTATTCTGATTTCATAGAACAGTATGGGAACTCTGTTTTTGGCAGCCAGCCATGCCTGTTAAGCTTTAGAGGGCCCATACCTGTGTTTCCAAGGCTGGAGAATTCTGCCCCCCCCTGTTGCTTTGAAGTTTTGTAAACACTTTAATTGAGTGGAGACAGTCTGTCTGGAAATGTATCCATACACAAACCACCACAAAAACCATGAAAGTTTGTGGAATGTTCGTGCTGGACACCCTTTCACAAACATCGCTTCGTGAACTACAAACAAGCCAAAAGTTGTCATAAATTTCAGTTTGTGAGCCGATTCATGCCCATCCCTATTTAGAAGCCCTTCTCAGTACAGCCTGATTTCTCTAGTTATGTAGGTAAGAACTGAGGAAGGGCTCTTTGCAGTGATGGTCTTCACACAGTTGCAGAAGGCACCAGGATTTTTATCCAGCTCTCTGGGAAAAAACATATTAATTAATCAAACCATGTAATGGTTGAATTAAGCTTCAGTGGGAAGGTAACAGCGTTCCGTGCGCCTTGGTGCTTAGTCATGCCAGCCACATGACCATGGAAATGTCTTCGGACAATGCTGGCTCTTCGGCTTGGAAACGTAGATGAGCACCACCCCCTGGAGTTGAATTTGACTGGCTTTTGAGCAAGGGAAACCTTCCTTCAAGAGGGAATTAGATAAGCATAGATAAGCATATGGAGCAGAAGTCCATCCGTGACTATTAGCCACAAGGTATAGATAGGGACTCTCAGGCTGGGGCAAGTGATGCACTGTATTGTTGGTGCTTGAGGAGGCAACAGTGGCAGGGCTGCTAGTGTCCTGGCCCCACTGCTGGACCTCCTGATGGCACCTGATATTTTTGGCCACTATGTGACAGAGTGTTGGACTAGATGGGCCATTGGCCTGATCCAACATTGGCTTCTCTTATGTTACCTTTACCTGCTTTCAAAACAAAGAACAACCCCCTCAGAATTTAAACCTCTTTGGCAGGCATTTGTTGTTGATCACCCAAACAGACTGGGTGATTGGCTCATACCTTCCAGCACAGGAGGTTCAACAGTCAAACACATTTCAGCAAGAAATTTTTGGCATCACTGATGGGAACTAAAATGAGGTGAGATAACTGTGGAGATAAGGCTTACAAAAATCTATAGATCTAATAAAACATATTTGGGGGTTGCCAAATTTGCCTAGTTAAGCCAGAGGGAAAGATCTGAATTTGTAACATATTTTAAAAATTCTAAGTAATATTTCAAGAGAGGACAATCAGCCATTGATGCGTCTTGTCATCACCAGTGATACAGTTCTTATTGTCAGTTGTCTTTAAAATGAAGTTTAACTTGTATGGTTTCCCATATTATCCTACCTATCCACCTTACAGGATGTTCCTACAGTGATGAATACATTATGGCTCTGGTAAAATAGATCACTCGGCTCCAGCTGTTTAGTATTAGATTTCTTGTTTCGTATGCACTCATGTTCTACTTTTTTCTCTCCTCAGGTTCTTGTCATATGACTTATTTGGCACAGATTAATAGTCTCTAACACATAATGTCAATTGTTACTTGTTATTCGATTAGCGTTGTATTCTTTGTTGTTACTATGATGTTCATGTTCAGACTGTATATCTTCCTCGAAAATTTAATAAAATGTTTTACAAAATAAAATAAAATAAAATAAAATGAAGTTTAACCTTCTTCACTTATGGTGGCTCTATTTAATGCAGAAGTTATAGCAAACAGTCTAAAAATGCATTCTAGAGTCAACTAGCATCCAACTGTTTATACAACAAATTAAATAAGGAGCAAATACTATAAACTAAATGAAGACTTTCTTGAGTCACTAAACTAGGCAATCACTAAACTAGGCAAATATAAGGCTTTGTGTCTAATCCTTTTTCCCAGAAACTGGAAGAAACTGAACAAATACATTGATTTATTCTGTATCATATTTTCATTCTAGAATGGAATGAAAAGAAAAAAAAAATAACTGTAGAATGTGTTTCAGCAGAATGCTTCCAATAACTGCAGGGCTATTTTTCAACTATATCTATCTGTTCAAACCACTTGATCAAACTGACTTTTAAAAATAATCCATTACGTTTGAGTATGAGTCTATACATCTGTTTCGGAATCCTCCTGCTTTTAGTTCTGTGCTTCAGTCATTTGGGCAAAAGAAGAAAGATCAGCCCCATTCTAGTAGTTCATTTCTACCAAATACTGGCTTTGTTTAGAGACTCCAGATTTAATAACCTCAGGTTGGTCTATGTGCTTGAAAAATGCATCAACATGCAACTTTTAATTTCACAAAGCTATTAGGAATAATACATAGCACAAAACCACCAGCCTACAGGCCTAAATGAATGACATTTCATCTTGTGTTAAATGATTGAAAGCTTTTCCTACTTGTAAAGGTTCATGTACACTAACAGGGTTCCTATTTGCATTTCATTCAGCATTCAATTACCATGTGAAATACAATAGGAGGCAAATAATGGAAGCTGTATTCAGAATCATAGAATCAGGAGCTCTGAACAGAAGACGGGTTATATCTTTTCTAATTTCAGCTTTGGTTTTAAAATGGATCAGGGACTTTAGAGCAATAAGAAAATTTTGATAATATAAGATTCCGATCAGATGGCTCTTTAGATCCACGTGAGATTGCCTCATGGATCTAAAATTAATGTCCAGACACAAACATCTGGGAAATGTCCCTCTTCTGTGGGCATCCCGTTTTGCTGTGCTTCGGAGCCATACTTAAAAGATACCACTTTAAATCTGGGGGTTTCGGTTACCTGTGGGACAACTGTGGACTTTCATCTGTCTGATCATTCCACCAGCATGCAATCCTTCCATCGAGGTGGTCTGACGTCAGACCATCCCGAGCTGGCGCCATTTAAAAAAATCTCTACACATGCGTGGATCAAGAAGGTCGTGCTGTCACATCTATGCGCACCTCCTTCAACAGGACACGCCGTGACACCTATGCACATGCGCAAAAAGTTTTTTTTTTTAAAAAAAACCCACTGCATGCGCCTCCTTCAGTGGATGCCATCTAGACAATCCACAATGGAGGCAGCATGCAGTAAGGCAATTCCCCTGGGGGATGTCTGGTCATGCACGATGGATTAAAAAGATTGGGATTAAATTCGAGCTGGCATAATGGCAGGATTAGCTGCCCGTCTGAACGCACTCTAGGAAAATAATATATTCAGATTAAACTGCAAAAGGAGTTTTAAGTGCGGCATATACAATTACACTGATAGGAAATTAGGAAATAAAAGCTTTAAGAATTTAACAATATTTATTTATTCTGAAAATTTATCTGCTACCTCTACTCTGGAAAGAACAAACATCTATGAGGCAGATCCTTAATAATCAATGTAATGGCAAAGATCCTTATAGCCAGGGGTCTTTTGGGGGGGGAGCACACTGGAGCTGTGCTCCGGGAGCTCAGGAGCCAAGCCCCGCCCTCAGCCAGCGTCCCGGAGAGTCTTTCAGGCAGCCGAGTGTCAATTTCAGCTCTATTATATCCTATGGGCCATTGAAGTCAATGGTGAAAACTTAGGGTATATTCTGGGGGCTGGAGGGGAGGGGGTTTGAGGGAGAGGCTCCAAACTCACAGGGTAGCTGATGGAGCCTCTCCCCAAGATACCCACCAAGTTTCAAGAACATTGGATGAGGGGGTCCAATTCTATGGGCCCCTAAACAGGTTGCCCCTATTCCCTCCATTGTTCTTTATGGTGGGAAAAAATTAATTAGGATATAATGGGGCTGAATTGCCGCCAAATTTCTTTCATTCCCTCCTTTCCTTCTTTCTTTTTCCTCTTTCCCTCATTCTTCTCTTCTCTCTTTCTTTCTTTCCCACCTTCTTCTCTTCTCTTTTTTCCTCCTTTCCCTGTTTCCCTCCTTCTTCCCTCTCTTTCTTTCCCTCCCCTTTCCTTCTCTTTCTTTCCCTCTTTCTTTCCCTCTTTCTTTCACTCTTTCCTTCTCTCTACTCTCTCTCTCTCTTTCCTTCCCTCTTTCCTCCTTCTGTGGCCCAACTCTCATGAGAAGGAGTTTAAACTTTAAACCCATTCTCTCTTAGCTCCCCCACCCAGGCCAGCTGGGGAAGGGAAGGGGAGGCTTTTGAAGATGCCGCCCCCCCCCTTTTGCTTCCCCTTCTTACATCACTTCCAGTGATGTCAGGGGGCGTGGCATATGCTAATAGCCTAATAGCTCATTAGCATACCATATGCTAATGAGCTCCTGCAGCTGTTCTTCTACGAAAAGACCCCTGCTTATAGCACATGTGAGCAACCATTATAAATTGAATAATGGATGTAAAAACAGATTGTCATCCATTTTGTTCTTATAGGCATCAAAGAAGTTTTTGTTTGCGGTCTGTAACCAATCAGAAATTAAGCAAAACACAAACCAAGCAACCAAAAAACAGAACTCGATGTAGGAATTATGGTTACCACTTGTCTTTTAAACAGAGAAAATGCATGTCTTGCATACTAGCTGAAGCTGATAAAGCTCAGGAGCAGAACAAGTCATTCCTGGAAATATTTCACTTCCTTAGGTTAAACTGGACTTCCAGTTCCCAAAGACTGTTCCTACGATCAAACCTCAAAGCTTTTTAAATGGTTCAGTTGTGATTCAGCTGAACATAGCCTTTCAGAATCTACTACTGTTGTGCAGAGTGCTGTTCATCTTACATTTACTTTTCATACAGAACTGCTCTTATCAAAGTGTTCCTCCCTAGATCCTCATTTCACAGATCGATATGAGTAGGGATGGGCATGAACTGGCTCACTAACTAAAGAAACGGCTCCCTGGCAATGTTCCCTCTAAGCTGAGTTAGTGTGAGCTAGCTCACAGTTTTTTAGCCTCCAGCTCACAGATTTTGTCTTAGCTCAGGAAGGATGGATCCAGAGCAAACTAAATTATGCAGTAGCAGAATTGCTCACTCACGACTGTAATGCCAGTAGCTCACAAAGTAGAATTTTTGCTCACAAGACTCCACAGCTTAGAGGGAGCAATGCTCCCTGGTAGAAGAAGAAGAAGAAGAGTTTGGATTTATACCCCGCCCTTCACTGCCCAAAGGCGTCTCAGAGCGGCTTACAAACTCCTTTCCCTTCCCCTCCCCACAACAGACACCCTGTGAGGTAGGTGGGGCTGAGAGAACTCTAACACAAACTGTCCTTGAGAGAACAGCTGCGCCAGAGTTTGTGACTGACCCAAGGTCACATCAGCAGGTGCAAGTGGAGGAGTGGGGAATCAAACCCAGTTCTCCCAGATAAGAGTCCGCACACTTAACCACTACACCAAACTGGCTCTCCCTTTAGGGAGGACCATGACCCAATGAGTCTTGCCTGCCAAGCATTGCTCCACAGTAGTGATGGTCAAGGGTGAGCTCTCCAGAGCACAAGGCAAAACCATGCACTTCATGGCACTCCTCTGGAGCAGCCAGCAGCATAACTACCTCTCCCTCACCGTGCAGTGGTGGCAGCCAGAGGACCTGTCTGTTCAGATTGTTGGGGCATGTCCCGGTCCCCACGGTACAAAGTGGTTCTACGCCATGCACAGAGGATAGATGCAGACCACACTGTGCAAAACATTGCCACCATGATATAGAGTAGTCTGAGGGAGTGGGTGGGCGGCAGCAACATCATCCGTGACTACATGGTCACGAACGCCGGCATCCTTCAGCTGTTGGTGAGAGATGCTCTGGGGCTGGGGAGCACTGTCGGGGCCAACAGGGACACTGCCAATGTTGAGATGCAGGCCTTGCTGGAGAACTTCTGGCACCTGGCCACCCACTTCATGGGGAGCATCAAGTCTGCCTGTCTGCTGCACGAGAGGCAGGGGGACATCAGCTCATCCTGGACTTACCCACCTACCATGATTGTGGTTTGTATGTGTGGATAAAAGGCAGCATTGCTTTCCAGAATGCAGAGCTCATCTTTGGAAGCGTGAGCTCTGCAAAGAAGTATGGAGGCTACAGGCCAGCAGATGGGGGCGGAGGGAACAGCAGGTGGAAGAGGCTGGGGGAAGTAGTAGTAGTAGTAGTAGTAGTAGCAGTAGCAGTAGTAGTAATAGTAGAGTACTAGGAGGAGGATCCAAAGCCTGGCACCTCTGCCTCAAAGAGCCCAACCAGGGAGAAGACTTGCTACTGGTTGTCGGGGTGAACTGGGAGGTCAGCAGGGGCAGGGATTCCAGGCATGTGATGGCATAGGATTTGGCAGTGGTGATGTTGAGGGCATACCTCACCAAGTCTCCTGAGCCTGCCTCCACCAATCTCCTGCAGTACTGGTCACACAAGGCTGCCATCTGGCTTGACCTATCTTGCATGGCCATGAGCCCTGAGTTGACCTAATACCCCCAGACCCCAGCAGAGGAGAGGAGTGCTATTGAAACTCTGGGAAAGTCTGTATTTCTGTCCTTCAGAGCCTGCCTTTGGAGACTTGAGGGGGCTGTGAGCGTGGTTTTTTCCTGTTTTTTAATCTGTTCATTCTTTGTCTCTTACTGGTTTATATATTTTCTTTTTCATGTTTTCCTCCCCGGTTGGAACATCTCCATAACATGATGGTATCATCTTTTATACTGCTTATGAAGTTACCTTGTAGTTTTGTTTTGTTCTGTTTTGTTGTTGGCACAGCCAGACTTTCCTGCAATATATTTCAAGGAATGGTTCCTTATTTATTCATTACAGTTATAGGCATGGAAATGAAGCTATGTACTATAAGTGTAAAAGGAAAATTTAAATATATTACACATGAACTTTATAGTCTAATAAAACACTGACCATGTTCTGATACAATAAGCCATAATTTTTTATAGTCTTATAATGCACTTCTTATTTTGGAAGCATTTCAGCTGTCAACATTAGCCTGGGCAAAGGCATGAAGGGAAGAAAACAACCATGTCCAGAAACATAAATGATAATGTACATGCCATTAATGTATGTATTCAAAACATTTCTATTCCACCCTTCCAATCCAGTGTATCCAGACTACAGTATAGTGATGAGAAAAAACTAACAATATAATTAAAAACAAAAACAATAGATAACAGGAGTAAAAAAATATACTGTGGAATAAAACTAGCCATAGCTCTGTGATAGATCATCTGCTTGGGATGCAGAAGGTCCCAGGTTCAGTCCCTAGCATCTCCAGATAAGGGATCTGGCAGTAGGTGATGTGAAAGACCTTTGCCTGAGACCTTGGAGAGCTGCTACCAGTCTACTGACTTTGATGGACCAAGGGTCTGATTCAGTATAAGGCAGCTTCATGTGTTCATATTTATAAAAACAAAAACAGGTGTTCAGCCAAATAAACAAGCAAATAAATATCCAACAAAACAGCTGCAGCAACTTGATTCCAAAGCTTCTATTTCACTATCTGAGAACAAAGTGGGTATTTGCTGGATGTGAGTCCCATAACCTATTGGTACAAGACAGATGGTCCTTTATTGTATTCACTATCACATCTGAGATTATGGAGAAACATTACAACTGTTCTCTAAGGCTGATCTGATAATTAAATCCCTTATATCACAGCAGTTCCTGTGACTCTCCTTGCAAGGAGTGGAGCAGTCCTCTGCTGCTCCTGTGCTTTTCTAGAATGGGGCACACAACCACAATAAGCACAAAAGTAGCTCCAATGAATAAAGTCCTCTTGATTCAATTGAATGTCACTTCCAAGTCATGCTTATTGTGAATGAGTACACTATGTGGCTAAAGAGTCCTGGGTTCCTCTCTAGCTGTTCATTTCACACATGTATTTTTTCCACCATGTGTGGTTCAGAGAAAAGGTCTGTTTCCAGCAGTGAATATATATTTATATATATATATTTCATATATTCCAGGGACAATCCTAAGGAAACTCAATTTGAAGTAAATCCATTGTTATTCAATGGAGCATATTCCCAAGGAAGTTTCTTCAGAATTGCAGCCTCAGACTCCAAGATCTGTCACTCAATATCAGTTCTGGCAATGAACCAGTGAATTATTGCAACTAGATCCTTTATACATCTATTAAAGTTAATTTGGAAAAATCAACCAAATTTAGGTAACTCAGGATCTTTTCTCAGATTAACGTATAGACTACTGTCCAGAAAAATATCAGACACACCTGTACATGGACCTCCCAACTGATGACTATGAGATAAAGAAATGCTGAACATCCTTACTTTGCCTTCATAACATAAAAAATGTTTGTTCTAAAAATAAATGTATTCACTGTGATAAGAAAAGTTGGTTGAGTAGACTCTTTGCAACATTGAACATAGTGTTTTCTGTCCGCATACAATTCACTAGAGGGAGCACTAACACTATTTCCTTCTCAGATGTATTACCTCTTTCCCCCAAAAGCTTAATTTGTAGGTTGATCAATTGCCAAGAGCCAAAAGTTGACAATAAATGGGATTTTTTTAAAAATAAAAATTAAAACTAAGCTTTTTGAAAAGTGCAGTTCTATTAAAATACTGTCTTTAATGCTGGATAACTCTATGTAATCCACCTTAAGTCCAAATGAGAAAGGCGGACTATAAATAATGTAAATAAAATACATAAATAACCATCAGTTGTTAATTTAGCACCTTGCCAGCAGCCAGAGATGATTACTTCATGGGTGTTCAGGGACTGGATCAAAGACTTTCATATCAAGTAGTGATGCAATATTTCATCTACATGCATGATTGCATAGAATGTGAAAAAAGCTGCATATGGGCTGAAAGAACTGAAAGGTACATCAGTCTGCATGTGCCCAGTATCCGGTATGAAATCTTGAAATTAAAAAAATGGAACAATTGAGGTTTCCTAATACATTGGTTTCGCATGAGACACGAGACCTAGTAATTTGGAATTAAACCTAAGAATTTTGGACGCAAAATGACACTGATTGTTCTTATGAGATAGCAGATTTCTCTCTCCCCCTCAGTGTCCTCTCATTATCCCCCTCTTTTTCATCAACTGTGATGTGTTGATAGACTGAACTATGTTTCAAGGTTCTTGTAAGGATTGGACCAAGATAATATATGCTTTCAAGACAAATTTCTATATAAATACGATACCATTCAATTATTTGGACATTCAATCTCAAGTTGATTCAGACATTTGATAGCAAGGTTACTATTGACATTTGTTTATATTTCTAAATGGTGCATAGTAAAAATAATATTAAAACATAAAAAAGAAGGGAACAGAAATGAAAACAAGTGAGACAAAAATGCTTGCAACAAATATGTAAGAATGATAAAAAGAACTGGGGGAAGTGGCATGTCTGTATAGCTCTAATCACGAATTCGGGTGACCAAGCTCCAGGTGTTATGCAAACCACCAGAAAAAATAACACTGTACACATAAAGTATTAGACAACAAATTGTGTCCCTAAAATGAATTAATATTTTCTTTTACAGTCCTTTTTCACAGAAGTTATTGATCATCCTCTTTTTGTCTCTGAACACGGTCACAGATAAAACAGCTATGGATTGCCTAGGTTGCCGTCCGTTTCTTCTGACTTCTTCAGGCTGCTGTCTCAGTGATGGAGCTGTGAATACATACTGATGCTTACAAACAAATTCCATGCTATATACAATAAATCATGTATACATGATTAAAATACAGTTATGGAGACCAGAGAATCTTACCCCCCCAAGCTCTAGAAGTTAACTCTGACTTTGTATTCTATTTTGCTTCAATTTGGCTCTCCTGCTGGGCTGTGATCACTAGCTGAAAACATCACATCATCCCTAGAAACAGGTATCAAGGAATGAACTGTGGAATGATTTAAATCATTTCTTATAGATCATACTCAGAGGGCTGCTTCTGCAGACTAGTTATAATTTGTGTGGGATTTGTCCTGTGAAGTTCAACAATGCTCAGTTTTATTTACCTGACACTGCTGTAGCTATCCTGAGCCTATGCTTGGCTGCTGTAGTCAAATGGCTAAGGAGGGACACATTGAAATTAAATCCTGACAAGATGGAAATTATTCTGGAATAAAATTGAGATAAGAACATAAGAAGAGCCCTGCTGGATCAGACAAACGGTCCATCCTGTCTCACACAGTGGCCAACCAGTTCCTCTGAAGGGCCAATAACAGGGCATAGAGGCTGAAACCTTCCCCTGATGTTGCCTTTTGGCTCTGGGAGGTTTAGTGCCTCTGAATGTCAAGGTTCCCCTTAGTTACCATGGTTAGTACCCACTGATAGACCTATCCTCCACGAATCCTCCATGAATCTATCTACTCCCCTTTTAAAGCCGTTTATTCTGGTGGCCATCACTATATCCTCTGGCAGTGAATTCCACATTTTAATTACTCTCTGTGTAAATAAATATTTCCTTTTGTTTGTCCTGAATCTATTGCTCATCAGCTTCATTGGATGCCCTTGAGTCCTAGTATTTTGGGAGAGGGAGAAAAATGTCTCTTTGTCAACCGCATGCATAACTTCATAAACTTCATTCATGTCCCCCCTTAGTCATCTCTTTTCTAAACTGAAATGTCCCAGACTCTTCAGCCTTTCCTGACAGGGAAGGTGCTTCAACCTCCTAATCATCTTGGTTGCCATCCTCTGTACTTTTTCCAGCTCTGCGATATCTATTTTGACACACAGTGACCAGAACTGTACACAACAAATGAGGTCACATCATATATCTATACAGAGTATTATAATATCAACCATTTTATTTTCAATCCTTTCCTAATAATTCTAACACAAAGTTTGCCTTTTTTCAATTCTGCAGCACACTGGGATGACATTTTCGTAGAATCATAGAGCGTTAGAGTTGGAAGGGATCTTGCAGGTCATCTAGTCCAACCCCCTGCACTTTGCAGGAGCGTAGCCGAAAGATAGCCCTACAACATACCCGAAAGAGGGTCGTCCAGCCTGCACTTGAAAATGTTCAGTGAAGGAGCATCCACCACCTCCCAAGGCAGTCTGTTCCACTGACCAACCACTCTTACAGTTAGGAAGTTTCTCCTGATATTTAGCTGGTAATTACTCCCTTGTAATTTCCACCCATTAGATCTAGCTTTGCAATCTGGAGCAAAAGAGAATAGATCTGCTCCATCTTCTACATGACAGCCCTTCAAATATTTGAAGACTGCAATCATGTCTCCTCTTTCCCAGGCTAAACATACCCAACTCTTTCAGCCTTTCCTCGTAAGACTTGGATTCCAACCCTCTCACCATTCTGGTTGCCCTCTTCTGGACACGCTGGAGCTTGTCATCATCCTTTCCAAAATGTGGTGCCCAAACTGGACACAGTACTCCAGGTGAGGCCTGACTACAGCAGAATAGAGCGGAACTACCACCTCCTGTGATTTGGACACAATGCTTCTGTTAATGCATCCTAAGATTGCATTAGCTTTCTTCACAGCCACATCACACTGCAGGCTCATGTTTAGCTTGTGATCAACCAGAATACCCAGATCCTGTTCACATGTGCTGCTGTCAAGCCAAGTCCCTCCCATTCTATATCTGTGCCTTTGAGATTTTGTACATAAGTGTAGGACTTTGCACTTACCTCTATTGAAATTCATCTTATTTGCCTCAGCTCACTGTTCCAGCCTATCTAGATCATTTTGAATCCTGACTCTGTCTTCAGAATTAGCAATCCCACCCAGCTTTGTGTCATCTGCAAATCTGATAAGCATCCCCTCTATGTCTTCATCAGGTCATTTATAAAAACATTGAACAACACTGGGCCCAGGACCAAGCCCTGTGGCACTCCACTTGAGACTTCCCTCCATGTAGATGCAGAGCCATTTACGAACACTCGTTGGGTATGATTTTTCAACCAACCATGAAGCCATCCAATGGTTGCACCATCTAGCCCACATTTAACCAGCTTATCCTCAAGGATATCATGAGAAACTTTGTCAAATGCTTTCATTGAGCTATCCACTATGACCCCAAGATCTTTTGCCCACTCTGTCTTTGCAACTTCAGAACCCATTAGCCTATACTTGAAGTTGGATTTTTTTTGTCCCAGTATGCATCACCTTAAATTTACCAACATTGTACTTCATTGTTGCCCACTCACCCAGTCTGTGGACCTCTTCACAGTCAACCTTGCTTTTCACCATCCTGAATAATTTGGTGTCATCTGCAAACTTGGCTCCTGGTTCCAGATCATTTATCACCCATAGTTCCAGATCATTTATGAATTAATTAAATAGTGCTGGCCCCAATACCAGTCGTCGTTGGATCCCACAGCTTACTCCCCTCCATTGTGAGAACTGTCCACTGATTCCTCCTCTTTCCTTCCTGACATTTAACCACTTTTTAGTCCATAAGAGAACCTGCCCTCTTATCCCACGACTGCTAATTTAACTCAGAAATCTTTGGTGAGGTACCTTGGCAAAAGCCTTTTGAAAGTCCAGGTATATCATGTCTACTGGATCACCATTTTCTACATGCTTGTTTGCTTTCTCAAAGAATTCTAAAAGACTGGAGAGGCAAGACTTCCCTTTGCAGAAGCCATGCTAATTTTCCCTCAGCAGGCTGTGTTCCTCTGTATGCCTAATAATTCTGTCTTTGATTACAATTTCTACTTTGATTACAATTTGCCTGGGACAGGCTGACTGGCTTGTAATTTTCTGGTTCCCCTCTGGACCCCTTTTTACAAATTGGTGTAACATTTGGTACTCTCCAATCTTCTGGTACAGCAGCTGAATTTAGTGATAGGTGACATATATGGGTTAGTAAATCAACAACGTGGGGATTCAGGGGCTCGCTCTTCAATGGCTTGCCTCTTTTCTCCAAGGTCGGGGACAGAGGGTGGTGCTAGGGGGGCAGCAGTCCCGGAGGCACCCGCTTGAATGCGGGGTGCCTCAGGGGGCAGTGCTCTCCCCGATGTTGTTTAACATCTATATGCGCCCCCTCGCCCAGATTGCTCGGCGGTATGGGCTGGGTTGTCACCAATATGCGGATGACACCCAGCTCTACCTGATGTTGGGCGGCCAGTCAGACTCCGACCCGGAAGATCTTCACCGGGCTTTGCAGGCTGTGGCTGGGTGGCTCCGGCAGAGCCGATTGAAGTTAAATCCTGCCAAGACGGAAGTCCTGTGCCTGGGTCGGACGGCCGGGGGCTGGGGCTCCTGCTTCCGACCTTCGACGGGGCATCGTTGGTGCCGGCGCCGGAGGTTAGGAGTTTGGGAGTGCTCCTGGACCCCGCACTAACCATGGGGGCCCAGGTGGCAGCCACTGTCAAGTCGGCTTTTTACCATCTTCGGCTGATTCGGCAGTTGGTTCCGTTTCTCGACCGCGAAGACCTGGCCACGGTGATTCATGCAATGGTCACCTCGAGGTTGGACCACTGCAACGCCCTCTACATGGGGCTGCCTTTGGGGCAAATCCGGAGGCTGCAGCTAGTGCAGAATGCTGCAGCCAGGCTGTTGACGGGCACCCCTAGGCGGGAGCACATCCGGCCTGTGCTGAAAGCGCTGCACTGGCTGCCTATAGCATACCGGATTCGCTTCAAAGTGCTGGTGCTTACCTTTAAAGCCCTATATGGTCAGGGTTCGGCATACCTGAGGGACCGCCTTTCCCCACATATGCCCCAAAGAGCACTTCGGTCTGAATCGCAACATCGCCTGGCGGTTCCTGGCCCCAAGGAGGCCAGGTTGGCGGCCACGAGGGCTAGATCATTCTCAGTGGCGGCTCCTACCTGGTGGAATGAGCTCCCGGAGGAGATCAGGGCCCTGCGGGACCTTTTGCAGTTCCGCAGGGCCTGTAAGACGGAGCTCTTCCGCCAGGCGTTCGAGTAGGAGCCGCCGCTGTCCTTTCCCCCCTCCTTGGCCGCTGCCTGCCCCCCCCCCCACTGCTACTTTACCAACTGTGTGGTGGAGGAAGGGGATAGCTGAGTTAAGTCCTTGGGGCCTGCCACGACCAACTCTGCTGGGTTATATTGCTGTGTTTAATGATCATCGGAAGCCATCGGGTTGAGACAAGAGCACTTTATGATGTGGATATGTTTTAGATATTTATATGCCTATATGTTATGTTTTAACTTGTTTGTCCTGGCACTGGTTGCCCTTTTGTAAGCCGCCCTGAGCCCGTTCGCGGGGAGGGCGGGGTAGAAATGGAATGTATAAATAAATAAATAAATAAATAAATAAACAATCTCACATTTGCATTCCCCAAGAAATCTTGGGTATATGCCATCTGGAACTGGAGACTTATTAGTTTTTAATTTTCCCAACAGAACTTAATCTCTGGTCACCTCAATCTGACTCAGTTCTTCAGACTCCCTTCCTGGATATAGTTGCTGTGGCATGGGTACATGCCCCACACTTCCCACAGTGAACACAGAAGCAAAAAAATTATTTAGCTTCTTTGTCATCTCCCCATCTTCCTTTAGCAATCCTTTTATTCCTTGGTCATCCAAAGGGCCAACTGCTTCTGTGATGATTTCCTGTTCTGGATATATTTTAAAAAATGTTTATTGCTTGTCTTCATGATTTTAGCAGCCTGGTCCTCAAAATCTCTTTTTGCATGCCTGATGATTGACCCTACATTTCCTTTACCAGAGTCTGTGGTGCCTTCTGTTAAATTCAGTGGCTTCTGTTGGGAAATTAATTCCCCTGCTGTTTTCTAACTTATTTGATTCTATACCCTCTTTAATGTATAATGCAGCACCTTCACCAACCAGTCCCTCGTTGTCCTGCCTATAGAGCTTATACCCAGGAAAGACTGTATCCCTATAGATTTTCCCCATTCCACCATGTTTCTGAGATACCTATTATACCTAAATTGTCATTGACCACCAAGCACTCCAGCTTGCCCATCTTGGCTCAGAGACTTTTAGTCTTGGCATATAGACACCTATAACGTGTTTCCATCTCCAGCAACCCTCACATCCCTTGGCCTCTTAGTCACCACACATGGCCTTCATTTACCATCCTACACCAACACTCAAATTCTATTATGCTCCTATCAATATTACCCTGAGTGTTTACACATTCATTCCTATGAACTGGCTTGTCCCAAACTGGAGGCTTCCCAGCTCCTGTTGGCTTTCTTCCTTGGGTTAGTTCAAAAACTGCTCTGCCAACTTTTTAATATTGATCACAAGCAGCCTGATTCCCTTTTGGATCAAGTGAAGCCCATCTCTTTTATTCAGTTTCAGCATATCCCAGAAAGTTCTCCATTGCCTAACAAATCTAAATACTTCCTCCTTGCATCACTTTCTTATCCATGCATTGAGACCTCTGATGGGTGCCTGTCTAGTTGGCCCTGTGTGTGGCACTGGCAGTATTTCTGAGAATGCTACTTTTGAGATCCTGGACTTTAAATTTCTGCCTCATAACCTCAATTTTCCTGCAGGACAACACAACTACATTTCCCAATGTCATTGGTGTCAACATGCACCATGACTGATGGCTCATACCCACCACTATCTATTAACACAGCGTGTGATGACTACAACCTTCGTACCAGGCAGGCAAGTCACCTTGCAGTCAAAACACCTGTCATAGACTCCACTCTCTATATTCCTAATGATCAAATCATCCACTATCAAAAGCCCACTATCCCCCCAACCCCAGAAGGGTATCCTCAGTACAAGCGGATATTGGTGCTTCATCCAAGGAAGCTGTCCCTTCTAAGCAGGGGCGTAGACTTTCCAATTTCCCAGGGGGGGCTGGGGCTGGGCCAGAGGCATTGCTGTGCTAGGTCCTTAAAAGAACCGAGGCCCAGTGACATCATAGGGAGGAGCCAGTGACATCACAGGCCATTGTCACTATTTATGGAGGCGGAGCCATGTGGCATTCCTGGCTCCTATTATCTCCAGTGGGCCTTCAAGTCTCTCCCATTGTTTGTAATGGGCAATCCTGTCATTTCTTTTATACATCCCAGTTAGTTGTCCCTTTGAAACTGTACCACACGTATAGAGTGTACATTCCTTGCCAATGTTCCTTCTGGACTGCACACAGGGCAAAAGGAAATTTTAAAAGGTCTCTGATCTGCATGCCAATCAAGGATAATGATGTGTGGCATAAACATGAGTTAAGTGTTAAGTGTTCTCCCTGGATGGTGTACATACCAAGAACATATCTGTTGCCATTTCCCTCTCTTCCTGCTCACCACTCGGGGAAACAAAAGCCCTGTTTATATATTACATTGAACATATGTACATCTTGCATGGACATATGTTGTTAGAAAGAGGTAATATACTTTTGCATTACAAATAAAAGCAGCCCGCCTGCATCCTCCCCCCACCCCCCAGCCCCAATGGCTCAGAAACAAAGCACGGCATGGGCAAAATCCTCTGCAAAGAACCCTGGAGAACCACTGCCAGTCTGAGCAGACAATGATGACACTGATGGACTGATGGTAGAGAGACCATGCTTTGCGTACCAAAGGATAAAGGTTTAAACCGAGGAGGTCTAAGAGAACAGCTGTTGGAAAGGATCTTTCTCTGTCTGAGCCTGTAGAGCTCACCTGCATCAGAGCAGACCATGCTGAAGTAGATGGACCAATGGCATGAAGACCAGTGTGGACTGAGGAGACCCATGTTCAGATCTACATTTTGCATGACACTTACTCGGTGATACTGGGACAGTTAGATTTGAGTCCAGGAGCAGATTAGAGACCAACAAGAGTTTCAGGGAATAAGCTTCCAAGAGTCAAAGCCCCCTTCATCAGGCTGGGTGATATTGCCATTGTTGTGAGGTCAATATAAGGGAAGGGAGACTGGAGGAAGGGTGGAATAAAGAGGGGATTGACAGACAACATGTGAGCAGCAGAGTCCATTGGGATGGAAGAGGATTTTACAGGAAAAAATAGCACCAACTGATGTGACCAAGAACACAGATCTTCCCAAACTAAAACATCATAAATTATAGCCTGAACATGAACCTATATTGTAATGCATTAAGTGATGTAGCAGTAGTGACAAAACCTCTAGTGGCATTTAGTTGAACTTCCTGGACAGACAGATGTATTTTGGGTTGCCACTGGCCAAACTGGTCTGACTTTAGAGAGTTGGGACAATCAGCAAGGCTTGAGGAAGGGGATGTAGATCCATGGTTATAGAAAAGAAGGGGGCTAGGAACTGAGAAAGCAAAGCAGTCCAAATGAAGCACAACATAGAAAGCTGTACATAGTTGAGAGGAATTAGAAAGGAATGGAGATGCACAGTTGGTGTGAAGTACATTTGAGAAATTATAGAAACAGCATGGAAGTTTCTTAGTTGGGGTTAGCTACAATGCTATTGCAAGGTCCACAGAAACCTGTATGACATTTTCAGACATTCTTTCTCAGTATCCTCAGGATTGGACTATAAAGAGCTCTATTCAAATCCTTAACCACTGAGCTTGCTAATACTTTCTCTTCTTTCAATTCCTTAGATCAATTTGCCCAATCCCCCATCAAATTCAAATCTTATTGGCTCTTGCAACTATGAGTAAATTATTATTACACTTCTATCACATGGCTCTTTCCTAATGATTGTGGCTTCCAAGAATAGGTTGAAGATGATTGCCTGGGAAGCACCCACACAGCACCATGCCATGGACCCAGATGGCTCAGGTTAGCCTGATGTCATCAGATTTTGGAAGCTAAGCAGAGTCAGCTCTGACTAGTATTTGGATGGGAGATCTCCAAGGAATACCAGGGACATGATGCACAGTCAGGCAATGGCAAATCATCTTTGAATGTCTGTTGCCTTGAAAATCCTACAGGGTTACCATGAGTTGGCTATGACTTGCTAGCATTTTACATCACACCAGGGCAAGTGCGCTTTAATGCCCAGAACCATTTGGGCAAGGTGTAATGTATAACTACTGTCAGTAGCATGAGATGGACCCACAGCTCAATTGGCTCTCATATCACTGCCATAGCATACAAAATAGTAAAACACTCAGTAGCACCTTTAGGACTAACAAACTGTATTGTAGCATAATTATTACTGTAACACAAGAAAGCCACACAAACTTTTCCAATCTCACTTCAGTGCCAGTTCCAGTCCTCAAACTCACAGAGAAACCCAAACTCTCATTTTTGGTAGAATGACACCCCTCCCCTCCTCCACCTGGGTGGTTTGGCAAATGTAAGCCAATGCCAGAGGTTTGTGTGCACCAAGTCACACAGCAGAACCAGAGCTTCCAATTTCAGCACTGGAGCTAGGGATGCCAGCCTCCAGGTGGGACCTGGGGATCCCCTGGAATTACAGCTCATTGCCAGTCTAAAGAGATCAGTTTTCCTGGGGGGGAAATGATGTTCTGGAGGGTGGACTCTATGGCATTGTGCCCCACTGAGGTCCCTGTCCTCCCCAGACTCCATTCCCAAATCTCCAGGAGTTTCCTAACCTGGATTGGGCCACCCTCCCCTCATCCCCCAGAGGTGGCCAGGGGGTACCTGGCAATCCTAACTGGGGCTATTTTAGCAAGGGAGAGGGGGGAAGCTGGGGGAAAAAACATATAGATTGGGAGAGAGAAATGAAAGACAGAGGGAAGGGAAGGGAAGAAAGTCAGACTGGAAAGGAAGCAGCCTGGAGTGGGGGTGGGGCAGCTGCCCAGCGTTTCCAGCTCTCACACATCTCAAGGGAAAGGGAAAGAGAAACAGAAAGAGAGAGAGGGACAGAAAGCGCAGCCCCCCTCCCGATTACAGGAGAAAGTGAGCCCAGGATTTTCTGTATCCTGGAGCAATGTGCTCCGTGCAGCACAAGGGTTCCTGGGTTTTGTTTTCTCCTGCAGCCCAGTTTAAACTGGACTGCAGGAGAAAGCAAGCCACTCACTGATGGCAGGGGCAACCAGAGGCCACAGAAGGCCCCTCCCCACCTTCCCCCTCCCTCCATTCTTGCCCAGCTCCCCTCCCCAATCCTCCATCCTCCCCACTAAGTGGCAGCCAGGCACATTCTCAAGCTGGCTCTCCCACCTCCCCTGCTTGGACTTGCAGGATGGCTGGGTGGCTGCAGCCCTGGGCTCCCACCCAACCCACCCCGCCCCACCTGAAACAATCCCCCACTCCTTACACCCCCACCTACTTACCCTTCAGGCTGGTGGCGGCAGCAAGCAGAGGCAGCACGTGCTGCCTCGAAGCTAGCCTCCACGTGCAGCTCTCCAGGTTGAACTGAGTGGGGCTGCTGGGAACTGTGGGTGGAGCTTAGCTTCCAGGAGGAAGCAAGCCCCCACCCCCTTGACTTCCGTCCCACTCATAGTCCAGCTGAACAATCTCAGAAAGCGGAGGGAAAACCCTCCGCTTTCAAAATGGGGTGGAGGACGGGAGGGGGGGTAGAAAGGCTCTGGCTGACACCAGTTGCCTCCGGGGGGGGGCTCAGTACTTTCAGGGGAGGCTTGAGCTCCCCAGCCCCCCTGAAGATGACGCCTATGCTTCTAAGGGATCACATCCATCCTCCTCAGACTGACATCCTCTGACCTTGAGACTCTCACTCTCCACAACAGCAGCTGTCAGCACAGGAGTGGGACTGTTCTGGTAAGTTACTGAGAGTATCTTCCCCAAACCTCTCTTTCTGCCTTAGCTTCTCCAGGTCAGCAACCCTAGCCTCTAGGGAATGAACCTACTCCCTGAGAGCCAAGAGCTCTAAATAGCTAGCACACGCTCATGATTTCCTCCCAATGGGTAGATTATCATACATGTGGCATCTTGGAGGGTATTCTGCTTCCTACATTTGATGTGTTTCAACTGCCTGTTCCTGACTGACTCAATTATAGTCTAGGGGCTATACTTAACCCAGCATTAATGATAGAGTCTTATTTGGGACTGTGTTTGACTGATTTAGTTTTTATTTATTGGCAGTCCTAATAGAAATTTGGGGGGGAGTGGTGGCACAGTGGATATATCCACTGCTTAATAAGTAACACCTGAACTACTGTTAGTTCAAGCCCCACACTGGTGTGAGCTACCAGCCTGCGTCCCTAGCTTGCCATCTACCCAGCGATTTGAAAGCCTCGGCAAGTAGATAAAATGGGTACCACTCCTTAGAGAGGGTGGGCACACCAACCCCCCTGCGGGGGAGGTGTTAGCCAATGGTAAAATGTCCTGGTACAAAGACCAGCAGCTAAAAGAAAAAATCTCTCGGCATCAGAAAGCCCTGCAGTGGGTTGATCCGGCCAGGCAGTGGCAGTATGGCACTGCGACACGAAGAGTCCAGAAAGCTTGACGGCACCAGCCAACCGACTGAAAAACGCCGGAATATGACAGGTCTGAGGCAGAGACAAACCCTCCGTCAGCTGCAGTGTGTGTGGAATTAAAGAAATTATATGTTGTCCTCCCTACCCCTTATAAACATTGTTAGTCCCTCATCAAAATGTGTAACTGTAGGACTTTCGGTTTCGGCGGAGCGAATGGCGGTCACCTCTCGGGATGCTCCTGGAGGCGGTTAGCCCATACGCGGTTGGGGGGGTCTTCGCTTATGCGAAAGACCCTAGTGAGCCTTAGGCAAAGGCTCCGAACCAGGGGCGCTTGGGGAGTAGCCTCTTTGCCGGCAAACAGCCAGGAAATTGAGGCTTTCTCCCCGCCCCAATCGGCCCTGCTGCGTTGTGCCCATATGGGAAGTAGCAACGCCACCGACTTCCAGGAGTGGAGAAGCAGCGGAATGAATTAAAATAAAAGGAGAATCGGCAGCGAATTGTGAGTTGGGGATCTGTTTTGAAGCGGCATAAATGTGCTCCCCCCCGTAAACGTATGAGCGCATGGGAGGAGGGAGGAATCCCCACTCCCTTTGAAAAACGGGACTGTTAAAGAAAGAGTGAAGGGGGGCGAAGCAAAAAAGCGGCTTGGTGGATGTACCTTTGGGGTTTTACTGAAGATCAAGAAGCTAGCTTGTTTCCCGGGTGACGCGGCACGAACTTTGTTAAAGTAAACAAACAAAAAATGTCGGGGCAGAAAAAGGTCCCTGAGAAGCCGGTAAAAAAGGGGGGAGGGACTTCCGGTCCTGGCAGCCTCCCCCTAGAGGCAGCTGTCAATCAACAGAAAAGCGAGCCACTGCGCCCTCTGCTGGATCAAATGCAGAAAATCAGCAAAACCCTCTGTAACATGGAAAGTGGTCTCAACAGTCAACAAAAACAACTAACATAAGCAACAAAGAAGATGGAGGAGATCGCACAGAAATGTTTGGTCTCAACGGAAGACACCAAGAAAATTAAGAAAAGGGTCAACAAATTAGAAAAACATCAAGATATGCAAGAAAAAAGAATTTGAATGCTTCAGATGGAGAAATCAAATCTGACTCTCCGCTTTCAGGGCATAAAGGAAGAAGAGAAAGAAGATCTCAGAGCTTTACTGGCGAATGCCTTGGCACCTCTAACTGGCAGAGAAGCGCAAGAATTAAAGGATGAGATGGATATGGCCTATAGAGCCTATTCCAGCTTCACAAAGAAAAATAATCTGCCAGCAGAAGTGGTTGTCAAGTTTATCAAACAGCGTACTAGAGATCAAATTTTGCATGCAGTTTCAGCGGTGCCCTTGAAGATTGGAGAGCAGACTATCAGAACTTTAAAAGATGTTCCATATGAAATTCGTATGAAAAGGAAAGCATACAAAGGATTGACCACGTTCCTACAAAGACATCAAACCATTTACAGATGGTGCTTTCCCGAAGGACTAACGTTCAAATTCAAGGATAAAAGAGAGAAGATTGACTCCGTCTTCAAAGCTCAAGAATTTCTGAAGAGACACGCCAGCTCAGAGGAAGATGCAGAACTCGCCAATTGGACAGAGTTAAGCAGCGAAGAGGACAGCGGCCCAGAGGAGGGAGGTGCCAGAGCGGGAGACGAGAAAGCAAAAGAGGGCCCATCATATAATCTGAGAGACTTAAAAAGAAGACATCCCAAGATATAGCGACTGTTCGTGGGGCGTCAGAAGGGAGCTGATCAGCAACTAACCCCAAAGGACTTTACTAATTTAACTAACAGAGTTATTTTGGACTTTCAGTAGATGAAAAGAAGATCTTCCAACCACGGTGGATGCCAAAAACTATATTTGTACTAACTAAAACGAACACTTTAACAGAAAATTCATTCCAACCTTTTTCTTTGCCCATCTATATACCCTACCTTTTTCTTATTAAAAAAACAATAAAATTCTCTCCTTTTTAGGAGAGGTTTTTACAAAAAAATAAATAAATGTGTAACTGTACATCGCTCAGAGACTGCAAATGTGTGGGATGAGCGATTAATAAATCGAATTATTATTATTATTATCATTATCATTATCATTATTAAATTGTTGCCTTTTACATGCTTCATAATTGTTGTTTTATTTGTAATATTTATATTTATATTATTTATATTGAGCATTGCAAGGTCGAAAAGGCATCTAATAGATGTTATAACAATAACAATAATAAGAGCAAGTTAATTTAGCTGCAAAAAGTTCTTCCCTCTGTCTTCATTTAGCCCATGTAATGATGTGGACAATGTGGCCTCATGGATTCATGCCACAGTAACAAGTCTAGACTGTTGTAACACTTTATACTTGGGTCTGCCCTCAAATATAACTCAGAAACTTCAGCAGCTCAATCACAATCAGGAGCTAAGGGCACCAATTCTGCAATTGCTCTGTTGGTTACCGATTAGTTTCCAGGTTTTTCAAAGTGCTGGTATTTAGTGAAAACATTTTTCATGGCTGAGGACCCACATATGTACAGGACCGCTTCTCTTGATATGCTCTGCATCTACAGTGTTGCTCATCTGAGCAAAGCCTTCTGAGCATGCAAATGAGCAAAATAGACACCTGCTCACACCTAAGCATTCTCTGTGGTGACTTCCAGCTGATGGAATAGCCTGGCTGATGGGGACAGAAAGGGTTCCTCGTTTTTTAACATTCTGTAGATTATTTAAAACAGAATTGTCCAAGAGGATTTTTTTAAAAGGGAGTAGGGTTGTAGTTTTAATGTCTGAACTTTTTTTTGTAAGCATTATACTATTTTAGTGCAGTGTTTTAGTGCAGTGTATTTTTATTCCAGCGTGTCTCAGTGAAAAAGGCAGGCTACAAATGAAGTAAATACATGAACATTCATGGGATAAATACACAACTATGAAGAAAAGACATGGGATATGAATGAAAGATAATATATGGCAATTTTCATACACTAAATCCAATATGCACAGTAATTAAGTGGTTACAATTAAAAAATAATTAAGACAGCAGATAAATCCATTTAAGATTATCAGAAAGGACAGCTTAATACACACTCAGCAAATATCTTTGAACACAACCTTTCCATCCCCGCTACCTTCTGTCTTTGAGATAGTTCGAAGACATGATGGGTGTTTTTCTTTGTACATGCAGGAAAAAAAGAGTGCCTGGGAAACCAGTGATCATGATATGATTGGGAAAAGTGCTGCTGTGATCATGGGAATTGCTGTCAGTCATATCTGTGATTGTCAGCCTGATTGTTCACAGATTACATCAAGCCTGTACGCAGGTACAGTCAGGTTAGTTTTATCAGGGGAAAAAAAGCATTGTATGAAACATGGGTACAATTGTGACTCTACAAACTTCTTATTGGCATCAGCTAAAAACTTCTTGAAATTGAAGCATGAAGCTGGTATATTGCATTAGTGAATAAAGTATTTTTGATCTTGAGCTGGTTAATACATTGAAGGTTTTAGGAATATCCTTATTCCAGATATTTTGGAGGTGGGTGGCACATGCATGGGATTGTGAATGGGAAGTACATAGGACATATATGCTATCCATCTTTCCTAGGTTTGAGCCCAGTAGCAGCTTAGAGTAGGAATGGGCAAAAACCACAAAAATGGGGTTTGGATCATGGGTGAACCATGAACTAAACCACAAACCCAGTTGGCTCACGTATGTACCAAACCAGGTTTGTGCCCTAAATTTCTGATCTAAACAACTGAGCCATGGAAGCAGGCTGCCCCTGCAACTCAGCTATTTGGACTGGAAACAGCTGAGCCATGAGGAGCAGTGCAACTTAGTTGTTTAAAGGGGTTTAAAACTGTGCTGCCCAAGAAAGCCCCTTTAAACAGTTGGGCCACATGGAGCAAACTTCTGCAGCTCAGCTGCTTAAAAGGACTTTCTAGGGCAGCCATCCCCAGCCAGCTGCAGGCTCAGAGACATTTAAGCCCCTGCTTTCTGTTCCCTGTGGCTTTTTTCCCCATGAAGAGCAAAAAGCAGGAGTTTAAACCCCTGCTTTCTGATCTTTACGAACTGCCATGAACTGCATCAAAATTTGTGATAGTTCATGGCAGTTCTTCAGTTCATGAACATTGCTTCATGAGCCATGAACCAGCCAAAATTTGTGATGAACCTCAGTTTGTCAGCCAGTTTGTGCCCATTCCTGCCTTAGAAATCAACAAGCCTTTTTTTGGGGGGGGATATGAGAGTCAAGGCTCATTTTGTTAGAGCTTTAACTCTCAAAGCTTATACCCTAAAAATCTTGTTGGTCTTCTAAGGTGCTACTGGGCTAGAATCTAGCAGTTCTACTACAGACTAATACATATATCCTCCTGAAACATTCTTCTTTCCTGTAACAATTAGGCATGCATCCAGTGATCTTTAACAGAATTGCTTCTACCCATAACCATACCACAAAGTGCTAGTTAGGATTACTTTGCGTATTTGAAGGAATGGTATTCTGCCTTTTCTATGTTTAAAATATTGTGATGGCTTTGCCAGGAATCCTGATAATGCCAGTTTGATGAGAATACTGAGAATTCTCTGGGATATCCAGTCTGTTTTTAGAACTAGACTGATAAACACCTTCTCACCTTTAGCTTTGATAGTGTCTTGCCTTGGAAGACTTTAGAAGAAGCATGAAGTTTGAAGTTTTTTATTACCTATTGTTCATGTTCAGGTTCCTGATTATGACTGGTTATTCTTTGTTTTTCTTCTGAGAGTCAAGGTCAATAGTGTTTGGTTGCTATAGACATTAGGAATGCAAGACAAGAGCTCTGGAGTAAAAGCTGTATATTTACAGAAAAAGATTTGAACATAAAAGGGACAATGGATTTGATGGATGGGGAAAGAGCTTTTGGCGAAAGTAATTTAATGTAACCATTTTTCTCTTGTGTGTATATGTGTATGTATGCATATGTGTGTGTGTGTATTTTTTTTTAAAATGAAAGAATCTAAAAATGCCTACCTTGGTCACACATTTCATTTATGGCAGAACAAATGTTCATGATGACTGAACAGTTCTCTTTCTAGCTATAGGCCTCTGTAGACACTATAATTCCCAGAGTCCACTGGGGAGAGGGAATGATTATGGAAGTCTGCAGAATGGATATGCCATAGGTGAAGAAAAAATTGATTTAGTGTTCTCCCATGCGCCTTTCTCCCAGCCACAAGCAAATAGGAGAAAGATTACCATTTTAGTAATAGAGTCATAACAAAGGAGGGAGACCTACTCATCACTGATGACTATAACACTGCAGATTCATCCATGTGGATGATTTAGCCAAAAAACATAAGCAGATTTTCATTAGTCCAAAGCATTTGCTTTATTTATCATATTCCTGAAACAAAGCCCAACAGATGTGACTGTCTGCAGGTTAGACACACATATTAATGATAAAAGACAGGAATATTTAATTAAAGCATATGGGATGGATAGCAGCAATGACAATAACTGCAGGTAACTGGCAGAATTTGGAGAATGTGCTATCAGTGCATACCTGATTTCCAAGCTCACCCAACAGGGCACAATCCAGTGCACAGCTGAGCCATAGGTTGAACCCTATTAATTTCTGTATTGCAGCTGAAATTCTTAAAGGGAAGGTATTTCATTCTTCACATAATATTTGTTATTATCACTTGATACTCCAAACAAAGAAAGCAAGTTTAAGATTCCCAGTTAATGAGAATGTGGTGATTTTAGCATTTAGAACATATCCGCAATTTAAATAATCTGTTCTCAGAATGTTAGGTGACACTTGAGTCCTTATATTGTTTCTGTGTGGCCATTTTTATCTACCTTACGCAGCTACTATTTGCAACATTTTGAAACATCCTCCCTAGGTACATTAACCTTGGCCATTCCAACCAAAATATTATTCAACAGGTTGAGGCAATTCTCTACCAGGAAGCCATTGGGGTATTTTTTTTTAAACTTGGAACTGAGTGTTGATTGGCTTCTACTGTTTTGTTCAGAGAGGGGCAATGGCTTAGTGGTAGCATGCATACTTTACACACAGAGATTCCAAAGCCTGATCCCTAGATCTACAAGCTTAAAGATGTCAAGAAGCAGGGCTATTTTGGGGCAGGAATGCACAGGAACGGAGTTCTGGCTGGGTCTTGAGTTGGCCATGCCCAGCAGGAACTCATTAGCATAATAGGTCACACCCAACAGCAGAAACTTATTAGGATTGGCTACATTAGGGGTGTGTGGCCTAACATGCAAAGTTCCTGCTACAAAAAAAGCCCTGGGTTTTGACAACAAACAAGGTAAACAGAATAAGAAGCAAAAGGTGGGTGTGGCTGGATGACCACACTTCTGATAACATGGGGTGTGGCCTAAATGTTAATGAGTTGCTGCTGTTGGGTGTGGCGTATTATGCTAATGAGTTCCTGCTGGGCTTTTTTTTTTTTAAAAGCCCTGTCAAGAAGTATGTGCTGGTAAAGATCTTTCTCTGCCTTAAAACTGCTGAAAGACAATACTGAATGACATGGTCCAGCATTAGGTGGAGGTTGGAATTTTTCTAGCATTACAACTGATCTTCAGACAAGGGGAATAATTTCCACTGGAGAAAATGGCTGCTTCAGAAGGTGGACTCTATGTCATCACATCCTGGCTAAGCCCAGGACAGACTGGCAATTTGCCCCGGTATCGAGTCGCGGCAAAGAAAACCCGGAGTAAACGATACCGGGTTTTCCCGTCCACACAGCGGGGGCCTCTGCCAGAAGATACTGGACGGAGGCGCACGGGAGCATTCAGACTGCCGCGCCGGAGGCGCGCTATATTCGCTGTTTCCCCATTATTTCAGCTGTGGGCGCATGTGCGCATGAGCGCTTGAGCGCTCATGCACTCATGCGCATAAGCGCATTTTGGCTATTTTTTTTTTGCCCTGCAATGCCGGCACCGCATTGGGCAGTGGAGCGGAGCGCAGCCAATCACACCGCTGCTGCCTCATGCCCAACGCGGGTTGCTCCCGGCTTTTCGGCTGCGCGTTCAGACTCCCCGGAAGTGGAGAAACGCGCGACAAATGCAGGCTTTCAAGATTTGTGTCGGCTTTTATCAGGTGTTTTTTTAATCCGGCAGTGAAGCGCGAGAGCACCGGTAGGCTACGGGTGGGGGACGCCAGGCAGATGTGCCTGTGTGAACATTCCATTTAATCCGATATTGAGTCGTTGTCAGCCCGGGTCCCATCCCGCGGCAAATTGCCAGTCTGTCCTCGGCCTACATTTAAAATGCTATTTTCCAAATGCAGCAAAATCAGAGAAAGGAGGTGAATAGTTCACTCTGCTCTAGAATATTGAGCTTGAGTGACAGGGTGCTCCTTGTCTTTGATTGGCCAGCACCAGCTGAGGGAACCATAAAATCAGTTGTGTGCTGAAGACAGAGTGAGTTCATTTTGAGTTCAGCAGCAGTTAATGTTCAGTAAAGAAAAAGTTCAGCTACAGGAATGGATGTCTGAAGAGTCTGACTAAAAAGTCTGTCAGACAGGTTCACCTTTTGAATAAAGGCAGAGGCCTCTGGTCTTAATTGTGTTAAATATAACCTGGGAAAGAATTCCATCTAAGAATTCAGGGTCTAGTGTCAGCTACAGCTGAAGAAATCGAGTTTGAGATTTTGGCAAAGAGTGACTGGGTAGCAGGCTGACACTCCCAATCAAACCAAAAGGAACAGGATTATATTTTCAGGGAAGAAATATAAATCCTGTCCAGTTATACAAGGAAGTGGCACTGAGACAGTTCCTGGTCTGTTGTGAGAGGAAGTGGTGATAGACTACTTGGGGAAAGAAGACACATTGTGATTTCAGAAATGGGGAAATAATCTGACACACTAAAAGAGTGACCTTTCCAGAAAACTTGAACAGTTATTAGGAAACTATATGCAGAAACATTGTAACTGAAACTTAAGTGCTCAGTGAACCATCTCTCACCAATAAGAACCAATAATTTCTAAAAATAAGCTGCTACTACACCATCTTGTCTGTCAACTGAAAAATATATGGTTTTACCAATGTTTATCTCAGCCTTTCCAATTCCTGACTACCCCATACTATCCATGCTAATTAAATAAAATATTATTGTTCACTGTTACGTAGTCTCCAGTTCATTTCAAGGGATCTAAAAAGAGGACTCCTGTTTTCTCCAGACAAGTTGCTGGACTGCACAAAAACCAAATCAGATTCTGTCACCGGTTGGGACATTCAGATTTATAAAGCTGCAAATATTATCACACTACTGGCTGCCAGCTCAGCACCTGAAGAGAACTAAGAATTTTGGCAGGGAAAATCTACATCACATTGAAGAAGGGAGCAGGGGTCCATCATACCCCTCCCCTCCTCAAAGTCCTTCCTCTCTATGCCTTGCCCTCAATACTTCAAGAATGCCCTAACTGTTGCCATAGCCCACAGCATTTCTTGGTATAACACAGCTTCATGAATTAACTTTGTGGTTTTCACTTTTTATTTTGATGTGGCTTTATTTATTTGTTACTAGAATATTTACATTGCATCTTTCCTTTTGGCTTAAGGTAACTTACCAAATTACATGGTGAGAGGAAAAACCAGCCTTCTTTCATGGCTTATTTAACCGCACACAATTTCTTTCAGAATTTTTCTTCCTGGCTCCACCCCCAAGTTGCTTACCTAAGCAATAAACCTAAACAATAACTTATTACCTCTTATTATTATTAGGATTACTATGGTTTAAATAGGTTGCAGCAAAGAGACAGAATCAGCTTCCTCAAATCCCCTTGTGCTTGGTTCTGAATCCCTGACAAATTAAAACTTCTTGGTTCCATTTTTAAAGTGACTTCTAGTATATTTATTGCTAGAAAGTGACCATTAATTTTGCATTGTGGGACAAGTTACATTTCTCCTGTGTGCTCTGCTGCTTTCACATCATTTCCAGTTCCCCCACAGTTTCTTCCATTTGGTTTTGCTATGGTCTGCATTTCTAAGATTAATAAAAATACATTCTGCTCACCCTTCAGTCTGATCCTTTCTTTTCAAGCGATGACCTTGATGTATTAGTCAAAGTTCAAATAGAAATACTTTTCTGAGAATGGACCGACACAGCATCCCTCTATGGTTATGATAAATCACTTCTCCCTGAAACAAGGGAGACATCATCATCTGCAGTCGAGAACCAATTGGAGAGAGAAGACCTGAAGCAAATGTTAGGGAGGAAGCCAATTTCTGATTAATTCCAAAAGAGAACTGTAACTGGCCAGAGTGCCCTGCCTGACTGACTTTCAGGCTCAAACAGGAAATACAACATATTCAGTTCCCTTTTTATTGCTAGAAAGTGCTACTGAGTGGAAGGATTTGTTCAATACACAGGAAATTGATATTCACATGACAGCTGAAATGTTGTATCTGATTGCTGAATCTGTAGCTGGATTCACCTGCCTTCTGTGTTTAGGTTTTTTGAGCAGCAGTCCTCTACAGGGTGCCCATGGACACCATGGCATCCACTGGTGGATTCCTGGTGCCTGTTTGTTTCCTGCCCAAAGTAAAGAGTCAAGTCCAATGTTCCCTCTAAGCTCCACAGTGTTGTGAGCAGAAATTCTACCTTGTGAGTGGAAAAAACTAGTAGCATTAAAGTTGTGAGTGAGTCTACATTTGTTGTTGTTGTTCAGTCGCACAGTCGAGTCCGACTCTTCGCGACCCCATAGACCAGATTACGCCAGGCCCTCCTGTCTTCCGCTGTCCACTGAAGTTTGCTCAACTTCATGTTCATTGCATCGATGACACTGTCTAACCATCTCATCCTTTGCCGTCCCCTTCTTCTTTGACCTTCAATCTTTCCCAGCATCAGGGTCTTCTCCAGTGAATGCTCCCTTCTCATTTGGTGGCCAAAGTATTTGAGCTTCAGCTTCAGGATCTGGCCTTCCAGGGAACAGTCAGGGTTGATTTCTTTTAGGATTGACTGATTTGATCTCCTTGCAGTCCAAGGGACTCTCAAGAGTCTTCTCCAGCACCATAGTTCAAAAGAATCTATTCTTTGGCGCTCGGCCTTCCTGCCCAAAGTACATAGTCTACATTTACATAGTCTACATGATAGTCTACATTTGACTATCATGTAAATTAGTTTTTTGTATTACTTCCCTAACCTTGTAAAAACATTAACTTCTTGTGCACCTAATTAAGCCAACTAACTTCTTGTGCACCTACTTAAGCCTTTCACGTTGAACCAAGGCCACCAGAATCTGGCTGGGCAGTCTTGCAGACTTTACAAAGAGACAGAGAGAGGGATGGGAATAGATTTCCATAAATGAAGCACAAAGAAAGCCAAATCCCCTTCCTCCAACCCCTTCCCATGGGCTGAATCCTTTGCCTCCTCCTTCACCAGCATACAGTTGCTATGTCCCCCCTGGCTGGGGGGGGAGGAGGACTAGGTTGCCAGATCCAAGTTGGGAAATTCCAGGAGGTTTCAGGATGGAACCTAGGTGGGACAGGGACCTCAGTGGGGTAGAATGCCAAGTCCACCCTCCAAAGCATCCATTTTCTCCAGAGGAACTGATCTCTATAGTCTGGAGATGAGGTATTCCAGGGGATCCCCAGGTCCCACCTGGAGGCTGGCATCCCTACCCCATAATACCCATCCATGCAGGAAGTGCCATGGGTGGTTTTGGTCCTTGCTGTACAGCTTTCAGCAGCTTGCTTTTTTGAAAATTACTCAAGCCAATTGAGAAACTGATGTTTGGAGCTGGAGCATGGGGAAGACAGGGACCTCAGTGAGGTAGAATGATGGTGTACACCTTCCAAAGCATCTATTTTCTCCAGGGAAACCCTTCCAGCTGTGGGGCCAGGCTGCATGCTTCTCTTACCCCCCCCCAAGCCTGCTCGAGGATCTTAGAATGGCGAGTGCAGACTGGGCGCTCCTTCCCACCTCCCCTCCTGGGCTCGCCAGGGCCAGGCTGCACACTCCCTTCCTCCCCTGTTGAGCCTGCTGGAGGACGAGTGCAGGCTGGGTGCTCCCTCCCACCTCCCCCCCAGGCTCACCAGGCCAGGTTGCACCCTCTCCTTCTCTCCCCGTCGAGTCTGCTGCCTCCGCCTCCCCCCCATGGGCTCACTGGGGCCAGGCTGCACGCTCCCCTCCTCCTCTGTTGAGCCTGCTAGAGGATGAGTGCAGGCTGGGTGCTTCCTCCTGCCTCCCCCCCCCCACAGTCTCACCGTGGCCAGGCTGCATGCTCTCCTTCTCTCCCCATCAAGCCTGCTGCCTCTGCCTCCCCCACGGGCTCGCTGGGGCCAGGCTGCACAGTCCCCTCCTCCCCTGTTGAGCCTGCTGGAGGACAAGTGTAGGCTGGGCACTTCCTCTCCCCCCATGGGCTCACCAGAGCCAGGCTGCACGTTCTCCTTCTCTCCCCATCGAGCCTGCTGGGTGCAGGCTGGGTGTTCCCTCCTTCCTCCGCTTCCCCCTCTCATGGGCTTGCTGAGGTCAGGCTGCACACTCCCCTCCTCCCCCATCATTGAGCTTGCTGGAGGCCCTTGGATTGCGAGTGTAGGCCGTGTGTCCCCTCCCCCCTCCACAGGCTCACTGGAGGTCCCTGCTGGCTACCGGGGCCAGGCTACACACACAACTCTCCCCTGGCAGCCCGAGCCTATCTGCTACTTACCCCAGCTTGCTGATGCTTCGAAGTGATGTTCTCCAGGAGCAGTCAGCCGGGAAGACACTTGGGAGAGCATGGGAAACTGCAGTGTGGTAGAAGCAAGCCAGGGGACAGCTCCTATTTCACACCAGCAGGCAAGCGACCTCCAGCACCCTCCTTTATATGGCCCGTCGGCAGGTCAGCTAAGTGGGAGAGAGGGGCATCCCAGAGGAATCCCGTGTGCAGAAAAGGAGAAGCTGTGCATCCATTGGGGGAATTCTCTGCGAGTTTGTGCATAAACACATGTTTCAGGGAACTATGGCCAAGTCCTAGCTTACCTCCACCTCACTGGAGTAGGAGGTACTTCAGAAGAACCTGGGGTAATCACCTTTGTGTCCACAGGGAGCACCAGTTCAGGAACAACTGTCTCCATCCTAGGAGGATGTTTGGTTTGCAACCTTTCAACATTTTGTGATTGCGATTTTGCGATTGTCCCCTCTACTAGCCATTCTGTGGTAGTGTCCACTACTCATCCCCAGTTCCAAAAGCATCTACAGATTAAGCATGCACTGCTTCTGAATGAAGAAAATGCACTGGAGTTCTTAAATCTGGACACCACTCAGGATTGATGATGGCTTTATGATCACATAATGGGGAAAATAGTTTTGTTCCGAAGGCTTAAAATATCTAGAATCAAAACAAAGTCTATGGATGAGCAGAGGGCAATATATAGAAGGTCACACTCTTTCCATGTACAAAATACTAAGGACCTAAAAAATAATTTGACACTAATGAATCATTCATGTGTCTTAGGCTGTAATCACATGTACACTTGTCTGCTCCTAACTCCCACTTAGCTAAATCATAATTTCTTCACAGCAAATGCATACAATTGAGCTGCATGGTTAGTTTCAAGAGATCTTTCCCCTGCATAATAATTTACACAATTCTTTCTCATTTCTTATAAAGGAACTAGATGTCTTTCCTCAAAGCACTGTTTGAGATTGAGAGTCTGAGTGAGTGGAAGTGAGACAACTCCAACTCTTCTTGGATAACTCATCTGCACTAGAACCTTTTTAGTCTGGTTTCAGGCCAGCCTATGGGACAGTGACAGCTCATCTAGGTTTAGTTGAAGACTCCTGTCTGAGCGTAGACAAAAGCCACACTTCTCTATTGCTCTTATAGTATTTATCTGCAGCTTCTGAAAGGCCACTTTGAAAGGTGGACTCTAGTGCATTATAACCCATTGAAGTCCTTCCCCTCCAGAAAGCCCACCCTCCAAAGCTAGCAACCCTACCTCTACTGCTGCATATAGCTTATTGTAAGTAGGATCCTATTGTATCATTTCTGTACTGTTTAATGTGTCATGCTAATGCTTTCATTTGTTTTGGTGGTTCTAGATTTCTAATATCCTAATGCATTGGTTATTGAATGTCCCAGTTTGTTGAATGTACTGACTCACTATGTGTAATCTGCTGAGTCCTTGTGAGAAAGGCACTCTATAAATAACATAAATAAAAGTATTACTTCTGCTGTAGGAATGTTTCATTTTTCTAACCATTTAATTGAAAGCTCTGAAGTTCTACAGAGATTCCACAACTATACCTGTAGCCATTTTATTCTACTGCCAAAAATAAAGTCAAGGCTTAATTTGAAATTAAGTACTGTCTTGAAACCTGCTTATGTGGCCAAAGTTGAGTCCTGGAACATGTGACAAAAATGTTTGGAGACCTCAGTAACAACAACTAGCACAGCCAACCAGGGGTAAATATTTCCAAGGACTTATAGGTAGATTTACGTTAGGAATGTATTATGAATTATGGATAGGATGCATTTTTCTAACACTAATTCCAAATTTAGCAACAGTTCCTGAATTCTTGATATCCTTTTAAATATCTTCTTTCATAATCTTCATTCATGTGCATTGTAGACTGGATTATAGTAGTCCTACACAAACTTCCAATTGTACCCAGCAGAAATAGCCTTTTTTACTTTGGACTATTTTACTTCATTCTGCAAAGGCAACTCTGTGTTTGTTACCACAAGAACAGTCTCCAGGAATGCACAGCTAATCACTAATAATTGTAGGATATACATAATTTCGCATACACACAACATTTTTAGGTGTACTCCTACAACTGGTATATGTGAAATGGCCCTTAATAATGACTGCCTTGGACATACAGTAGCTCCCTTGCTTCTGCCTCTAAAGTAAGTTTTAATAACTGTCTTTATGATAAGAGTTTCCTGATCAAGTTTTTCCCCGATAAGAGGTAAAATAGAGCTTTATAAATGTATGATATGTACTCATAACAAAGTACTTCATGAGCTGTACTTTATCTTTGGCTAGACAAATGATCCTGATAGACAGGACTATTATTCTTATCTGAAAATACTTCTTCCATTCTCACTCTCCTCACACCTCACTCTGCAGCTACAGATTTTGACATATTTGGCTCTGATGGCTGACTGTCAGGTCAGCTGGAAGGTGAGTATGTCAGTAAAAAGCAAACACAGAGGGAAAAAACTGCAGCACTGAGGACAGCAAATCGGTGGTAGGAGGTGGGCTCAAGCAGTTTGATGTCAGGTGGTAACTTGAGTAAAAAGAGCCCCAACATCAACAGAGGATACAGCAGAGTTTCTTGTCATGATGATACATGATGTACCTGCAATCAGCATGAAAGTTGCGCATTATGTTCACTTTTTATGGGACATTTTGGTGCTCAGGCAAAGATGTTACCAAACTTACCCAAGCTTGAAATCAACACTTATATTCCATCATTTGCTTGAGACTCTAATTTCCTTCTGCTGTGTGTCTTGCATTTGGAGTATGGAAATGAAGATGTTAATTAGCTGTCTTGGCACACTAGACTGATCACTCACACACACACACACACACACACACACACACACACACACACACACACACACAGAGACAGACAGACAGACAGACAGACAGACAGACAGACAGACAGACAGACAGACAGTGGGGATACAGAAAAGAAAAGGGAAAAAAAAAAATGTTACACTATATAATTATGTTTGTCAAAGACAAAGATATAGTATATAATGTATAGGACAGAGAATATTTTCCCTTTCATCCCCTTCATTATAATTTATAAGGCAGAATACATAATAGTCTTGGCTTCCATTGGAAATTTAAACTTTAATATATTCTGCATTTTTAATCATATTCTGTATTTTCAATATATTCTGCATTTTTCAATGTATTTCAATATATTCTGCATTTTTCAATGCATTTCTTTCCAATATCTTTTTGCTTTTTTCCAAGTCCACCACATATGAAAGACCGTTCCATCTATGTCTTGACATTTCCAGCATGGGACCACTGGGAGAGGATGTGTCCTCTAGGCAAACCTTACTATGTGGCGTTCCTCAGGAGGCACTCCCCTCTCTGATGTTGAGTTACATCTATATGCACCCCCTCATACAGCTGGTGTGGAGTTTTGGGCCCGGGTGTCACCAGTATGCTGTATCTGTTACTGGATGACCACCCAGCTACCACCTTGCAAAATGTGGCCAAGGGTCTGGAGGCTGTGGTGGGATCGATAAAAAAAAGAGCAGGTTGAGACTGAATCCATCAAAGATGGAGGTTCTGTGGCTGGGAGGGGAAAGCTTCAGGACTGGGGTCCAGGCTTTCAGCTCTTGACGAGGTGCCACTAACAATGGCACCATCCGTCAAGAGGTTGGGTGTGATTTTGGATGCCTCCTTAACTATGGAGTCCCAAGTCACACAAATTACTAGGCTGCCATTCTTCCACCTTCACCAGGCTCGGGAACTGGTTCCTTTCTTGTCATGCCCTGACCCAAACATGGTAATCCATGCAACAATTACCTCCAGGCTTGACTACTGTAACTCGCTGTATGCTGACCTACCCTTGACACTGACCTGGAAGCTCCAGCTGATACAGAATATGGTGGCTCAAGTCCTGATGGGAACATCACTGATGGCATATATTCAACCTGTGTTGTGCCAGCTACACTGGCTTCCAATGGAGTACAAGGTCTTGGTATTGACCGTTAAGGCCCTGAGTGGACTGGGTCTAACATATCTGCAGGACCGTCTCTTCGGGTATGTCCCCGGGAGAGCTTTACACTCTGCAGATAACAACCTGCTGGTGATCCCTGTCCCCAAAGATGTCCAGCTGTCCTTGACCAGGGCCAGGGACTTTTCAGTCCTGGCCCTGACCTGGTGGAACTCTCTGCCTAATACCACCAGGACCCTGCAGGATCTTGTGCAATTCTGCAGGGCCTGTAAGGCAGAGATGTTCCTCCAGGCTTTTGGTTGAGGACAGCAGTGGTTTTCTATTGTGACTGGAACCCTTTCCCTTACTCACTCCCCCTAATTCTGATCTTGTGCTTCCTCTTCCACTGCCCAGAAAGTGTCCAGGCAGTCCAGAATCAAGTTGTAATTTCTAGGGATGCCATCATGGACTTCTTTTAACCTGGTCTTCTTATAACTTTCTTATTTTAATTTTATTATGATTGGAATTTTAATGTATTGTATATTTGTTTTATGGCTCTATGCCTTTTTGTTGTACATTGCCCAGAGCCCTGCAGAGGCAGGGATAGGGTGATTAACAAATCAAATCAAATCAAATCAATCAATCAATCAATCAATCAATCAATAAATACTACTACTACTAATAATATTTTTTTTGCCATTCCATTAAATTCATTTATCCATCTTTGCCACTCTTTCAATATTCTTTCTTCAATGTATACATGTAACATTTGTAACAAAAAGTTTAGTTTTGGCAGCATATTCATTTTGATTACAGAGATTCTTCCCAGGCATGAGATTTTTAGTTCCCAATTTTTCTGGTAGTTATTTTTTAAAAAAAGATTACAGTCTTGACCAGTCACATTTATTCCCAAATATTTAATAGAGTTGGTGGCTGTGGAGCACTTTGTGCTCTTTATACTCTCTTGTTGTTGTGTTAAAAATTAATTATATTTCTGTTAATTTTATAGCCTGATAGGGAGCCTGATCTCCTGCCAACCTAGCAGTTTGAAAGCAAGAAATTGCAAGTAACACTTCAGTGGGAAGGTAACAGCATTCTGTGCACCTTGGTGTTTAGTCATGCCGGCCACAAGACCATGGAAATGTCTTCGGACAGCGCTGGCTCTTCGGCTTTAAAACAGAGATGAGCACCGCAACCCTAGAGTCGGATTCAACTGGCTTTTGAGCAAGGGAACCTTTACCTTTATCTTTAGGGAGCCTGATAGGGAGCCTAATTATGTTTCTGTTAATTTTATAGCCTGATAGGGATCCAAATTGTTCAATAGGTTTGAAGCCAATTTCTGTGGCTTCAAAACTGTTAGAACCATGTCATCTGCATAATTTTTCATTTTGAAGTCTACATCATCTACTTTTATTCCCTTAATTCCATCATCTTGTCTAATCTTTATAGCTAAAATCTTTACTGCTAGTTTAAATAATAAAGGGGATAAAGGACATCCCTGCTATGTTCCCTTTTCAATTGAAATTGCTTCTGTTAGTTTCCTCCAGGTAGGTCTTCCATTTCGTGCTGATTGCTGTAGTCCTGTCTGCCCATTTGGTCTTCCAGTTCAGTTTCTCTATTATGTCTGACTGTATGAAATCAAACAAATAATTATGCCAGATTTCTACTGTCCATTTACTCTTGTCCTTCCAACCCAGAGCAATCACTGCTTTTCCTGCTAGTATCATTGCTTTGAATATAGCTTGGTTCTCTTTACTTACTCCTGGGTTCCCTATTATGCCCATTAACATTAAATTAAAGTTAATGGACAGTGAAACTTTGCATGTTCTCCTTATAATTTGCAATATTTTTGTCCAAAAGACACTGACCTCTGGGCATTCCCACCACATATGGGAAAACCATCCTTTAGCCAGTTTGCAATGCCAGCACATGGGGCTCATTCCTGGGATCATGTTTGCTATTTGCGCTGGTGTTTTGTACCATTTTGTAAAGAATTTATGCTCCATTTCATTAAATTTGATCACTTTAATTCCCTCTATTCCTTCCATTATTTTGCTTGCCAAGTTTTCTGATACCTGACCTTCTTTGGTCCAAGTGTTCTGTAGGTAAGATATTGTCGTGTCTGTATTTGATATCATTTTCCTATAGATTTTCCCTGCTAATCCTTGTTTTGATTTTTGCATCCCTTTGTATAGTTCTTCTATCGGTTCCTCTATCCATATTTTCTCTTTTTCCTTGATCTTATTAACCATACTATATAGGCCTGTTATTTTTAACCAGTGTTGGTTACCTACCTCTTCCACTATCTCGTGCACCGGTTTTAAGTTACGTCCTCTAAACATGTCTTCCAACCTATAATACCCTTTAGTTTTAAGATATTCCCACCATTTATTCTCTTTTATTTCGCTGTATATTAATTCTAGTGGTGTCCATCTTGAGTTTCTTCTTAGCCATTTCGCTTGCCACTTGCTCCAAGATTCTAATGCTGAATGTCTGGGGCCTTTAATCAATTTGAGATCTTTTTTTGTGGCTTTAGAGAAAATCCCGAATCTTCCTATATTGTTGTTTATCTCATTTTCAAATCTAACCCATTTTTGCTCCTCTCCTTCACCTATCTCTAATAGCGACTTTATTTGAAAGGCTTCATAATATCTATTCAGCTCTGGGACTCCCCAACCCAACTCCTCCTTGAGACCGTGTATCAACCTTTTTTGAATTCTACACTTTTTACTGCCAAATATCCACTCTCTAATTGCCCTATTCCATTGTTCTAACCTTTTGTTATGGGCCTCTAATGGTATCGTCTGGAATAAGTATGTTAGTTTAGGTAACCAGAACATTTTAACACTCCTAATTCTAGTAGATATACCAAGAGTTTTATTTTTCCACTTTCTCATTTCATTCTTTATTTTCTTCCATATCGTGCTATAATTCACCTCCGATATTCTATCGATCTTCTTTTGTAACACTATACCTAAGTATTTGAACTTTTTGGTGCCCATTCCAATATTTGTAATTTTGTTTATTTCTTTTCTTTCCTCTTTGTTCACATTGAGGTACATGATTTCTGATTTAGCCATATTAACCTTTAACCCTGAACAGCATTCGAAGTCCTCTAAGATAATTTTTACTTCTTTTATCGCTTCTTTGGGATTTGTCATAACTACTATAATATCATCTGCAAATAAATTAATTTTTATTTCTTCCTTCTTTACCTTATAACCTTCTATCCTTACACAGTTTCTTATCCTTTCAGCTAGTTGTTCTATTGCTATAATGAATAAGACCGGTGAGAGCGGGCACCCCTGTCGGACCCCTCTCTGGATCTGAAAAGTTTGTGATTTGGCATTATTGACCTTTACCACTGCTGTTCCCTCTCTATATATCTCCTTAATTGCTCTTATATAATTATCTCCTATCTCATGCTTTTTCATAATCTGCCACAAGTATTCCTGAGATAGGGTGTCAAAGGCTTTATAGACATCCAATTTTAAAAGACCTAACTTTTTTTTTTGACCGTGTTGTAATACGTTTATTATATTCCTAATAGGGTGGGCTATGTTCCTATCCTTTACAAATCCATGTTGGTCTTCTTTTATTATTTTGGGACTAAACTTCTTTAATCTATTTGCCAGCATTTTTGCGAAGATCTTGTAGTCTTGGTTAAGGAGGCTTATAGGTCTGTATGAACCTACCTCTTCAGGGTCTTTATTTGGTTTCAAAATTACTATTATTTCTGTTTGTCTCCATGAATCTGGGGCCCTTCCCCCCTCAAGATTTCGTTGAAGATCATTTGGAGTTCTGGGGCAAGAATGTCTATCATTTCCTTATAAAATTCACTTGTGAACCCATCTAGCCCAGGGGATTTTCCCTTTCTCAATTCTTTAATTACATCCTTTATCTCTTGTATTGTAATTTCCTCTTGTAATTTGGCTTGCTCATCCTCCTTCAGTGTTATGTTAACTTCCTCTACAAAGTCTGTTGTGTCCCTTTTCTTATATAATTTTTTATAGAAAGACTCGAACGCCTCCCTTATTTCAATGGGATGTTGAGATTTTTGACCATTTACCTTTATACTTTTCACCCTTTGTCTTTCCTTCCTATTTTTCAGGTAATTTGCTAGTCTTTTTGCTGAATTTATGCTATTTCTTTGGAATTCGTTTCTCACCATGGCTTCCCTTTTCCATATTGTTGCTGAGTCTAAGGCCTCCAATTGTTTTTTAATTGTTAATATTTGGTTCTGTATCATAGGATTGTATTTTTGCATTAGTTTACTTTGTAGCCTCTCCATTTCTTGGATTTTGGCCTGTCTTCCTAGATGCCACTCCTTTTTTATATTCTTCTCTTTCTTTATACAGTGCCCCCTTATGACTGCCTTTGCAGCATCCCATAGAATATTGGTGGGTACTGTTCCTCTATTTTCCTCAAAATATAGCTTTATCTGCTCAGACATGTATTGTCTATCCCTTTCTGTGGCCATTATTAAGTTATTATATCTCCATGTTCTGGTTGTTGGTTGCTGTGTGAATTCTATTTCAACGCTTATTGGAGCATGGTCAGATATCCATATTGGGTGGGTTGTAATTCCTTTGATAATCATATTACTATTCTTTTCTAAAATTATGTAGTCTATACATGATACTGTTTTATGCCTACTAGATATATGTGTGGGTTTAGGCCGGTTCCCCACAGACTCATGTGCCTCTATCAGGCCCCAATTTCCTAACTTGAATGATTTATCTTTTGTTATGTCTATATTTAGGTCACCTGTTATAATCACTTCTCCTTCGGAAAATTGTTTTGTTTTTTTAAATATTTTACCCAGGAATTTCTTTTGTCCTTTATTTGGGGCATATATATTTACTATGGTATACTTCTTATCATCCATTTTAAACTTTACTAACAGATATCTACCATTCCTATCCTCTTTTTTCCCCATAACCTCTAGTTTAAATTTCTTATGAATCAGTACTGCTACTCCTTTACCCTTGGCATCCCCTCTGGCCTCTGCTAGTATCTCCCAAGTCGGATCGTTTAGCAACGGCTTGCTATCTTTTTTTCTTATGTGTTTCCTGGAGGCATAAAACATCAATCTTTTGATCTTTTGCCAGCTTAGCTATCCTGTACCTTTTAAGGTTTGACGTTAATCCATTGACATTCAGTGTAAGTAATCTTATTGTTCTATCCATATTCTTTATGATTCTGGACTTTGAGTTCCCGTGGCCCTGGGATTTTTAAGCATATTCTTAAACTACCCCTCCCCCTTCCCTCCCATCCCTGTGGTAGAGTAGACTTGTGGGGATAAGAAACCTTCCCCCTCTCCACTTCATGAGGTGCACACATCCCCTCCTCCCCCTTATACTTGTAATATTAACATTAGCTCAACTTATACTTGGATACTTCCCTTTAGGTGTCTTCTTCTAGTGAGTCTGTCCTGAGGCGCTTTTCTCCTCTCTCTGCAGTTCCTTCTTCTGGGTCTGCTTCCCCCTCTGGCTCTTCTTCCATTCCCTCTTCCCTTATGTCTTCAGCGTTTATTCTGAGTTGTTTAAGGAGTTCTTTGGCCTCAAGGGCGTTCCGTGCCATGAGCCTCTTCCCTTCTTGGAATATTATGATTGAAGCAGGATAGCCCCAGGTAAATTTTACATTGTTTGCATATAGTTTTTGGGCATAGGGGCGCATTAAGTTCTTTTGCCTAAGTGTCTCCTGGCAAAAATCCTGTCTCACCCAAACTTTCCTGCCCCTGAAGCTCAAGTCCTTCCTCTTTTTTAGCTCCTTATATATTTGTTGTTGTATTTTTTCTCTGGAGAACTTGATAATAACGTCACGAGGGGCTCCTCCCTTGCCTTTTCTTTGCAGGCGGTGAGCTCTTTCGACGTCTTCTGACTGAATCCTGATTCCATTAGTTGTCAGCCATTCTGTCACTACGCATTCCAGGTTCCTGTTAGAAACCTCTTCAGAGATTCCTGTCAAAATCAAGTTTGCTCTCCTATTCCTGTCTGAGAGGTCATTTATCTGCTTTGTTAGGGAGCCAATCCTCTGTTCATTAGCCAGAGCCTTTTCCCTGGCAAAATTTGCTGTTTGCTTTATGTCGGCAATTTCTTTCCCTATCTTAGCCATATCTACTCGTACAGCCTTAATTTCTTCGCTAATTTTTTCCTGAGATGCTAGGAATATCTTCTGGAGGTTTGCTATCTGTTCTGACAGTTCCTTGATATTTTTTGCCATCCTTAGCTGTTTAATTAAGGCTTAATGAGCTAGGCTCTTGCTGTGTGAGCGTTATCTCACTGAGTGGTTGTAAATAAAGGGTTTTTTTACTTGCTGTTTCCAGACTCTGCTGCTGTTTGGATCCTTCTTATCTTCCCACCTGGTTATATGCCAGTATTTGGCTGTTTACAATCCTTTGAGCTGTAAATTCCTTAGTTTACGGGGGAGCTCGGAGTTTCAGTGTCCGACTTGGTTTAGCGCATGCGTGCCTCTCCCCCTGTTAGTTTCCCATTAATTAAAATTTTTGCTTATTGGTTTGGATATATTCCATGCATCCAGCTCCAGAATGCAGGACAACATCCCATATTTTGTAAAACATTCAATAAGAAAGGCCACATTAAATTGTCAAGTGCTTTCTCTGCATCTAGAAATAGAAACACTGCTTTCTTTCTCTTCTTATTCACAAATTTGATTGCATCCATTATAAATTTTATAAATTGCATCTATTATAAATTGACTTTGTAATCTGCCCTGAGCCCGTTCGTAGGGAGGGCAGGATAGAAATCAAATCAAATCTAAAAATAAATATATTATCTTTCATGTACCTCTTTGGTACAAAACCTCTTTGGTTGGAGTGTATTAAATTTGGTATGCATTTTCTTAATCTTTCTGCCATTATTTCTGCAAAAAAATTGCAGTCTACATTCAGTAAAGAAATAGGTCTATAAGACTGTGGTAGCAGTTCATCACTACTCTCTTTATGTATGAGTGTTATATATGCCTTTTGCCATGTCGGGATAGTTGTCTTCTTTTCCTTTATCACATTCATAAGTTTTTGTAACGGTATTATTAATACTTCTTCAAGATGTTTATAATATGTTATTGTTAACCTGTCTGGTCCTGGTGCATTATCCTTCTTCATGTTCTTTATTGCTTGAGAGATTTCTTGAACTGCTATAGTTTAATATTTCTCTACGTTCTGATGTAAACTTTGTAGTTGGAGTTTCTTTTAAATATTCTCTTATTTTTTCTTCTGAAACAAACTTCTTTTTGTATAATCCTGAGAGAACACTGATAAATTGTTCCTGTATTTCTCTTTCTGCATATGTAATTTGATCTTCTTTCTTTATACCTGTTATTACTCGTGTTTCTGTTTTCTTCCTGAGACAATACACCAGATATCTGCCAGATTTATTTGCATACTCAAAATATTTTTGGTTTAGAAATTTTATTTTTTTCTATACCTCTTCTACTTCTAACATATCTAATTGGTTTTTTAATTGTTTAATCTCTGCTAGTCTTTTTATTATGATTATTTTTATATTCTTAACATAAGAACATAAGAGAAGCCAATGTTGAATCAGGCCAATGGCCCATTTAGTCCAACACTCTGTCACACAGTGGCCAAAAATACCAGGTGCCATCATCCTTGTTCCAAACTCTGAACTTTTCTGTTATTATCTTAGTTTGTTCTAATCTTTCTTGATTTTTTAAGCAGCAGCTGCTAGTAGAATTCCTCCGATAAAAGCTTTATTTGCTTCCTAAATTGTAGCTGGAGACATTCCTTCTGAATTGTTCATTTAAAAAAATCTTTCAAATATTTTTAACATTTATCTTCTAGATCTTCTTGTAATAAAATAGTATCATTTAATCTCCATATTGTTCTTCTTGATTCTCTATTCCACAGCAAGACTACTTCTATGGGATTGTGGTCTGCAAATATGTTCAGCTGACTTTTTCTATTCATTGTCAATTTTTAAAATATCCAACACATGTCTATTCTTGAGTATATTTGATGTCTGTCAGAAAAGAAGGTAAACTCTCTGCCCTTTGGATGTTTGGTCCTCTGGGAGTCTTCTAATTCCAGCATTTTAGGTAATTTTTCACCTTTAATATTCCTTGATCTGTCTTTTTTTGGGTTTAGTACTTTGTTCATATCTCCAAGAATCATTTCCTCATCTTGAAAATGTAGCATAGTCTGGGGAAAAAATCTGAAAAATTTAACTTTAGCCTTAGTTGGTGCATATATTATTGCTACCATGCATATTTTGCCTTCTGGAAGTCTCATTTTTAGAATTATGTACCTTCTGCCTGAGTCTCTTAATTTTTCTAATACTTCTAATTGTGGGTTGTTTATGTAAATGGCTACTCCATGTTTTTTGTTTTGTGCTACAGCAAGATATGCTTCCCCTAATTTTTATTGTTTAAAATATATCCATATTTCTTCTTTATATGAGTTTCTTGTAGATATAACATATCAGGATTTTGGTCTTCCATTTGGTTGAAGATTTTTGTGCATTTTGAAAGAGAATTCAGTCTTTTTATTATTTATTGATACTATTTTTAATAAAAGGCAAAGGATTTATGTGATCTGAAGAGAAACTTATCTATTTTGCCCTGATGTTGTTGCCACTTTCAACTTGCTTCTTCTTCGGAGTTTTTAGTTTGTGAACTTTGCTTTGGGTTACTTGGAGATTCTCCTTCTGTTCCTCTATGTAAGCCCTCCACTTGCCAATTGCTTAGCTTGTTCTTCTGTTATGATTATTTTTCTTCCTTTTGGTAAGAATACTTATATTGCATATGGTATTTTCCAACAACATTTTACTTATTTATTTTGTAAAATCTGTCTCAAAAATTTGAAGTTTTTCCTTTTCTTTAACAAACTTGTCAGTAAATCCTGAAAGATCTGTACTTCTTTTCACACAGCACTTGGTTCTTTAGTATTGTGTCTCATGTTTTCTTTTAGGTGAATTGAACCAGAATATCTTGAGGTAGCTTATTCTTGAATGTAAATCTTGAATTCACAGGAAAGTCTTCTACCTTCAAATAATTCTGAAGGAAATAATGAAAGCCTTTTTTTCTTTCAAATTTGGCCTCTCCCAAAGCCACTGGGATTCCTCTAAAACACGGGTTATTACATCTGCATTGAATTTCCAGGATTTTAATTCTTTGTGCTGCCTTCTCGATCCAAAGAACCTGCCTTTCTAAATGTATGTCATTATCTATTTGCTAAAAAAGCAGTGCCATCTCAGCTTTGTTTCCCAGTATACTGATTGGTCTTCAGAAACACCCCCTCCCCCCACATCAATGTTTTCATGTTGTTTTCATGTTGTTTTTAATTCTGGGGGATTTCAAATGTCCAGATAGGAAAATATATAACAGAGGGGAGGATCTTGTCTTTCTGATGAGCAGATTGTCTAGTGAAAGAGTTTTTAAAATTCCTGCTGTGTCACATCACAGCCAAAACACTAAACACTTCAAACAAATGTCTTTCATCAAAATTGAAAGAAATTAAAAAGATAAGAAAGCTGAAAGTGAAAATAACCAAATATATATTCTACAGAGTAGATAATATGAAAAAAGAGCTTCACTTAGTATTTTCACTGTATTATTGAAGCTGAGATTTTCTTGGAAAGCAGTCAAATGCTACTAAGCAAAAATAAAGTTCTTTAAAAATGGTTAAAAATCTCTTGCTGAATAGTTGTAGTTAAAGATAAAAGTTTATCAGAAACCTTAAGAGCTAGAATTTTTTGAAGGGATTCCCTCCTACCGCTATATGTTGGAAGCTGACTTCAAATGCTGCTGGTAGTCTGCCTGTCTTTTCAATTACGATTACAGTTCCAGGAATCCAAAATATTGCAAAGATTGCTAAATCCAGATTAATTTTTTTTAAAAAGTAAGAGGAAAAGGATTGTTTGAGGTCAGCTGACTTTATCAGTCAAAAACCCTCCTTTTCTCAGCTGCCCTTGATATTTTCAGAACCTGGGTGGAAACCTGATTTATCAAGCCCCCCTATGGGTTCAGCTATTATTTGGATCTAATTCACTCCTGCCCTGCCATTGTTTGCCCCACAGCGAGAAACGACTGGAGACTTTGAAAGTGAGTTACTGTCTCATTTACTTTAGCCGCTGGATAAGCTTGCGATTTGGTCTGCTTACACACATTGCAGTCTAGATAAGTGCTACAATTTTTCACTTTCTCTTTACCCAGCAAGGCAAGAGTCTTATTTATAGTACCGAAACTTGCATGCCCCAAATGTCTATGCAGCAAGTGTATACAGTCATCATGGGGACCCTTATTATTTACAACTGCTTGTGCTTTTACACATTCATTTTCTAGCACATACACGTTTTTCAATTTACCAACCGCCAATACTTTGTCAGCTTTAAGAATGGTGCAGTGTTTGCTTTCAAACACCACCCTGAATCCAGCCTTATCTAAAGCACAAATGCTCAACAGGTTATTCTCCAGATTTGGCATGCATAGTACATTCTCAAAACTATAGTTCAAAGCTGGGAAAAATACATTTCCTTGACATGCCACAGCTGACGAACTCCCATCAGCCAGACTCGCATGCTCCAAACTGGATGGTTTCACATTACTCAACAAACTTTTGTCCCGAGCAAAAACTTGTGAGGCACCTGAATTGGTAATCCAGGTTTCTTGTGATGAGGGCTTGCTTACCACCACTAAAGTGGCTTGATGACTTGACACGGTGCGAGGCTGTGTGCCACCTCCTTTCCTGCGTGTAGCCGTGCATTGATTTTTTAAATGCTTTGTTGAGCTAACTTTCAAAGCAACTGGAGGGTTCCTGAAGCACACATCATCCTTGAGAGCGTTGTCTGAGTTAATTCTCCCCTCCGGCTTGGCACTGCTCCTGGTTTGGTCTGCTGCCAGCTCTCTTTGGAGATACTGAGATTCGTCTTCCAGCAATCGGCTGGTGATGTAACTCAAGGTTAATTTATCTGCCTCCAGGGATTCCAGAGCAACAATTAGAGGGTTGAATTTCTCCGACAAGGAACTCAGGATAAGGTAGACCTGATCTTGTTCAGGAATCTGCTTCCCTCTCTGCACCAGCAACTGGAAACAGTCTGTCAGAGAGTTTAAATGAGTTCTCACCAACTGTTGTGGTTTCATCACAGTTCTATACAGACATCTCATTAGCGATATCAATGAGCCGGCCATCTGCTGAACATAGACAGCTTTTAAACTGTTCCATGCTGATTACATGGAGTCCTTCCCCAACACATAAATCAACTGGTTATCAGCAATACTGAGTACAATAGTAGCTAAGGCTTTCTGTATCTTGACTGTATCCTTAGCAGTTGGGGCTTGTGGGGGAGAGGATACATAAGTCCACAATGACTCCCTTTTTCAGTAGTGCTCCATGCAGAGAGACCAAACTGAATAGTTTTCATGATTCAGTTTGTTGACCAGCAAGGCAGTAGCCACCTGCACCATGCTGTACTCACTGTTAAAAGTTTCGTGGTCACACTCCACCGATACCTTTGACTCTCGTGGTCAGACAGAGATGAATTGCCTTCTCCACTGGACTGTAGATCCAATTCTGCATCACTCTGCTGCTGTTTCAGGAGCTCACCTCGTCCAACTCCGGTTGATACTCCACAGCTCAGCGCAGTGTCCACTCTGGGCCCATAACCCTGATGGTGTTTGAAGTAAAGAAGTGGTGTGCATGCTGTTGTTTTGCAGAGCTATATAAAGTTTATTTACAGAATTTACACAGTCCAATAAGGCTTAGCATTTGGCTCTCTCTCCAACAAAATGCTTTGCCAGGCAATAGGTAACCACACAGGCACACATAGGGAAGAACTGTACAGAATATATACACATACACAGCCAATCACTGAGCAGATGCCGAGTCATGGTGACATCTTCAGCAGGCTGATGCAACTGGTCCATCATGTGACCGTGGAACTGTCACATAGATCATCCTGATCTTCATGACTGGCTGTCATCTTGCATGGCATTTAGTTTCCTAGTGAATAGAGGGTTCAATTATGGGTTTATACTTCCTGTCCAGATGTGCAGAATCCATGGAGAAGGGATTGTGGCTCAAACATAATTTGGGGATGAACTGCCAGTTGGCAATCTAAGGCCATGTGTGTGGACGGATATAGACATTAGAGAACAATGCTGACCAATGGGAGGTCTTCAGGGGCTTGGTGTGGTGTCAGGATGGGCAAGACCTAGGTGTGACCAAAGAGGGCTCAGGGGGGCAGAATCTGGATTAACAATAGCTATGATGGGATTAGCCAGGTGTGGGATGACTGTATAGGAGCTGGTTGAATAGGTGTGATGGCCAGACTGAATATTTTTATTATTTGTTTATTTATTTATATTTACATTTATATCCCACCCTCCCTACCTTCCGGTAGACTCAGGGCAGCTAACAACATACATACATATACATTAAAATTTCATTAAAACTATTAACCAATATAAAATCATACATCAGCGCATAACTTATACTAAAAGATGGCAAGTCTTCCAATCACTGTCAACTGAACGGTGTCTCCAAGTTCGCCCCCAACTATAGGGCCTCAGTTTGGTGGTGCTGTTGATGCTGGTAGTACACTTGTTGGCACTGTTGGTAGTCACTGGTAATTGGGCCAGTGCTGTACAATCGAGGAGACCCCTACTTAAAAGCCTGGTGGAAGAGGTCTGTCTTGCAGGCCCTGCAGAACTGTTAAAGGTCCTGCAGGGCCATGATGTCCTCTGGGAGCTCGTTCCACCAGTGAGGCGCCACCACAGAAAAGGCCCTGGCCCTCGTTGTAGCCAACCTGGCCTCTTTAGACCCTGGGAGAACCAAGCGATTCTGCGAGCCCAATCTTAGTGCTCGCTGGGGTACATGCGGGGAAAGGCGGTCCCTCAGGTAAGCAGGTCCCTGGCCATATAGGGCTTTAAAGGTAAGAACCAGCACCTTGAGCCATATTCGGTATGCTATAGGCAGCCAGTGCAGAGTTTTTAGGGCAGGCTGGATGTGTTCCCACACAGGAAGACACAGCAACCACTGCACCGCTGCATTCTGCACCAGCTGCAGCTTCCAGATTTGGGACAAGGGCAGCCCCATGTAAAGAGCATTGCAGTAATCCAGTCTTGAGGTGACCAATGCATGGATCACTGTTGCTAGGTCATTGTGTTCAAGGAAGGGAACCAACTGCTTAATCAGCCGTAGGTGATAAAAGGCCAACTTTGCAGTGACTGCTACCTGGGCCTCCATTGTTAAGAGAGGTATCCGAGCACTCCCAAACTCCTAACCTCTGGCACTGGCACCAGCGGTGCCCCATGGAAGGCCAGGAGAGGGATCCCTAACCTTGGACCACTCTGACTCAAGCACAGGACCTCCGTCTTCATCGGATTCAATTTCAGTCATCTCTGTCTAAGCCAACCAGCCACGGCTTTCAACGCCTGGTCCAGATCTCCTGGACTAGAGTCTGACTGGCTGTCCAACAACTGATAGAGAAGGCTATCATCAGCATATTGATGACAACCCAGCCCATGTCTCCGGGCGATCTGGGCGAGGGGGTGCATATAGATGTTAAACAGCATTGGGGAGATCACTGCACCTTGGGGCACTCTGCACACTAGTGGGTGCCTTCTGGACAGTTGCTACCCAACTGCCACCCTCTGTCCCTGATCCCGTAGAATTGAGGAGAGTCACTGTAAGGAAAACCCCTGAATCCTGGTGTCAGTGAGGCAGTGGACCAGTAGTTGATGGTTGACCATGTCGAATGCCGCTGACAGGTCTAACAATATCAACACTGCTGTACCGCCTCAATCCAGATGCCTCTAGAGACCAGGACCATCTCTGTCCCATGGCCAGGTTGGAAGCTGGACTGGAAGGGGTCTAATATGGAGGTGTCATCCAAAAAGCTCTGCAAATGATTCAACACTGTCTTCTCAATTAATTTATCCAAGTAGGGTAGGTTGGATACCGGGCGATAGTTGGCTAATTCTGGATCAAGGAATGTCTTTTTTAACAGGGCCTCCTTCAAGGCACTAGGGAACAATCCCTCCGTAAGGGATGTGTTGATAATCTCCCTTAGTGCCCCTCGTAACCCATCAAGGCCAGCCTTAACCAGCCACAAAGGGCATGGATCTGAACTACAGGTGGTTGGGCGAACCGATGAGAGCAATTTGTCAACCTCCTCTAGATTAAGTGGATCGAAATAATCCAGAACTTGACCAGAAGACGTGCATGGAACCTCAAGTTCTGTTACTGTCTCAACTGTGGCAGGGAGGTCGTAGCGGAGCAACAAGATTTTATCTGTGAAATAGCTCACAAAAGCCTCACAGCCAATATCCTATTCCTTATCATTTGGTCTGCCCTGTGGCAGAGTAGTCAAAGACCAAATTGTTCTAAATAATTGGGCTGGGCGTAAAAATACTTTTTCACAGCCTTGACTGCCATCTCATAGGATCTCATAAATGTCCTATAGGATGCTCTTGCCGCTTCATCACGAGCACAATGCCACTGTCTCTCTAGCCATTTAAGCTCCTGCTTCATTGCCCTCAGCTCCTTTGTATACCATGGAGCGAGTCTTAGGCAGGGGCGCAGAGAGCGCGGGGGAGCAATCTCGTTGATATAACATATACACTACTCAGAACAAATTTTCTTATGACACAATTAAATAGACAGGTAGAAATTCACAGGTAAAGTTTTTTCACAAACATCTTTGTAATAATTAAATTCAAAAAAGTCTTTGAACTGTAGGATGTGATAGTGTCTCTGCCAGCCAACTTATATGTATACAATCTATAAATCATTGTTTTTAGTGGTTGAATTTGGGCACATGCATTTTTTCTTGTTTATATATATTGCTGTGCCACTGTTTTTTATCTTGTATCCTACAGTGCAAGTAGTCACTGGCTGTTGAATAGGGATGGGCACAAACTGAAAATATTGTGGTTTGGTTTATGGTATGTCCCATTCATGAACCATAGACCACCACAAATTTTTAGTCACCTCATGAACTGGTTCAGTTTGTGAGGTAGTAGAACGGCTCCCCAGTATACCAGAGACACCAAACTCGCAGTGGATCTTTGACTATTCTCCTCTTCCTGCTGTCCAAGTTTGGTGAGGATTAGATTTATGGTGTTTGAGTTTCAGCCCCCTAAAGAAGTTGCCCTCGGGAAAGTGCTTTCTGGGGAAATGACCATGTCATTTTCCTAGAAAGCACTTTCCTGGGTTCACTTTCTTTGAGGGGCTGTAACTTGGACCCTGTAAATCCAATCCTCAGCAAAATTGGAGGGCAGGTAGAGGAGAGGCAGCCAAAGATTCCCTGTGAGTTTGGTGTCTCGAGCTTGCACAAGATCCACTGTGGTCATTGTAACAGGCACAGGTTCAAGAGGTTCAGAAGTGTATCAAATGGATCCTGTTCAAGCTAGAGATGTCAAAGTTTCAGGGGACTTCCCCTGGATGCTCCTCTACATGCCCTCCAAGTTGTTCCTTTGAAGTTCTATAAACATTTTGACTGAGTGGAGACAGTCTGTCTGAAAAGATCTCCACTCACAAACCAGCATGAACCACCACAAGCAGCTTGAATGTTTGTGGATAGTTCATGCCGGTTAAACTCCCATGAATTTGACTTTGTGAACAATGAACTGGCCAAAATTTGTCATGAACCTTAGTTTCTGAGCCAGTTTGTGACCATCCCTACTCATGAAAGAGAGGATGTCTCCTTAGCCAGGGGATTACACCATCATTATCTGAGAGCAGAGTAGTAAGATAGAACCCATTAGCTTAAGGATAATAGGTAGATAAGTGAACGCTGTCCAAGTTTGGCTGTAGGTAAGTGAAGGGCTCTTGGGATATCCCTAACTTAATGTGCTAACAGAAAACAATGCATTTCTGTAGTTATTCTAAAGAAGTACAGTGTTCTGTAATGGGAATAATTTCATCTGATTCAACTTTCAATAAATGGTATAGAGTCATGGACAGATAAATCCATGCATTTATTATTGGTGTTATAGACTGTGCTCTCCCCAGCAACTTTTAACTTCCCTTCTTTGTAAGGCTACCTCCTAGGGATAGTAGTGTCAGGACTAGGGACAGGCATGAAATGGTTCATGAACTAATGTACATCATGATTTTTTGCTGGTTCATGAAGCTGCCATGAATTTCCATGTATTTTGATGCAGTTCATGGTGTTTTGTGAAGACCAGAAAGCAGGGGTTTAAATGGCATTTCACCCCCAGATTTCCGCTGCCTATGGCTTTTCACAACCAGAAATCTGGGGGTGAAATGCCTGGTTGGCATGCTACCCTTTGCTTTCTGCTGGCCAAGAAAAGCAGCAGCCAATAGAAGGGAAGAGGTGAAATGCCTTCCAGGCATTCCACCCCCAGATTTCTCCTGGCTTTTCCTGGCTAGCAGAAAGCAGGGGATGGAATGCCTCCCAGTCATTTCACCCTCTGCTTTTTGTTTGACACCAAACACCACAGTGAGAAAAAGCTGGGAGTGAAATGGCTCAGAACTTTTTGGGGGAGCAGAAAGTAATTTTTTAAATAGCTCTGAGCCTTTTAAACTAAACAGGCTTTTAAACCAAACAGCTGAGCAGGGAGCAGAAATCAGGGGTTTAAACTTCAAATGGCTCATGAACCCATGTGAACCAACCTCCCAATCTGTATGGGTCCACAGTTCCATTCATGGTTTGGTCATGAACCATGAACTGTCCCACAGAAATGCAGTTTTTGCCCATCCCTAGTCAGGACAGGTTTGTTTTCTTCATGGCTGTTCATGAAACTCCTTGAAGAGCAGCTGTGCTGTGAATATTTCAGGTAGGCTCACTGCTCCCATTATGTCAAATATCTGCACATTACTCTTCTTTATATCCTGGCAGGTAAGAGCACCCATCTGCATTCCAGAGCATTTTTTCCAAAGGCACTGCTGAAGAGCATCAGATGTTCTGTTCTAGCCAGGTAGCTACCTTTTGGTCTACTGGATGTTATCACTATCTGCCAGTGTAATCATTCAAAATCATATGTGTTGTGTGTAATTGATGTATTTTTATAAACCCTGGCCACCAACATTTGTGGATATAACCTTGAGCAAGCATTTTATACCCAATGTCAATAAAGAATAGTGTGTGATTTGTTCCATCAGCAATTAGCGGTAATACTGTTCAAGACACTCATCTGAAACTAAGCAGCTGAGTTCTATGTTGGGTGAACTGAGAGATGAAACTGGATCTTGAACTGTATGGTCTGACACAAATATCCCTAATATATTTCATTTTTCCTTGCACGTAATGAACCCATAATTCATTATTTTCCCCAGTTTCTATTTTGTCATGTTGAATTCTTCCAATTAAAATTAACACATTTGTGCCAATTGTGTATAAAATAGAAGCTTTATAATGGTGCATAATGTGTAAATGATGTAAAAATACAGTAAAAGAAACAAAAGGATGTTCAATGATAGAAACAAAACTGAGACAAAGTATAACTGATAACAGTGACAAGAGACAAAATCAAAATGAATAAAACAAAACAAAACAAAAACCCACCACTGATATATTAGCTTGTCCCTAAGTGTGGTGGCTCAAGTGGTTAGGACGCTGAACTGCAGGCTGTGGAAGATCAGTAGTTCAGCAGTTCGAGACCCGGGTGCCGCATGACGGGGTGAGCTCCCGTCTCTAGTTCCAGCTCCTGCCAACCTAGCAGTTCGAAAGCAAGAAATTGCAAGTAGATAAATAGGTACCACTTCGGTGGGAAGGTAACAGCATTCCGTGCACCTTGGTGTTTAGTCATGCCGGCCACATGACCACGGAAATGTCTTCGGACAGCGCTGGCTCTTCGGCTTTGAAACGGAGATGAGCACCGCAACCCTAGAGTCGGATTCGACTGGCTTTTGAGCAGGGGAACCTTTACCTTTACCTTTAAGTGGTATTTGACTTCAACAGACTTAGAAGGGTATAACTTTGTTTAGAATCACACAAGCAGTTAGGTAATTTTAGGCTGGACTTAATGTCTCACCTTCAATGGGTAATGTACTCTTCAAATGTGAAACTACAGCCTCATCCTGACCCAAAGTCTAGTCCTGAATGTACCCTTGCGCAAACATCAATTTAGCAGTTAATTCATATAGACACCAAAAAAGTATCCTCTAAAGGATCACAAGTGATTTGTAAAGCGTAGTGTCCAGGTTACCCCAAGCTGATTTTGACTGAGATAATCAGATCTCAGGCACAAGGGAACTTGTTTCCCAAGATGCAGAGCCCAAATTCAGATTAGGAGTGTTGTGCGGGCATAGTGGTGGAAAAGGGAACTTAGCCTTTAACCACCCACATTGTTTTCTTAATCCAAAACAGCTGTGGGGGCATATTTGCCTCATTGGGGTGTTTTTTTTAATAATTATTTTATTGGTTTTGCAATACTATGGGATATGGGGAGAGGGTACTAAATCCTACCTCTAAATTCTAAAACAGGTAAGGGAAACTAATACATCACAAACTACTGGTATGGGGAAGGGAAACTAAAACCCTACCTCTAAGCATAGTAATGGATATAGGGGAGGGTAGACTAACAGGATGACATGATCTGGTTACATAGGTATATATCCTTGTCACCTACTAGTACAGAGATGTTGTTGCTTATAAAAATTTAACAAAGAGTAATAAAAAATTGCATTAGCTAACTGGTTGGCAAAAACTGCATTATCAACAGTTACCTTGGTTTTAGAGTCTTTTCTTCTTGCGTTTCTTTTTTCCTCGGGGTTTGGGAGTGGCTGCTCCTTTCTCTGATTCTGAAGTGTCTGAAGAACTATAAAGTTTGGGGCTATCACCTGATGAATCCTGTGAGTAGGATTCTTCATCTTCTTCCTCCTCCTCCTCATCATCAGTTTTGGATTTCTTGTCTTTTTTGCCTTGCATTAGATTAAGGTATTGGTCTACAAACTTTTTTGCCTTAGGAACAGTGTCAATGTTAATTTTTTTATCTTCATATTTAAAACTCAATCCTTCAGGAGATAACCATCTGTAAGGCACTCCTTTTTTCTGTAGACAGAGAGAGAAAGTTCCCTGTAGAGCCTCCTCCGCTTCCTGACTTCAAAGAGGATATCCTTCAAGATTTTTATCTCTTCATTCTTGATTTTTAAAGGTTTCCCCTGTGTAGATTTCAGCACCAGATCTCTGGTAGACCGTCTCGTGAATTTCATACATATTTCTCCCTGGAGTTTTTTTTTTTTTTTTTATAAAATCTGGATAAGTCCTGTAAGCCCAGTCTGTCGCCTTCGGTAGTTCTTCCTGTTTATAATCCATTAATGGAGCAAGAGCCTCTGCTAGAAGAGCCTTTAAATCTTTGTTCTTTTACTCTGCTATCCCTTGGAAACATATAATGTACATGGATCTTTCCAGCTGGAGCTGTGTTAGTTGTGTTTTGTTGGAGGATCTTTCTTTCTCTGCTTCGTCCGCTCTTTTGTTGATACTCTCTGTCTGTTTTTCCATCTTTTTAAACGTCTTTTCAGTTACTGAGGTTTTTTTGTCCATTTGAGTCAATTGTTTTTGCAAATTGTCCATTTTAGCGTTGAGATTAGTCATCTGTTCCATTAGGGGGCACAGTGCGTTCACCAGCAGTGTAGACATGTCTGCTGCTACTTCCTGGTTCTGGGAGGGAGTCATTGGTAGGCTATTTCCAGCCAACATTTTTTTCTCCAGTCCCACCTTCCATCCTCTCCCAGCCATAATATCAACAAGAAGTAAGTTTCCCAAAACGAAGTAAAAGTTACCTGAATTTAATCTGCTTTACGTTCTTATGCAGCTTTTGGTTTCGCTAGTAATCTGATGCGTTTAGTTTACCACAAAGTTCTTTATTTGCACTTTAAAACTGCCTTGCTTTAAGTGGAGTGGTGGTGAAGTCTTGAGCTTTCTCCCTCCCCCATCACTTTGCACTTAGGCACTTCTAATTGCTACCAAGGTTCTCATGGATGCTTTAAATCACCTGAGCATTGCTTAACTCATGCTTTGAAGCCTTGGAAGTCTTTTAGAAGCATTTCAAAACTTTTGACCATGTCCACTTGTCCGGCAGTCGTCTCTCGGCACCATACTGGCTCTGCAGTGATGGGACCTTTTGGGGAAGAAGGTGAGCCTCACCTTGGCTGTCACCTTGGAAGAGGCTCTCCTCAGCTCCCCAGGCTGAGGATCTCCTACAGAGATCCTGGGAGGGTCCGGGATGATCTCGGACCCTTCCCGTCAGCTGAGACTTGGCTCCCCCCCATTGGAGCGAGACAGGGTGCAGACGAGGGGCGAAATGCTTAAACTGGAAGTTGCCCCATTGGGGTGTTGATGACACATGCAGCTCCTCAACAGGGTGAACAAAGTCTCTCCAACTCCATGGCTGTTTCTGATGGGGAAAATTGTGCAGGAGGGAAAAGCTAAAGTTCCCTCTGGTTGCTTGCATTAGTCTTCCAGACTAATTAACTTGCAGAACATATCTCATTTGACAGGACCAAGGCTGGACCTTGTTAATGTTAATTATTTAAACATTCACTGTGAACATATAATAGTAGAAATGTTTAGAAGCATATATTTCTAATTCACTTTAGCCCCTGTGCTGCCTTTTGACTATTTTTGCATACTGTTCCCAGTCTTTCTGTCTCATTTTAAATGCATGCAGTCCAGAAACCCTTGGAAAGTCAGTCTTTAATTCAGCTTCCTTGCATGCAGCATCCAAGTACTGTTGATAATAATATGGGGCAAAAGGAAACAGGCAGCCAGCAACAGATATATACAGGGTTTGGAAAAATGCACAGAAGATAAAATGTTAAAATGAGTATTAGCAACACAAGTGCAAGAGAAGACCAGAAAAATCTCAAAAGGGCAAAATATCATTTAAAGGAGATGAATTGTCAGGGAGCCACAGAACATTTATGACTACTTAAAATGCCTGAATACTGGAGACAATGAGTCTGGATGTAATGCAATAAAATTTGTGCACATTACAGAATGAGCTATAATTGGAATTGAAGATTGACTGGAGGCAACACAGATGCAGAGAGCTGTGGATCTGGCACAGGATTTGGCTGGAGCCTTCATTCACAAAGGCAAGGGTGGACCAAGAGATTTTGCTGCCTCAAGAGAGTACCCATGCTGTGCTGCCTGACAGTTGTCTCCTAGTGCCTTCCAAGGAGCCTTTGGGAGAACATCTCTTGGGTACCCATTTCTTCACTAGCACTACTCAAAATATTGCTTCCTCTGGCAGTACTTGGGATCGATTATGCATTGGGCCAGCCATTCACAGATATGTATATGTGGTTTATCTCTCAAATAATCTCTTTTGGGAGGAAGAAGGAGCAAGTTAGAAAGGGAACTGCCTGCACATTTCACTCACACTTTGGTGGAACAGCTTGGTTTTGCAGGTTCTGTGGAACTGTAATAAATCCTGCAGGGCCTTAATCTCAACTGGATGCATGTTCCACCAGACAGGGGTCAGGGCTGAAAAGGGGTTAGTCATGGCTCTCCAATAATACAAGGTGTCTCTGGATGCTTGCCAATTCACCCTACCTATCATGCACACTTCAGCCTATTCCTGCCATCCCTAGTTATGGTCTAATCCGTACTAAAGATCAGGCCTATTTATTCTACCCATCTTGTGTCAAAATGAAGCAGGTGAAAAGTAGTTCTCCAAAAGCCAATAATGGGAAACCTCCAAATTCCCTCTGGGCTCTGTATCAATCAACTAGTTTCATGTTGCATCAAGGGAGGACAGGTGGGTCAATAGCATGTAATACATGCCTGCATGGGGAAGGCAGGAAATCCCTTTTAGGGCTCTGCATAATAGGCTGAGTAGTTAACCACCTCAGTCAATAACATCCTGTGCATTATTTGAATTGTAGCTGGGACAGTAACATCCATGGTCCCACTGTATGTGAATGAATATAGGGTAGGGGTATAGCCAAGTATACTCAAGCTTAAAATATACCCACAAATCACTGTTTTGGATCAGTTTAGGTATACCTGAAGTGACCTCAAACACTCACCAAATTCCAGAAGTAATGGAAATTAATGCCCAGAATGTTGGGAGGCCAGGAGCAGGAGAAAGGAAGGGAAAGAGAGGATGTCATTGGTCCCAGGGAAGCAGCTTTGAGTTGGTGTCTCTCTTCCCTAAAAATGTGAAAGGGCCATTCTCTGTCAAATACAATGGCCCGTTAAGATTAGAAGGGAACAGAGACATCATCTAACAGCCTCAGATGATTGGGTAGTCCAGACTTCCTCAAGTCCCTTTAGATTTTAAAAGGGAAAGAAGGATCAAATTGGTATGGACTTATGCCAGCATCACCCTGCTGACAGCTCTGTAATTAGGTTTTGGAAGTCCTGCCTCCAGTCCCTCCTTGCTGCAAGGTGACAGAGCCCATAGGCAGAGTTCTACATTCTATGAGGAATGGCCCTTTAAAATTTAGAGAGACACCAAGTAACAGCTGTTTCCCCAAGGCCAACAGCTTCCTCTCTTGTCCTCCTTCTTTCCCTCCCTTCCCACTCCTGCTGCCTTGTGGAGTGGGTGGTGGTGGGATAATATTTTTTTTTAAATAGCCAGATGGCAATTGAATCCCAGAAACACAAAAAAATCAGGATAATGCTACCAGAGCATTTCCTGAAATCTGGAACTGAAACTAATATTGTTTTTTTGGAAGTGCACACCCCTAACACAGGAGTTTCCCCCACTAATGCATGATAGCCGGGCCCAAGCACAAACAGCATGAATACACTTTATTATCAGGGTTGACAACTCCCCTGGTCATGGGCAGGGGCTCACAGGCTACCTGCAGCCATCAGATCCCAACTACCAGAGGATGCGGGATCAGCAGGTAATTGGCCTTTGATTCTTGCTGGGGAAATGTTACTGTATACCCAGCAAAGTACTTGGTGGTGGTGGGGGATCTGGAGTCAGTTCTCAACTGATTGCAAAGATCAGCTGGAAATTGGGTTCTTCTGATCTCCCAGCTTGGAAAGTCTGGTGCATCCTAGCGTTGCTGAGATGCAACAAAGGGGGCAGGGTGGGATCCAGAAGCCGTGCTGATTTTCTCTTTTTCTCTGTGCTATCTCTGCTAAGTTGCTATCTTGGGTTACCGCTGAAACTGTAGGATTTTCTCTCCATTTGAAACTGACAGCTTGGAAATGATAGATGGGTGATGGGGGAGGAAGAGATGCAATCCACTTCTGCCCTGAAGCTGTGAGTTTGATCTGAGAATAAAACAGATTTCCCCTTTCCCAAAGTTGACAACATGGGCTGCAAGAGAACAGGGGTGATCTGCTCCTATTCCCTGCAGTCTAAGCTCACGGTTTGTGGTTGGGGTGGGCAGTAGAAGTATATTGCTGCTCCCCCCAAGTTCATTGCTGGGGATGGATGGGAAGAAGTAGATCGTTTCTCCACCCACAAGCTATCAACTTAGGATAGAGAGAACAGAAGCAGATAGCTTCCACTCTCCTTCAGACCAAAAAGTTAACCTATGTTGTCAGTTCCTGGTGGAGAAAGAAAAATGGGAAGCACCAGACACGTCTCTTAGCCTCAGCCTCCAGAGGCAGGTTACAAAAGAGTCAGATAGACAGTGGGTTTCCTTCCTGTTTAGTCTTCTGCCACTATCCCCTTTATGTGTAGACTGATACTCTCAGGGAAATGCTTCCTTCCTTCCCTTCACACTTCTCTCTCCCCCCCACACAAGAAGGAGGTACGTTTGCTCGCCATCTTTGCCACCATGGATGAATCCACAGTTTTGCCATGGAAACTCTATTCCTATCTCTCATCTATCCTATCTAGAATGGAGTTCACTAAATAAAGAATTCTTTAGTAGTTTTGAAACTGACAACTGGCTCTGTGTAACTTTGCAAGCACATATAAAGAAGCTCTGCTGCACATAGCCTGTTTGTGCTGTCTGCTAAATTAACACAGATCCATGGCTTACTAAACAAGTGAATCTAACTTGATCCTGTTTTTTGCAGCCCAAGACAATAGCAGGGGGTAGAGAGGAGTGGAGTGCTGACAGGCTGGGGTGGAGGGGAAAAGAAGCCTATTGCTACTGTTCTCCCCACTCCAAGCTTCTCCTAGCATTGCTGAAAGTCAGCCTTCAATCTCCACCTCCAAACTTTTCACTAGGTCCGTGCAAGGTCATCAAGATGTTTGAGAGGCAGCTTCAGTTAGGATGAAGCTTAGAGAAAAGAAGCATGGCAAGGCTAACAACTTGCACGCCCCCCACGGTTAACCAATTTTCAAAAACAGATGAATTGTAGGAAAAATAAAAAACACAAAACTTGAGATTGCTATTTTTTTTAAAAAAATTGTGAGAATAAGTAATACAACAATTTTTGTTTTTCTTTCGCAAACAGAAAACAGTTTTAGCTCACAAATCACAAATCATTTTGAATAATCCTATGAACTGTGATGTTAAAATTTAAGTCTCTTAAATGCTTCCATTTCAGGCACATCAAAATCTCTTTTGCTTGCCTTTTCCTTTACAAATCTTGTAATCAGTTCCTTCTGGTCAAGTGCAGATGCTTCAACGTGTTCAGTTAATATAGTTGCCAAACCAAGTAGTCTCTTTTGCAGCAGTAGTTCTCCTACAGTTTTCTCTGTTTTGTGATTCTTGATGTCAAATTTGTGTCCATTTATCCTTTGGCATAGGGTTTGACCTGTTTGTCCTATGTAGAGAAATGCTATTTACATATCCTACCATATTGTTATTCCTAGGACTTTTTTCTGGGGGAACACACCAGAATGGAGTTCTGGAACCTCTTTGACAAAATGCTTTTTAAAATGTTTAAAAGTTCATGAGTTTTCAGTATACAGACTGAAAACTTCATTTCCCTCTTGAGAGTTCCGGCACCTTATTTTCAAAAAAGAAAAAAAAGCCCTGGTTATCCCAATCTTGACTCTAATCACCTCTTCCTGACAACTAACTCCACCTACTTGCATGTGATATTTGAGGAAATCTGCTTCAATGTATGTGAAGTGTGCACATGCTGAGTCTCTGTTCTTGCATGTACCCAGGGTTGACTGAGGGGTCATGACTGAGGGGTGATATGATAGAGGTTTACAAGATTATGCATGAGACAGAGCAGGTAGACAAAGAAGTACTTATCTCCCTTTCTCACATAAGAACATAAGAGAAGCCAATGTTGTATCAGGCCAATGGCCCATCTAGTCCAACACTCTGTCTCACAGCGGCCAAAAATACCAGGTGCCATCAGGAGGTCCAGCAGTGGGCCAGGACACTAGAAGCCCTCCCACTGCTGCCCCCTTCAGCACCAAGAATAGAGTGCATCACCTGCCCCAGACTGAGAGTTCCCATCTATACCCTGTGGCTAATAGCCACTGGTGGACTTCTGCTCCATATGTTTATCACAATTCACATTGTGGGCACTCAATGAAATTGCTGAGCAGTTGGGTTAGAACGGATAAAAGGAAGTACTTCTTCAGCCAAAGAGTGATTAACACATGGAATTCACCGCCACAGGATGTGGTGGCGGCTACAAGCATGACTAGGTTCCCTGCTTGAAGATTGGGCAGGGAACCCAGGCATGTTTAGAATGCCTTTCTCTCCCTTCCCCAGATGGTACTTAAATCCCCCCCACTCCCCCGAGTCTCTCTGCAAAAGTGGAGAGACTCAGGAAAGGGGGGCATGTCTGCTTGCCTCCCCTTCCCTTCTCCAGATGGAGAAGGGGAGGGCAGGGCAGGAAGGCAGACATGCCTGGGTTCCCTGCCTGATGTTCTCCAGGTGCCCCATGGCTGCGAGGCACCTAGAGGACATCGGGCAGGGAACCCAGGCATGTGTAGAATGGCTTTCTTTCCCTTCTCCATCTGGGGAAGGGAAAGAAAGCCATTTAACCCCACCCACTCCCCGAGTCTCTCCACTTCTGTCAAAAATAATTTCCCCAGCAATAAGAGTTCTACAGGACTATTGTGAAACACTGTGCTGTTTTTCTCTCTGGCCCTGGTCACACGGCAAGGTAATTCCGCTTTGTTCCCACTTTGTTTAAATCAAGAACATTTTTCTTCACATTGGGCTGACTAGATGCAGCCAGCCCCTCTATTTCAGCACCCGCTTGCCTGCTGCTGCGCCGTCCCTCCAGGCAATCCTGCCGGCCACGGGGAGGCTCGGGCGGCAGCTGCTCCTGCTGCCACTGGGGGGGAGTCCGCTGCTGCCGCTGCCGCCATTGCCCCATGAAAATGGGCTCTGTCATCTCCGCCATCCTCCTTGCTGGCCCGATCCAGGCTGCCAGAGCTCCCGCCTCTCATTCCCGCCTCCAGGGCCGCCTTTGTGCATTTTTTTTTAAAGTTTCCAGTTTGAGCGCTTGACTAAACTTGCGCTTAATAAATCCAGAAGCTTAAAAAAAACACAAAAAAAACACAAAGAGCGTTCAGACGGCCCTAATCACAATCATTGCGAAAGATGGGCTGTCCAGATAGGCGAAATCGTGCATTCAAAGCGGAAGCGCCAGGAAAACACTTGATTTTCCAGGGGTCAGGAAAACCCGGCATCATTGTGGGAGTGAGCCTGCTTTGGGGTGGGAGGCAGATTGGCCCGTGTGAACCTGAAACTCACATGCATATGTTTATATGTTTTTGGTTTTATACTGTTGAACTTGTTTTAAAGTTGGCACGCGTGCCTTGTTGTGAGCCACCCTGAGCCTTTGGGGAGGGCGGGATACAAATCCAAATAAATAAATAAATAAATAAAAACAGCAGCGAACCCCGATCAAAATGTCAGTGTGACCAGGCCCTCTGTCTTTTCCTTTATTTCTGAGCCTGCCACAATACCTTTCTTATCCCTTCATTCCTTAATCTCACTCTCTGTTTAGTCCAACATGATTTCACTCCCCCTGTTCTAGCCAATTGCATAGAGAATTCATCCTTGGACAATTTAGGGCAGGATTCCCACTGTTTACCTCAACTTTCTTAATTTTTACTAGAAAATTTACATCTGATAGACATGTGACAGATTTATTTATTTATTTGACTTATATTCCACCCTCCCTGCAAAGCAGTCTCAGGGCGACTTACAAACTATATAAAAACACTGAAACAAGATAATTAATAAAATCACAACAATACAATCCTAAATATAATAAACAAGAAAAGGGACCCACAATACTTGTGAGGGGGTAGAGAATTCCCCCCGGCTCTTGGAAGCAGGAGGACCTCACGGCCAAGGAGGAAGCTTCCCCCCTGGCTCCGGTGGCGAGGCCCGAGTGGTTTCCAGCTGCTGGGGCCGTCGATCTCCTCCTCCTCCTCCTCTGATTTAAGTATCCCCCCCCATAGTTTTTAATAGATTTCAGATTTTCTGCACCTCTGGGGATTGCCCCAAATGTGCAGGAAAATCTCTTTGCCCCCTAGGTGCCCCCGATTTAGATATCCACATGCAGGGGGCACCTTGGTTATTAGATATATAGATTATAAAGTGCTAGTATAGCTAATATAATGATGGCTGACATTTGCAGCAATCACAGTATGCAGACAGCATAGTCTAGGTTGTGCCAGGCTGTTGGTGGTATAATGCTATTGGTATTGATGTTAGTATTGACATTAGTGTTGGGGCCAGGGTCTCGTCCTAAGTGGTGATTTCACACTCTAATGCTGATTGTCAGTTCTGTGCCCTTCTGAGGTCTGTGCTCTAGGTGGTTGCCTAGTTGGCCTAATGGTAGCACTGGTCCTGGAAGGGGGTTATTCTTTCCATTGTGTATAAAGAAAGCAGGGGTGGAAGGGAAGGGCTTCTTTTAAACAAAACTGGAGTGCACACATCGACGGAGCTGAGCCTTAATACAGCGTTTGTTTTACTTCTGAGTTTTCAGTATTAGAGCTGGGAAAAATATTTTCAAATCACTGGAAGGCAACATTGTCAGGGACAGGAAATGGTTTAACTCTTCCTATTCATGAAGATAGATCCAGTTGGTAAGCCTACCCATGTGCTCCATTGCTTTGACAGCCTTTGAAGAACTGAAGTGTAAAATTGCTCTGCTATTAACTAACATCCTTACAGCAACATCCTAAACAGACTTAGAAGGGTGGAACTCTGCTTAGGATGGCCAATTAATCACTACTACTTTAAACAGGACAAGTATATTTCTAGTGTAAATCCTTTTAAAGTATGTGTCCTGTGCTGTGTTTATTTATGATCCATTGTCACAGATATAAAAGAGAAGGCTGTACAGAGTGAATCTAATAAAAGACACAGAGGTATTCTTTTAAGCCCGACATCCACTACATGCTGAGTAATGTGTATGCCAAATACCTGTCAGTTTATTGAACACCTGTTTTACATTCAAGCATATGAGATCCAAGTGTTTTTGAATACACTAATTGGGGCAGAGTGCTTTCTTTATGGTGCCGTTGCTTTGAGAAAATGTCTTGTTTAACCTGTCAGTGATTTGGAAGCACTCATTCTGTTGCATTGTTGGTTTATAAGAGAATGCTTGGCAGGCGGGTGTTAAGAATATCAAATGGGGATTACTCAGATTCAGTTGAATTCACATAACAATATGCTAGTACAAACACCATAACGAATTGGCTGTACACTGAGAGAATGGGGATCATAGTTGTTTTAGCTTTATTGTTACAGCTTTTAACATAAAAGTTTGTGATATGAGAACAAGGGGCTTTTATTGTGAACTTGGGGTTAGCATGAGATATGTTGATCTTTATCATGTGAGAAACAGCCTGAGCAGGAAGCATATCTATCAGCACACTAGATAAATGAAAATGAACCACAGTTTCTTTTAACATATGTTGCAAATCACTGCAGGTTAATGTTCCAAATTCCAGAGTGTAATAGTCTATTCTGTCAATTATGCCTATTCATTTCTGCACCATTCATCTTATTTTAATTCTTCCTCAGGTATAAAGTGACAAGCACAAGGCAACAGAATTACCTAGGTCCATAATAATCCTACAACAAAGATATTCATCATTTTGCACTGTTCAATTCATGTAGAGTCTACAGGTATTTGCAATTAATCACTTAATGCCAGTTTTGCAATGCAATATGCATTTAATATTTTTGCTCTATCCTGCAAGATGCTGATTTGAATTAGGCTAGAGAGTCCTTAAAATGGCTTTACATTTGTTCATTCACGAAGCCTGTCTATAACATAACTATTTGTTAACACACTAAAGCTGGTTTACACCCCCCCATACACTCAGTATGAGTATTGAACTGCTTGCCCTCTTTCATAGATGAGAAGAAGTTCCTTGTTGTCTGTCCTTTATCATTAAATAACACTTCTACTAGATCTAGTATGGAGTTTCAAAACACGAGGGACTATGTTGCTCACTGAGGAAGAAAACTCTGCTTCAGAGAAGGCCAAATGACAATCACTAGCAAGTCTATACAGGTGGTTTCAAAGTACTTTTTCTGTAGCTGTATGAAAAACAAACAAACCTTGACATCGATAAGGATTAAAGAATAAAAGATTGAAAACCTGATGTATTTTGACACCCGGAAACATGCAAAAATACAAAAATTCCTTGTGTCTTCACATCCCCTGAAATATTCTCATTGAATGGCATGCTGGTAGCTTTTAGAGAATCTAGATATTGGAGCACTTGACCTTGTTGATTCTGAGGGATTTTTATTTTAACACTGTGCATAGGTAGCAAGAGCTTCTTTAATTATTTATGCAGATTAATAATGCAAATGTTTTTATAGAAAGAAGTGAGTGTAGGATGGCTCAACCATTCTACATTTTTTTCCTGTGAGTAGGGCTTTATGCCTGTTGAGAGGGCTTTTAGTTAACATGGTACTGGCTTTCCCCCTTTTACCTCACCCTGGAGTATACTGTGAATTACCCAATGTTATCTATAAATAAAGGGGAATCCTATGATTGCCTGTCAGTTTTAAATTCTTCAGTATTAAAAAATAAAAACAAGGAACTCAGTCCACAAAGATGGCTACTGTAGTTGCTCTCTTCTTGTCAGTCAAGCAAAGGCACAAATCTCTTATTGCAAATTTGCTAGGCTACTAAAATGAAACAAACATTTAACACTTATAAAGTAGATGCTGCTTAAATAAAACATTTATCAGCAAGGACTTGGTGACAAAATATGTAACATGAGTTACACAGAACTTTTCTTCAGGTAGAATGAGAAGATGGCTCATTTTTCAGGCCGCTGGAAAATTCTAGGTAGCTACAAATTTGCATGCTCTTTCAAATATATATGACTCCCTTAAATAGTATCATCATTTACAGATATCTGTGTCTCATTTCTTGGTCCAGTTCAGCCAGAACTATCTATGCTATGCTATAATGAAAATCGTACAGAAAGGTGGAGGTAATCATGTATACTGCAGACCGTTGATGTCTAAAAGGTTCATTTTCAAAACAATGACAATCTGCCTTCAGTGTAGTTACAGCAGTGTTCTGATGATTTAAGACCAATGGAAAGGTTAAGGATTGAGCATAGCTGTAGAGAGACTCAATCTGAACCTCAGAATGGCCCAATTTATGGAGATCCAATTTATGCAAAAGTGCAGTTTGGGTATATTTTGTGCAACAGCTTTTCCATTTGTCCTCGCTTCTGACAAGTAAGTGTGGTATTATTATCTATATAAAATTTCCTATCTTGATAGGGTAATTTGAAAGATTTTCATTAATGCAATTGATCCAGCTATTGCAATGATAGGTGTATTTTATCTCTTGATAGGTATACTATATCTCTAGAGTGAATGATGCCCAAGCAGAACACCAAAGCTGTTATTTCAGAACACCTAAGGAGCCTTCATTGCATGCAGCTCTACATCTGTCTGTACTGAAACAAAATTTAATTTGCTACATGCTCCTTAAATAAACTGTCACCATAAATCTAATGCTACTACAACATAATAAAATTTTGTATCTTGCCATAAGAAAGTCATATCTCTGCAGTCCCATCATCCTTTGCACTCACTTTTATACTGCCTTTGCCTTTTATTTAAAACATGAAAACCCACAATAATGTCTTCTTTGTTGTCGAAAAAGCAGATGCTCTGACTGATGGATTCCCTTTGAGCTATAGAAATGAAAGATCAAGATTGTATTTTAGTCCCTGAAGAACAAAACCCTGAAAAAATTAGGTGGCAGGTAATTCTATTTGAGAAGTTAAGATAACCTGGCTGTACTTTTGAACATACATCATCCAATAATAAAGATAAGCTACCTGCTTTCAGAGAAAAAAGAGCAAAACTGGGATTCACAGAAAAGGAAACCACCGAATATTGCTGTGCCTTTTCTTCAATAACTGAAGAAAACCATGTTCAGGCAAATATGCCATTTATTTTAGAAGAGGATTAGACTTGGGTGGAATAATTTGGCTGTAATCTGGAAATGTTTCAGAGGAACTGGATTTGGGATCTGGCTTCTGTTCAAACTCTGGATTGGATTCCACAATATTATCACATAGTACCTCTGTGCTAAACCTTGACACATATGCACCTAGGCCTCTAGCAGATTGCACAGATCAATGCTATGTCATCAGAGACATCCTCAATGAGACCCCCTGGCTTCTAGGCTCTGGCAGAATCACAAAGCCACTAGCGATGGCATCTCAAAGAATGGGGTTGGCTCAGTTGTATGCACAGTCAGGGATTTCAATTAGTAACATGGCAAGGGAAGATCTTTTACTGATATAGTCATGGATACTATGGCCTTGAAAAAGATTTAGGGTTGCTAGGTCCCCTCCTCACTCCGGCGGGTGTGTTGGGGGCATTCTGGGTGTGGGTGGGGATGGCTCCAAGACCCTCCCCCTGAGAGTGACCACCCACCTGGCCACCACTTTCCCTCCCCTCTTGCCCGATTTAATGGGCTTCAGTTGGTCAGCAGATGACGTGGTCCCCGCCGACCAGCTGAAGCCTTTTAAATTGGGCAATAGGGGAGGGAGAGTGGTGGCCAGGTGGGTGGTCACTCTTGGGGGGTGGGGTTTCCTCTGCCCACCAGCTCAGCGGGGCAGATTGAAGCCCCCAGAAGTGGAGAAACCCCACCTGGTCCTAGGTGCTGGCAACCCTAAAAAGATTAGACAAATTCATGGAGGATAGGTACAATATTTAGTTACACACAATGCAGGGATTTATTACAAGAATGGTACTCCTTTCTTTTGTGATAAAGGAGTGCCTTCTTGTAGCTTTGAGCTCTTTAAATTTAAATCAGAAGTAAAAAATCACCATGGACGTGCCAAAATGGACATGCCAAAATGTGCACTACATCATTGAATGTCAAAGGCAAGCTTTCTGTTTATCATTCAGGCAGATTAACTGTATAACTTCCACAGATATTCCTCTTTTGTTTCAGTTTTTCAAGTTGTCTGTAAGAACTTCCTGTAAGTAGACAGGGCCTTATTTTTCTTTTCTTTTTACTTTTTCTCCTTGTCCCTCCACAACCCTCCTGCCAGTTGCCACTGCCTGGCAACCCTAGGCTTCTATACTACTATATCTACCCCCACCTTCCAGGGTAGATATAAATTACCTGCCTACCATTTTTTTGCTTACCTTGACACAGAGAGTACTACATCTTTCTGTCGGTAGCGGGTGTGCGCCACCGTAAAGAATGAATGCAGAGCCGTGAGCTGAAAGCTATGTACAGATTTATTTACAGAGCTGGAGCTTACTTACAATTATTTCACAGAAGGACAAAGTGCTACGCTGCAACCAGTCTCTCTGGGAGAGAGAGAGCTGCTGGACACTAAACACATATATACACAGTGCCAGCCAATCACTAGACACTTTGTCTAATTATCAGAATATGCTGAGTCAGGCTGCCTGGCTGATGCAACATTTATCACCTGACTAGCTACATCTGTCAAGTAGATGGAACTGATCTATTCTGACTACTGACAATCTTGCCAGCTACATATATACATTATGCTGACACGCCTCTCAAGATTTCAGATAGTCAGACCAAGCATTCCACTTAAATAAACAAATTTTTCTTTACATAAATTCTTAGTAAAGATGTCGGCAACATTTGATTCAGAGGTGCACGGTTCAATGGATACAAATTTTCTCTGAAGAGCATCTCTTACATTTTGGTAACGCACAACCACATGCTTGCTTCTGAAGCGTACCTGTTGACCTGTAGCGAGTTGCCTAGCTGAACTGCTGTCACAAAAAAGTTTAACAGGCAAAAGACAATTTATATCAAAGCTTTTTAACAAATGCATAAACCATTCCATCTGTAACACACACTCATTTATCGATGAATATTCCGCCTCACAAGAGCTGGCTGAAATATGATTTTGGCGGATTGTTTTCCAACATACAAGTGCGCCATATACACATATTGCATACCCTGTGGTAGATCTGCCATCAGATCTCTCCCCCCAACTGGCATCACAGTATGCAAACAGCTGCTGAGTGCTGGACACATCCAGAACAAGTTTTTTATTTATTGACCCTTTTAGAAAACGTAGAACTCTCTTAGCAGCTTGCCAGTCATGATCTGTGGGAGAGGAAGACTTTTGGGTTAGCCAATGTACAGCAGTGCATATATCAGGGCGAGTACAGCAACTCAAATATAACAAAGATCCCACCAATGACTGATACAATTGTTTGTCAGCAAACTCTGGGCTATTTACAGGCTTACAAAAATCAGTAGACATTGGAGTTCCAACAATGTTGCATTCACCCATTTTAAATTTATCTAGCAATGCCTGTATTTTGTCTGCTTGACTCAGCTCAAACATCCCTTGAGCATTTCTCTGCACTGTGATGCCCAAATAGTTTTTCACAGACCCCAAATCTTTTATTTTAAACAATTGCTGCACAGTGCTTTTAAACCACGAAAGCTGCTTGTTTGTAAGATGCAGAAATAGGAGATCATCAACAAAAACTAAGACCAAGCAAAGCTTATCATCTACAGATATGCTATACAAGCAAGGATCAGCAACACTCTGTTTGAATCCTAGCTGCGTCAGTGCATTGTACAAACAGTCCTGCCAAAGAAAAGCGCTCTGTTTGAGACCATAGAGGCCTTTATGTAAACGCAGAACTAAGTTTGGATCAGCAGATTCAAACCCTGGTATTTGCTGCATGTACAGCTCATCCTTGAGATCAGCATTTAAATACGCTGTGTCAAAATCAAAATGTGTAACACTCATATTAAGTTTAGAAGCTAGAGCCAATGCTGTCTTTACACTTTCCATCTTCACAGTAGAAGAGAAACAAGCATCATAATCTTGACCTTCAACCTGGGCGTAGCCTTTAGCCACAAGTCTTGCTTTATAAGTTAAAGATCCATCCTTGGTTGATTTAACCTTAAATAACCAGCGACAGCCCAAAGCTTTCTTGCCCTCTGGCAACTGTGCAGGAGAACATACTTTATAATTCTGCAAAGAGGCATGTTCTGCCTTCATGGCTTCAAGCCACGCTTCCCGCTCGGCCCCTTGCAAAGCAAAAACATCATCAACAGTGTTAGGAATATAAACATGGTTAATTCCATAACGTTGGGGCGGAACGCCTTTGTTGCTCCTGTTAGACACACGCAGCTGCGACTGCTGGCTGCTTTCTGGCTGCTGTTCCGTCTTATCAGCTTCAGATAAAGACCTGGTAGGAGAAAGCTTCTTTGAGTTAGTTTCAGCTCGACCTTGAGCACTCTGCTCAGCACCAGCAACAGGAAAAATTACCTGTGAAGGCAAGTCATTATCATGAATATCAGCCCAGTTTTTATGTTCACAAAAATTTGCTGAGCGACTGAAAACCACAGCATTATCCTTAGTGGCAAACCGGTAGGCTTTCATGCCACTCTGATACCCAACAAAAGTTAGAAGTTGAGCCCTTTTCTGTCCCTTTCGCCTCTTGCTTAAAGGAACATTTACCCATGCCTTTGCACCAAAGATTCTCAAATGATCTATGCTGGGCTCTGTGCCAAACAGAACGGTGTAGGGGATTTGATCAATGGATTTGGTCCAGAGACGGTTTAAAGTATACTGGCAATATTTGATTGCTTCTCCCCAAAAAGAAAAAGGTAACTTGGCATCAGTAAGTACTGAATGGACCATGGTCTGCAACACACCATTTCTACGCTCTGCTATGCCATTCTCTCTGGGCTGTGCCACATTTGTCCGCCTATGCACAATCCCATGTGACTGGAAAAACTGAAGGAGACTTTCACTCAGAAACTCCCCACCCATATCAGATTGAAAGGCACGAAGAGGACATTGTAATTGCTTCTCCACATTAGCAGCCCAGTATTTAATTGTTGCACACACTTGTGACTTGTGCTTTAAGGGAAAAACCCAACCATAATGTGAATGGTCGTCCACCAAGACCAAACAGAAACGACACCCAGAAACTGTGGGGGGCAGTGGACCAATTACATCCCCATGAACAAGCTCAAGAGGCTCCTCAGAGACTCTACTGCTCACCTTGGCAACCGGGTGAGCTTGGGACTTGGATTGCTTGCAAATAGAACAATCAAGAAAGTTGTCACAGTGAGACACATCAGTTTTTCCCAAACAATCAAAAGTTTTGCCCAAAGTATGGAAGCTGGTATGTGCAAATCTTCTATGGAAAAGATGAGAACAGTTAGAATGCAGAGGGTTAACATTCTGGATAACTGACTGTGCCTGCACACATTCACTGCTAAGCACATAAACACCATCTTGCAGCTTGCCCCGAGCCATTATGACATCACCCTCACATAAAAGGCATTCATCATTTTCAAAAATTACCTTGAACCCTTTCTCAGTGAGTGATTGTATACTAAGTAAATTATTTTCCAAACTTGGGACACAGAGTGCGTTTTTATCTCACAATTCAATTCTGAAATAAACACGCTGCCTTTACAAATTACAGAGGCTTCTCTGCCATCAGCTAGACAGACAGAGCTTACCTCTGCAGCAGTTTCACTGGTCAGCAAATGCCTGTCTTTCACAACAGTTTTACTAGCTCCTGAATCAAGCAAATATTTTACACAGCCTAGCCCCTTCCCAACTGTCACCAAAGTAAGGCGATTCTTCTGGACAGAACTTGAAAATGAGGCTGGAGTACGCTGCTCAGTAGACTGTTGAACAGACGATTTCTGGCGAGACTGCTCCCGCTTGGGGCAGAAACGAGCTATGTGTTTTTCCGAGCCGCACTTAAAACAACGCTTCTTCCTGGAAACTGCAAAAGGTGGCTTGCCCGGACACATTCCAGAGCTGGAAACACTGCCAACAGACGCCGACTCCTCTGACCGGAAACAGGAGGCTGCTGCAGCTCCAAAACTGGGTTTTGCATTCCAACGCGCTTCCTCATCAAGCAGGCGACCCACGATTGAATTCCATCTTAATTCCTCAGGCTTATAACTCTCCAACGATGAGATTAATGCATTGTATTTGTCAGGCAAAGATGACAAAAGAACATATATTCTGTCAAGCTCAGAAAAGTCTTTACCTCGTGCTGCAAGAGCCTGGAAACACTCAGTCAAAGCATCAACATGACTTCTGACACGCTGCCCCTGGCAGAGCACAGTGCGATAGAGCTTCCTGGTGAGTGCTATAATTGAAGAGGCTGATTTCTGGACGTGAATGTTTGCCAAAGCCTCCCACGCAAGCTTGGCCGTTTCTAAAGTAGAAACATGCAGTAATTGAGAGTCTGATAAGCTCAGCACGATATGAGCCAAGGCACGCTCATCTTGCTCCTTTTCGTCCTCGTCAGGAGCGGCTGGAGGGGAACTGACACAAGTCCACAGACCCTCCTTTTTAAGTAAATGCTTCAGCCGGATAGACCACACAGCATAATTAGAGTCTGTTAGCTTATCCACTAACAGTGTAGTTGAGGAAAGAGCCATCTCGTACTCACTTCTCCTTCCACGCCAAAACGACCTTGGCAACAGCTGCTCCACAGACTGGTCTGCCTCCTCCGACGCCTCTGCCTTCACCAAGCTGGACAGAGGTTTCTCGTCCTCTGCAGAAATGCTGGCTAGCTCCACGTTGTGCTGAAAACTGCTTCCAGAGAAATCACTGCTCCCTCAGGAACTGATTCTCCACAGCTTCACTCAGCTTCACTCTGCTACTGTACTAGCCCGCTAACAGCTCAGGCTGGGCCCATAACCCTGTCGGTAGCGGGTGCGCGCCACCGTAAAGAATGAATGCAGAGCCGTGAGCTGAAAGCTATGTACAGATTTATTTACAGAGCTGGAGCTTACTTACAATTATTTCACAGAAGGACAAAGTGCTACGCTGCAACCAGTCTCTCTGGGAGAGAGAGAGCTGCTGGACACTAAACACATATATACACAGTGCCAGCCAATCACTAGACACTTTGTCTAATTATCAGAATATGCTGAGTCAGGCTGCCTGGCTGATGCAACATTTATCACCTGACTAGCTACATCTGTCAAGTAGATGGAACTGATCTATTCTGACTACTGACAATCTTGCCAGCTACATATATACATTATGCTGACACTTTCTGTGTTATACCTCTGAGGATGCCAGTCACAGCTACTGGAGAAATGTCAGGTCCTACAATGCCAAAACCATGGCCACACAACCCAGAAATCTACAGCAACTAATAATAGAATTGTTTGAAAAAAAGACTTTCATTGATTCTGGATTTAACTGAGATTCCTGGTTTACTAATCTATAAAGCTATCAATGGCCCGGGAAGGCATATAGAAATAATTGCCTACTCCCATATGATTTGCAAGTTATTAAGCTGTTACTCTGACCAATTCCTCACTGACATTTTTATCCCTCATTTTCCCCTATTGCTTTGGGTCCCCCCCCCACTTTCCACATGTACTTTGCTCCCTCTGGGACTACTAGAGATAGCAAAACACTTGAGAGGGGAATCCTTGAATCAATACAGACAAATGAATGACAAAAATGTCAGTGTGGAATTTGTATCTGAGTCTCTGTTCCAAGTGTCTTCTAAAGTTAGATGAAGGGTAGCTGGGGTTTAACTTTGGCTGTGGTCACACGGCAAGGTAATTGTGCTTTGTTCCCACTTTGTTTAAATTGGGAACATTTTTCTTCATGTTGGGCTGACTAGATGCAGCCAGCCCCTCTCATCGAGCACCTGCTCGCCTGCTGCTGTGCCGTCCCTCCAGGCAATCCTGCCGGCCACGGGGAGGCTCGGGTGGCTGCTGCTCCTGCCGCCACTGGGGGGGGCTGCTGCTGCTGCTGCCACCATTGCCCCATGAAAAAAGGCTCCACCGTCTCCGCCATCCTCCTTGCCAGCCCCTGTCCAGGCTGCCAGAGCCCCCGCCTCTCGTTCCCACCTCCAGGGCCGTCTTTGTGCTTTTTTTTTTTTTAAAAAAAAAGCTTCTGGTTTGAGCGCTTGAGCAAACATGCTTAATAAATCCATTATTAAATGTTAAATGGATTTATTAAGCGCATATTTGCTCAAGCGCTCAAACTGGAAGCTTTTTTTTAAAAAAATGCACAAAGAGCAGCCAGACAGCCCTAATCACAATGATTGCGAAAGATGGGCTGTCCAGATGGGCGAAATCGTGCATTCAAAGTGCAAGTGCCAGGAAAATACCTGATTTTCCAGGGGGCAGGAAAACCCAGGAGCATTGCAGGAGTGAGCCTGCTTCGGCACGGGAGGGAGATAGGTGCATGTGAATGTGAAATTTACATGCGTGAGGGAACAGTGGTGAACCCCAATCAAAAGGTCAGTGTGACCGCACCCTTTCTCAGTGGCAATGTTCTGCGTTTTGAACATACTTCCCCCCAAATTACATGGCAGTGTGTTATACTTTAGCTGCCAAATTAAAGACTCTTTCATTTCTCTGCATTCTTAATGGCTAATATTTGTTTGCTTTCTTATTGGTGCTTCTCATTACTGGGATTTTACAGTTAGATTTTTTTCACGTGCCTTTGGTTTTTATTAAATGTTGGCTACCTTTGATGCCTGGCATGGAAAATGACTAGTTTAAAATTAAATAGTAAAAAATATCTGCTTTCCTGAACCAGAACCCCCTCCACCTATGCAGATAAAGAGAGAATACTTGAACTTCAAATACCTTTTTGTACCAATCCCTTATAAAAATTGCATATATTGAGAATGTAAACAGACTTTCAGCATCAAATAGTACTCACACTGCATGAGAAGCATATAGGCTTGTTCAATCTTCTCTTGGAATACATGTTCAGGAATCATTAAAGCAAGATAAGCTATTCACTGAAAAGGTCACATATCTTAGATATTGTCTTCTTTGCTATGCTTTTGGGCTCAGTACAACCTCATTTGTCTGAACGGCCTGAGAAATGTCAGCAGGATAAATGGGAGTGTTGTTTACATTGGGTTACAAATCCATTTTATGAATCTGGATAACAAAGTGATTCAGGTAATCTGTGGCTGACAAACTGAGGTTGTATTATGTATGACTGGTCTATATTTCAGGTGCTAATGACTGGACCAGCTGGATAACCCATTCAAGCTTTCCACATCATGGGGTAGGAAGCAATCAAACTTTTGAGACTAGAGAAATATAGGTGAAAAAGAATGAAAATCCTCCTGGGGTACAGGCAGAGTTTTACTATAGAAGGAGGAAGTGTTGACTAAGCAACCAAGTGTTGACTAAGCAACCAAGCATAAATTAGTATATGCACAACCCTGCCAATTGGGGAGGGGCTGTGGCTCACTGGCAGAGCCTCTGCATGGCATGCAGGAAGTCCCAGGTTCGATCCCTGATGTCTCCAGTTAAAAGGATCAGGTAGGAGGTGATGTGGAAGACCTCAGCCTGAGACCCTGGAGAGCCACTGCCTGTCTGCGTAGACAGTACTGACTGTGATGGACCCAATGGACTGATTCAGTACAAGGCAGCTTCATGTGTTCACTTTAAAATTCTATTCATTTCAGTAGGGAGTAGTGTATTATGATTATCCTACCTGTGATGGTTTTGTTTAAATGAGAAACAAGCATTGTGGAATCAGCACAAAGTTGCTGTTGCTGGCCATTTTTTAATGTTATCCCTATCTTGAAATACCTTCATTGTTTACCTGTTGTTGTTTTTTTCTGGGATCCAATTGAAGATAGCTCTGGGTAGCCATTTTAGTCTGTAAGCAGGTAAGTAGCTATTTTAGTTTAAGTAGCAGAAAAAAATTGAGTCCACTTTAAAGACCAACAAATTTTCCTAGTGTATACACTTTCATGGGGAGGGAAGGCAGCATGGTTTCATCAGTTAAGCAGGGTCAGTACTTGGAAGGAGACCAACAAGAAAGACTCTGCAGAGGAAAGCAACACAAACCACTTCTGCTGCTGGCTTGCCTTGAAAGACTTTGCTGGGGTTGCCGTAACTTGTCTGTGACTTGATGGCACCTCTCTCTCTCTCTCTCTCTCTCTCTCTCTCTCTCTCTCTCTCTCTCTCTCTCTCTCTCTCTCTCTCTCTCTCACACACACACACACACACACACACACACACACACACACACACTTTTCATGAGTCAAAACTCATTTCATCAGAGACATATAAAATGAAGGTTGATCATCCCTTATATTCAAGTCAAAAGTAGGAAGGAGTTATTGCAAAAATACAGTGCAAAAATACAGTGCAAAATTTGATTGGGGCTAGGTGATATGCATAGAGGTGGGAGATGTAGAAAATTAACATGTGTAATGAGATTTTTTTATTTATAGTTTGCCTTTCCCACAGGGACTCAAGGAAGATTACACATAGTGAGTCATTATGAGGAACAAAATGGGACAGTCAATAAACAATGAATTAGAAGTGTGGAAATCTGGAACCAACCAAAAAGGACTGAAGCATAGCACAAATTATATATATATATATATATATATATATATATATATAAATATATATAAATAAATTCTTTTTATTGATTTTCCAACATATAAGAAAAACCAAAAATAATTGTTCTGTAACGATTTTCCAACATATAAAAAAGACCTAAATAATTATTCTGAAACAAATTAATACAACATAACATAACCCATTACCATGCAAATCTCCCAAAACTACTATGTAACATAACAGTCATAATTATTTGAGCACTCTAATAACTGGCATAATCAGAGCCAGTCCACTAATAGGTTCCTTCAATATCTGTTATTAACAACTTCACTATCAATCACTTTTTTCGTTTTGTTACAATGGTTTCTGTTTCCCCTCCTGTTCTCTTGACATAATTCCTATCCAAAGCAGGAAACAAATATAACCCTCCCTCCAATATTTCACTTCACCCATATTTGCTTATTGTCCCAAGCTTATTCACAAAGTATTTTCATTTAAAGCTATATCTTGTACTTTCACTTTTATATTTGATAGCTGGCACAAGTTAACAACAAAAATAACACTGCCTACTTAAAGTCATAAAAAAGAAAAAATTACTATCCAAATACCTAGATACTTTCTCTTGATCTAAATTGAATTTGTGATAACAAAACAAACAACAACAACAATAATTATTATTGCCTATTTTATAGCAATTCACTACTGGATCATACTTTCTCCAGTACAAATTTGAAAATTAGAACATTCCTTAAAATTCATTAAATCAGCAAATCACAAACAATAGCATTTGTACATACTGTATCCTCATCAATTTCTCCCCCCACCTAGGATTTATCTCATGTTAAACTGTTTTCTCCCCCATACAAGTTTGGTAGTCAGAATTTCATTACATCAACAAATCAGAAAACATCATTTTACACTTAATATGTAATTACTTCTCTTTCTATTATAAGTATTACAGTCACAAATCAAAATTCTTCTTTCCAGAATCACACTATACATGTCTCAAGTTTTTGTACAAATAGAACTCAGTTTTCTCTTTCTTATTTCGCTTCACCCATCTTTGCTTATAATCCTATACTTATTCACAATATAGTTTCATTTAAAGCTGTGTCTTGTATTTTCATTTTTGTAGTTAATAGCTAGCACATGTTAAAAACAAAAGTAAGACTGCCAACCTAAAATTATGAAAAAGAAAAATTATTATCCAAATACCTAGATACCTACTTAGATATTTCCCAAATACCTATATATGTACTCTTAATTGAAATTAAATTTATAACAAAAAACAGTAATTACCTAGTTTATAGCAATTCATAACTAGCCCATACAAATTTGAAATTCAAAAATTCATAAAATTCATTAAATCAGCAAGTTACAAACAGTATCATTTATACATACTATATCCTCATCAATCTTCCCCCCACCTAACATTTGTCTTATGTTAAATCATGCTCTCTCCAGTACAAATTAAATAGTCAGTATTTCATTACATCAACAAATCGGGGGGGGGGGGAGAAGGATCATTTTACATTTAATATACAAATACTTCTCGGTCTAATATAGACCTTACCATTCCAAATCATATTTTCCTTTCCAAAATCACATTTAAATGCCACAGGTTTTTATACAAATAGATCTCTATTCCCAATTTTTCACATTTACACTCCCAAGTACCAATTTTCAAGCTTTTATTGTCCTTACACTTTTTCCTTGTTTGACACCATATTCTCCTCCCGCTGGGAGGTTTTGAACTCTTTCTTTTACCTTTCCCGTTTCTCGCATTTTACTTGCTGTTTCCTTCAGACTACTCATTTGATTACTATCCTCCTCTTCCTCCTTTGCAACTATGGGGAAAAAAGTCCTGCTCCATTTTACTTTGCTGACATTCTTCGTCTTCCTCCTGATTCTGCTGAGTCTGAATTGTTTCCTTCTTATTTCCAGTATCCACAAATACATTCTATTTTGTTTCAACAAGGTTTGCACATGCCGTCCTAACTGCTTGCTGCACTTCCTCTACTAAAATCCTCTGAAATTGCTCCCAAGTAAGAGTTCCTATTTCAGTGTTTTCCCAATCTTCTATATCTTCCGCTTCCATCCTAGACACTCTTTTAAACAGGATAACATTGTTTCTTCTTAAGTAAATCTCGACTTTCAAATGTCTAAAATTTGGCATAACAGTCTTAACAATTGGTAACTCCAATAGAAAATGCTACTTTCTTACCCCCGTCTTATTGTCCTACGCAAATTCACAACTTCCTGCTTGCAGCTGCTTTTTTCTCAACCTTGGCGAATTCAAATGGGGGTTAATATTTTCTTCTCCACTTCCCTTTTATATTTGTCATATTATAAAATATTGGTCTTTAAAATGGCTGGTCACAGCTAGAAAAAACATGGCAGCCATGTTTTTCCCCCATCAGTCGCTCCTGCTTTGGGGCAAAAATGGCAACACCCCCTGCCTTGCCAGGTGCGGGGGTGGCCGAGATAAGCTCCCTGCCACCTGACATCCCTCCAGGAAGTTGGGCGGAGCCCACCCAGTTGTCCAGCTCCCCCAAAAGAATAAAAGAGGACCAGGCACCTCGGGAGTATCTCGAGCCATGCCCGCTCGCCACGCCATACTGGAACCGGATCTCACATAACACAAATATTGATATAACACTAGTTGCTGTAGATTTTCCAGGTTATGTGGCCGTGGTCTTGGCACTGTAGGACCTGACATTTCGCCAGTAGCTGTGACTGGCATCCTCAGAGTGTAACACAGAAAGATGTATACTCGTTGTGTCAAGTACTACATCTTTATGTGTTATACCTCTGAGGATGCCAGTCACAGCTACTGGTGAAACGTCAGGTCCTACAATGCCAAGACCATGGCCACACAACCCGGAAAATCTACAGCAACTAATGAACTGTGGCCATGAAAGCCTTCAACAACATATTAATATAACACATTAAGTACTGCAAAAATTACATAATAGCATACTGTCTACTGTTTACAGTAAACTATACACAACAGTACAGACCACAGTTCCTAATAGTTTCTCCAAGCTATTTTGTAAACCATTCTGTACAGTGCAGCCATGTGCAGAAAGGCCCTCTTGAATAACTCAGTGTTGCATAGTTTGCAGAAAGCCAGGAGAGTAGGAACCCTCCTCACGTCCTCAGGCAGGCATTTCCATAAGGTGGGAGCCACAACAGAGAAAGCACATGTGTGGGCAGTTGTTGATTTGGCTATTTGCAGGTTGGCATAAGCAGAAGGCCCTGCTCAGATTAGCAAAGCTGTCATGGTGGAGTATAGGGGGAGAGGTGGTCTGCAGCTTAGAGAGAATCTTGTGTTTATACTCAGCCTGTATGTGGCAGCCAATTGCCTTAAACTTGTTAATGAATTCTAGTTCAGCAGTCTTGCATTGTAATAATAGAATCATAGAGTTACAGAGGACCTCCAGGGTCATCTAGTCCAACCCCTGCACAATGCAGGAAATTCACAAATACCTCCCCCTCCACACCCCCAGTGATCGCTGTTCCATGCCCCAAAAATTGGCAAAACCCCCCCTCCAGGAATGCTTCCTGACTCCAAAATGGCAATGAGCATTTCTCTGGGCATGTAAAACAGGGCCACAAGAATTAAGCACTGAGGCAACCCTTCCTGCCCTCCCTCTCATGATCTACCTAAGTTCACAGAATCCACATTGCTGTCAGATGGCCATCTAGCCTCTGTTTGAAAACCTCCAAAGAAGGAGAGCCCACCACTTCCCAAGGACACCTGTTCCACTGAGGAACCGCTCTATCAGGAAGTTCTTCCTAATGTTTAGCCGGAAACTCTTTTGATTTAATTTCAACTAATTGATTCCGGTCTAACCATCTGGGGCAACAGAAAATAACAACTCCACAACATCCTCTAGATGACAGCCCTTCAAGTACTTGAAGATGGTTATCATATCACCTCTCATCATCTCCTTTCCAGGCTAAATATATCCATCTCCTTCAACTTTTCCTCATAGGACTTGGTCTCCAGACCCCTCACCATCTTTGTTGCTCTCCTCTGGACATGTTCCATCTTCTCTATATCCTTAAATTGTGGTGCCCACACTGAACACAATACTCTAGGTGACGGCTAACCAGAGCAGAGTAAAGTGGTATCATCACATCTCATGATCTGGACACTATACTTCTGTTGATACAGCCCAAAATGCCATTTGCCTTTTTAGCTGTCACATCACACTGCTGACTCATGTTCAGTGTATGGTCTACTAAGACCCCTGGATGCTTTTCACACAAACAACTGCCAAGACAAGTATCCCCCAGCCTATAATTATGCATTTGATTTTTCCTCCCTAAATGCAGAACTTTACATTTATCCCCATTGAAATTCATTAAATTTCTTTTAGCCAAGTTTTCCAGCCTGTCAAGATCATCCTGTATCCTGACTCTGTCTTCTACCATATTTGCTACACCTCCCAATTTAGTGTCATCCGAAAAATTAATAAGCATCCCCTCTATCCCTTCATCCAAATTATTGATAAAGATGTTGAACAAAACAGGTCCCAAGACTGATCCTTGAGGCACTCCACTTGTCATTGCTCTCCAAGAAGATGAGGAACCATTCACAAGCACTCTTTGGGTGCCATCTGTCAACCAGTTACAGATCCACCTAACAGTCATAGGATCCAAACCACATTTTTTCCAATTTGTCAACAAGTATATTATGTGGAACCTTATCAAAAGCCTTACTAAAATCAAGATAAACTATGTCTACAGCATTCCCCTGATCCCGGAAGGTAGTAACTTTCTAAAAAAAAAAAGAGAGATAAAGTTAGTCTGACATGACGTGTTCTTGAGAAACCCATGCTGGCTCTTAGTAATTACAGCCATCCTTTCTAAATGTTCAAGGACTGTCTGATTATTTGTTCTAAAACTTTCCCAGGTACGGACATCAAGCTAACGAGTCGGTAGTTACCTGGATCAACCTTTTCCCCCTTCTTGAAGATGGGGACAACATTTACCCACCTCCAATCTTCTGGCACCTCACCTGTTGTGCTGTCTTGGCTGGCTACCACAGAGATCACACACCTGAAGCTTGTAAACACAGTCTGGAATCAAGGTCAGCAAAGTTGCTGCTGCATTGAACCAGGTGCACAGAGTGCTTTTGAACAGGTCCTTCCTTCCCTGGGGTTGAGTCTGCAAAGGCTTATAGCTCTTTCCTCTGCCTCTGCAGAAGCTGAATTCTGGCACTCCTTCACTCCTGCATAGTCAGCCTCCGGCATGCCCTATGTCTGGGGCAGTCAGGAGAATTAGGCAGGGAGTCTGGCCTTGGGGTGTCTGTAACTGGGTGTGCTGGGCCAGGCTCAGGATTGGCCTCTCCTTCTGGATGCACCACCTGTGCAGCTGCTGGGGACTCTTCCTCCTCAGGTATTGAGGGTTCTTCTTCTGGGCTGACTCCAGAGGAGGCCTAGTACCCACAACACCTGTTCTCCAAAAATTCTCAAAAGTAATGGACAGAGGCTCAGAAATTACATTCACAAGCTCTTTTAGTACCCTTGGATGCAGCTCATCTGGCCCTGAAGACTTCATTCATTTAAAGAAACTAGGTGTTTATGTACTATCCCTATGTCAGTCCTAGGCTGCAACTCCATTCCCTCATCATGTGTTCTGCTTTTGACGTGTTGAGCACCATTTCTCTTACAAGAGAAGACTGAGGAAAAGTAGGAATTGAGCAGTTCTGCCTATATATCTTATTATGTACAGCTTTTACCTTCTCCAGGACTATAAATTCCAAAATTACATGGTCACTATTACCCAGGGTGCCCACTACTTTCACCTTGTCAACCAGGTCTTCCCTGTTGGTAAGTAAGATAGCAGATCCCCTTGTTTCCCTCTCCACTTTCTGGGAAATGAAGTTGTCAGCAAGACAAGTCAGGAATTTTTGGACCTTTAATTCTTAGCAGAATTGGACTTCCAACAGACATCTGGGTAACTGAAATCTCCCATGACCACCATGTCCTATCTCTTTGAGAACTCTGTAATCTGTTGTGGGAGTGTCTCATCCAAATCCTCTGCCTGGCTTGGTGGTCTGTAGCAGATCCTCACCATAATATCAGTATTATTTTTACCCTTTAAAGCTTCTATGTAATCAGTATGGTGTCAGAAATTGCTGTCAAGTTGCAGCTGACTTATGGTGATCCTCTAGGGTTGTCAAGAAAAGAGAAACAGAGATGGTTTGCCATTGCCTACCTCTGTGTAGCAGCCCTGGATTTCCTTGGTGATCTCCAATCCATGTACTAACCAAGGATGACCCTGCTTAGGTTCCAGGATCTGCTGAGACTGGACTAGCCTTGGCCATCCAGGTCAGGGCATAGTCAGTTAAGGGTTGCATTATTAATCTCTAGGTCCTGCCTTGAGCCCCCACAAGACCATGAAGTTCAGAGGCTAAAACTTCCTAATTGTACCACTGCTTTAAAAAAACACTTTAAATTATTTTTCAAAATAAACTACAAACATCCAGACTAAAACATGATGTGTTAACAAATTGAACACACTAAGCATCAATGTTACATTAACACCCCCAAAGGGTACAGACAAATTGAAATCTATGTATAACTTTAAAAAAGCAAGTCTTTATAGTGCTTATTCCAAGGAATAACCTTCTGTTTCTTCAAATATTCTGCTACAGGAAACCACATAGCTATAAATTCTTCTGATTGCTTTTCTGACTGCAACATAAAGATGCCATTTGAGATCTTACCTAACACAAAATGATCCCACAGTTTAGGGCACCACATTTGTAATGTAGGTACCCTTTTGTCCTTCCATCTGTATGCTATTAGTATCCTTGCCACAGCTGGTAAAATAGAGATCAATATATTTTTTGCCTTTGAATAGGGTGTATCTGCCCAGCTATTCAGGAGAGCTGACTGTGAACGCAAAGGTAAGTTATATCCTGTAATCTTCTATTATTTCAGCCCAGAGGGAGTAAATTTGGGGACCTCCCCATCAGCAATGTAGAAAATTGCCCACTTGACCATATTTCTTCCAATCAAGGTTTATACTATGCAACTGTACTTGGGGAAAATACCATCTGGTTAACATTTTGAAAGTTTGGATTCTAATGTTAAAAATCTTTGCAGTATTAGCAGGTGATCTCCAGATATTTCTTTCATGATTTCAGTTTGACAGTCCATTTGCCAATTTCTTCTGTAATTTCAGTTTGACAGTCCATTTGCCAACTAATTTGGTATGTCAACTGTGTCTGGGAATCTGTTTCAATTAATAATTTACAAATTCTAGATATTAATCCCATAATTTGACCAGTGTAATTTTTGAGTATCAATTTGAATTCCACTGGAGGTTTAGAAAAAGTAGTCTTTAAATGCGGGGAGACAAATAAATGTTGAATTTGTAGATACTTACACCTAGGATTTGGTCTGGCTAATTTCTCTTCTAATTGCCATTTAGTCAAAAGGTGGCTCTTACCAACCAAATCCTTTAAAACCTGTATACTAACTGTGGTCCATGTGTCAAATACTGTCTTCTCCTTACCAGGAAGAAACCATTTTTGGTTTATGAAATTAGACCAGTGGAAGATTAAAGGTACTAAGGATTCCCTACATCTTACACCACTGCTTTAAAAAGCAAAGCGAATCCCAAAGTAATATGAGTTCACACCATTCTCACCCTCAGGTGATTCACTATGCACGTATATTTCTAATTGAAGTACTGCATATTAATGCACAGTTTAATAAACTAGCTATAATACTCTGAAACTTTCAAAGAATGATTAATTCCATTTTATGGGCTTTACATGTATGAAATCCTTTTAAAGGTCTGTAGCAAATTGCTGCAGTTATAAAAGTATGCTGCTATAAAGTTTTAGACAAAGGAATGAAATATATGTGGCAATTTGATTGGTGCTATAAAGACTTAGCTTTACCTGGGTTGAGTATCACAGCTCCTGCCCCCCGAGAGAGAGAGAGAGAGAGAGAGAGAGAGAGAGAGAGAGAGAGAGAGAGAGAGAGAGAGAGAGAGAGAGAGAGCTCTTCATGCAATAAAAGATTATTTGGCTTGACTCAAAGAGCTCTCTCATTGATTCAGCACACCATTTACAACTGTTACGTCTTACATCAGACCTATATTCATACCCCTGTGCTTCCATTTGCAGTGGCCCCATGGTACAATGAAGTGAATGTATGTTGTCACTGCTGTTCAAGGTATATATCAGTTGGAATCCAATACTTTGTTTGTCGAATGGGCTGTGACACATTGTAACTCAAGACAAATACAAAGAGAAAAATATTATAGAAGTCTCCACTGAAAGCAGGTGGGAAACACAGCAGCCAGGCCTAGAGAAATGAAGAAGAAGAGATTGGATTTATACCCCACCCTTCACTACCTGAAGGAGTCTCAGAGTGGTTTACAATCCCCTTCCCTTCCCCTCCCCACAGCAGACACCCTGTGAGGTAGGTGAGGCTGAGAGAGTTCATGAGAGAACAGCTCTAAGAGAGCCATGACTGACCCAAGTTCACACCAGCAGCTGCATGTGGAGAAGTGGGGAACCAAACCCGGTTCTCCCAGATTAGTCGCTACATCAGATAAAAGTCCAGTGGCACCTGAAAAACTAAGAACATTTATTTCAGTGTGAGCTTTCATGAGTCACGGCTCCTCAGATATGTGGCCTAATACCCATGCACCTATCAACAGGGAAGTTTTTCTTTTTCATCATTCTGCCACCCCCTTTATCCCTCTCTTCCTCCTTCCTATGTCACAAATAGTGGCAAACAAGGGTAAATTGGTCTTGGATTGCTAGGATGTGCTTCCTATGTTGGAGAGGAAAGAAAGGATGAAGTAACATTGTGAACTTTGCTGTAAAAAGAAAAAAAAGATTATAACAAAAAAGTACTGCCGGTTTTAGATTATGGTGTAAACAGAAGTCAGTCTAACAATTTTCATCCATAGCAACACCTTTTGGAAGCCTTGGAAATATCTTTGATCCTTGTCCCTTGTCAACTTGATTAAGTGGCAGACCAAAAGTAAGGATGCTGAGAAGTTTGTGTCGAATACAATTCAGCAGGTGAACATTCCATTTTTGATGGTTGCAGTCAGGCATGAACTGAACTGCAGATCTCCTCACCTTATAAGTGTCCAACCTGGGGGTTTCGGTTTCGGCATTGCGAATGGCGGCCGCGTCTCGGGACGCTCCCGGAGGCGGCTAGCCCACACGCAGTTAGGGGGGTCTCCGCATGTGCGGAAGACCCTAGTGAGCCTTAGGCAAAGGCTCCGAACCGGGGGCGCTTGGGGAGTAGCCTCTTTGCTGGCAGACAGCCGGGAAATTGAGGCTTTCTCCCCGCCCCAATCGGCCCCGCTGCGTCGTGCCCATCATGGGACTTAGCAGCGCCACTGACTTCCAGGAGTGAAGACAGCGAGATGATTTAAATTTTAAAAGAAGAAGTGGCATCGAATCGTGAGTGGAAGGTCTATTTTGAAGCGTGAATTTGACCCCCCCCCCGCAAGCGTTTAAGCGTATGGGAGGAGGGAGGAGTCCCCACCCCTTTTGAGAAGCAAGATCTACAAAGGGAGCGCGGAGGGGGAAGAGAGAAAGAATTGTTGGTGAAAGTACCGTTGGGGTTGTTTAAAAGAATACGACCGTATTAACTTCCTGGGGGGATGCGGCACGAACTTTTTCAAAGTAAATAATAAAACAAAATGTCGACTACGGGGAGAGTCCTGCAGAAACTGGAAAAGATGAGAGGTGGGACTTCCGGTCCGAGTAGCCCCCCCAGAGCTTGCTGTCAATCAACAGGAAAATGAGATTCTGCGCCCTCTGCTGGAGCAAATGCAGAAAATCAATGAAACTTTGCTCAAAGTGGAATGTGTCTTCATCAGTCGACAGGAATTGATATCGGAAACATCAAGGAAGATGGCGGAATTCGAACAGAAAGCATGGATTTTAAGTTCTCAGGGTGTAAAAGAAGAAGAGAAAGAGGATCTCGGATTTAGTTTGACGAATGTATTGGCACCCCTGACTGGCAGTGAAGCGAAAGATTTAAAAGAAGAGGTGGATATGGCTGTCAAAGCCAATTCTGCTTTTATAAAAGGAATTACTCTGCCAGTAGAAGGGGAGGTCGAGCAAAACAAACAAGACATCGGAGATCTAATTTTTGCGAAGTGGTTATGGCGCCCGGGAAATCTGAAGCTCAGAAAAGAAAGAAGAAAGACTACATCCTTGAAATGCAAAGGCATCTGAAGAGACACACCGGCATGAGGGAAGACGCAGCACTCAAAATCATGAGAAGCAGCGAGGAAAACAGCAGCCCAGGGGAAGGAGGTGAAGGAGAGGAAGCCATCAAGGTTAAAAAGGACTTATTCCATAACTGGAAGAGATTTAAAAAGAAGACACCTTGAGGATTGTTTGTGTCGCATCTGTAAGGAGCTGTTTAACTACTAACCCCAATGGATTTTACTAACTGTATTAACAGAGTATTTCTGGACTTTGCAAAGTTAAAAAGAAGACCTTCCAACCATGATGGATGCCGAAAGATGGTATTAATTACTAACTAAAACTAACCCATTTTAACAGAGAAAACTTCACTCCATCTTTTTTTCTTTCTCCATCTGTCTACCCCTTCCTTTTCTGATAAAAAGAATAAAATTCTCTCCTTTTTAGGAGAGTTTTACCAAAAAAAAAAAAAAAATAAGTGTCCAACCTGAACAGGTGACAAACTCCGGAAGCTGCAGCTGGTGCAAAATGCGGCGGCCAGGCTGTTGCTATGTGGGAGCACATCCAGCCTGCGCTAAAGTTGCTGCACTGGCTGCCAATAGCACTCCAGATCCACTTTAAGGTGCTGTTTTTGACCTTTAAAGCCATATATGGTCAGGGACCTGTCTACCTGAGGGACCGCCTTTCCCCATATGTTCCCCAGAGAGCACTGCGATCTGGGACACAACACCACCTGACCCTTCCTGGCCCTAAAGAGGCCAGGCTGACAACAACTAGGTCCAGGGCATTTTCCTTGGCTGCACCAGTATATTGGAATGAGCTCCCTAGTGAGATCCAGGCCCTGCGAGATCTCCAGCAATTTCGCAGGGCCATGAAGATGGAGCTTTTCCACAGGGCATATCAGTGAGACTGATGTCATACCTGTTGAGCCACGCCGACCCGCTAAGTGATCACACTGTGGTAGAAGTTAGATATAATATATATTGAGCCATTTATTTATATTTATTGTATTTTTGGTTAAACTGTTTTTATATGAATTGCTCAATAAAACCAATATTGGTTTTATTGATGTTGCAAGCCGCCCTGAGCCACTTAGGTGGGAGGGTGGGAAAAAAAATCGAACAACTAAATAAATATAAATAATAAATTTGTAGCTGTGCAATAGCTGTGGTTGCTAAATTTGGTTTTTACAAGTTGATTATACAGCAGATTTTCTCACCTGATTGCGCTGCTTGTTCTGAAAGTGAACTTGTGGGTTGTTCTCACTGTGAAATCAGTTTTTTTTTAAAAAAAACAAATATATGCTGAATTACTAAAAAGACCTTTTTAAAGACATGGTTGATGGTGATAAAAACTTGAGAATCCCCATTTTGAATAAATTGAAAAATCACTTTGGTGAACAATATTGACCAGCACAAAGAGCCCAACACCTGTTGAAAATTATCTCCCTGATCATACTGGCTAGCAGAACACAATAATTACCAAACAAGGTAACATTTGAATATCCCTAGCCCAAAGTAGAGTAAAGCTATGTTAGTTGCTGTGGGAAATTTGGGAGGAAACCAATGTCTCTTAGATCTTAAGCAATCTTAAGATTTGTCCTGAGCTCCTCTGCAAACCACCCTCCTCATACTACCACGAACATGAAAACAAATTGCATGACAGGATCCTGGGCTGGCTGAGAGCCAGTTTGGTGTAGTGGTTAAGTGCGCGGACTCTAATTGGAAGAACCAGGTTTGATCCCCCACTCCTCCACTTGCACCTGCTGGATGACCTTGGGCAAGCCATAGTTCTGGCACAGCTGTTCTTGAAAAAGAGCCGTTTCTGTCAGAGCTCTCTCAGCCCCACCTACCTCACAGGGTTTCTGTTGTGGGGAGGGGAAGGGAAAGGGGTTTGTAAGCCTCTCTGAGACTCCCTTGGGTAGTGAAGGGCGGGGTATAAATCCAATCTCTTCTCTTCTTCTTCTCCTCTTATGCATTCCTCTCAGAAGTCCTGGTTTTATGTACCATTCCCATGCACTGCATAACTACACAATGTAATAAAGCAACACCCTCAGAAAAGTGATGAGCCCCCTTACTCATCCCATTTTTGTTATTAGAAGGTGAGGCATTGGTTCCAAGGCTGTACAAACACAGGAAATGCAGTGTGGGTAGGTGTGGAAGTGGGCATGGTGCATAATGCAAGCTTTTTATTCCAAGAAAGATTAACTTTTCTTGCATTGCATACCATCTGAATAGGAAGGTATAACTTATCATTTATTTATTTATGAAGGCCACCCTTCCCTGTGGGCAGGGCTCAAGGCGGCTTACAACAGGATAAGAACAATAGATAATATAGATAATGTTAAAAACATAATAAATACCATACAAATCAATAGATAAAAACAGTCTATTCCAGGATGGCAAAAGTTTCGAAAGGAAGTGCAGCTTCTCCATAGCCTCCTAAGGAGGTAGGTGAGGGGAGGGAAGGAAAACACTGAAAGAATGAGAAACAGCAATTGGCTTTCTTCACAAGTAACAGTGAGCACACGTACAATCCATGCACAGTGTATACTTTGTTCTTATATATGCATTGAGTAATTCTCATTACATTCAATGCACATACAGTTGAACGTGTAGGTACTGGTCCCCATTTTCATCTGTAATATGAATACCTGTTGGTCTTCCTTATAAACTGATGTATGCATGTACATGCAGGATGTACATGTCCACTATAACACGTATACAGGGCTATTTTTACTCTGTTAGATGGTATAACAATAGTCGGTCATTTAATGCCAGAATGTATAGGATTTGGATACAAGCAGTACACAATTAATTATTTGAGCCCCATAGAGTTTTCGACTTGTGTTTCTCAAACAGCATCCCGTGTCCATACTGGTAAAATACCATGGCAAATTTCTGTTGAAATGGAGAGAAATTTCAAGAGCAGTATGTGATATAGCACGGGGAGGGGGGGGGTCTGTTGATGAAAATAATTTTTTTTAAATCCACTGGACCCACTCATTCCTTTCTGAATGTGTAAACTAGTTTGTTGATTCGTGACTGTATATTTATGTACTTTTTCAAAAGGGGATTTATTTTTATTGCTATTATGTGGCGGGTGGTGGAAAATGAAGACTGAATATGTTTTAAAAACATTTGTTATCATTCCAAATAGTTTGTGTTTATTATGGAAATAAAGTGTCTATAAAAAAAATGATTCCCATGAGAAGACAATGGTACAATAACTAGCATATGGACAACACGTCAATTCATGTAGCATTCAATATATTTATAGTGTTTTGGCATTTAGAGTATTGTTGAGTGATGACAGATGAGAATACTTGCAAACAATCTTATTTTAACTCTGTAAACATTTTCGAAAATGAGCCAATTTATCTATCAAGTTTAATCAAGGACACAGAATCCTCTTGTTTCAAATGAACAAAAGTAATCTGGAATGGCATGAACAAAAGACTAAAACAATCTTTTGTAATTTTGTTTTTAACAGGATACAATGGCTTGTTTAAAAAACTGGGAAATGAACCTAGAAAAAGACAGTGCAAAGGGAGAGAGGGGATGACACCCCTCTAACATTATTACGACAGTCAAAAGATTGTACTATTTTTTAATCTTATCTCAGTTCTAAAATTGCAGTTACTACTGTACTCATTAATATTAGTTGTTAAGTTTGCAGATTTTATTATTGTAGCAAGATTACCGCAGGTGTTATTCTTGCAGTTCTTATTATTGTACTTGTTCTTATACTTGTCATTCCTCTTGTTATACAGTTTTCATTGTGTTTATAAAATATTTTCTTTTTAAAAAGAAAAAAGACAGTGCCCTAGAACAGTAGGAATTTATTTCATCAAACTTTTAAAATAAGTGTATCTAAAATCTCATAATTCAAAATCTAAAGCTTAATGGTTTCCAAACCCATTTATCAGAAGGGGCCAGGCAGATGCTGCAAAGGGTGCAGTCAGAAGGGTACTACCAAAACTACACAACTAATTCTGAAAAGAATCAATGAAATCATGGACTATCATATCCCTGAAGACCCAGGCATACTTTCATTAAATAGTTTTGATCACAGTCTTCCTATTCATATATTTGTATCAGCAATAGGGATGGGCATGAACTGGGAAAATGCATTTTGGGTTAGTTTGTGGCGTGCGGGGTTCATGAAGCATGGCATCACAAACTTTTTGGCAATAGAAGTACCACTTCAGTTCATGAAGTTTATGATGTGGTAGAACAGCCCCTGGCATGTTGGAGATACCAAACTTGCAGAGAGTATTCAGTTGACTCTCTTCTACCTTCCTTCCAAGTTTGGTGAGGATTGGATTTATGGGGTCTGAGCTATGGCCCCCCAAAGGTGCTACCAGGAAAGTGCTTTCTAGGGAAATGAGGTGCAGGTTAAGGAGTGTCTAGAATAGATCCTGTGCAAGCTAGAGACACCAAACTCACAGGTGATCTCTGGATGACTCTCTTCTTCCTGTCCACCAAGTCTGGTTAGGATTGGATTTATGGGATCAGAATTATGCCCCCCCGAAGGTACCCCATCCTCCATTGTTTCCAATACACTAAGGTTAAACCAGAATCTCTCAGTAGAAACTGAAGGTGGGGGGCATTTTTGCAAGCCCAGCAGAACCAGTGCCACTATGGCAGTGGAATCCCGACAGGACTAAGATCAAGCCAGGAAAGTGCTTTGGGGGCAGTGTCAGGCACAGGTTCAAAAGTCTATAGAATGGACCCCCCGGCATGCTACACAAACCAAATGCACAGAGAACCTTACCCTGCTGCCCACTCTTCCACAATATCTCCAAGTTGGGGGCAGATTATATTTCTGGGGTCCCAGTTATGGATTCCCAACCCCTCCCCCAAAGTTTTCCCCAGTGCTTTCTCTGGAAAAGTCAGTTGCATTTTCAGGAGTCTACAGAACAGCTCAGGAAAAAGCCAATGACACCAAACTCACAAGGAAACTTCACCTGGGTAGACCCCCCCCAGCCAAACATTGGAAGCAAGGCAAGAATTATCCCCTACACTGAAGAACAGAAAGGCAGACATTCCCAGTGTTTTGACCAGGGCTCCCCAAAGTTACCCCACAACAGCTTGGTGGGCATCCCAGCTCCAGCAGACCAGTGGAAACCAGAGTTTTCCACTTAAAGTGAATAGTGATGCCAGCCACAACAGAAAGGCAGACATATGACAGTGGCTCTCAAAACTAATCCTACGTCAGCTTGGTGGGCAGGGCACCCCAGTCCCATTAGACCAGTGGAAATCAGATTTTTCCATTTAAAGTGATCAAGTGATCATGATGTAGGTGTTGTGTTATGAGGTAGATGTTGTTTCATGAGGTAGGTGTTGGGTGAGGGAGCCCACCCAGCAGAGGTGGCCATCCTCCTACCCGAATGCCAAGGGCACAACCTGCAGGCCACACACTGGATCACCAAGAGTGGAGGAGGAATGGGGGGACATGCAGAGGGACAACAGGAAGCCTGGGTCTTACCCTGCGAGGTCTGGAGAGGGGTAGCCCAGCCTGGCTGAGTCCAGGCAGGAATGGTGGGGGCTGAGAATGTCTCCCAGGTCAGACAACACTAACTCACTCTGGACACTGGTGGGAAAGCAGAAGAGGAGACACATGGCCGTGTAAGAGGTCAGACCAGATGACAGCCTTGCATGATCAGTACTCCAGGGGATCAGCAGAGGCTGGCTCAGGGGACTTGGCGAGGTGCTTCCTCATCATCTGCTGAATCCTCCACCATAGTATGCCTGGCACCCCGGTTCTGCTGCTGCAGACCTCCCAGTCCACCACTGACAACCAGTCACAAATCTTCTCCCTGGTTGGGCTCTTTGAGGCAGAGGTGCGGGGTTGTGGCTCTTCCTCCTCTTCCTCCCACACCAAGTTTCTTCCACCTTCTGTTCCCCCTAGCCATGTCTGCTGACCTGTAGCCTCCACAATTCTTTGCAAAGTCCATGAGCTCTGCATTCTGGGCAGCAATGCTGCCTTTTATCTGGGGGTCACACATACAGCCTAGCCTGTACTCCCATTCCCTGCAGAGAAGATGCAGCCTGGTGGTGATACCCACCCACAATCTCTCTGCCAAGGCCCAGATCCTTGGGAGAACAGTATCAACCTCGGGTCCTCATTTGCCATGGATTTCCCACGTTTTGCTTTCACTGCCTGTACTGTACCTTTAATGCTTTGTTGTTTCTCTTTGGGGAATGGGCAGACAGACTGTGTGAGAAAGACAGCTTCGCCATGCTAATTTAACAACCTGAGCTTTTTTGTAGAAAAGCCCAGCAGGAATTCATTAGCATAATAGGCCACATCCAACAGCAAGAACTCATTAGCATATTAGGCCACACCCCTGACAGCACATCTCATTAACATATTAGGCCACACACCCCATGTTTCCAGAAGTGTGGTCATCCAGCCACACCCACCTTTTGCTTCTTATTCTGTTTACCTTGTTTGTTGCCAAAACCCAGGGCTTTTTTGTAGTAGGAACTTCTTTGCATGTTAGGCCACATACCCATAATGTAGCCAATCCTAATAAGTTTCTACTGTTGGGTGTGACCTGTTATGCTAATGAGTTCCTGCTGTGCGTGGCCAACTCAGGAGCCAGCTGGAACTCCATTCCTGTGCGTTCCTGCCCAAAAATAGCCCTGTTAACAACTGCTTTCCAAGTGGGCCTCCCGACACTGGGAAGAATGCACAATGACCTTGAATGCCAGTCTCCACTAGCTTTTAGTAGATAATGTAACTGTAGGTTTGCAGGTGCGGGGAGCAGAGCTAATGGAGCATACTAGGTTTAGGTAGGCTGAATGAATGGACTGGTCGGGGGGGGGGCTTGTTTGAATCATGTATAATTTCAGCACTGGCACCAAAGGAGTCAGTTCTAACATAGATGGTCTTAGCTTGAAACATCCTCATCTCTCAATAAATAAATCACTGCCAAGAGAGTGTTGTTGGGAGTAAATTTGTTCAAGAGTCTGACAAACAGCCATCCTCTTGGGCCCAGTTGCAGTACAAAGGCCAGTGCCTGGTCCAACCCCTGAATAAGGAGGATGACTTGCCTCAGACTGGCCATATGGGTGCAGAACACATAGGTGATGTCCTACAAGGGATTGAGGACATGTATCATTTTGGGAAAGGGTTAGCCAGTTGTTGGAACTGATGCTGAGCTCCTCTTTCCCATGCAGGATGGTCATAGAGGATATGACATCCTGCACTGCACTGTTCTGCTCCACCAAACAGACAATCATAGCATAGGTGGAGTTCCAGCAGTTGGGTAAGTCCAGGACGAGCCATTGTTCAGGCTCATCCCCCTTCCCCGCCTCTCATGCAGCAGACAAGTAGACTTGATGCTGTGTGGGAAGTGGGTGGCCAGGCACTGGCGGGTCTCTGGCAAGGACCACATCTCAAGTGTGGTAGATCCCAGGTGGCCCTAACAATGCTCCCCAGCCCTAGAACATCCTTCACCATGTGGTCCAGGCAGACGGTGCCCTTTAAGTGCACAGCTTTCACTGTTACCAACATGTTGGCTCCGGCATCTGTGACTATGTAGCCACAGACAATGTTGCCACTGCCCACCCACTTCCTCAGGCTACTCTGTATCATAACAGTGACATTTTGCACCATGTGGTATGCATCCATCCCTTGTGCATGAGGTAGAACCACTTTATAGCCTGGTGGCAGGACGATCCCCTCCTGGGTGGTGAGGGAGAAGTAGCCATGCTGCTGGCTGCTCCAGAGGTCTGCCATGAAGTGCACAGCTTTACCTCATGCTCTGGAAAGAAGAAGAGGAGAAGAGACTGGATTTACACCCCGCCCTTCACTCAGAGTCTCAGAGTGGCTTACAAACTGCTTCCCCTTCCCACAACAGACACCCTGTGAGGTAGGTGGGGCTGAGAGAGTTCTTTCAAGAACTGCTCTTTTTTATTATAACATTTTTTATTTTCTGTAACACAAACAAAACTTTAACTAAAACATATAGAAAAACATAAAACTGGGGGTACTTTGCTTATAGAAACATTTTGTTGCTGAGTATCTAACAATTTAGTATACAACCTTGAAATAAACATTACTTTTCTGCAATATTAAAAACATAGAATAGTTTCATCTTAGTCTATGCCTTTTCTTGATCTTGCTTATATACCTTAACATGACACAGTGAAAATATAGTTCTCATACCATCTGTAAAATCTTGACCATGTATTTTCAAATGTCTCTTCAGTGCAGTTCTTCAAAATTAAAGTGAGTTTGTCCATCTCTGCTGCTTCAAGTATTTTATTAACAAATTCTTCTTTATTTGGTGTATCTTGACTCCTCCAGTATTTTGCAAATAATATTCTAGCTGATGTAGTTATATACATTATGAGGTAAACATCCTCTCTAAATTTCTCTGGTAAAATGTGCAACAATAACACCTCTGGGGTAAACGGTACTGTACATTTCAGTATGCTCTGTAAAGTTTCATATATCCATTTCCAATATTTCTTAGCTCTATCACATAGCCACTGCATATGATAAAATGATCCTTTTTTGCTTTCACATTTCCAACATTTTTCTGAGAATTTCAGGTCAAATTTGGCTAATTTTTGAGGTGTTATATACCATCTGTAAAACATCTTATAGATATTTTCTTTATAAGTAATAGATTTTGTGATCTTAATTCCAACCCCCCCCCCCAAGTTTGGACCATTGGTCTAGCTGTATAGTATTGCCCACATTTTGCGTCCACTATATCATAATATTTTTAACCATTTCATCATGCATTTTATAATCTAACAACAACACATACATTTTCTTTATGAAATTCTGTTCAACAGAAAGCATGAGTTTATCTATTTCCAAAACAATGAAACACTGTGATGAAGTTGACAATAACATTTAATGACAATTATGTATATCAGTAAAAACTTTAGACATTCTAACATATTCAAGACAAAATCCAATATCTTCCAATTTTGTATATGAATAAAATCTTTGGAAATTCTAACATGTTCAAGACAAAATCCAATATCCTCAATGAGCACCCGGTTATACACTCATTTCAATAGTCTTCCTCAGGAGTAGTCCTATTAAGTAACAAGGTGTCAGCCTTTTGATACATTTTGACTTCCTTTTTAGCTTCCTTCAAATAGTTGCAGCATTAACTTCTTTTTCTACTTTCTTCAAATTATAACAGCTTGACTTCTTCTTCAAAATATCCTAAAACAAACATGATTATTTAGCATAGAAAGGAACATGAAGCTGAATGGAAACTAGCTTAATTCTAATTTTTAAATTTTTGCAAATTATTATCTATTATCTATTTCCAACCATTCCTCATAAAAGCCCACCACTTTATCTTTAGTGTATCTTGATTCAATCTGCACTTTTTGCCACCAATTCAATTCTGGTGGGAGTTTAAGATTAAAATTAGAGTCCAATAAATCTCCATATCTTTTCACTGGTTCTTCCCCTAGCATCTTCGGGTTTGTAAAAGCTTCTAAGGGGGCAACTAATTTTGATATTTTAACATAGAATTGTTTTTTAATTGGTTCCCAGACTTTTAAGAGAGAAGCCCTTATCCAGTGTTGTTTAAAATACTTATGGGCATCTGATTTCCCGTACCATAGAAAGGCATGCCAGCCCAGTTGTAAATCGTGTCCTTCTAGTTTAAGCAGTCTTCGGTTTTCTAGTGTAATCCATTCTTTGATCCATACTACTAATGCTGCTGCTCTGTAGTACAGAATGCAGTCGGAAGGCCTAGACCCGTTCTTTGTTTCGAGTCTTGTAAAGCTTTAAGCTTTATTCTTGGTCTCTTCCCCTGCCAAATGAATTGTTTCAACATTTTATCTTCCTCTTTAAAAAAGGTTTAGGTTTTGTAGAACTAGTATCATTTGGAATAAAAACATCAATCTTGGCAAAATATTCATTTTGATAGTAGCTATTTTACCTATAAAAGATATTTGGAGATTCTTCCACTTGTTGAGATCCTGTTTTATTGTGTTCAAGAATTCTATGTAATTGTTTTCAAGTCAAAGAGCTACATTTATTCATTAAGTTTATTCCAAGGTATTTCATTTTCTTTTGGGTTTCCAGACCTAATATGTCCTGCAGCTGTCTTGATTGAAGCTCTGTCATATTTTTTGTCAGGATCTTTGTTTTTAGTTGCTGTAGATTTTCCGGGTTGTATGGTTGTGGTCTTGGCATTGTAGGACCTGATGTTTCACCAGTAGCTGTGACTGGCATCCTCAGAGGCATAACACAGAAAGATGGAGTACTCTCTGTGTCAAGGTGAGCAGAAAAATGGTAGGCGGGTAATTTATATCTACCCTGGGAGGTGGGGTAGGGCTGTGTCATTATCTTGTAGTAGTTCTCCAGGCTATGAACATGCTAATGGAGAAGCTTTCCTGAGGAGGTTCTTTTGTCTATGGATTGTTTCCTGAGGAGGTTTCCTGTTTCCTAAGGAGGTTCTTTTGTGTGTGGAATGGCTACTGAAACTCTAATCTTATCTGTAGTGCTATTGTCAGCTGTAGAGCATTTTGTGTTTTTCAGGACAGGAAACCATGCCCTATTTATTTTTAAACTCTCTTCTTTCCTGTTGAAATTGTGTTTATGTTTATGAATTTCAATGGCTTCCCTATGTAATCTGAAATGGTAATTGGAAGTGTTGTCCAGTCTTTCACTGTTTTGGAACCAAATGCTGTGTCCTATTTGGGTTAGGCTATGTTCAGCCACTGCTAATTTTTCAGGTTGGCCAAGTCTGCAGTGTCTTTCGTGTTCTTTTATTCTTGTCTAAATGCTACGCTGTGTGGTCCCGATGTAAACTTGTCCACAACCACATGGTATGAGGTATACTCCTGCATAAGCACAATTTCTTTTTTTAAAAAAACTATTTATTATTGGATATGTTTCACATATTTAAAATTCCACCTTATAAATATCACATACCTTTTTCTTTTCTCCCCTTCCCCCCAGTACAAGGCTTCCCACAATGCTCTTACCCCCTTATAAACTCTATTATCTAATTACCATTAACCAAATATGTCATTTCCATTATAAAATTATGGTAACATTTTAACAATCTTATCATTCTTTTTCTTGTTTTCTCCTTAATAACTATCAAAGCAAATCAATCTTGTTTTTAACATCCCAGTTTTTCTCAAGATAGTCTTTGAAATCTTTCCATTCTTCAAAAAATGCTTCATCTTCTTCATTATTAAGCTTTCTTGTCAATTTGTCCATTTCTGCCATAAAAAGCATCTTCTTAATCCATTCCCATATTTCAGGTATCTTTTCTTGTTTCCAGAATTGTGCATAAGTCATTCTAGCTGTTGTAACCAAGTACCATAACAATGTTCTCTTGGTTACATTTAACTCTTCCAATTTAAGACCTAACAACAAGATTTGTGGATCCTTCTTAAAAGTACATTTCAGAATTTTCTGTATTTCATTATGAATCTCTGACCAATAACTCATGGCTTTATCACAAGTCCACCACATATGGTAAAATGAGCCTTCTTTCTTTCTACATTTCCAACATTTGCTAGACATACTCTCATTTATATTAGCAATTTTCTTTGGGGTCATATACCATCTATACATCATTTTATAACAATTCTCTTTAACATTAACACAAGTTGAGATTTTCATTGACTTTTTCCACAAACATTCCCATGATGCCATAGTTATTTCACTATTTACATTTACAGCCCATTTTATCATTTGTTCTTTTACGGTTTCATCCTCTGTATACCACTTCAATAACACCTTATATATTTTTGAGATCATTTTTTTCCCTTTTCCACCCATATAGTTTCAATTTCATTATTCTTTGCCCTAAAGCCATATTTTCTCTTATCAGTTTTAAACAAATCATAAATCTGTCTATAATTCAACCAATCATAATCAAATTCTACATCATCTCTATCTCTCATAACAAAGCTTTTCCCTTCAGATTTTAAAAGATTTCTATAAGGTAACCAATCTGATCCTTCATGTCTCGAATATGGTTTAATCACTTCTGCCGGTACTATCCAAAGTGGACGTTCTTCATAAAAGAATTTTTTGTATCTCATCCAGGTCTCGAACAGTGATCGCCTAATAAAGTGATGTTTAAAAAATTTGTCAATTTTTGATTTTTCATACCACAAATACGCATGCCATCCAAACTTGTTATCATGACCTTCTAACGCCAACAGCTTCATATTTTCAAGATTAATCCATTGTTCTATCCACGTTAAACAGACAGCATCGTAATAAAGTCTGAGATTTGGTAGTTGAAGTCCTCCTCTTTCCTTAGTGTCACATAAAATTTTCATTTTAATTCTTGGTTTCCTTCCTGCCCACACAAATTTTGATATTTCTTTCTGCCATCCATCCAATATCTTACTTTGTCATAGTATTGGGATAGTCTGGAACAAAAACATTAACCAAGGTAAAATATTCATTTTAACTGTTGCAATTCTTCCCATTAATGATAAATTCAAGGTGTCCCATTTTTTCATATCTTGTTGAATCTTATACCAAATTTTTTCATAATTATTTTTAAATAAATCTATATTTTTCATAGTCAATTCAATCCCTAAATACTTTGTCTTTGTGACCACTTCACATTGGATTTTCTCCTGAAGTTCCATTTGCTTCTGTTTCGTCATATTTTTGCACATCACCTTTGTTTTGCTTTTATTAACATAAAAACCAGCCAAATCTCAGAAATCTTTAATTTTTTGCATCAGTCGTGGTATATTCTCTATTGGGTCTTGAATCATAAACATTACATCATCCGCAAAAGCTCTATATTTATATGTAAAGCCTCTCGTTGTCAATCCTTTAATGTTCTTGTCCTCTTTTATTTTTCCCAATAATACTTCCAACGTCCAGATAAACAATAGTGGAGATAGGGGGCAACCTTGTCTCATCCCTTTTCGCACTTTAAAGTATTCCGTTTTCTCTTTATTTACATTCAATGCCGCTTTTTGGTCTGAATAAATTGCAGTAATCATGTTTAAAAAAGATTGACCTATTTCCATTTTCTCTATCACTTGCAGCATAAAGTCCCAGTTCAAATTATCAAAAGCTTTTTCCGCATCCAGAAAGAGGAATCCAACTTCTTTTTCAGGGTGTTTGTCACAATATTCAATTGCATCTATCACCACTCTTAAATTGTCTCTGATTTGTCTATTCGGTAAAAAGCCAGCTTGTTCTTCTGTTATAACCTCTTTCAAATAATTTTTCAGCCTTTCAGAAATTACTTTAGCAAACAATTTGTAATCATTATTCAGGAGGGATATTGGTCTGTAGTTCTTCACATTAGTTAGGTCCAAACCTTCTTTGGGTATAAGCGAAATATTTGCTTCTTTCCATGACTCTGGAATCCGTTTTGTCTCTCTTATTTCGTTTGACAAAAGTACAAAAATTGGGGTTAGCTCATCCTTTAATTTTTTATAAAATTTTGCAGTAAATCTATCTGGACCTGGAGCTTTCCCCAATTTTGCTTCTTCTATCGCACTAACAATTTCTTCATTTTTAATTGGACCATTAAGCACTTCTTTCATTTGTTGTTCCAATGTTGGTACTTCGATATTCTCCAAATATTTCTTAAGTTTCTGTGAATCAATACCTTTCTTTTGAAACAATTTGGCATAAAAATTGAAAAAGACTCTCTTTAAACCATTCAAGTCCACAATATCCTTTCCATCTTCTATTATCTTATTTATAAAATTTCTTTCACGTCTATTTTTCAGTTGCCATGCTAGGAACTTTCCAGGTTTATTGGCACCCTCAAATGATTTCTGTTGCAGCTTCTTTAAATTCCAATACAATTCTCGATTTGACAGTACATTTAACTGGTCTTGTAGCATATGAATTTCTTTTATAATCTTTCTCTTCCCTGGCTTTTTCTTTAACTCTTTTTCTTTCTGTCGGATCTTTTCCTGTAAATCATTTTGTTGTTGCAATCTTTGCTTTCTATCTTTAATGTTTAATGAAATAAGCAGTCCCCTCATGACCGCTTTATATGCGTCCCACACAATTTTTAATTCTGTACCTTTGTTCAAATTTGTTTCAAAAAAGTTCTGTGTTTCCCTACACAATGTCTCATTAACTATTTTTCTGTCCAATAAGTCCTCATTAATTTTCCAATATAATTGTTTAGGTTTTTCTCTCAACATCCAAAGTAGAGGGCTGTGATCAGAATTATTTTTTGTTAAGATTTCAATTTTTTGAGTCTTCGATGCCAACTCCTCTGACATCCAAATCATATCAATCCTGGAAAAAGAGTTATGTCTATTGGAGTAAAAAGTAAAGTCTTTTGTTTTAGGATTCCATTTTCTCTAAACATCTTCAAGTTTCTCTTGTTTCATCAGTTTAAATTTTTTTTTGGTAATTTCCCAGCCACATCTCCAGCTTTTTTTGAACGTCTATCCAGTAAGTTGTTCACTGTACCATTAAAATCTCCTGCAAAGATAACCTGATCATAAGTTAATTGTTCCATCTCTTTTGTCAAATCTTTAAAAAAAATTTCTTTAGCTCCATTGGGTGCATACAAATTCACAATCAAAGTCTTTTTCCTGTGCATCATTATTTCTACTCCAATGTACCTCCCATCATTATCCACGAAAATTTGCTTGGGTTCCAATTCTTTTTTAATATAGATCACTGTTCCTTTATTCTTTTTAGTCGCTAGTGAAAAAAATTCTTCTCCCAAATTCTTATTTATCACATATTTATAGTCCTGTTTTCTGATATGAGTTTCCTGCAAACAGATTATATTGCTCTTTTGTTTTTCCAGCCAATGATCTACTAATTTTCTTTTGTTAGGTGAATTAAGTCCATTTACATTCCAAGATAGCAATTTGTATTCCATAGTGTCTTGATTTATATATCCAAAAACTCTTCAAAATTATTTTCTTTGAACCTGTACAGGTCTCCTTCTGATTTGATCGTGAATCTCACAGAATTATATGTAAATGACAATCCTTGAGGTATTTCCCATCTGAATCTAATTCCCATTGCCTTTATTTGGCCAATTTTATATTTTTTTCTGTCTTGCAACATCAGCCTTGGGATTTCTCTTAAGATTATTATCTTTTTGCCATCAATTTCCAACGGTTGTGTGAATTGCTTCTTGAAAATATCCTCTTTCATTTAGCAAGCTGGCACTTTAAGCGGCCATTGAAACAGCATAAGGCTTAAAGCGGTAGTAGGAAAATTAAGTTAATTAGAAAGGGGAGGACCACTGGGAATTTCAGATGTTACCTTGTTTAGTTTTTGTGTCTTGACAGGAGAGCCGAGGCGGGAAGCTGACGGAGGGTGCAAGTTGATCGGAGTGAGAGTTGGTGCTGGAAGGGCTGAGACGAGCGATTCCAGAAGGTGTCGAAGAGGCGCAGAGAAAGAACGGTCGTGCTGAGCGAGTGGAGAGGATCCGAAGAAAGCCGAGGAAAACTTGGAGAGCGACGGAAAAGCACGAGGGCTGACTCGGAGAACAAAGTGCCATATCAACAGAGACGATTAAAGAATAAAGTAGAAAAGGGAAGGCAACTGTAAGCTGCTTTGAGACTCCGGATAGTGGAAAAGACTTTATGTAAACAGGAAAGAAGTGGGGGTTAGCAAGAGGAAAGGAGGTTGAAGGAAGAAACGAATCTGGAAGGCTTATTTATATTTTAAAATAGAAAAAAGAGGTAAAAAAATCCTATAAGAAGCTAGATCTATTGTAGAAGTGGTTGATACACCCAAACAAAGCCTCTGAATTTAACGTATTTCTAATTAATATATTCCAAATTAATTTAAGCATGGCCTCAGGTAGAAAAGGATCTTCTGCATCTCCTAGTCAAATATCAGGGCTAGCTCTAATTAAACCTAATGTAACAACTGCAGATTTGCAAAATATGATGCAAAATTTCCTACAAATGGCAGCGGAGCAAAACGCTGAAATTATACGAAAAGAAATGGAACCATTACAAAATAAAATGGACCATATTGCTACACAATTAAAAAATGATACTGAAGAAATTAAATTAGAAATTAAAAAACTAACTAAAACTACAAGACTTCTAGAAGAAAAAATTGAAGACATTGACCAAGATGTATGGGATTTAAAAGCGAAAACAGATAGAATGGAAGAAACTCTAATGGTTCTTGAACTTGAGAAAGCAGAACACACGCTTAGGTTCCAAAATATTACTGAAAAATTAGGAAAGAATTTAAAGGAGGAACTTACAAGAAATATTGTCGAACAATTTAATTTATCAGATGAAAAAAATTTAATAGAGAATATAGAGACAATTTACAGAAGAAACTCGGCATATTCAAAAAAATATAAAACCCCAAGGGAAGTGCACGTAAAATTTGCAAGGAAACAGATAAGAGATCGAATATTACATGAAGCAAATAAAAAAAAAATGTTAATAGAAGGAGATGAAATTAGGATTTTGAAAGATATACCCTGGAGAATTAGAGAAAGACGACATAAATATACTACTATAGCCGAACTTCTAAGAAAAAACGAGATCCAATACAGATGGTTAATTCCAGAGGGTCTCCAATTTACATATAGAGCTCAAAGGTACAAACTGGACTCTGTTTTCAAAGTGGAAAATTTCTTGGAAAGGTTTGGGGAAGAACTGGGCTGGCAAAGGTCACAAGAAGAGGAACAAGAGGAGGAAGAAGAGGAGAAAGACGAAAGGGAGGATAGTGAAGGCAGAGAAGATAGAGAAGGAGAAAACTATAAAAAAGGAACTTCAGCAGATCAACTGAAAGTTATTCAGAAAAGAGATTATAAAAAATCGCAATTAAAATATAAAACTGCGTCACAAATTCAAACAAGGTGGCAACTTAAAAACATAGTTCATAAAAAGAAAGATGGCGAATAAAAGAGTATCATTGATTTCGGTGAATGTCAATGGTTTAAATAGTCCGCATAAAAGAAGAAGGATTTTACATCAAACGATTAAATTAAAAAATGATATCACTTGCTTCCAGGAAACTCATATAAAGAAAGATCATGAAAAACATTTAAATTGTAAGAAATTGGGTATAGCTTTTATTGCATCAGATAAAGTTAAAAAAAGAGGGGTAGTAATGTATGTTAAAGAGAAATTGAATCCTACACTTAAATTTAGATCCAACAATGGGAGAATTATTGGAGTGCAAGTACAAATTAGGGAAACTGAAATTCTAATTGTAAACATATACGCTCCAAATCAGAATCAAGATTTATTTTTTGCAGAACTGAGGAGTTATATCTCTAAAGAAAGCCCAAAAAATATATGCTTAGTAGGGGATTTTAACGCAGTCTTAGACCCTAAAGAGGATAGGAAAAAAACAAGAAAGTCACTAAAATCGGGAGCAGTTTTGATGAAAAACTTTTTGAAATTAGCAGATGAATTTAATCTGTTGGATTTATGGAGAACCAGAAATCCACAAAAAGAGACTATACTTTTTTTTCTAATAGACACAACTCATGGTCAAGAATAGATATGATCTGGGTTAATATAAATATAATAAAAATCTTCTCAGAGGTAGAAATTTTAGCAAATACATTCGCAGACCATAATCCTATGTGGACATCGATACAGGAAACATATAGTGGTAGACGATGGAGATTAAATGTAAATTTAGTGAGAGACAAAGAGTTTGTTAAAAAAATCAGACAAGACATAAAAGAGTTTATTGAGATAAATAAGAAGGAGTCAACTAGTTTGAATATTATTTGGGATACTCTTAAAGCATATATTAGAGGTTTATTTATAAATCAAGAAGCAGGGAAAAATAAACAAAAGAGAGAAAATTTTAAAAGATTAACTACGGAATTAAGAAATTTAGAAAAGATAAGCCAAAATAAGAAAAACTTAAAAGAGATTAGATTAAAGATAAAATTGAAGCAACACCAAATAAATTTAGGCCTATCACAAGAGATAGCAAAAAAAATTGAATATACGAAAGCATATTTTTTTGAAAATGCGAATAAACCCTCTCGATGGTTAGCCTATAAACTTAGAAAAGAAAGAGAAAAAAGATTTATTGCTGCATTAAAAGATGAAAAACAAGAAATAAAATACAAGTCACATGAATTAAAAACAATTGTGGAAAATTTTTATAAAAGTTTATACAAACAGACTACACATAATAACCAGGAAATTGAAGAATTTTTATTGAAACATGCAACAGGTAAATGTACAGAGGAACAAAGGAAACTACTGAATGAAAATATTTCTATGTATGAACTGACAAATGCAATAAAATCCCAAAAGACTAAGAAATCACCAGGTCCAGATGCCATCCCAGCAGAAATCTATAAGGTTCTAGAAGATGAATTAACAGATTTATTTAAAGATGTAGTGAATAATGTTATGGTGACTGGTAAAATTCCCCCAACATGGAAAGAAGCCCTGATAACGCTTATTCATAAACCGGACACTGAAAATTCAGATATTAAAAATTTCAGGCCCATTTCATTGTTAAACGTAGATTACAAAATCTTTGCTTCGATTTTAGCGAACAGGTTTAAGAAGATTATGGCAGAAGTCATTCATAAAGATCAATCAGGCTTTATTCCGAGAAGACAAATTAAAAATAACATAAGAAATATAATTAATATTTTAGAATATTATGAGCAAAACCCTGGAAAACAGCTGGCCCTAATCTTTCTAGACGCAGAAAAGGCTTTTGATAATGTTAATTGGGAATTCTTAAAACAGAAGATTACCTTGTGGAATTGTGGTGAAAAATTCCTTAATTCAATTAAAGCCATATACGAAGATCAATACGCGAAAATTATCGTTAACGGAGAAGTAACAAATAGTATCCCTATACAAAAAGGCACGAGACAGGGTTGCCCCTTATCACCCTTATTATTTATTTTTGGATTAGAAACATTAAATGACATAGTGAGAAATAATGGCAATATAACGGGGACAAAAGTAAAAAAAGAACAATACAAATTACAGGCCTTTGCAGATGACCTTGTATTTATTTTGGAAGATCCAATAAAAGCAATTCCATACCTATGGGAAAATTTACATGAATATGGTCAAATTGCAGGCCTAAAAATTAACACAAAGAAAACAAAAATAATAACTAAAAATTGTACGAATGTGCAAATAATGAAAATTCAAGATATATCAAATATTCAGGTAGTTGAAAAAATAAAATACTTAGGTATAACAATGACAAATAATAACAAAAACCTTTATAAAAATAATTATATAAAACTTTTAGAGGAAATAAAAAATGACCTTAAGAAATGGCAAGACTTACATATATCATTCATGGGCAGAATTGCCACAATTAAAATGAACATTTTACCCCGTTTTTTATTTTTGGCCCAATCCATTCCCATACTAACGAATAAAACTTTTTTTGAAGAACTAAATAGAATAGTTAAAACATTTATATGGCACGCTAAAAAGCCGAGAATTAATAGAAGATTACTTACAGATAAGAAAGAAAGGGGAGGTTTAGGATTACCGAATTGGAATCTATATTATCAGGCGGCCGCATTGGGATGGATACGAGAATGGATCCAACTAGAAGATGAAAGAACTTTGAAATTAGAAGGTCACAATTTACCTATGGGCTGGCATGCCCATATTTGGTACAATATGGATAAAAGCCAACAAATTTTTGAAAATCATGCAATAAGGGGCCCCTTAATGAAAATTTGGAAAGAAATTAAAAAGAGATTCTATCCCAAAATTCCGAAGTGGATATCTCCAGTGGAAGCATTTACACTACCATCGCTATGGTCTAAAGAAAAGAAATTAACCTATGAAAAGTTACTGACAGAAAACATAGAATTATTATCATTGGACTCACAAGAAATACAAAAAATAAATTTAACTCATTGGGAAAAATTACAGTTAAAATCTAGATTTATTAAAGATAAAAAAACAAATTTTATGACTACTTACTCCCAATTAGACAAAATTTGGCTTTCCTCAGCAGATAAGTTAATACAAAAATTGTATAACTTTCTCTTAACAGAAGACTTATTGGATGAAACGGTAAAACCAAATATGATCCTCTGGATGAAAGACATAGGGCAAAACATTACGTTAGAACAGTGGTCTAGATTATGGAATTCTCTTAAGATGCTCAGAGCCACAAACTATAAGGAAAACATCTATAAGATGTTTTTTAGATGGCACTGGACCCCGGAGAAGGTCGCAAAATGTTATAAAAGAGCATCAAATATATGTTGGAGGTGTCAAAAAGAAGTGGGAACATACTTACATACTTGGTGGAACTGCGAAAAAATAAAAAAGTTTTGGAAAATGATCAAAAAAATAATAGAAGAATCCACCAATTTGAAATTGGAATTACAACCAGAGACTTTCCTGCTGAATATGATACCTGAGAGAATCAAAAAAGAAGATCAAAGAATAATCTTTTATATAATTACAGCAGCGAGAATCAGAGTTGCAAAATACTGGAAACATGAGAACACCCCCAATGAGGAAGAAATCATAGATTCCATACTGGAAATAGCCGAATTAGACAGATTAAATCTTATACTTTCCGGAAGAGATGACCTAATTTATATAAATAGATGGAAAAAAATTTATGATTGGATAGGAAAAAAGGTATAAATAAAATAAACAAACAAATACTCCCAAAATCACTCCTAATTTGCATAGTTAATTGAACAGAAATAGACATAATCAAGGTATATACGCAAAAATATACAAAGATCATATGTAACTTTATGTAACTTTTTGGTGTTGACTTGGATTTGATTCTTTGTGTGTATACGTTGGAAAAAGGATAAATAAAAAGAACAAAAAAAAAAAAAAAGATTATTATCTTTTTGCCATCAATTTCCAACGGTTGTGTGAATTGCTTCTTGAAAATATCCTCTTTCATTTTTCTTGTCACAAATTATACAATGACATCTCTAGGTAATTTTTTCCTCTGAGCATACGTTGAGTTTACTCTGTAAATTAAGTCGAAGTCTGAGTCTAGATCTCCTTGATCCTCACCAATATATGCCGTTGTTATTACCAACGCACGTATGTCTTGGTCTTCTGCCTCCTCAATTCCTCTTAGCCTCAGGTGATTTTGCGTAGCTCTGTACTCCATCATAGATTCCAACCTTATGTTCTCCTGGAGGGTATTTTTGATTTTTTGTTCTAGCTCCGTCGACTTAGCTGCTAAACCTTGGACTTCTTTTTTGACCTCTTCTGTATCTTTTTTGAACTCTGCCACTTCTGCTAGGACCAGTTCTTTCATGGCTGCCATATTCTTCTCTTGTACTTGCACTTGTACTTGTTCTATTTGCTCCAATTGCTTTTCCATTTGTTGTTTCATCTGTAATTCCATTTGTTTAGTCTGTAGTTCCATTTGTTTTCCAAGATTCTGCACTGCCTCCATCATCCTCTTCTCTATAGCCTCTATTGCTGCCTGCCATTCTTTTTTGTCCTTTGCTGCCATTCTAGGGCTTGATGTAGAGGCGGCCCTTTGTCTTGGCCTCAAATCCATCTTGGAAACTTTTAAATGTCACCAAATCTCTTTTCTTCTAAGTATTCCATCAAATCGCCACCTTTATATGTTTCTTCTCTTTAATTTTATAGTTCAAATTCAATTTTAAAAAATTAGTCCTCCTCAAAATGGCGGGCGCAATTTCTCTATGTTTTTTTGGCAAGAGTAGGCTATTTTGTAGCTTCCGGTTTAGTGTCCATCCCGAAAATCCAACTTCCTGTGCAGCGCGCTAAATCTTCCTACTCCTTCCAGTTACTCAGACTTTTCAAATGCCTCTCTTGCCCCAAACTTGTCTTTCTCAGCCGGAACTTATTTTTGGTAGCACGAATTCACATCAGTTTCATTTTTACAACTTGCCGTTAATCTCTAACTGACCACAGGAATGCAAAACAAAAGTTTCTTTTTCACTATTTTCACGCTCTAGAAAGCTTCTTTCAGATCCAAACAAAGCGGATTACATCAGAAAAGCTTTTATAAGCTTAGCCGCTTGATTCAAATTTCGCTATGTCTTCAGACCAGTAAGCAAAAGTTCTTTGTTACCTTAAAGTTCGATCTCGGGGTTTCACATTGCTTCTTCTTAACTTAATGTTGACTTTGATGGTAAAGAGGTCGGTAGATGACGGGTTTATGCTGAATTATCAGCCCGGTTAGCTCCTGTAATGTTGTCTCGCAACTGCCCACTTCGTGGGAGGGGATCAAAGCGTAAACAGGCTTCCTCCGAAGCCTGCCCATGCCAATCTCAACTCCCGCTTGGACTTGGCTGCTTGCTTGCCACCCCCCCCCACCTGGGGAGTGCTGCGTTGGACCAAAAAGAGGCCCAAACTGTCAAAAGGAGCTACCGTCCACCCTGCACAGTTCACAGAGTGCGTCAGCTCGCCATTTTAACTCCGACCGGAAGACCTACATAAGCACAATTTCAACAGGAAAGAAGAGAGTTTAAAAATAAATAGGGCATGGTTTCCTGTCCTGAAAAACACAAAATGTTCTACAGCTGACAATAACACTACAGAAGATTAGAGTTTCAATAGCCATTCCACACACAAAAGAACCTCCTCAGGAAACAGGAAACCTCCTGAGGAAACAATCCATAGACAAAAGAACCTCCTCAGGAAAGCTTCTCCATTAGCATGTTCATAGCCTGGAGAACTACTACAAGATAATGACTCAGCCCTACCCCACCTCCCAGGGTAGATCAAATTACCTGCCTACCATTTTTCTGCTCACCTTGACACAGAGAGTACTCCATCTTTCTGTGTTATACCTCTGAGGATACCACAGCTATTGGTGAAACGTCAAGTCCTACAATGCCAAGACTACGGTCACACAACCCGGAAAATCTACAGCAACTAAGGAACTCCAGCCATGAAAGCCTTCGACAACATATCTTTGTCTTATTTTTATTAATTTTAAGTCCAGCCACATCTCCATAATCCTGTAGTCTCTTCAGCAGAATTTCTATTGATTCTAAAGGTTCTTCCAAAATAAAGGCCAGATTGCTCGCAAAGGCTAGAAGTTTAAATTGCTCTCCTCTTATTTTGAGTCCTCTAATTAGTTCATCTGTTCTAATTACATTGTTTAAAATTTCCAGCCCCAAAATGAATAACAGTGGCGAAAGTGGACATCCTTGTCTCGTCCCTTTTTGAATTTCAATTTTTTGTGTTAAATCACCATTAATTAGGATCTTAGCCTGTTGTTTCAATCATTTTATAGAATTCTCCTCCAGCCTGTGCATATTTTAACAGTTCTTTCAAAAATTTCCAACTGACATTGTCAAATGCCTTTTACGCATCTAAAAAAATTAAGGCCATTTGTTTTTCAAGAACAGCTCTGACAGATCTATGGCTAGCCCAAGGTCATCCAGCAGCTGCAAGCGGAAGACTGGGAAGTCAAACCCGGTTCTCCCAGATTAGAGTCTGCGCATTTAACCACTACACCAAACTGGCTTTTGCTCACCCTTGACTATTGCCTCTTTGGAGGAGTGCATGGTGAGCAAGACTCATCAGCTCATGGTCCTTCATGAGGGGACAAAGTACTAGAGAGCCAGGTGTTGCAGCAGCTGGAGAAATGCTACATCCTGCTTGAGGGAGAAGGGTTGGCCATCCACAGCAATCATTTCGCCGATGAGGTGAGTGACTACTTCCTAGGCCCTCCATGTAGCCCTTCTGGATGGCACTGTCAGCATTCCTGTGGGAATGACCTCTTGGAACATCTTGCCTTGATGCCCCACCCATGGCACCCTGAGTGCAGGGATCATTTCTTGGAGTGGCCTCTTGCTCCTTCGTTGATTGTCCTTGAAGAGTGGGAGCGGGCTTCTTCTTCCTCCCACTGGCTGCCACTCTTTCCCCCAATGGCAACATAATGGGGTGCACCCTTTGAAGGTGCTTGCAGAGTATGCAGAAGGGCAACTGTTGAGGGCTTGCACCCCTACAGACATGGGCATGGCACATCTGGCAGTCTGCTACAAAGGGGTCATTGAGGAGAGTGTGGAAAAGTTTCCAAAGTGTGGGCTGGAAATGATGCCCCAGGATTAGAGAATGTGGGAGGGATAGCTGCTTTCTGGCACTGGACTTGGAGAGGCATGGCAGGGTATACTGGAGGCAGGAGTAGCAACAAGGAGTTGTGCAAAAAGGGAGGATGCTCCCCCCCCCCAATCAGTGCTGTCAGAGACTTCTCCAAAGAGTGTTAGTGACTGCTGTTCTTTGGGCAGTGCTAACAACTCTTTGTCCTCTGTGAAGAGCCCCAGAAACAGATCAGGGAAAGGAGGCTTTGGTGGTGCCCTGTGGGCTGGCAGGATGGGTTTGGTGCCCAGATAAAGGAGCCTGTGGTATGCAGGGGGTGGAGGATGTCTTCCCCCCATGATGAGCACCCTTTGCACCCACTTTCACCCTCATGATACAGAGGTGTTGGTTCACAATCAGGAGGGGTGGAAGAGTACAAAATGTGGACCCTCAGCTGAGAAATCCAGTAGATAAGCCCTTCTGCTTGAAATAAACAGAGAGACTGGGTGGCTCAAAGCCCTGAGTCCACCTTGTGCAAAAAACCCAGCAGGGGAGAGGAGTTCCCAACTACAAGGGAATGTGGTCTGCTACTGTACTTTTAATGTCCCCTGCCTCTCTGTGTAACTGTGACAAGCTGAGAGAAGAGAGGTTGTGGAGATGAGCTGAGTGTATATATAGCATTCTGATTCCATAGAGCAGAAGGGGTAGTTTGTTATTGGCATCCAGCAGTGTCTATTAAGCTTTGGAGGGCTCCTATTGGTGTTTCCAAGGCCAGAGACTTCAGTCCACCCCCTTGCCTTGGAGTTTTGTAAACAGTTTAATTGAATGGAGACAGTCTGTCTGGAAATGTAATCATTCATAAACCACCATGAACCACCACAAAGAACACCAAATTTTGTGAAATGTTTGTGCTGGGTGCCCTTCTACAAACATCACTTTGCAAACTATAAACCGGCCAAAATTCATGAGGAATTTAATATCATGAGCTGGTTTGTACCCATCCCTAATCAGCAGCTGCCATGGCTTTTAATTGTAACTGACAACAATGATGACTATTCTTTATCATTGTTTCTTTTGTAAAGAAAACTTTTTTCTTTTTTTCTTGAAACAAAAACTTTTTGTTTCAAAACTGTGATAAAATGTGAAAAAAACCTCAACTCTTTCTTGAGGTCTTTAACAGATCACATGCTAAACAGTGTTGAACAATCACAGCTAATCTCTTGAGAATACTGGGCTAAAGACCCTGCAATGTGGCTCTGGTATGCTCTGTTTGTTTATACAAGGAGAATAGGAAGATATTTATTTGTGTTTGGTTTGTTTTGGCTCCCTACATCACCATCCATAATTGTCATCATTTTTTTTTCTATTTTCTTTCTCTCTGTGTTAAAAACATTTTGAAATATACTCTGCAACGGACTGCTGTTCTACAATGTTGTTACTAGCGTTTGGCCCACTCTGTATCATTATAGCATGTCATTACTCAATACACCTAAAATAGAAGCCACAGCAATGTCAGCAAGAATTCACTCTGTAGGAAGAAGAGAAAGAGACAGTGTTAACCTATTCAGCCTTACAAGAAGGGTAGGGACCAAACTGTGATAGAAGAAGGAAGACAGGAATTGAAATTGTTGTGGCCCATGAAGAAGTCCAAAAGTGATAGTAGAGGCATCAAACCTGTTTCAGCAATGATGCCAAAACTGTGAAACTGAATCTAGATATCTGTTTAGCATCATAGAAGGAAGATCAGATGGCTCTTATCTTGCTCACTCCTCATTTCTCTGTCATTCTTTGAAGGAGTTTGGACATTTTGAATAATTAAAACATAACATTCAACATTTATTGGAAATTTGAGGGAGGAGACTATCACTCATTCTGGAATTCTGGTGGATGATAATGGTGATATACTGGGCATTAGAAAGTGCAGCATGCTTTACTTACATTATCAGGTTGTAATATTTTTCTGCTTAATCTTGTGCATTGAATCAGTTCATTAATCAGTTACAAGTATACAGGGAAAAGAAGATGGATTCCACTATTGGGGGTGTTTTCTATCATTAGGAGAACCACTGCCATTAGGGAAAGGTTCCTTGTTCTGGATAAATTTCTGCCATCTGCAAACTGGATCCATAGGAATCCAGCCTTTTGTAGTGAGTAATCCTATTTCATCTTTTCCATCTGGGTGTCATTTTGAGACAACAAGCTTTCTATCACTGTTCTGTGTTCACCTGTTGTATTTCGATTCTGGTGGGCTATGGATAGATTCAGTAGCAGAAGCTGGACGAACTTCACATAAATCACTTTCTGATTTTCTTAAGAAAATAATGATATTATCCTTAGGTCAAAAAACTTAGATTATGAAACCTGATAGTGATAAAATCTTACTTGAAAATTTTGAAGTCTTGACTCTACCACATCTAGATATGCTGATGCAAGTTCATGAACACCAGGCTAGCGGGTGATCCAGCTATCCTTGTCTACTCTAGCAGTGACCAAACCAATTATGGCTGAGGTTAGAATATTCTTATAAGAATTATTTATTTATTTAAAACATTTCTATGCTGTATTTCAACCCAAATAGACTCCACAAGGTGGCAAACATCAAAACATTAAAGCAACACTTTAAATAAAGCACATATAAAATAATTCAATAAAAATATAAACTCATATAACAACAAAATGAAGGAGGGAGCCAATACCAGTTATTATGTGTGCGCCAAACAAAACCAAAAAGTCTTCAACCACTCTCAGAAGATAATGATAGAAGGAGGGAGTTTCATAGTCTTGTTGCCATGACCAAGAAGGCCCTTTCTCAGTTACCTTTGATCACCTCTGACATCTGTTTATCCCACAGGAGTTCTGGGTCCAGCTCTACCCCAACTATATACTTGCAACCCCATCTAGATCAGGAGATACCCCATTTCCTGTGTCAACTCTTCCCCTCACCTGTAGTACCTCCATACTGTCAGGATTAAATCTTAGTTTGTGAACCCTCATCCATTCTAAGGCTGCCTCCAAGCACCTGTTCATGGTTTCCACAGCCTCCCTGGGACCTGTTAGAAGTAGATGTGTGAAGCCCTGGCAAAAACCTGGAAAATTTGAAAAAAAACACACACCTTGTCCCCCCATTTTCCCCAAGGTTCCCCCCAACCTTTTCCAATAGAAAAATTGAAAAAAAAATTCAGTACTCCTTTTTGGGGATTACTGAAAACAACAACAACAACAAACCTCCTATGACATATTTTCTCTTTCAGAATGGGTGAAATGCTTTTAAAGACAAGATGGGCATGTGTAGACAAATAGACGGCTCTTAAATCCAAGATGCATTTCTGCACCTAGAAGGCTACCTAATCTTCATGAAGGTAGAAAGCAAAGCATACTTTTTTTGTCCTTTTGACCTGACTTGTGGTTGATCTTGTGGTTGACCTTTTCACCTCATCCTCAAACCACTGTGACACATATAGCCACAGACTGGGTAACAAGTAGCTTATTGTCTGAACTTCCTGGAGGGAGAAAAAGAATCAGAAGAAGGTAGAGTAGAAAATGCACTAAAGACTCGGAGAAAAGCTGTGAAAGATCCATTGAGAGCTGAGCTGTCTCTAACCAGATAGCAAAAATATATGTGCTAAGATTGCTTAGGGCACATAATATAATTATCAAAAAATAATAATTCAGTAATATAATAGGAAACTTTCAAGGATACAGAGCCATTGACATAAGCACCCACAATTTGTAATGTTTGTGAAAGCCTTAAAGATCTCAGAAATTCATTATAACAAAATTTTTAGTCAACATAGGCATGGTTAATTTGGTATTCTAAATGTCCTCTGGCCTGTTGTAAAAGGAAGCTTCATGAGATTGGCATTGCCCCGTGTGAATATGGCTTACCTTTATCAGTCTAATCAGTGTAAGGAGTGGCTGAAGAAGAAAGCATAATAACAGCCATCAGATGCCTGTCTGATGGCTGTTATTAAGAATATGGGATTATGGTTTATGTCAATGGCTCTGTATCCTTGAAAGTTTCCTCCAATTATATTATTGAAAACTAGGAATAAGGCCTGTTGTGGAAATAAATACAACGAGCTCTAGAAAGAGGCTCTGGGCGGGTGCCCCGGTCCTGGGTACTTAGTGTCAATGTGCTGTTGCGACCTCAGCAGGGTATAATGACACAGAGTCCACCATTTTCTCCAGAGGAACTGATCTCTGCTACCTGAAGAGCAGATGTAATTTTGAGTGATCTCCAGCCCCCACCTGGAGATTGGCAACAATGGCTCCCCAGGAGGAAATAGCTGTTTTGGAGGGTGGAGCCTATGGCATTGTACCTGTCTAATGTCCCTCCCCTCCTCAAACCCCACACTCTCCAGGCTCCACCCCTCAAATTTCCAGGAATTTTCCAAGCTGGAGTTGGCAGCCCTATCTCCTTCACAGCCAACCATCAACCTATCAGATCTGCCCCTCTGACTTCAGCTTTCTTTCTTTTTTTTTGTATAACACATTTTATTAGTTTTAAGTAAAAAGAATAAGAAAAAAGAAAACAGCACAATCTCAAAGAACTTCGAACATTTCCATACATACCAAACAAGAAAAAGAAAAAGAAAACAGACAGATACCGGAGTCTGCACTCCATGCTCATTAAACTTCACATGCTTAAGTCGAACCATTTCCTTTGGAACATTCAATATTATATAAGTTTAGTCTCTTCCATTACTCTGGTACTTCTTTACCCATTTATAAAATCGTTCCCACTTCTTTTCAAAGTCCGCGTCAGGTTTCTCCCGCAGCTGCCATGTTAATTTGTCCATTTCCGCTGCATCCAACAATTTTCCTACCAGTTCATCTTTCTTCGGTATCTCTTCCTTCTTCCAATATTTTGCATACAAAATTCTCGCTGTGGTTACAATTTGTACAATCAAATATGGATCCTGTACATTACATTTGTGTGGTACCATATTCAATAAAAACATTTTGGGTACAAATGGAATGTCCTTCTCTAACATTTTTTGTATTATTCCATGCACTCAAATTCAATAGGCACATAGCAAGTCCACCACATATGATAAAATGTACCAGTTTTACAATTACATTTCCAACATATATTAGACATATTTGGATACCATTTAGCTAGTTTCTCTGGTGTCATGTACCATCTATAAAACATTTTGTACCAATTGTCTTTATATGAGGATGCTTTAGTAAATTTTATATTAACCTTCCATACTCTTTCCCATTGCTCCAGTTGTATATTGTACCCAAAATTCTGGGCCCATCTAACCATTACCTCCTTCACCACTTGATCTTTCATCTCTCAGTCAAGCAAGAATTTATAAACAATTTTATATATTGTTTTGAAGCAGAACCAATAATTTTGTCCAACTCACAAAGAGTAGTTTGAAATCCTGTTATTTTATCTTTTACGTATCTAGAATCAATTTGTAATCTTTCCCACCAGCTCAAGCTAATACCTTTCTTTTTAAGTTCTTCATTCTGCAACTATTAATTTTGATCATCCAGCAAATCTCCATATTTCCACAAATGTTCCTTTTGTACATACCCCAGGATTTGTAAATGGGTGAAACCTAGGCCGAGGACAGACTGGCAATTTGCCGCGGGATGGGACCCGGGCTGACAGCGACTCAATATCAGAGTAAATGGAACGTTCACACAGGCACATCTGCCTGGCGTCCCCCACCCGGAGCTTACCGGAGCCCTCGCGCTTCAGAGCCGGTTTAAAAAAACACCTGATAAAAGCCGTCGCAAATCGTGAAAGCCTGCGTTCGTCGCGCGTTCCCCGCTTCCGGGGAGTCTGAACGCGCAGCCGAAAAGCCGGGAGCAACCCGCGTTGGGCATGAGGCAGCAGCGGCGTGATTGGCTGAGCTCCGCTCCACTGCCCAATGTCTGAACGGTCCCGCGCGCCTCCGTCCCGTTTCTTCCGGCAGAGGCACCCGCTGTGTGGACGGGAAAACCCAGTATCGTTTACTCCGGGGTTTTTTTGCCGCGACTCGATACCGGGGCAAATTGCCAGTCTGTCCTGGGCCCTATTTTGGAATCTTGTCATAGTACTTCTTCTGAATTTGTTCCCAAATTTTACTTAGTGCTGCTCTCATAAAGTGTTGCCTAAAGTATTTGTGGGTTTCACTTTTTTTGTACCATACAAAAGCGTGCCAGCCCAACTGCAAATCATGACCTTCCAATTTCAAAAGCCTCAAATCTTCCAATGTAATCCATTCCTTTATTCAAGTAAGTGCTGCTGCTTTATAATAAAGTTGCCAATTGAAAGTACAAAACCTCCTCTTTCTTTAACTTCCTGCAATAGCTTCAGTTTAATTCTTGGCTTCTTTCCTTCCCAAATAAATTGCCGTATTAATTTATCCAGTTCTTTAAAAAAGTTCACATTCAATGCTATCGGAATACTTTGAAACAGAAATAGAATTCTTGGTAAAATGTTCATCTTTACTGCTGCTATTCTCTCCATGAAGGATATTTGTAAATGTTTCCACGTCTCCAAATCGTTCTTTATCTCCATTAAAAGCTTCACGTAGTTATCTTTATACAAGGAGCTGCATCTATTTGACAACATTATACCTAAATATTTAATTTTTGGGGATACTTCTAATTCTGCACTATTTTGTACTTCTCATTTCTAATCTGTCGTGCAGTTCTTTAAAATCAGGTTTTTTTTTTCTCTTACATTCATTTTCAGTCCTGCCACAATACCATACTCTTTTATTACTTGGAGAAAAGGGCTTATTGACACTTGCGGTTCTTCTAAAATAAACAACAAATCATCTGCAAAGACTTGTAGTTTGTATTCCTCTCCTTTAATCTTCATCCCTTTTATAAGCACATTTTCTCTAACCATATTGTTTAATATTTCTAATGCAAAGATGAACAGTAGCATCCTTGCCTTGTTCCTTTTCCAATATGAATATTTGCAGTGGCGTCTCCATTCACTAAAACCTTAGCTGATTGCAAAGTATATATCAATTTAATCAATGTAAAAAAGAATTCTCCACACTTCCACACTGAAAGCTGTTCTAACAAAAAAGTCCAGTTTAAGTTATCAAAAGCTTTTTCTGCATCCAAGAATAGTAGAGCCATCTGCTTTTCCGGGTGTGCCTCAAAGAATTCTATTACATTCAAAATGTTTCTTACATTATTTCTCATTTGTTTTCTTGGTAAAAATCCAGATTGATCCTGGTGGATCACTTGAAGCAAAACCTTTTTAAATCTATTAGCCAAAATAGATGCATAGATTTTATAATCCACATTAAGCAAATAAATAGGCCGATAATTTTTAATATCTGTTCCATCTGTCTCTGGCTTATGAATTAATGTAATCATTGCTTGAGACCACGATTCTGGTATCTTCTCTCATTCAACTATATTTTGCATAACACCCTTCAATGATAATGCAATTTAATCATCAAACATTTGATAGAATTCCACAGGTAGACCGTCTGGTCCTGGCATTTTCTTCCTTTTCTGGTTTTATTTGCTTCCACTACTTCAGCAAATGAAATAGGCTCGTTTAAACTCAGTCTTTGTTCTTCACTGCCACAGGAGGCGGTGGCAGCTACAAGCATAGACAGTTTCAAGAGGGAATTAGATAAACATATGGAGCAGAAGTCCATCAGTGGCTATTAGCCACAAGGTATAGATAGGAACTCTCAGTCTGGGGCAGGTGATGCACTCTATTCTTGGTGCTGGGTGGGGCAGCAGTGGGAGGGCTTCTAGTGTCCTGGCCCCACTGGTGGACCTCCTGATGGCACCTGGTATTTTTGGCCACTGTGTGACAGCGTGTTGGACTAGATGGGCCATTGGCCTGATTTAACATTGGCTTCTCTTATGTTTTTATGTTCTGTAAATTCTTTCTTGGTATATTTTTGTAAGAACTGTCTTACCTCTGTTGGGTTGACTTTTTCTCCTTGATACAGCTTACTATAAAATTTCTCCACAATATTTTTTATATCCTTCTGAATATTGTTATCTTCCCCTTGTTCATCCTTTAATATTTTTATGTGCTTCATCTCTCCTTGTTTTCTTAACTTGTAAGCCAGCCACCTTGTAGGCTTATTGGCATTTTAAAAAATTTTTTGTTTAGCAAACATTATTTTCTTGGCAATTTCCTGTGTTAACATACAGTTCATTTGGTGTTGTAAATTTTGAATTCCCCCTCTAATCTCATTTATTGAGTGCCCCTTCCTCATTTCCTTTTCTCCTTTTTGATTTGCTGTTCAAGTTGTGTGAATTTCTGCTTCCTCTTTTTATTGACCCAGGCATTCTGGCCAATAAACCAACCATGCACATATGCTTTAAACGCATCCCATACGGTGTCAATCTGCATCCTCCTGCAGCTCCTTGAAAATGTTCTCTTGTTGTTGGTTTGGAGCATAGATGTTCACAATCAACATCTCTTCGGCTTGCCTTTGAATTTTTACAATCACTATTCTTCCATCTTCTGCTTCATAAATCATTTCTGGATGTAGATATTCTTTTACATAAATTACTACTCCTCTTTTTCCCTTGAATTTGTCTGCTGCCACAAATGCTTTGCCAAGTTTTTTCACTTCTAATAAGTTTTTCGCTGCCTGTTTAACATGTCTCTCTTGTAAGCAGACAATGTCTGCATTAAGTTTTTTCACTTGCTGAAATATTTGTCTTCTCTTTTGCAGTGCATTCAAACCATTGACATTTATTGAGATTATCCTCATTTTCCTTCTATCCATTGTAGTTGTCATTTTTGCCATTACTTCCAGCTTTATTCTTTTCTTGTGGTCGCGTTACCATAGGTTTCGTTGTCACTTTGTCTTTCTTTTTTGTTCTTGGCAGTCTCGGCATTGCTGCTGCTTGTGCTTGGACTTCACCCTCTTCTAGACCTTTCTCCTCCTCTCCTTGTTCCTCTTCTTCCGGTTTAGCCCCTAGGTCCTCTTCATATTTTTTTTAATAAAATCTTCCACCTTAAATGTTGAGTTCAATCTGAATCTTTTCCCTTGAAAAGAGAAAAGTACCCCTTCCGGGATCAACCATCTATACATTATTGCATTATCCCTCAACAATTCCATCAGATGTGCATAGTTCCTCCTCTTTTTTATCACTCTCAATGGGACTTCCTTCAAGATTTTAATTTCCATCTCATTAATCTTCAGTGTCTTTTTGCTTGCAGCTCTCAAGATCAGATCTTTCATTGTTCTTTTATAGAACCTCACATGTATTTCCCGGGGTACTTTATTCCTTCTTGAGTACACTGAATTCATCCTGTATGCCACATCTATCTCCTCCCACACAGTTGGATATTTCTCTTCTTCCAAGAAGGTTGCTAATATTTTGGCTATTTCTTCTTCCATATCTTCATCTGTTTTTTCCCGGGGTATTTTGAAACCTCAACATAAAAGATGCCTTATCAACCTCTAGTTTGACAAGGGAATCTTCCAGAAGCTCATATTTTGCTTCCATGTTTTGAACTCTCTGGTTCTCAATTCCTGCTTTCTCTTGCAGCAGATTGGTTGCTTGTTTCAACTTCGAAATCTGTTGGGTATTTTCCACAATCTGTTGTTTATATTCCTGCATCTGAGTAGTGACTTGTAATGCTAGAGCATCAAATTTTGACTGTAGTGGCATCATCTGTGCTGCCAAAGCATCAAAATTAGCTTGTATTGGCTCCACCACCATTGGCAGCACCTGAGTTATAGCTTGTGGAATGGCTGCCTGTACAGCTTGTGGAATTGCTTCCTCAATAGCCTTGTTCACCACTTCCTTAATTACATTCTGCAGTTCCTGGTTTTGTACCTTAGACAACACTGCTGCCACCGATTTCTGCACATTCAGGAATGGGTTAGAGGAAGACATCTTTTCTTACCCTAACAATCCCTCCCCACCCTTTCTTTACTACTTATTACTTTCTTTTCCCTCTCAGCCACCTGTATTTGTATTAAGACTTAAACTGTTTGCATAAAGAAGCACAGCATGTTCCCAAACAATTTCATAAATTCCCACAATTTCCCACAGATCTTCTCAAATTACAACATTCGTAATTCATAACAACAAGCCTGGAGAAGTAAAAAGACACAATCTCCCGTTAACCAAAAACCCACAACAAGTTCAAAATTCAGCTCCTGTAAGTATTAACACTAGCCCTGTAGTGCCAGCATCAGTTCCAAGAGTCTCCATTTATTTCCCCAGTTAACAAATTTACAGGCCCTTAACACTTATTTCAATAATCCCCCCAAGTTTTAAAAACCTCCAGTCTCCTCCAACAGCCTAAATGTCCAGTGTTCTCTCCAAATTCCAGCTTAACCCAGGGGAAATCAGTACAAGTTCTGCAAAGAGATGTAGGTCTGAAAAACCCAGTAATCCACAGACCCAATAAGTCTTCAGGTAATCCACAAATGTCAGTAAAAAGGGAAAGAAAAAATTAAGATCTCAGCACCCAGGTAATCCAGAGATCTCAAAGCTTAAAAATAAAACTTAAAACGACAAGGCAAAAATAATTCCAAGGGTAGAATAGTTCCACTAACAAAAAGAAAAAAACAAAGTACAAGTTTAATCCATCAAAGTTAAGCCCACAGCAAATTCTGTCCACCTCTATATATGGTTCTTTGTTTAACATCCCACACAAAAAGAAAGAGTCTCAAGTTCTAAGAACTAAAGCATCCACACTCACAAACGCCGGTCAGCAAAGTTGCCTGAGCGCTCAGTCTCATATCCCGTGGCTCTCCAAAGAAAACGAAACCGCAACCTCCTCCATGTTTTACGTCCCTCTTTCTTGTCAGCAATCCAGCAATCCATATAATATCCAGCAATCAAACTTTAAATCTCACCAAGCAGGACAATGATGAGCTCTCCACTTGCTCTCCACAAACAATTCAATTCAGTTTTTATAAAGGTAAAATGCCCAAACCATCTCTAGCCACATAATGGGGGGGGGAATCCTTCTCCCTTCTCTTTTCTTACTTGTGCATTTCCCTCTCATACTTCTATCAATGTAACTTAGAAATTAGCCGCTGCAGTCAATTCAATGTATAGATCATACTCATAGTATCAAAGTAGTATAGTAAAGATAAAATGAAGGTTCTTCGGTGGAGTACAGCTCCAGCTGCCGGTTGATTGCGCCTGGGCACCCGCAGCTCTTCATGGGCGCTTCCTCCCCGACCTTGCACAGGAGTGATGAGGGGTCTAAATGGTCACAGCTGTGACCACAAGCCCCCAAATCAAGCTCCCCGCCAGCACCTACCTACGATAGATGTTTTGGGAGGCCAGCTGTTGGCTCTCCCGTTAAAATTGGGGGGTTCAGGGGTTCCCTCCGGGAGCTCGGGAAAAATCCCTCTGAAAGCATCATGCCACGGACCATCTCTCTCTGACTTCAGCTTTCCATCTCCTCCTCCCTCTCTCCTGGAGAGCAGTTGTAATTCTGAGTGATCTCCAGCCCCCACTTGGAGATTGGCAACAATGGTTCCCTGGGAGGGACTGGCTGGTTTGGAGAGTGGAGTCTATGGCATTGTACCTGTCTGAGGTCCCACCCCTCCAGAAACCTCACTCTCTCCAGGCTCCATCGCTCAAATCTCCAGAAATTTCCCACCTGGAGTTGGCAACCCTATCTCCTTCCCAGCCAATCATCAACCTACCTTTATTTTCTCCTCACTCTTCAGCTTCCCACCCCCCACCTGCAGCCTCTACCATGCTCTGAAGCCCTGGCTGCTACATCACATTGGCTGTCGTACAGGGGCCATCTCAGTAGGATATAAGGACACAGACTCCACCATTTTTTCCAGGGGAACTGATCGCTGCCATCTGGAAAGCAGTTGTAATTCTGAGTGATCTTCAGCTCTCACCTGGAGATTGGCAACAATGGTTTCTCCCAACAGGCACTAAGGGGAAATGTATTTTACCTCAGAACAGCAACAGCAAACTGTTTAGAATGTTAGAAGCAAAGGCCAGTGAGGCCGCATATGCAAACAGCCTCTGTATTCCAAGGCAAAGACCAGTCAGGCCACATATGCAAATGACCTCTGGGTTCTGACTGGCTGTGGGGGGGAGAGGAACAGCAAACTGTTTGGAATGTGGGAAGCAGGACTCAGGCAAAGCAGCCAGTGCGTAGGGAGACCCTCTAAATGACAGATCAGGAGTGAACTGATTTCAGAGCATGTTGGAATGTTCAGGGGAGTCCATGACCAAAACAGAATTATATATATTGGAGGATTCTTTGTAATTATATTGTGTGCAATAATTTTTTGTAGCACATTATCATAGTGGTGGTTGTTTTTTAATTTGGTTTTTACACTGTGACCCAGGTTTTGATTTAAGATTGCATATGGTGCAGCAGCTTGTTGGAGAAGTGAAAGCCCACTAAGAGTCTAGTTCAGGGGTGGCCAAACTGCAGCTTGGGAGCTGCATGTACTTTCACAGTCTAATTTAATGTTAATAAAAAGCAAATTTGCATATTTTTTTCAATAAAAATGTGTGTGTAATATTTGTCCATGTCTTGCAGCTCTCAAATATCTGATGTTTATTCTGTGTGGCTGTTACATTAAGCAAGTTTGGCCACCCCTGGTTTAGTTACTGTAAATACTGCTGAAAGAGTGATTTAGTCCATCTGTAGCCTAGGGGGAGCTGTGGTGCATTCTTCAGTATTTTGGGTTTACTGAGTGTTTTCTCTTGCAGTTCAGCCTACCTCTTAATTTTTCATGCTCTGCTGTGTATTAGTATGTGTTGGTGCTTGTACTCTGAAGGCATCTCTGTTATACTAGTGGCCTGCAGTCAGTTATTTTATCTTCTTCTTCTTTTTTTTTTTTGCAAAATCTTGTTCCAGTAAATTCATTATATGCACACTCCAAAGCATGGATTGGATTATTTCCTGAACTCTGCCAACATAGTTTGTAGCTTTCTCTCATGTGTTGGGGATACTTGCAGTTTTGCTTATAGAAAACTAAGGCATTTATAACTTTTAAGTTCTGTAAGTATGTCAAATGTTGCAATTTTATATGCTAGATAAATTATAAATTATACATTTTATGTTGTTAAACCAGTATAATTAGTTTAGGTTTGATAGGACAAAAAGCATTGCATATATTTTATTTTCCCTCCAAATTTCTGTTTTTTCCAAAACATGGGAGGGGGGCTGGGGGTTTTTATGGCTCCAAAATTTTTGGAAAGTTTACATCTCCAGTTGGAAGTGCAAGATAGAGCTGAGTGTAATCTGCATTTTGATGGCAATGCAGCCCAGATCTCCAGATGACCTCTCCCAGTGGCTTTATGCTGATGTGGAAAAGCTTGGGGGACAAGAGAGAATCTTGAGGAAACCCAGGGGCCAGAAGCTAAGGTGTGGAGCAGTAGTCCCTCCCCAACTGAAGCCTACATTTGAGGTAGGACTGAAGCCATCACAGAACAGTGCCTTCCAGTCCCAACCCTGAAAGATGGTTCAGAAAGATACAATGATCAATGGTACCAAAAGCTGATGAGACGTCTTTTTTTTTTTAGAAGCCAATGTTGGATCAGGCCAATGGCCCATCCAGTCTGCCACACAGTGGCCAAAAATACCAGGTGCCATCAGGAGGTCCCCCAGTGGGGCCAGGACACTAGAAGCCCTCCCACTGTTGACCCCCCCCAACCACCAAGAATACAGAGCATCACCTGCCCCAGAATCCCTATCCATACCTTGTGGCTAATAGCCACTGATGGACCTCTGCTCCATATATTTATCTAATTTCCTTTTGAAGCTGTCCATGCTTGTAGATTCCACCACCTCCTATGACAGTGAATTCCATGTGTTAATCACTCTTTGGGTGAAGAAGTACTTCCTTTAATTCATTCTAACCCAACTGCTCAGCAATTTCATTGAGCTTCCACGGTTCTTGTATTGTGAGAAAGGGAGAAGAGTACCTCTTTCTCAACCTTTTCTATCCCATGCATAATCTTATAAACCTCAATCATGTCACCCCTCAGCCGTCATTTCTCCAAGCTAAAGAGCCCCAAGCACCTCAACCTTTCCTCATAGGGAAAGTTCTCCAACCCTTTTGTCATTCTAGTTGCCCTTTTCTGCACTTTTTCCAAAGCTATAATATCCTTTTTAAGGTGTGGTGACCAGAACTGTACACAGTATTCCAAATGAGGTCGCACCATTGATTTATATAGGGACATTATGATATTGGCTGATCTGTTTTCAATACCCTTCCTAATAATCCCCAGTATAGCATTGGCCTTTTTTATTGCAGTCACACACTGTCTTGAATCTTCAGTGAGTTATCTACTACGACTCCCAGATCTCTCTCTTGTTCAGTCTCTGTCAGTTCAGACCCCATCAAAGTGTATTATAGTTAGGATTTTTGGCTCCAATGTGCATCACCTTGCACTTGGCCATATTGAACCCCATTTGCCATGTTGATGCCCACTCGCCCATCCTTGACAGATTCCTTTGGAGTGCCTCACAATCCTCCCTGGTTTTCATCACCCTGAACAACTTTGTATCATCTGCAAATTTAGCCACTTCACTGCATTATTGAAAGGAGGCAAGAAGGATGCACTGTAAATATGACAATCTGTGAAGCCAATTTTTATCTGAGACTATATTTCAATTACATAATTTGTTTTTGTTCATTCATTATATTTATATTTTTCCTTTCTTCATGATCTGCATTCCTTAAATTGTCTTCATTTAATATAGGTGTTTGAACTGGTGGTTAATAAAATCATGCAGTTCCTTGAAGCTCTAAACAAATGGTCTACAGTAATAGTCCCAGATGATCAGTGGAGACAATATAGAGAAGCAAGAAAAAAATTAACCCAGTAGCTTGGAGAATGACACAAGAAAACTCTACCTTGGATATTAATTCCTTTGTCAAAACAAAGGAGGATTACTTTAAGACCACATATTGCTAATTTGTAGAAAGTAGTCAATAAGGGAAGCTGACAATAAAATGAATTAATGTTGATAAATATATCCCAAACTTGAATGAATGTAATAATACTGATTCTGAGGAACAGGAAATTAGAAAAGTGATTTTTCTTAGCAATTGGTAACAGAAGTTTCAAAGTTCTGTAGGAACTACAGGACAAACAGGATACTCCCATTTTGTAAATTCTAGAACCTAAACAATATCTGAACATTCTTTACCAAGCAGATACATTCATTGGATTTTGACTTTTTGAGAACAGATTTTTTGGGGAACTCCCAAAAGTTCAGTTTATCTATATGAGAAAAAACTGATTTTGTCGGTGAAAACAAAGAGTCCATTTGAATTTTTTTTCAAAATCATTATGTTGGATGACAGATTATTTAGAAATCTGCTTAATGCACTCTAAATTGGTCATTCATATTTCTGGATTTCAGATAGTTGAACAAATGGTTCAGTCTTTTGGTGTGTGTGTGTGTGTGTGTGCTTCGTTCATAGCTCTTTTGGAATGAGTATCTACTGCCAAAGGGGAATTTGAAAACATAGTAAGATCTGTTTTGTTTGTAAACAGTATATCTCTTCTAGTTTATAGAGAGCCAGTTTGGTGTAGTGGTTAAGTGCGTGGACTCTAATCTGGGAGAACTGGGTTTGATTCCCACTCCTCCACTTGCACCTGGCTGGATGACCTTGGGCAAGCCATAGTTCCGATAAGAGCTGTTCTTGAAAAAGAGCAGTTTCTGTCAAGAGCTCTCTCAGCCCCACCTACCTCACAGGGTGTCTGTTGTGGGGAGGAGAAAGGAAAGGAAAGGAGTTTGTAAGGTGCTCTGAGACACCTTTGGGTAATGAAGGGCAGGGTATAAATCCAATTTCTTCTTCTTCTTCTTCTTCTTCTTCTTCTTCTTCTTCTTCTTCTTCTTCTTCTTCTTCTTTTGAGGTTGCACTTGGTTTATAAACTTTAAATCTCAACATTCTTATGAAAACAGTATCACTGATGTAAATGAGATGATTCTTAAAAAGCTTCTTATTCCTCAGATTTCAGTAAAAGCAAATACAGAAAGGCAAATTACAGATAATGTCAGATAGACGCTTAACATTATATTTTATGGGAAACCTTCTTCTTCGGAATCTGTAATCCTGGCTTTAGATTTTGAAAAAGCTTTTGACTCTTTAGAAATCTCTTATCTTCTCATGCTTCTGGAAAAAATGGGCTTTGGTCAGAACTTTCTAAACACTTTAAAAACACTATATGCCCATCCTAAGTCTAGAATACGAGTGAACAGCTACAATTCAAAATTCTTGAATATTTAGAGAAACAAAGTTTGGGATCAATTTATTATGTGTAAAATCTCTGACTCACTTCAAAGACAATGATCCGGCACCATCATGACTTACTCCAAATTTGTATGCACGTGGTTTCCATGTTTACAATACATGACAGACACAGACCTTCTCCCTACTAATCCTGCTTACTCTCTTTCTTTTAGTTTCTTTTAGTTTCTTACTGTAACAAATACAGGGCCCCTACTTGCCAAAATTCAGGCTCTACTGTAGCACTCACAATAACTACACCAGCAGAGGTAGCACAATAATCAATATATCTTACTTTGTCTATTGGTCAATATTTAAAAGTTAGAATGATTCTTCTCTGATGTACAATGTGTTTTGATCCTTATCACTTGTTATTGCTTCATGCTTCAAATGTTTAGTGTTGTAAATGTTTATTCAAATAAAGCATTTAATTTTTTTTTTTAAGCCTTCGGAGAAACTATGACACTACGGTGACTTCAGACAATGAGAAATAGATATCAAGGTATAAAGAGAAAGATGCAGAACAGTCATTCATCTCTCTATATTAATAACTGAGTTTTTGTGTGACTCTTTTCTGAACATTCCACACATCCCCCAGCCTTTGGTTCTCTGATCTAGGGTGTCCCTAGCCACTGGCTGTGTTGCCTGAGTCCCACCCAGCCGCCACTCAAGAGTACTTGCATGCCATTGGCCAGGTCCTGGGTTTGCTCTTCTTTCCTGCCCACTCCTTCAGCCACTGTGCCCTGTCAGAATTTCTGGCAAATGACTTTCTCCCTTGATGAAGAGGTTGCCTTGTGTGTGGGACTAATTTTGCTGTTGGTAGCTGTTGGTAGGTGTAACAAAATGGCAGTTACCTGTGTTTCTTGTTTCTTTAAAATGTTCCCCCATAAGACTTAATTGAGCTGTAGTTCTAGAGAGGGGCCTGCAGGGATCTCACTCACTGGGTTGAATGGAGCTTCCTCATGTGCTGGCCTACAGTTCCTAGCTGCCCCAAGGCCAAAAAGTGCAGGAAAAGAGGGACCATCTCAAGGGTCGGGGCAGCATCTATATAGACTCCAGCTAGGCCACAAGCCAGAGATATCAGGGAACTCTGGGAGGCAGCAGAAATTCAGCCACTCCACAGCCAGCTGGACTGGGGAATGAATGGAAGTTTCCCTGCTCTCTTAGGCAGGAGAGAGAGGCTGAAGCAAAGCCAGAGGCTGGTCCAAGGAGAGATCCTATCCTGAGCCCACAACCTCCAGAGGTAAAGAGTACTGTGTGTAGGGAAAGAGGATTGCATTTACCCCCTGTTGATTTATGCCCCGTTGGTTCATGGCGTGTGCTTACTCCTACAGTTTTGCCTTATTCATTTAGTGTGTGTGTGCTCCATAATTGTGTAAATAGTTAAGCAAATTCTTTTATTTGTGCTAATAATCTGTGTGGTGCTCTGACCACATAGTCTCCCCACTCTGCACAATACCAAAGGGAGGGGATAGCCCAGGGAAGCAAGGAAAGGCCAGACCCTTGGGTTGCCAACTTTCCAGGGATCCCCCAAAGATTGGGGATTCCATCTCCAAATAGGAAGATTCGGCCAGAGGGCTCTCACTGTCCCTCTAAAAAGGCAGTGACAATTCAGTGAGTGCTGGCCCCAAATTTAAGGAGTGAGATACGCCTATGGTATGAGGGTGGGAGGTGAACAGCTGAGTTGTACAATGGAGCCCGTTTCACCACAGTAAGCAACCAAGCTTGGTTCAGACAAAGGAAAGAAACCCTTTGCAGGCCTTTGTGAGGAACTCATTGGGGCCAGTCCTGACTAGGGTTGCCAGCTCCAGGTAGGGAGTTTCATGGAGATTTCCTGGTAGAGACTATGGAAGCCAGGGTTTGGGGAGGGCAGAGGACTTTCCAAAGCACTTATTTTCTCTGGGAGGGGGAGAGATCTGTTGTCTGGAGTTCAGTTGTGATACCTGCTGATCTTTAGGCTCCACCTGGAGGCTGGCTATCCTAGGCATAGCAGTCAGTGCTTTAGAGCAGGATCTGCTAGATCCATGTTCTTGCTGTAGAAGCTGAGTGGGTGATTTTGGACCAGTCACAGATTTTCAGCCTAACATAACAGGGTTGTTGTGCAAATCAAAATGCGGAGAGGAGAATGATGTAAGCTGCTTTGGTCCCCATTGCAGAGAAAGACTATTTTTCCTCCTGGGAAACCATTGTTGCCAGTCTCCAGGTGAGAGCTGGAGATCAATCAGAATCACAACTGCTCTCCAGATGGCAGAGATCAGTTCCCCTGGAGAACATGGTGGACTCTGTGTCCTTATACCCTGCTGAGATCTCCCCCCATGACAGCCAATGTGACATGGAAGTCAGGATTACTTTCAGCCTAACCTACCTCACAGGGTTGTTGTGTAATTCCAAAGGGGAGAGGAGAATGATGTCAGCTGCTTTGGTCCCCATCGCAGAGAAAGACTACTTTTCCTCCTGGGAAATCACTGTTGCCAATCTCCAGGTGAGAGATCAGTTCCCCTGGAGAACATGGTGGACTCTGTGTCCTTATATCCTGCTGAGATGCCCCCCATGACAGCCAATGTGACATGAAAGTCAGGGTTTCAGAGCATTGTAGAGGCTGCAGGTGCGTGGGGGGATGGAAAGCTGAAGAGGGGGAAATAAAGTAGGTTGATGCTTGACTGGGAAGGAGATATGGTTGCCAACTCCAGGTGGGAAATTTCTGGAGATTTCAGGGTTGGAGCCAGGAGAGAGTGAGGTTTGAGGAGGGGTGGGACCTCAGATAGGTACAATGCCATAGACTCCACCCTCCCAACCAGCCATTCCCTCCTGGGGAACCATTGTTGCCAATTTCCAAGTGGGGGGTGGAGATCACTCAAAATTACAACTGATATCCAGGAAGGAGGGAGGAGGAGATGGAAAGCTGAAATCAGGGGCAGATAATGGCAGGTTGATGCTTGGCTGGGAAGGAGATATAGTTGCCAACTCCAGGCGGGAAATTTCTGGACATTTGAGGGATGGAACCTGGAGAGGAAGTTTGAGGAGTGGTGGGACCTCAGACAAGTACAATGCCATAGACTACACCCTCCCAACCAGCAATTTCCTCCCAGGGAACCATTGTTGCCACTCTCCAGGTGAGGGGTGGAGATCACTCAGAATTACAAGTGATCTCCAGGAGGGAAGGCAGAAGTCAGTTGCAGTCAGAGGGGCAGATAATGCTAGGTTGATCATTAGCTGGAAAGGAAATGGGGTTGCCAACTCCAGGTTGGGAAATTCCTGAGGATTTGAGGGGTGGAGCCTGGAGATGGTAGGGTTTGAAGAGGGGCTGGACCTCAGACAGGTACAATGCCATAGACTCCATCCTCCAAACCAACCATTTCCTCCTGGGTAACAATTGTTGCCAATCTCCAGGTGAGGGCTGGAGATCACTCAAAATTACATCTGTTCTTCAGGTAGCAGAGATCAATCCCTCTGTGTCATTATACCCTGCTGAGGTTGCCACAGCAAATTGACACTGACTGTCTGAGGCCTTGGCACTCTCCCAGAGCCTCTTTCTAGAGCTCATTGTATTTATTTCCACAACGGTCCTTATTCCTAGTTAAATATGTAACATAGACAGCAGAATGATACAGTGGTTAGAGTGTTGGACTAGAATCTGGGAGGCCCGGGTGTGAATCCCCACTCTGTCATGCAAGCTTTCTGGGTGGCCTGTGGCCAGTCACACACTCTCAGCCTAACCTACATCACGGTGCAGTGGTGAGGATAAAATAGAGAATGTTGTGAGCCAATTTAGTTCCCAAAGCAGAGTTCAAGTGAAGTGAATAAACAAATTAAACCTATTTCTTAGTGATAGCCATATTGGCTGTGGAAAGGACTATGTGCTACTTTGGCCACTTCCACACTGTCATTTCTGTCACTCTTTTATCCATATTACTTTGGGTTTCCACAACCACTGTTCTTCCAGAATTCCTCCTGAGCTGCTTTTTCTCCAGGATTCCAGACCTTCATCAGGAATCCCATTAAAGGAAAAGAAACTTGGAGGGGAGGAGTGGTTGAATACCTTGTCTTCCACTGCACCTTTTCTCAAAGTCTCTTTATGCTGCTTTGCATTTTAAATATTTCCAGTGTTCATTACATGCATTTGCATACAATGTGTACTTTGCCCCTAAGTGGCTGGGAAATCAGACCTTTGCACTGTAATGGAAACAACAGTGCCTCAGATAAATGTTTTCTGATTTTTGAAAGAAAAACGTCTTGTGGCAGAAGATAATAAGGGAGAAATAAATAGCCCCTGAGTAAAGGGCAAAGATTTGCTGCAGATTAAAAATGTAATAAAGAGGAAACAAATTTATAGCAAAAGGATGACTCAGAGCTGAGAGAGGTTAATAACAAGATACCCAGGAGGTCTCTACTAAAGCAAGGGTATTTAATATCCTAATGAGTTGGAAGGGGATGTGAGCTGCAATTTGTTCAAATATGCTGATGACTCTAAATTGTTCCACTAATAAAAGGCATTGAGGATAGAGAGCTGCAGGTCAATTCATTTGACTGGGAAGAGCACCAGAATGGGACTGCAGATAAGGATTAAGGGTCCTGAGTCGACCACCAGCAGAGTTACAATGCCTCCACCATTCATCCACATATCAGGCTTTAAATTGGTGAACAGACCATTGAAACGAATGGAGATGGTAGAAAAGCTGTGTTTGGGAGCTTGCTCTCTAACAATGTCATCCTCAATTACTTATTTGAAAGTAACTGTCTGTCAATAAATCAGATCCAGATTCCCCTAGAACAATGGAACTGCTCCTGAGTTAAAATGGTTAGGAAAAGGCAGGGTTCCTAACCTCCAAACCTGTGGGTACTTTTGGAGTCTTGAGAATCTGTAGTGAGCACCACCACAAAAGGCTGGACCATGAGAGACAGGAACAGTCACAAAAGGGGTATCATATGTTGCAGTTACAAATGGAGATCCCAAGCCAAGCATCCTTCTATAAAAGGGACAGCTATTTCTGACTGTTTGGTGTACTGGTTAAGAGCAGCAGACTCTAATCTGGAGAACCAGGTTAGATTCCCTACTCCTCCACATTCAGCCAGCTGGGTGACCTCGGATCAATCACAGTGCTCTCAGAGCTTTCTCAGCCCCACAGGGTGTCTCTTGTGGGAGAGTAATAGAAGGAGATTGTAAACCACTCTGAGACTCTGAGTGAAGGGCAGGGTATAAATCTTCCTCCTCTGTGGTGAAGGAAAGGCTTTTCATTTTTTAGAAGAGGTTCTTGGGGGGAGAACTGATTGGTTGTAAGAAAACATATTGGTGGGTATCATGGTGCCCATGGATGCCACACTGGGGATCATTGGCATAAGGCTTTTCAGGTCTACACTTGGTTTGAAGCAATCTGGATTGCAATTTTGTTCATGATGTGTGAATGCTGCATTATATGCACATAGTGCAAGCAGACTTCCCACTTCACCATGGGCAAAATAGAATCTGGATCACTTCAACCCCATTTCTAGTGAATCCACCGTGCATGTGCAGAGTCCCAAAGCTGTTTTTCTTTTTCTTTTTTTCTTTTTTTAAAGGGGGCTATGATCCTGATTTTTTCCAGAATTATATTTAATATATGCCATTACATGTATGCAAGAACCACCACGGTGTAGTGATTGGATTGCTGGACTAGGATCCAGGAGACCCAGGAATGAATTTCTAGGCTGCCATGGAAGCTTTCTGGTTGACCTTGGGCCAGTCACATGCTCCCTGTCTACTAGGTGTTCTAAGGATAAAACAGAGGAGAGGAGAACAAATAAACTGCTTTGGGTCCCCATTGGTGAGAAAGATGAAGTAAATAAATAAAAACAAAGAACAAGAAGTAAAAATTAAAATAAAAATGCTGCCAAAACCATTCTTTTACCATTTTAATTTGGTTTTGTTTTTATGGTATACATGAAGGCAATTGCACCATTCTTCAACACACACACCCAAACCCCATATCAGTCCAGACTGAAAGCCTGATGTGCCTCAAACACTGTAATGACCTTTTTGCTTGGGTTGCACCTGAGTTGTCTTCCAGCAGTTGCTCACTTCTGAAACATACAAATAACAAACCAACTACTATTTTTAAAAATTAAAAAATATGTTGTTTGGCACAGATGGGGTCCATTTTAACAAAAAAAAGTAATTTGGAGGGGATATGAGGTTAGTGTTGAAGAACTTCCTTTTAATCTTATTTTTAAGTTGAATGATTATTGTACTTATGTGGAAAAGCATAACAATTAAGTATTTTTCTTTCTCTTTCTTTTTTTTTTGGCCCCCCCAAAGGGAATTTTTTATTGATTTTGATTATACATCTAAAACTACAAAGAAAAAAAGGGAGGGGAAGCTACATTTAAGGATAAAGGAAAGTAACCCACACTAAACTAAAAACCCAAGAGGAGGAGATCCTATCCCTGTTAAACTAAACGTTAGTGTTTTAGTGTTAATAAATAATGCATAGTGTAACTTCCTGTCTATCTCAGCCTAATGTATTAATCTGTTACTTATTATGAGGGAATTCCAGAGCATCCCCACCAGCTTGCTTCATAAAGGCAATTTTCAGAGTCCTTCTGCCTTTATCTAGGCTTTCTGTCTCTGAAGTCATAAGATGATTTAATGGCACCAGCTCCCCCTTCCGCAGCCAGGTCTTTGTCCGTCTCTGAGGGGGTAGAGCCACTCGACCTGGTTTCTCCTTCTTTAGATCCCATATGATGTTTTAGAAATCCTTTGGCTTTAAAAATGGAGTCAATCTTCTCTCTTTTATCGTTGATTTTAAAAATGACCCCTTCTGGCACTGCCCATCTGTATGAAATTTGGTTAGTTTGAAGAAAAAGAATTAAGTCCTTATAATTCTTTTTTTTTTAATGAATTTCAAATGGAATATCTTTTAAAGTTTTAATAATTGTACTCTCCAGTTTAGTGGAGTTGCTGATGTTGCTTTTAAAGTTAGATCTCTGCTCTGTCTTCTTGAGAATCTGACCATTATTTCCCCAGGCAGGTTATTTTTTTTGGTGTAATTAGAATACACCCTATACGCTGCTTCCATATCATGCATGATTTCTTCCACTTTCAAGCCTGTTGCTGGTGTGATGATTTCACTAAGTAATTTCTTCAGATTCTTATTCGGTGATTCAGGAACTCCCTGAAATCTGAGAACCATATTAGCCTTTTCCATTTGTAGTTGCAGTAAGCGATTTTCCTGGTAATTCTGCTTGTTCGTTAGTTCTCCCATCTTTTTCTTCATATTCTTGTTTATGGTGTACATCTCTTTAACTATTTCCTCCGTTTGCTCCATCTTTTTAACTGTTTCTGCCAGCTGGAGTTGCTGGGATGCAAAGTTTTGGTTGAGTGTGACCAACTGCTGGTTAATACCAGCGAGTTGTTTCATCACGGGCTTGATAGTATCCGCTAGGAGCTTCATGACATCTACACCCTCTTCCAGCCTTGTACTCTGCCTGCCTGCTGGTTTCATTTTCACTCCTTTCTTCCCCGTGCCCACCATTATGGCGACTTGTTTACAAAAACCACCTGCTGTTTCACCACCTCTGAAAATCACTTCCGAGATAAATCTGCTCTGGTAATCCTCTCAAAACAAGTCAATCGCTTGTATTTCCCTGTCCCCCCCTCTTTTTCGCTTATCTGATCAAGTAGGCAGAAGGGGTCCCTCCTCTCTCTTGGCTTTAAGATGGGTGTGTGTGTGTAAGGGGTTTTCCGCTTATTTCAAAGTTAGTTTATGCCTAACTTACATTCATTGTCGGTCCCATTCGACCTCATTTATATTATTGCAATTCTGCTTGATCTCCAGCGTTTGTTCCAGGCAGCCCAGCTAGTGCCCGAAGGCCACACAGTGGCAGGACCATCAGGGCGGAGGGGTGCCTCAATTCTCCAGCATTACACCATCAAAGAGGCTACCCCTCTACAGCCCTATGGCTAGGAGCCCTTCCCTAGGGCTCTGTGGGGAAGCCACGTCAGCAGCTTCCCTCCATACTGCTGGTGTGCGTGTTGCTTCCCCGAGCGAAGGGGAGAGCGACTGCCATCGTTGAGCCAAAAACCGGAAGCCCCAATATTTTTCTTTCTTTCTGGAGCACCTACTTTTAGCCTGTTACCTCTCTCTCTATAAATCCATCTTTCTCTCTATGTATAAACCTCAAAGGAATGCATTTTTATTGCTTAAAATCCATTATCAACTTCTTAAATTCTCTCTCCTTTTTGTTAAAATATGATAGAGTAGTATTCAAAGTCTAATGGACCAATAAAATAAGACTAAAATAGATCTACATTAAAATAATCTCAATTTACCCCTAATGTACAGCAGAAATGGGGTGGTACTGATTAATCTTATTTTTTAGCTTAAAAAGGCTCAACCTCTTTGGCCACCTCAGCCAGGCCATCTCCATTGTGACCTTGGTGAGGTACACAGCAGCAGTAGCAGCAGCAAAGGTGCCAGGGATGTGAAGTCAGTCTCCACCTCTGCTCACTATGAAAGAGGTTGTAGCAAGACAAGAAGAAGAAGAAGAAGAAGAAGAAGAAGAAGAAGAAGAAGAAGAAGAAGAAGAAGAAGAAGAAGAAGAAGAAGAAGAGGAGGAGGAGGAGGAGGAGGAGGAGGAGGAGATTGGATTTATACCACGCCCTTCACTTGGAGTCTTAGAGCGGCTTACAAACTCCTTTCCCTTCCCCTCCCTACAACAGACACCCTGTGAGATAGGTGGGGCTGAGAGAACTCTAACACAAACTGCTCTTTCAGGAACAGCTGCACCAGAGCTTGTGACTGACCCAAGGTCACATCAGCAGGCGCAAGTGGAGGAGTGGGGAATCAAACCCAGTTCTCCCGGATTAGAGTCTGCGCACCTAACCACTGCACCAAACTGGCTCTATTAGCAGATACTGCTAATAGTTACTGACCCAAATGTGATGCTGGCAACTGCAAAGTTTTGTCTATGGCATTTAAAGGTATCATTTTCTAATGTAAAAGTCTATATCCATGTTCTCCATACTGTATATCTATGTTTTTATATTGTCTGTATATTAATCCTTTTCACATGCTTATGACCTGTTGGTCTTCGAGCATAAATAAAATGTAAAATTTTTATTTAAAAAAGTATGTTTGATGGACTCCTGTATCAGCTAGTGCTTTTCAGAAAAAAATGGTAATATTGTACACTAGGGAGCAAAGCCCGTTGTGGTAGAAGACAATGGGCCCTAGAAAGGAAGAGAGGGAGGTGGAAGGGAGAGAGGGTTGGAGGAAGGAAGGAAGGAAGGAAGGAAGGAAGGAAGGAAGGAAGGAAGGAAGGAAGGAAGGAAGGAAGGAAGGAAGGAAGGGGAAGAGTGAAAAAAAGGAGAGAGAAAAAAGGAAAGGGGAAAGGAAGGGAGTGTGGGGGACGGAAAAGGCCTTCCCTGGGCCTAGTGCCCCATAGAAGGCCCAGGGGATGGCATGTGGGGACGGAAAAGGCCTTCCCTGGGCCTAGTGCCCCATAGAAGGCTCAAGGGATGGCGTGTGGGGGGCGGAAAAGGGCCTCTCTGGGCCTGGTGCCCCATAGAAGGCTCAGGGGATGGCATGTGGGGGGGCAGAAAGGGCCCTCTCTGGGCCTAGTGCCCCATAGAAGGCTCAGGGGATGGCATGTGGGGGGGCGGAAAAGGGCTTCTCTGGGCCTAGTGCCCCATAGAAGGCTCAGGGGATGGCGTGTGGGGGCGGAAAGGGGCTTCTCTGGGCCTAGTGCCCCATAGAAGGCCCAGGGGATGGCGTGTGGGTGGCGGAAAAGGGCTTCTCTGGGCCTAGTGCCCCACAGAAGGCTCAGGGGATGGCGTGTGGGGGCGGAAAAGGGCTTCTCTGGGCCTAGTCCCCTCATAGAAGGCCCAGGGGATGGGGTGTGGGGGACGGAAAAGGGCTTCTCTGGGCCTAGTCCCCTCATAGAAGGCTCAGAGGATGGAGTGTGAGGGACGGAAAAGGGCTTCTCTGGGCCTAGTCCCCTCATAGAAGGCCCAGGGGATGGTGTGTGGGGGACGGAAAAGGCCTTCTCTGGGCCTAGTTCCCTCATAGAAGGCCCAGGGGATGGGGTGTGGGGGACGGAAAAGGGCTTCTCTCACTTGCCTCAGCCTTGAGGGCCTGTCCCTGCGCTCACACTCCAGATGGTCCTCTCCTGTCAGAGGACTGGAGCAGACTGAGCTGAAAACACTGATCGGGGCTGACGTGGGCAGGACTTTACGAAGCAGCCAGTCAGCCCTGGCCTGTTTCTTCTGACTGCCAGTTCGTGAGCCGAATCAATTATGGCAAGCATAGAATGCGGTGGAACCAGAATTCAAATATATATAAGGACAGGATATGTATGATACATTTATTGAAATGTGTTGCCATCCCTATCCCTAAAGTGAGAATTCAAGTCCAATGAAAATAAAAGACAAGTACTACAACCCACCATGAGCAACCTCTCTGTTTGCTAGGGAGATAAATGAAAGGCGCAGAGGCTGCCAGCTAGACTGATCGTTCATTTTCTCTGCTATTTATCTGCAAGTGTGCCACAAGAGCATATTCTTAACACGGCCAGAGGTTTACCAACTGATAATCTCACTCCATCACTTTTATGAAAAATGCAACCATCTTGCTGTTTTGATCTGTGACAGTTTTCATATGACATGTTGAGAGGGCAGCAGAGGGGAAGTCGATGAAGGTTATTATCTAGCAAGTGGGATAATCACTTTCTTCACCTTCAAGGACTGATTATGTGGTCATAATGGATCCTTGTCTGTTAACAAATAATGAGCAGGCTCTATTCTTGCTGTAACCTCACCAGTCAATACAAAGAGGAAATGATGTGGAATAGCCTTTAGGTTTAGATGTGTATAATTTAAACATTATTCCTGCTGAAAGAAAGGAGTATGTTGTGTTTATTTTCCTGATGTATCATAATGTCAACACTGGCACCCTAGCATTGTCATATACACAGGAAGAGCTGGATTTAGATCCCCACTGGCCATGACATTCACTGGCTACACTTGCCTTGGCAATGATCTCTTACCTTAAACTATATATCACAGGGTTGTAGCAAAAGTAAACAGGATAGGCCTTTTGTATATTACCTGTGTGTAACAGACAGCTTCCAGTTCTTCCCTCCGGGTGTCACAGTCAATCCCTGATCCCGTGGAGTATATGTAAAGAGTTTCCTGCCAATGAGAGCCTGTAGATCCTCTGTGAGGGAGAGGAGGAAGATGTGAGAGGGAGTTAGAAGAGCAGGAACTCTGATCAGCTGTCAGTTCCGGCTCAGCCAGATGTACAGAGAAGTAGGGACAGGACAAGGTATCCTGTGTTAGTCATGTTAGTCTGCCTTAGAGAGGTAGTAGGTTAGCAATGGGTGAGAGGATCAAGAGAGAATCCCGAGATACCAAGTAACCTTATCTTCAGGGCCTGGGACAAGGGGCACCAGACTGGAGAAGTGTAGAGGTTAAAAAGTATCCCTATTAGTGTGAAGAAGAAATAGTAGCAAAAGGACCAGAGATCCCAGTGTTAAGTGAGGTTTTACCAGATAAAATCTCTCTCTCTCTCTCTCTCTCTCTCTCTCTCACTAGGAGAGACAGCCTGTCAGTTCCATAACCCTGGGCATGTGTGTGATATTGCAATGTTTGTTACAGGAACCCTGGCCCAACTTAACTGTGTTTTATTTTTCAGTCAAAATAAGCTGCTTAATCCTTCTATAGAAGAGACATTAAACTCATTATTATGTTGAAATAAGGTATCTGTGTGCGTCAAACAAGGGGGAAAGGGGAAAGTATAAATTACCCCCTACCATCTGGCCTGCTACCCACAGGTCCACTCAGTAACTTCAACAAGTCATCCAGCCTTCTTAATATTTGCATTTAGCTTTATTGATCACTTGCCAATACACATTTATTGTACATACTTATTGACAGACAGGGTTTTTTTTCTCCCTCCCACCCCATCACAGCTGTACAAACCTAGACAGCAAAAATCTTACAATATATAAGCTGACAATATCAATAGATATGAATTTAATATGAAGGCAGATGTAAAGCCATCTTTATTCGGAAGAAAACTGTAGTGAACATACTGAAAAGATTATTAAGAAGTGGTGCAGGCATCACTAAACTTCAGAGGAGAATTGTTCTGTGCAAAGCAATGTGAGGTTCATAAGCTTCGTAGAGGGAATCAGATGGAGAGTGCTGAGATGCATCACAAGTATGGGAATACTGCCCAGACCCTAATTCAAAGAGACGTCAAAGAAAAGGGCCCTCCTGGAATAGAATGTGCTGTTCAGGTTTAACATGAAGATCACAAGAAAATTGCAGCAGCTTTGTTCATAAAGGTTAGCTATCTTAAGAGAATATCAACAATTCCACTTATCACATACATAGGAACTTAACTTTCAATACCATTCTCCCACTGACAGTTCTTTAGGGCATTGTTGCTGCATTTGCTTTCAAGAATAAATCCAAGACTTGGTAGGCAAATAAATCTATGGAAGTAAGTTATGATCTTGGCATTTTGACTGTCACAAAAGAGGCTCTCTTTTTTGGTTTTGTCTGCTTGATACAAGGGCATACCAGCCTGGGACTTTTGCAGACAGATTTAGAAATATGATGATTCATTTCTTGTAATTCTCTTGAAACATGCAACCTTATGTCACTTAATTTCTCTGCAGATGTGAGTCCTGTAAACATTAATGCTCATACATTCCAATCAAATTCTATTTCAACTTTCTGTTCCCATCTTAGATAAATGTTATCTCTGATACAGTTTACTTGGACAAAGGCAATAAATTGCATTTGAACAAATGCAATAAATTGTTTAATTAGTGATAGTGTCTATCATAATCTATTTCCACCACACAATTTTTTGGTGATTACAATCTAAGAAAAAGAGCTTTTCTGAATTCAAAAGGAGATAATATTTGGGTGATGTTTTATATTCAAAGGATCTGCTGTTAGATTGGTGAAGTAGGGTAGTCTTTCCACTGTCTAGCAGCTAAGGGCTCTAGCACCTCAGGGATAAAGCAATATACCTTCTCCAACCTGAACTAATTGACCTGCAGCAACACTGTGGTGAAAACAATGCGGCAGAACTCAAATATGGTATGCTTTTTATCTCCTGTTTTTTGGAGTGCACGCATGCTAGATTTCCATAGAAATATATACATTTTAGCAGGTTCTCTCAGAAGTACAGAGAGGATCTTCTAGCTACTTCTTCCTTTTGAAGTCTCTAGTAATTCTGCTCTGCAGGGCCACATTCAACTGAAAAATGGAAGTCTCATTATAGTTTCACCAAATCTATAGTCTCATGTTTAAAACTATTCCAGGGAATGGTGGTGGTAAGTGCCATCAAGTCAAAGCTGACTTATGGTGACCCCGTAGGGTTTTCAAGGCAAGAGACATTCAGAGGTGGTTTGCCATTGCCTGCCTCCATGTCATGACCCTGATATTCCTTGGAGGTCTCCCATCCAAATACTAGCCAGGGCTGACCCTGCTTAGCTTGCAAGATCTGACGAAATAGGGCTAGCCTGGGCTATCCAGGTCAGGGCATTCCAAGGAATACTGGAGGAGAAAAGAGATTAACTCTGGCAGCCGTGAATCAATACTGCCCATAACTGACTTTTCTTGGCTTAATTAGAGCTCAATGTTTGAGTGAGAGAGAGGGAGAGAGAGAAAGGTACATCTGTATTAGTATACTTAGAGCACTTCTCACTGCTCTGTCACTGTTACATAAGTCTTCACCTTTAAACAAATTAGGGAAAAAATGACAGCCATTTATTTACAAGGTAATGAAGCTGGTTCTGCAACTGAACACAAGGAGAAAGCTGCCTTCCTACGAAATCCAATAGTGTGATCTCAAGTGGATGACTACGTTTGGAAACAAGGTGCTCCAAGAGAGGAATTCTTTGGGCTAGTTCTCAAAAACAGCAGGTGAAGCACCAAATGTGTCTGAACTGTGTCACTTCAGACTGGTCCTTCACATTCATTCAATGGAATTAAAAAACAAACAAATCACCACAGCCCAAACTTACCACTTCAGCTGCTGCTTCATATGTTCCTCAGTTTGCTTCCCTGGATACCTTGTTTCTAAAACCCTGTGCAGATGATTTTAGTCTGCATACAATCAATGCATATTGCTGCAGAATCACCACATCCAATCTAAATACATTGTTTATACTTTGTACACACAGCTTCTCCAGGGATATTCCTTTCCAGTGATGTTGATCTGTCCCCTTCTATGACTGTTTTCGGGGGAGAGGGGGTTGTTTTGCCTGAAGATAAATTCAGGTGTGTAACCTGAAGCAGCAGAACTAAGTTTGAGTTCAATGGCACCTTTAAGACCAACACATTTATTCAATAAAACTTTGCTGGTCTTAAAGATGCCACGGAACTCAATTTTTGTTTTGTTTTGTCTGGCATTCCTCCTTGTGTGCCTTTTATTTTAATTACTATCTTGGTGCTTTATAGATATACTAGGAATAAGGCCCGTTGTGGAAATAAATACAACGGGCTCTAGAAAGAGGCTCTGGGAGAGTGCCCCAGCTTTGGGCACTCAGTGACAATTTGCTGTAGCAATCTCAGCAGGGGAAAATGACAGAGTCCACCATTTTCTCCAGAGGAACTGATCTTTGCTACCTGAAGAGCAGTAGTAATTTTGAGTGATCTCCAGCCCACCCCCAAGATTGGTAACAGTGGTTCCCCAGGAGGGAGTGGCTGGTTTGGAGGGTGGAGTCTATGGCATTGTACCTGTCTGAGGTCCCACCCCTCCTCAACACTCACCCTCTCCAGGTTCGACCCCTCAAATCTCCAGGAATTTCTCAACCTGGAGCTGATAACCCTATCTTCCTCCCAGCCAACCATCAACCTACCTTTAGTTTTCCATCTCCTCCCCCCTCCCTCCTAAAGAGCAGTTGTAATTTTGAGTGATCTCCAGCCCCCACCTGGAGATTGGCAAGAATGGTTCCCCATCAGGGAATGGCTGGATTGGAGGGTGGAGTCTATGGCATCGTACCTGTTTGAGGTGCCACCCCTCTTCAAACCTCACCCTCTCCAGGCTCCATTCCTCAAATCTCCAGGAATTGCCCACCTGGAGTTGGCAACCTGATCAGGACTGGGCCCAATGAGTTTTCTCACAAAGGCCAACATAGGTGTGGAAAGGGCCTTTTACTGACAGAGGAGAAAGTACAGGTGCCAACTCGGATTAGGGAAATACCTGGAGATTTGGGGGTGGATCCTGTGGAGGGCAGCATTTGGGGTGTGTGTGGAAGGACTCAGCAGGGTATAATGCCATAGAGTCTACTCTCCAAAGCAACCATTTTATCCCGGGGAACTGATCTCTGTCATCTGGAGGTCAATTGTAACAGTGGGAGATCTCCAGGTCCCACCTGGAGATTGGCAACCCTAGGGGAAAGTCAGCCACACAGTGGGGAGTTGAAGAAAATGGTCTGATGGTTGCTGGCCCACCTCGTTAGCCAGCCAGCCATGCTGAGGCTAAGCAGGAGAGAGAGACTTTTTCCATTTTTTCTGACTGGAAAGTGGCCGTTGGGGAGGGGGTTATGGGCAGGGGAGGGGGTTATACTGAAAGTCCTTTGTTTTTTTACTCACAGAACCAAGCTTGGCTGCCTACCAACAGCCACTGAGGGGACAGTCCCTCACAGGAGTCAAGAGAACTGTCTTCCTCAGGAGAGAGAGCTGTCTGCCAGTAAATCTGACATGCAAATCTGTCTGAAGGGGGAGTGGGTGGGGAAGAGGAGCAGACCCAGCACCCGGCCAATGGCACGCGAGTACTCTTGAGTGGCGGCTGATGGGCCAATGGCTGAGGGAGGGCATTTTACAGCCAATGGGAGTGCATGGAATCTTACGAAACCAAAAGATAATTATTATAAGGAGAGATTGTAGCTTTGGTTTCAACTGGTTTTATGATGTATTTTTACAATATTTTATATTTTCTTTTAAATTGTTATTTCTTTCTAATTGTTTGGGCAGAAAGGTGGTATAAAATTTTGTAAAACAATAAATAATCCTCTGTGCATACAGTCCATACTAGCATTATCAACCTCAAAGTGGGGTCTGGAGCCCTCCTGGAATTATAACTGATCTCTAGATTACAGAGATCATTTCACCTGGAGTATTTGGCAGGTTTGGTGGGTGGACTCTATGGCATCACTTCTCCACTGAGCTCCCCACTCCCCAAGCACCATCCACAATTCTCCACGAATTTTCCAATACAGAAATGGCAGCCCTAATGTGTACTGAAGACCTGCTCAGTCAGTAAAGGTGTGGGTCAGTCCAGTAGGACAGATCATGATTTAAACCTGCATGTGTTGATCATGCACAAATTTTAGTTATCTGCATAATTAATCTATTATTTATTGATTGTAGTTACAGAGCACCTCGCAGCCATAACAGCTCCCAAAGTGGTTTGCTGTGGTGCATCCGTATCTAAAGAAGCCCAGCCAAGCATTAAGAGAAAGTTGGTATAAAATGTTTTATTAGATGGTATATAACCCCAAAGGATATTGAGAGAGCAGACAAAAACTACAAAGGAAAATGCTAGAAATGTCAAGATACAGATGGAACTTTTTTCATGTATGGTGGACTTGTAAAAAAGCAAAAAGTTATTGGAGGAAATACATGGAAAAACACAGAATATATTAAAATTTAAATTCCCTATGGAAGCTCAGAATATGCTATTAGGTATACTGCCTAATAAATTCCCAAAAATTTCAGAAGAGATATTCAAATACATGGTGACAGTAGCTAGAATGTATGCAGAAAAATGGATCTGTCCACACTTAGAAGAATGGAAAAATACATTTGCTGAGTACGCAGTAATGGCAAAATTAACAACTTATTTGAGAAACAGATCAATTACAAAATTTGAGGAGAGATGGAATGTGTACTATGCAAACAGGAGACAAATTTAGAAGAACTAGTTCAAAACTTGTATATAAGTATATTGCAATGTAGAAGCAGAATGAAAATGTTTTGAATGTAACATCTTGAATACAAATGTATAGGGAAGTGGATCCTGAGCAGAAACATCTTTTATTTTCTTATTATGAGATAGATAATAGACTTTCCTTTTGTACTTTGATATGTTACCTATTTATTAAGGTAAAAGGTAAAAGTAAAGATTCCCTTGCTCCAAAGCCAGTCAAATCCTACTCTTGGGTTGCGGTGCTCATCTCTGTTTCAAAGCCGAAGAGCCAGCACTGTCCAAAGACATTTCCGTGGTCATGTGGCCAGCATGACTAAACACCAAGGTGCAGAGAATGCTGTTTCCTTCCTGCCAAAGTGCTACCTATTTATCTACTTGCAATTTCTTGCTTTCGAACTGCTAGGTTGGCAGAAGCTGGAACTAGAGACAGGAGCTCACTCCATCATGCGGCACCTGAGTCTTGAACTGCTGAACTACTGACCTTCCACAGCCGGCAGTTCAGTGTCTTAACCACTTGAGCCACCGCAGCTCCTCCTATTTATTAAAGGTAGTAGTAAATATGCAGAAGTGGCAAAAATATATAATACTGAATGTGTAGTAATGATGAAACCAGTAATGTAGTTGCAAAACAGATTAGTTATGAAATTTGAAATCTAAAATGTTGAATATAAATGTACCCCAACAGAAGTAAATATCATTGTATTTTACAGATAGTGTTCTAAAATTATAATGAAGGGGGTGTTGGGGAGAAATATTCTGTTTTATACACTATGTTAGATATAATTATCTCTGATACACAATTATCTCCCTATACAATAATTGTCATTTAGGGTGGCACTTTCCAGAACATTCCACATGCTCCCAAATCAGTTGGCGGAATGATCTGTCACTCAGAATGTGTCCCTATCCACTGGCTGCATTGCCTGAGTACCGCCCACAGAACCAGTACCCTCGAAAATTTACCTCAGAAGACAGAGACTCTGGCCCTGCCGCTTTGTGCTGCTGCTACGCCCAGCCCAGCCTCAGCCTGCACTGAAGCCAGTGCCCACGGCCACTGCCCGCCACTGCCTGCCCCTGCCTGCCACCCTCTGCTCATTTGGGGAAGAGAAGCCACGCTTGACCTGCTCTGCTCCATACCGCCACCGCTCCAGGTACCCACCACCACCGTTGTGTCAAAATAAAAGTGCGCCCTGCCAGCTCCTGGTTCCACTTCATCATGGCCTACCAGTGGCCTGTTGTGGACCAGCACCTAGAGGGTGCATGGGACGTAGGGAGCCAGGTGGCCACCAGCAGGCTTGGGTGCTTGGGAGGTGAGGGAAGAGCCAAGCAGCTAGATGCATGCAGGACACAGCCCAGATGTGGCACACACCAGCCAGAGAGCCCTGGCAGCCCACAAGGAGGAGCTGCGCCTTGGGGGAGGAACTGCTACTCCATCTTTCTAGAGCTCATTGTATTAGTTTTACAAGGGGCCTTCCTGCTAGTGTTATATAATCCCTTTTTTCCTTTCTCTATCCCCTTTATACTATCACTGCCTTTTCTAAAATAAAATAAAGTCCACCTTGGACCCAGGAGATCTCAATAACTCTATACCAGACTCAAATGTTCCATTCTGGAGCAAGATGATTGAATGGATGGTGGCTGGACAACTTCAAGCTTTCCTGGATGAAGCAGATTGTTTAAATCCTTTCCAATCCAGTTTTGGGCCTGGTTATTGGGCTTAAACAGCCTTAGTCACTGGGAGATGGACAGAGGGGAGTGTGACTTTGTAGATTCTTCTGAACCTCTCAGTGGCTTTCATTACCATTGATCATAGTATCCTTCTGAACAGCCTTTCTGGGCTGGAATTTGGAGGCACCATTTTGTGGTAGTTCTATTCTTACCTGGAGGATAAAAAGGTGGTGCTAGAGGACTGCTGTTCAGTCTGTTGGCCTTTGGTCAGTGTGGTCTGGCAAGGTTCCACCTTGTCTCCTATACTCTTTAACATCTACATGCAACATCTGGGTGAAGTCATCCAGAGATTTAGACTGGGTTGTAACCAATATTCAAATAATACCCACTTCTGTCTAGCACTTTTGGCTGACTCAAGAGAGGCTGTAGAAACCCTGAACTAGTGGACAGGCAGTTTAGGAGTGGATGTGAACTAAAAAACTGAAGCTTAACAAGTCTATAGTTTGGGGCAACTCTTGGACCCAGGTCTACTGCTGTATAAGCAGCTGGCAGCTGTGGCCAGGAGTGCTTTTTACCAACTGTGACAGATTAGCTAGCTGTGGCCTTTGCTGGGCAGAAAAGATCTGGCCACTGTGGTGCAGGCTCTGGTTACATACCACTCCAGGTTTGGCCTATACACAGTGGTTCCCAATGTATTTCAAGGAACAAATCAAGGTGGTGGTGTTGATCTTTAAGCTGTATATGGTTTGGGACAAACATACCTGAAGGACTGCCTACTCCCTTATGGATCTACCTGATCACTACAGTAATCTTCTGCAAACCTGCTTTGGGTGCCTACATCATCTGAGACTAAGCGGGTGGCCCACTGGTCATGGTATCAAAACTATGGAACTTTTGCACCTGTATTTTAGCTCTGGGGTTAATTGTTTTAATGAAGTGTTTTTGTTCATTTTAATGGTTTTTGAAGATGTCATTTTATTATGTATGATTTTAATTTGTTATCCCCCTTGGTGCCCCTTGTGAGGGATAAATTTTGATGATGATGACGATGATGACGATGATGACGACGACGATGATGATATTGTTGTGTCCTGGCTGGCAGTATAATGGTAGCAATATTCCATCTGGTCTCTAAGCAAGAACTTTTGAAGACTAGTGACATATGGCTGGCAGCACTGCAAATCTACGACAATGAATATGAGGCTAAATATCAGAAGTAGAATGAATGACAATGGTATCTATTAGACTAGCAGCTAGTCTCCCAGGGGAAGTGATGGAATCACTTTTTCAGAGGATATTTACAGCCTGAGAAGACAAAGGATATGAGTGAACTGAGATTTATTGCAGAATGCCCACAGGGAGACTAGAGGTGCAAATAGGTCCTTTAAATTACTAATTTCTGTGATTTATGGCTTTGAACTCTTTTCACTATAGAAATCCACAGCTCTTAGTGCTACCACCTAATGAGAGTAGTATGAGAAAGTGTTATAGACCTTGCTTCTTAGAGCCATTGTTTGATCTATCATGGATGTTTTTAATAGTTTGCACCATTAAATAGGAAGAAAGGATGCTGTTATTGCTAGAAGAGTCCATAAGCCTGAAAATACTTTCCAAAGAAGCTCAAGATATCCCTGGTATTCAGCTGAGGTTAGGGTGGGGTAATCTTTTTTCTTTTCTTTTACAGGACTTTCTTTCAAACGAAATCTAGGTCAATGTACAAAACTGAAATGGTGTAGAATTGGGGGTGGGGTGGGGGCTAGGCTTCCATGGTTGAATGAATACATCCAAAAATTAGGAAGGAATCCTCCCAATTCACATTCACATTCCTGGGAGAATGTGTATATCCTTTCCGTTCAACCCTAAAAGCTCACAGATATGTAATGCTGAGCAGCAGAAAATTTCTAGATATTCTATTTGGAACCAAGAGTTAAAAGGACTGATACATATTTAGCCACACCCAATATAATTTTTGGATCATTATATGTATTTATCTATGTGTGTATGTAAGAGAGTGTGTAAACATGACTGCAGTGGGCAGCTTTGCCCTTTCCCTACCCAATGTGCACTATTGAGCAGTGTCTATAGATCCCAAATGGTTATATGTGTATAAAAATAGGGTTTTTTTCAGAACCCCAAAAAGCAGGATTATATGTATGCAGGACTTGGGAACCTCACTAGGCATTCAAAATTGAGAACATTCTAATGGGAAGCAGGATCTTCCTGCTGGCCCTGACCTTGACATCTGTGTGTATGGTAGTGAGCACAGGTACAGTAAGTAAAGGTTTTGTACACTTATTCAGAAATGCTGCAAAAATCATGGGCACAGCCAATGCACATGCATAGGGCTCACTGTAGGTTTCAGGCTGTATGCACAAGATTACCTCTCCAGCTACACCCCGCCTTGAGAGCTTTATTCATCTGCAGACAGATAATATTGGTAACTGCCTATTCACATGCAATATCTGTCATCACTTTGTGGAATGGCCTGTCTGTGGTGGTTAGGGAGGCCCCCATAGTCCTAGCATTTCACAGAGTGTGTCAAACAGAAATGTTCAGACATTTTTACAAAGGGATTGCAATTGAAATATAATGGAACAGCTCAGGAGGTCACAAACCAGAAAGAACCTAACTGAACTAGGAAGAGGCCTAGGCTTGCCGAGCCCCTGCTGAGGGTGGAGGAATCCCCGATTTGTGACCCCCTTACCCACTTTTTTGAAACCGGGCACCAGGGGACAAAATAGCGGTCAGAATAGTGATGCTGTAGCATTTTTAGTCCTTCAAGTCTCTATGGTTATGCTAAAAGCAGGAGGGAGTGAAAGGGAGGCTTGCAATGGCTGCCTGCCCTTTAAAGCAAACAGCCTGGCAGGTCTGCCTGTCAGTTGCTTGTTTTAAATGGCAGGAAGCTAGTTTAGGGCTCCTTTTCGCTCCACTTCCCCAAAAGCTGGTGTAGACCAATGTTTGACTCTGGACTCCCTTCTTTTTACATGGTACGGTCTCCCTGAGAGTGTCAAAGTCCAGTTGCTACTCTCGGGGCAAAACTCTTCTATAACTTTTAATGTTGCCTGTTTTCTTCAATTTGCAATTCAATTCAGGGAAACTATACACTGATCAGTTTTTTTCCTTGCTGTTTGTTTGTTTGTATGACAGCCACATTTTTGATGTATTCCTAAATTTTAATGTACTTTATCTCTGATTGCCAATAAAGGTTATCTGTGTGTCTGTCCCAAAAGCAGGAGGGACCGAAAAGGAGGCTTCTAGTGGCTGCCTGTCTTTCTGTTTGCCTTCCTATTGTCTTTCTTCCTTCCTATTGTTCTTCTGTTTTTCTGTCTTCCTTCTTTCTTTCCTTTCATTTTTCTTTCACTCTTTCATGCCTCTCTCTCCATCTTTTTTCTACCCCCCCTCCTTTCTCTTTCTCTGTATTTTTCTTACTTTGTCTCCTCTCTCTCTCTGTGTATGTCTCTGTCTCTCTGTCCCTCTCTCTTTGTCTTTCTCCTTTGTATCTCTCTTTGTCTTTCTGTCTCTCTCTTTCTCTCTTTCTGTGTTTCTTGCTTTCTTTTTATCTCTCTCTCTTTCTCTTTGTCTTTCTCTCTCAGCCCATATTTTTTTCCTTTGATACATAATGTCTTCAGCTCACACACACAATGTACACAAAGCATGGAAACCTGGAAAGAAATTGACAAAAATCTGTTACATGATCTTTGGAATTGTTAGTTTTTATGATTGGATGTGTACACTTGAATTACTGGATGTGTGCACTTGAAGGTTGAACAAATTCTCATTTTACTTTATGTGTGTATGTCATGCCAGAGATACTGATTTGCAGAATCATCATGGATAAGATGCCTGTAAGTTTAGTCAGGATCAGCACGTCCAGTGAGTTAAGCAAATGGGAGACAGCTGGGTCAAGGCAGCAATCTCTAATTAGTCTAGGACGGGGATTGGGGAAGTGAAAAATAAGAATCTGGTCCAAGAAGGCCAGAGAACCCAGAAGAACCGAGGGACTTGCCTGAACACGCACACATCTACGCATTTGGAGGAAGCTGTGAGACCGGAGGTTCTCGACAACTTGACGAATGCTAGGAATGCTGCACATGGCCTTGAAGAGCCAGAGACTGTGGCGGGAATCTTCCTGAACTGCTCACCGTGAGGTATAGTCTGGGTGCAGGAGCTGCTCAGAAGACAGCCAGTGTCTGCAAGCAAGTGAGTCTTGGCAGTTCTGTGTAAACCCTGAAGCAAGTGGCTAAGCCAGAGGGAGCCGGATGTTCAGGGAGAAAGGATCAACAAACCGTCTGTATATAGTAGCTAGATAGTTAGGGTTAGTTTTGTCTATTGTCCGTTTTATTCCACAACTCCCCCTTATCTGTTTTTACTTTTCTTGAATAAACCTTTATGTTTTATAAGCCGGGAGTCTGAACAAGTCTGTGGGCAGTAGAGACTGTTTATGTGCCCTCCTTGCTTCTCCTAAGCTGAGCCGGCTGGCTCTGTAAACGAAGGGGACTCAGGATAAGGGAAGCACGCTACCAGAGTGACCCTGAGCCCCAGTTTAAATTGAGGCCCAGACCCAAGGGGTTGCCTGAGAGATACTGTGGCCAACACCCACCTGGCACCCCAGGGCTCTAATAGACGAAGCATTTACAACACATGTAGGTGATATGGTGGCAGTTATATGACAGTGTATATAACTCAGATCCACACATTATGTTGTACAGAAGTTGGTTCTGGGATCCCCACCCTTTGTCCTATGTAGCAGTCACATGTGAGCTGCAGGTTCTTTCCTGCACGTGTGGGGCTCTATTCCTATTGTAATTATGGTGTGTTTGGAGAAGTAGCTTCAGCCTCCATGTCACTTTCCCAGCTTGTAATGGACCTAGGGGTGTGCTATTCTGGCCCATGTACACTCATGGATTTTCCCAACAGGGGACATGAAAACTGACAACTCATGTATGACTGTTACACAGGACACAACCCCTATGTTCTGTAATATGTAAATTGTTAATTACAGACATGCCCTGTAAAACTGGAGGTTCTTTCAAAATGCATGTAAATGGCAATTTGGAGGCAACCTGTGCCTGCTAAAGGGCAATTTGTATGTGTGGGGGGGGTGTTTTTCATGTAATGGGATGCAAATATAATTTGTGCTTAGGTTTGTGTGCTTTCTTAACCACTTGAGCCACCGCTGAACTGCAGGCTGGAAGGTCAGTAGTTCAGCAGTTTGCGACCCGAGTGTTGCAAGACGGAGTGAGCTCCTGTCTCTGGTTCCAGCTCCTGCCAACCTAGCAGTTTGAAAGCAAGGAATTGCAAGTAGATAAATAGGTACCACTTTGGTGGGAAGGTAACAGCATTCTGTGCACCTTGGTGTTTAGTCATGCTGGCCACATGACTACAGAAATGGCTTTGGACAGCGCTGGCTCTTCGGCTTGGAAATAGAGATAATCCCTAGAGTTGGATTCGATTGGCTTTCGAGCAAGGGAAACCTTTACCTTTACCTTTACCTTGTGTGCTTTAGTGGAAAAGGGACAATCAGTTTACAGTTCTACATTAGGAGCTGGGCATTAAGGAGAACATTTATGGCATAATATCTACCACAGATATAAACAATATTTTATGAGGGTTTTAAATATTCTGGTTCTTAATTACTGCTTTAATGGATATTCCAGTGTTCAGCTAGTTGCACTTTTGCACCAAGCCTGTTTTTAGTCTTTTAAGCTTAGTCTTTCATCCTGTGTGAAACAAGAGGCAAAGAACTTTGTGTTTTGGGGCCCACCACCACAACATATGCATTGAATGTTCCATTGTCTCAAAGCAGTTTTTAAATGGTCACCCAGTATTTTTTGTGTTTTATACAAAGAAAACTACACCTGCAGTACTGAAAGAAGTTCTTTAGTAACTAATTAATATAACGTCTCGGAAAAAAGACAAATAATAGTATATTCAAAAGTGACACTTGTAGGAACTGCCCAGTAGATTTGCTCCTGACATCTTTATTTTCCCAAAACCAAAGTGTTGATCATGAAAAGCAAGTTGTGAAACTTATTATTTTGTTGAATCAGAGCAAACTTCCTCTATTCCACCATTCTGTCTTCAGTAGAAGACATCCATGGAATTCACGAGCTGAATGTTATAAAACAGCTCCCCCTACTTTATCCATGATATTTGTTACATAGAGGAATATAATTTCCTCTATGTAGAGAGCTGGTTGACCATCTCTCAGATTGTGGAAGTTCTTAAGCCCTTTAAGAGGTACACAGAGATGCTCTCATCTGACATGGCAAGTCTGGCCCTGGTCATCCCCATGATCCACATGGCTTGTGAGGACTTGGTCTGATTTCTGGTGCCAGCTGCAGGATGTTCAGACATGCTTCCAGCAGTGCATGCACTGGTGATAAGGCTGCAAAAAGGATTCAAAGACTACTTTCAGCCTGTCATCCAGTAGAAAGTCTATATGCTAGTGACAATGTGTGACCTGTGCATAAAGTGCAAGATCACAGAGTGGGCCGATGAGTTCAATCAATGGCGAGACGAGCTCTCCTGGTGAGTTGAGTGCATGTGGGCCAAGAGGGTATGTTGGCACAAGCTGAGGAAGAGGAGGATGAAAACAGCTCTGTAGCTATTCACTCCCTACCTCCCCTGCTAGGCAGCATCCCCTATGCAGCTCCCACCATGAAGACTGTTGAGATGGCAGTCACTGGGCAGATCCTCAGCCCCTCTGAGAGCAGCAGGCACATGAGACAGGACACGGTGGCTGTGATGGTGAGGGATTGCCTTGAAGAGCCCTTGAGTCGCAGGCCTCCTATCCACTGAGCTACTGGCCCATGAAGGAGGTGGTCTGGCCAGACCTCTGTGCCATGGTCCAGAGGCTTCTCTCATGCCCGTTAGTGGGGAGGGCGGGGTAGAAATGTAAATAATAAAATAAAATAAATAAATGCCCTCCAACGAGCATGCAGAGGGAGTGTGTTTTTTCCCATGCGGGCATGATTGTCTGCTTGCATCACTCATGCCTGCTCTCCTGGGCAGTTGAGCAGTTGGTCTTCCTGAATATCAGCTTGCCACTGTTCAGCTCCCCAGCTTTGGACTTTGAGAATGACTGAAGTGAGCACCTACTTGTGCCTGCATCCCCTCTCAGTCTGTGCTGGGAAGTTGGGGTGAAACACTCTTCCCAAAATGAAAATGAGAGACTAGAGAGAAATAGCAGGGCCATTAACAATTTTGATTGGCCCAGAAGTGCCACACAGAGATGCCTCCCCAATCTCCCCAATGCCATTCTGAATCCACCCGCACCAGAATATCTCTACAGATCCCTGGTAGCAGTGCAGCACAGGGTGATGTTGAAGGTGGTGTGAGTGCACACAAGTTCATTTGGTGAGTCACCACCAGCCACCCAAACCAAAAGCTTCAAAGGAATTCTCCCTGTGCCTATGTTATTTTGGAAATTGGGTTCCATTTTACCAGCTGCTGTTGAAGATCATTTATTTATTTGATTTTGATTTATACCTGGGAAAGGCATCTGGCTGATATTCTTTTCACAGTGGGAGTCTTCTGCTGCAGTTACTTTATGTTTGGAGGTCTATGGACATTGTCTATGTATGGAATTACAGAAGAACCTACTGTTGGTTTTGAATGGATGCGGTCAGACGGGCCATTTAGTCTGCTTTTGGCACGCTTCAGTAACGGATTTTATGTGCACGTTCACACACCCAATATTTATGCACCACGCCCAGCTGCTGGCTCAAACACCCTTTAAAACTGAGTATGTTGTTACTAGTTCCCCAAGTGGTGTTTTCCTGATTTTCCAGTTCTAGCCGCACTTTTCTGACGTCTGATCACTCCTGCGGTTCAAGCCACTTCCAGTTTAAACCCCCTCCCTGCTTGAAAGCTGCTCAAGGCTTCTGCTTTTCACCCGCCATGTTTTTTATGAGTTGGTGGTATGCACACAGGTGGAGCTCTGCCACCACATTTAGAAGACCGACATTTAAACAGTCACTTGTTTTAGTGTTTAGATGAGTTTGGGATCTCACGGAGGCCATTTTTGGATCAAACATTTAAAGGGAAGTCTTGTTGGAGGGGTTGGATTGATTTGCCCTGGTGGTTCTGCGCATGCTCCATGATAGTTCCCCCCCCTTCTATGGAGGGGCACCTATGCACATGCGCAAACTGAGAAAAAAACTAAAAAAAACCCGCCGACGCATGCTGCCACACATTGGTAGTGTAGACAGTGGGGAGCGCAGCAACTGCACAGTAAAGCGGGATAAGGGAGGTGTGATCGCAATTGCCCAGATCAAATATGATCTGGTCAGATATGGAGCAATTTAAACCACTCTCAGCATGCCGTCTGACTGCACCCAATATGTTCTTTTAAAAAAATATGTTTGATTGTTACAAGCAATCTGTTAGATCAATGTTTATATACTCTTTTGGGTTGTGACCACTAACCCTTCTTTGTATTTCAATGAATGTAATATATAGTTTTGAACATAGCTGTGAATTGTAAACAATCTTCCCGTGGTGGGTGTTGTTTGTGGCTATACATTACTACTGGGAATACCATTGCTTTGACCATACGGACTTTTGTTGGCAGGGTGATGTCTCTGTTTTTTATTATGCTGTCTAGGTTTGCCATCACTTTCCTCCCAAGAAATAGGCATCTTTTAACTTCATGGCTACAGTCACCATCTGTAGTGATCTCAGATCCCAGGAATGTGAATTCTGCCACTGCTTCCATGACTTCCCCTTCTATTTGCCTTGTGGTACTCCTTTTCCTATGCTAAATCAATCAGTTGTTCCATATCCAGTTATAACTGTTGCTTCTTGATCCTTATACAGGTTTCTCAGGAGACATCTGAGGTAGGAACTAGAGATCAAATTGCCAGCATTCACTGGATTATGGAGAAAACAAGGGAGTACCAGAAAAATATCTACTTCCGCTTCATTGACTACACTAAAGCCTTTGATTGTGTGGATCACAACAAAGTATGGCAGGTCCTTAAAGAGATGGGAGTACCCCATATGGTATTATGCAGCAAAATATTTTTGGTATTCCCAGGGGTCTTTTCATAGAAAAAGATCTGCAGGACCTCATTAGCATATGGTATGCTAAGGAGCTACTGGGCTATTAGCATATGCCATGCCCCCTGACATCATCAGAAGTGATGTCAGAAGGGGAAGCATCTTCGAAAGCCTCCCCTTCCCTTCCCCAGCTGGCCTGGGTGGGGGAGTGAAGAGAGAAGGGGTTTAAAGTTTAAACCCCTTCTCACTAGAGTTGGGCCACAGAAGGAGGAAAGAGGGAAGGAAAGAGAGAGAGTAGAGAGAAGGAAAGAGGGAAAGAAAGAGATAGAAGGGAAGAAGGAGGGAAATAGGGAAAGGAGGAAAAAAGAGAAGAGAAGAAGTTGGGAAAGAGGAAAAGGAGAGAAGGAAAGGAGGGAATGAAAGAAATTTGGTGGCGATCGGCCACATTATATCCTATGGGCCATTGAAGTCAATGGTGAAAACATAGGGTATATTCTGGGGGCTGGAGGGGAGTGGGTTTGAGGAAGAGGCTCCAAACTCACAGGCTATCTGTTGGAGCCTCTCCCCAAGATACCCACCAAGTTTCAAGAACATTGGACCAGGGAGTCCAATTCTATGAGCCTCCAAACAGGTTGCCCCCATTCCCTCCATTGTTCTCTATGGTGGGGGAAAAGTTACTTTTTCCCCACGGTGCTGTTAGTTGCTCTGGGGGTGAGGGGGTTTGAGAGAGGGGCTCCAAATTTTCAGGATAGCTTCGGGAGCCTCTCCCCACGTACACCCCACATCTCAAAGCAATTGGACCAATGGGCCTAATTCTATGGGCACCCAAACAGGTTACCCCCATTACCTCCATTGTTTACAATGGGGAAACCCAGCCAGCTGCACTTAAGGCAGGCAAGCAGGCAGCCACCCAGCAGTCAGACTCTCCCAGAGAATCTCTTTTTGAGGTGTGTGTGGTGTGAGTGGTCCAATGAGGTTGCACCATCAATTTATACATGTATAAATGATGTTCCTTTTGGTCTTTTGGGGCTTCTGTGTGGCACTGTGGCTTGCTTGCACTGCCACAGTGCCACTTATTCTGGAGTGTGCCCCTTATTCTCATGGCAAACAAGCACCTCCCAAGACAGTTCAATTTCCCTGAGATTCTCTGGGAGAGTCTGACTGCTGGGTGGCTGCCTGCTTGCCTGCCTTGGAAACAATGGAAGTAATGGGGGTAACCTGTTTGGGTGCCCATAGAATTAGGCCCATTGGTCCAATTGCTTTGAGATATGGGGGTGTATGTGGGGAGAGGCTCCCGAATCCTGAAAATTTGGAGCCCCTCCCTCAACCCTCCCACCCCCAGAGCAACTAACAGCACCATGGGAAAAAAGTAACTCTTCCCCCCACCATAGAGAACAATGGAGGGAATGGGGGCAACCTGTTTTGGGGCCCATAGAATTGGACCCCCTGGTCCAATCTTCTTGAAACTTGGTGGGTATCTTGGGGAGAGGCTCCAACAGCTAGCCTGTGAGTTTGGAGCCTCTTCCTCAAACCCCCTCCCATCCAGCCCCAGAATATACCCTATGTTTTCACCATTGACTTCAATGGCCCATAGGATATAATGGGGCTGAAATTGACATTCGGCTGGTGGAAAGACTCCCCAATCAACTTGTATGGCCGAAATTGACATGCAGGAGCCTTTCTGCCCTCGGAAGGTGCCAGAGCTGGGCTCCCATGCGCTCCCCCCAAAAAAAGACCTATTCCCAAATATTTCCCGAATCCAAATACAATGCTGATACTGGTATTTGGGAATATTGGAAATGCTGAATATATTCAGCTCCATTATACTAAAATCTGAATAATACTGATTTTTTTTTTCTTGCACACCCCTAATCTCAACATCAGAGCTTTTGCATCAGATCAGGGTGGATGTCATTAAATGGAAAAACGGGAAACTCTGGATGCAATTAGTGCCCATCTGTACAGTTGTACTGGATACAATTAAAGCCCATCAAAAACACAGCTACCTTTGAAATGTCTGGCTTATTTGAATCACTGAAGATTTTGAACACATGCAAAAAGCAACAAAAATGAGATATAAACTTGTCTGTTGGTTGTGTATACAAGAACTCCATCTGCTCGGGACATTTTGTCTGTTTATATTGGGTACAGATTCCCCCCCCCCCAACTGGCTCACTCACTTCTATCTTGGTAGCAACAGAATTAGCTATTTATGGCCAAGTAAAAAGAAATGATAAATATAATTATTTCAAAATGCTTGTGCTCATTCTCCTAGATTTTTGAGCCCTAATGCTGCATATTGTTTATGTTTTGCTAAATTCTCTCTCCTGTCCTTATTTCAGAAGTCTTCATCAGCCCAGTTTGATGGTGCCATGCTGAGTGTTCCACCCCCTCCCAACTGTTCATTCCTTTTGCAACCTTTCCCTTTACCAGTTCTAGTAACTGCCTACCAAGTTTAGCATTTCATTTGGAAAGCTATGCTAAAGCTGAACATGCCATTGTTTCTCTCTTGTGTCTAACTGATAGAGAGATCTTGTCCTCCTTTGCCTCTGCTCACTCAACACTACATGCTGCATGGCTCCAGCCATCTTGCTTCCTAAGAATGACAATAAACAAAATGTGTCTCAGAACAAAAGAGTATGTTCAGTTCTTGTAAGATTCTTCTCTGATATGTGAAGTAGCTGTTCAAAATTGTCTCTTTTAGTCTTGTTCTATTCAGACAGGAGCACATGTGAGAGTGCTTGAAGCCTCTGACAAAAAGTCTTTGTTCTGATGAGTGCACCATTTTGGTGGCTTACAATGCAGTCCTAAGCAGAGCTACACACCATTAAGTCCATTTACTTCAATAGGTTTAGAAGGGTAAAACTCTGCTTAGGATAGCACTGGTATTGTAGCTTCTGAGCCAGAGAGTGGAAGCAGCCAAGTCATGTCTGTGTAGTGTAATATTGTAAGGAAAATAAAATAGGACAGGTTTCTCTAAAAAATTGTATAAAGCAGTGCCTGCCAACAAGTGTCACTCTGTTGTCTCACCAGATTCACTTATCTTTGCTAGTACATAACCTAAGAGGTGGAGAGTTTGGGTGCCTTAGAAAGAATTACACTGGGATTATAAAGGCTTTATATATCAAATCCAGCAATGAAAGAAACAGATACTGCAGCTGGCAGTATCTGTTAGTGGCAGGAACAGAGAACTCTTGTATCTGGGATACGGCAGTTTTGCCAACCTTAAATTAGGCATTTGGTTTCATCCATAAACAGAGCTATGCTGTATCGACAGACTGGCCAGTGGGCCATCTAAAAGGGCACTGCCTATTCTGATTGGTAGGAATTTTCCAGGATTTGGGGAGTGTGTTCTCCTTCCCAGTCTCAGCTATTGAAGTCTTTTTAACTAGAGGGAAACATAGTTACTTCAGCCTATGGCCACTGAAGTCAGTGAGGTTAGGCTGGAGTAATTCTGCACAGAATTGCATTGACAGAGACTTTAAATGTGACTTGTGTGAATATGTACAAATATGTATACACACACCAATGAAAGGCTGTTACAATCTTTCCTAACTAAGCCAGACACAGAGACATTTTCTAGTGCAATGTCTCCAAAGTCTCCCCCCCAGGCACACTACCTGCCATCAACACTACCTCTTCCTCTTCTAGTCCATCTGTTACACCATGCTTGCACAAGATATACACACAGTTGGGTGCCAGCATCACTAAAGAGAGCCAGAGAGAATTGCGGTGTTTTTGCCATATATCAAAGAAATCACTGATCAGATGGGAAAACTTATGAAAAAACACAACCTACAAACAATATTCAGACCCACCAGAAAAATACCAAATACAACAGAAAAATACTATGATCAGCAAAAGACAGAAGAGACCCCCTGACTTCTGCAGGAGTATACCGCATACCAAGCAGTTGTGGACAAGTTTACATCAGGACCGCACAGCGTAGCATTCAGACAAGAATAAAAGAACATGAAAGACACTGCAGACTTGGCCAACCTGAAAAATCAGCAGTGGCTGAGCATAGTCTAACACATACAGGACACAGCATTTTGTTCCAGGACACTGAAAGGCTGGACAGCACTTCCAATTACCATGTCAGATTACACAGGGGAGCCATTGAAATTCATAAACATAAACACAACTTCAACAGGAAAGAAGAGAGTTTAAAAATAAATAGGACATGGTTTCCTGTCCTGAAAAATACAAAATGCTCTACAGCTGACAATAGCACTACAGATAAGATTAGGATTTCAATAGCCATTCCACATACAAAAGAACCTCGTCAGGAAACAGGAAACCTCCTCAGGAAACAATCCATAGACAAAAAAAACCTCCTCAGGAAAGCTCCTCCATTAGCATGTTCATAGCCTGGAGAACTCCAAAAGATAATGACTCAGCCCTACCCCACCTTTCTGTGTTATACCTCTGAGGATGCCAGTCACAGCTACTGGTGAAACGTCAGATCCTACAATGCCAAGACCACAGCCACACAATCCGGAAAATCTACAGCAACTAGTTGCAGCTCTGTTCCCTCCAGCATTTCTCCAACTTGCGATGTTACAAGGGCCCTAGGAGTGATCTCCCATTTCCTTGCAGGTGGAGATGAACCGAGTCTATCTCATGGTGAATTCTCTGTCAGATAGTGGATTCTTCACATATTCCTAGCCATGGCAGCCCTTGATACTGGACCCAGTTAGCTTGGTAAGACTTATACAGAGCAGTTGCAGGAAATAAACTAGCTCTTTTTGCAGCAACAACAGAAACGGAGCAGGTACCCTTTTCTCCTTTCCTTTCCTACTTTTGGTTGGCACTTAGAAACCCTTGCACTTTGACAAAGCAAGCAGGAATTAGTCTGGGGTGAAATCAAAGCAAAGTGTGCAGACACTAATGGAGGTGATAAGAAAGGACCAGATAGAAAGGTGGGAGGGTCCATGATATTGCTCAAAAGATCAAGGGTTCCTGCCCATGTGCTATAAATATCAACAACAACATTAGTGTGAGAAAACTACCTGGATTTACTTACATCTTAGGAGACTGGCCAACAATTTAATAGTACATCTAGATATGATTCACAGATTTACAACTGAGATCAGTTAGTACGATTATTCTGAAAGGCAGGGTGAGAGGGGACTGTGACTGAGAGGAGACAGGCTGAAGCCCTTATCCTGAAGCACAAACAGTATCTATAGGAAACTGAAAAAAGCATCCAGTGGAGAATGAAAAGGCTATATAGGTCTGCCAATCAATCTGGGCTGGAATCCAACCAGGTCTGAGAATCTACTAAATGAACAAGGGAAAGGGAAAGCTCCTTTCCTCCCAGAATTTCCATATTCACTGAGTCATGTGGTCTGTGCTTCTGGCCCTGGAAGACAGGCTGGCATTTTGCCGTAGTATAGTCTCAACAGAGCAATATCATTCTAGCCTAATTTTTGGTAGGTAGAATTGATGTCTCATGGTAACTCATTGTTACCTCTCTTCATTCAACCTTCTCTGTGTGTCAGTTCTTTCCTGTGTTGCTGAACATTTTCTGGAAGTATGTTTCATAGTGCAGTCCTATACAGAGTTATGCCGTGAACCCATGGAAATCAATAGGCATTAAGTAGCTCTGCATAGGACTCAGTATAAGCTCCCTATACATCAGCTGACTCTCATGCAACAGTGGACTGGTCTCAGGATTGTTCAGCCTCATGTATTAAGTTTCTTGAATGTATAATAGAATATCAGCAGATTAGATTGCTCATCTTCAAATAGGTAGTGACATCTTTATCTTGGTGTCTATCCAGACTAAAACAAAAGTCCAGTGGCACCTTAAAGACTAGCAACATTGATTTCAATATGAGTGTGCATGAGTCCCATTCACTTCCTCAGATATGAGGAGGGAAAGCAGGTGCCACAGGGACTTTTATTTTATTTTGTTATAACATAGGAACTGTTATAGCAAACAGTTGTAACATCTACTCCTCCGACATGAGAAACAAATCAGTATATAACAGGAAGTGAAAATTGGAAGAAATTATACCTTCCCTTCTGTTAGTGGAAAATTTAGTCTGGGCGGTAGGAGAGAGCAGCCCAGCTGGGATTGCTGTGCTTATGGGGGGCCAATCACTTCCAAACTGGGTGGCAAGAGTAGGCAGCCCAGCCAGGAACTCCGTGCCTGCAGGGAGCCGACCGCTCCCTACAGGAACAGCTTTTGTGCTGCCTTCTCCTGCTGCCCAGTTTCAACCAGCTGCACTGCCTTTTCCTTCTGGCCCAGCACAGCTGCACTGCCTTTTCCTTCTGGTAAAAAAAAATGGCACACCCCTAGTCATTTTTTTTAATGGCGATCTGAGACTAGTAATAGTCTCATATTGCTAGACTCATGCGGCTTGTAAAAAAATTAAAATGTAAAACAATGAGGGGAAAAGTAATCAATGGAACTTGCACGACAATGAATGGCAGAAGTACAGAGTGGGCAGAATGACCTTGATGTGGGCAAGAGAGTGACATTTGAGGGGCAGCAAAGAGGTGAGTATGGGGAAATCTGAGGGAATCTGTATGCTTTTGAATCACCTTCAGCTCGTAAGTAAAACAAGCTAAAAATTGGCACAAAACCATTCTCATGAAACCCGGGGAAACAGCGACTGGAAAGCAAACTGAATGCTGAAGGGGGGGAAATGTTGGATTCTTTTAGCAGAGTGATGTTGTGCAGCAGAAAATAATGCAGACACAGATAAGTGTGTGTTTAGGTTATAAGAAAAATAAAGTTTACTACATAAAATTAGGAAAGGGTGTCATGGGTCAGCCAGGACTCAGCAACAGCAAGGGCTCCTCAGGAGAAGAAGAGCCTCAGGAAATCAGCTCTGAAATAGCAGAAACCGACAATCAAGAAGATGAACTGCAGGCTTGTCAGAGTTCACTGTCAACAGCTGATGCAGAGCCACCAGCACCTTCCAGCCCTGTTCCAGTGGGGGAAACCCAAGTGGTTGTTACCAGCCCTCCAATTTCACCCATATCTTCTGTGTGCCAGAGACAATGGCTTGGAATGGAGCTTCAGGCAGGAAGACGAAGTGCATGTTTCCTGGTCCGATGATAACTGCTTGCTGATGATGAGTAGTGGCAAGATTACTCCCAAGCAGCTGGCTGCAAGTAAGACCTTCCAGCAGAGGCCTATAAAAGCCAGTCAAGGGAGACTGCTTGATGCGGAAGCAACAAATCACCAACCTCTCGATTCAGTGATCACAGCCCTGAACACTGCTCCTGCAACCCTTGGACCGGCTCTTGACTCTGGAATCTTCTTCCTTGCACTTGTGAATGACCTCAGACTTTTGGACCTTGCTTCCTGTATATCACTCTGAACTGGACTCTGACCTCTCAGTAACTCACCTTTGGACTGAACTTTGACTCTGACCCTAGAATTCAGCTTGTCCTGACCCTAGATTCTGACAATGGGTTACATGAAAGAAAAATAACAGCATCCGAACTAAGCAGTCTCCATCTTGCTTGTTTATTTGCTAACGTGTGTGTGAATTCTAAGTGTTCTGAGGCAGAGAACAAAGGAAAGTTTCCCCCCAAAGCTGCACCCCTGCTATATGTGCCAAACAGCATGTACCATCTCCCAATATATTGATTAGTTAATAGTCAATCTATAGCTCATCTCATTAGGAATAATATCCCTTTTTTAAAAAAACTATTAAACAGTTAAGAATACTATTACAAGAATAACATAAAATAGATTGTATAAAGAACATAACATAGAAAACAGTGCTAAACTAATGTTGAAGTCAACAAGTCTATAGGTAGTTAATACTTTAAAATGCCTGCAATACAGCTATGTGGAACAATAAGCAGTCACACAGCAAAAAAACAAAGCAAAGTTGTGTAAAAAAGGACGCTAAATATAGCTAAAGATCATATATTAAACAAAGTGCTACGTAATACATACAAAATGGTAAAAATATAATACATAAATTGCATATAGGTTGCTATCGAGTAATAAACAAATCAAGTGAGTTGATAGTCAAGTCAGTTGATGATAACAAAGGTTCCGGATATTAGTAACCTTGTTTCAAAAATCTTCAGTTATAACTAAATATAAACAGAAAAACACTAAGATACCTGAAGAAGCATGAACAATAATACAAAAAATGTGAAAAGGCATTATCTATTACAAGTTTTCACAAACATAATTCCCAGCAGAGTCTGGGATACCAACATCTTGGAAAAACATCATATAAAGTAAGTGAATACAGATTATAAATTAAGTAAACCACCTCAATAACAAAATTATAATTACTTAGAAGAGGAAATGAATTAACAGTTTACCCATAAAAAAGCATACAGTTTCTTTGAATGGGCAACCAGCCACAAACTTCACAAGCTTCAGGAGGAAATAATACAAGGATTCTATCTGCTGGTATTGTCTCAAAATGGTAGCAAGTGATAGGCTTAATATACAACTGGTAAGGAAAGACAAAGGAGCTGTGGTGGCTCAAGTGGTTAAGACGCTGAACTGCAGGCTGTGGAAGGTCAGTAGTTCAGCAGTTCGAGACCCGAGTAGTGCCACAGGACGGGGTGAGCTCCCGTCTCTAGTTCCAGCTCCTGCCAACCTAGCAGTTCGAAAGCAAGAAATTGCAAGTAGATAAATAGGTACCACTTTGGTGGGAAGGTAACAGCGTTCCGTGTGCCTTGGTGTTTAGTCATGCCGGCCACGTGACCACGGAAATGTCTTCAGACAGCGCTGGCTCTTCGGCTTTGAAACGGAGATGAGCACCGCAACCCTAGAGTCGGATTCGACTGGCTTTCGAGCAAGGGAACCTTTACCTTTACCTAAGGAAAGACAAGGGTCTATCCTGAGTATTTAAAGAGACATATATAAACTATAAGAAACAAGAAAGCTTCAAGGACTGATTAAGACCAAAAGGATGGTAAGTTTTTAAACAATGAAACCAAAAAGCCTCTCTTTGATATAATGCTTTCTGTAGATTAATCCTATTATAACTATTAATAGTTATAGTTTCTAGGACCAGAAATTTGAATTCATTAAAGGCATGACCCTTATCAATAAAATGTTGCACAAGAGTATATTCTAGGTGATGTTGTTTAATGCATGACTTATGTTCAATAATCCATGTCTGTATGGACTGTGTAGACATCCCCACATAATACAAATCACACCCACATTTTATCAAGTAAATGACCTGCTTTGATGAACAGTTAGTAAAGGATTTAAAATTATATCTAAAGTCAATCCCAGAAAAATAAACAGTATTTGTTTGCCAGACTAATGGGCATATTGAACATCTCCCGCATCGATGATGACCAGCTGGGGCTGTAGAGATGTTATGGGAAGGGAGTAAGTCCACCTGAATCAGTACATTATGTAGGCTTTTTGTTTTTCTAAAGCCAATAAAAGGCTTAGCCTGACAACCCAGGATATCACCAATTATGTGCCAATATTTAAGAATCGCAAGAGGTGTGTAATCAAATGTGCAATAAATGTTTGCCCTGTTGTTCCTGGTCCAATCTGTCCCTTTAAGACGACCAGTGTGTTCCAAACTACATGCTCTTAAGGCAGCATTTTCTATAATTTGGGAAGGATATCCCCAATCCCTAAACTGTTTGTAAAGTTTATTACATTCAATCTCAAAATGTTCAGTTAATGTAGAATTCCTCTTGGTGCATAAATTTGGCCATAGGGAAGATTTGTTCTTAAGTGTTTGGCATGGTGAGATTCAAAATGAAGGTATGAATTTTTATCAGTTGTTTTCATAAAAGGTTTAACTGCCAACTTGCTTGACAGAGACACAAACATAGTGGTATCTAGAAGGTTGATAGTAGACAGGCTGCATTGGGAAGTAAATTTGATAGTAGTGCACCTTGCATTCAGCCAAACAAAAAAATCCTTAAATTTATCCAAATCATTAAGCAAAAAAAAAATCATCGCTATATCTCTTAAAGAGAATAATATTTTCAGAGAAGGCATTAGTGCTGACTTTGGCTGGAAGCCACCGAGTTGATAATCTAGAAGCTGAAAACATGAGCCGGAAGCGAGGTCAGTGAGAAAGCCAAAGGTCCGATAGCTGTGAAGTCGTTTCAAGGATGCAGGTTTCCAAAGGCAAGAAGCGACTGCTGCACATTCAGAGCAGGTCTGATTTTATTTATTTATTATTTATTTATTTATTAGATTTCTACCCTGCCCTCCCGCCAAAGTGGACACACATACAATTTAAAATCAGTAGTTACAAGGTATAAAATACAATTCCATACAATTCCAATAAATACAGTGAAGCTAAATAAAAACAGCGGCATCCTGTAATAAAGTGCTAATGTAACCCAACTGATGCAGTCAGTTCTTATTGGAATGCTTGATGAAACAGCTCCATTTTCACGGTTCTACGGAACTGCAGAAGGTTTTGCAGAGTTGTCTCACTGGAGCAGGTGCACCAAGGAGTTTTAAACAGATCCTTCCTTCCTTTGGAGTTGAGTCTTCAGAGACTTACAATTCCTCTTGTTGACGTTGCTGGAGCTGCAGCCTGGCACTTCATCTTCATTCCTGCAAAGTCAGCCTCTGCCGTACCCTACGTCTGGGGCACTCAGGGGAAATAGATGGGGAGTCTGACCTTGGGGTGTCTGCAGCTGGGGTTGCTGGCCCAGGCTCAGGAATGATCTTGTCTTCTGGCTGCACCTCCTGTGCAGCTGCTGGGGATTCTTCCTCCTTAGGTACTGCTAAGGGTTCTTCCTCTGGGCTGTTTCAAGAGGAAGCTGAATTGTTCCCTGCCTCCTACTCATCTGAGGAGGAGTCAGCCTCATCTGGACCTGTACCCACGACAGCATTGAGAATGCATTTATGTTCAAAAGTCACCATGAATAAGTTGGCCATACTAGGCACAAAAGCGCTGCCCATTGCTACTCCCTTAATTTGCAATTAAAAATATTTTGAAACCTAAAAAAACTTTTTTCAAAAATAATATCAATGAAAGCCAACAAAAAAAATTGTAGGAAGGGATAAGGATTCCCTAAGTTCCAAGAAGTCTGCAAGGGATTGTCTCGCATCTTCATGAGGTATGTTGGTATAAAGTGAAGTTACATCCAATGTAGCCAGTACAGTATTGTTAGGCACCGGGAAGCCCTCAACTTTAGAAATAAAATCCTTAGTGTCTCTTAAGTAAGAAGGTATTTTGAAAACAAGTGGCTGAAGAAAAAAATCAACGTATCTAGATAATGGTTCAAAAATGGAATCCAAACCTGAGACGATTGGGCAGCCAAGAGGTGGTCATCCCAGTTTCTGGATTTTTGGTAAGGCATAGAAAATAGGAACTCTAGGAAACTCATTCACCAAAAAAAGCTGCTATGGATCTATGTAGTCAACAGCCAAAACTTCATTGACTGTTGTCTTGATGACTTTCATAATATCGTTAGTAGGGTCAGATGGAATAAGCTTGTAAAAGTCTATGTCTGTTAAATGTTGGTTAATAATAGTCAAATAGGCAACTTTGTCCAGAATTACTATGTCCCCGCCCTTATCAGCCTCTTTAATTACAATAGTATCATCCTTTGAGAAACCCTGTAAAATGCGGGACTCCTCAGAAGTAAAGTTATGTTTAAAGCGGAGTCTAGAGTTTTTCAGCTTCTCTGTCTCCTTTAAAACCAAATGTTCATAGACCTAAATAGATGGTGTATTAACACTGGGAACAAACTGAAACTTAGGTTTGAAAAAAGAGCCGGATGTGTTAACCACAGAGAAGGACAAGCCGTGTGAATTGAATCTATCTATACTAGAGGATCTACTAGAGAAGGTAGATATGAGAAAAGGTCAGTATGTGAAAAATAGGTAATTACCAGAAACCAGGTTGAAACAAAAGTGGTGATGTAAGAATCATCATCTGGCTTTGAATATTCTTCAGAAATTTTGTCTAGGATACAATACTCTGACTTTTTTTTAGCCATTCCGGAATGGTGCTTTGTTCACAGTCACAGTGTAAAAATTAGATCTCATAGGCCATGCTAGTTCATTAAAAAGAATTAACAGAAACAACAGAAAATGGCCTATTTATTGAGACTAGATTTTAATTGTATTATTATTATTATTATTATTATTATTATTATTATTATTATTATTACTACCATTGTTATTATTAGTTATTATTATTATTATTATTATTATCTGTTTTTGAATTTTATTTTATTATCTGCTGCCAGCCTCCACCGCTGCTGGCCAGGCAGCTGGTGGGGGGAATTGCCCCCCCCAAGGGAGGAATGCCTGGCATTTCAGCGATGTGCCTACATGACCCGGAAGTTATGTAGGCATGTTGAGGATACTGGGGGCGATGCTCTGGTATGGGGGCAAAAACTCTATGGTAGAAGCTAATTCTACCACAGAGTTTGCCTGAAAACCAGAGCGTCACTCCCTGATGTCCCCAATATGCTACATCACTTATGGGTCACGTAGGCACATCACTTAAATGCCGAGCATTCCTCCCACATCTAAACAGATCTAAACAGAACAGGAGAGTGGGTAGGTGACTAAGGGGCTAAGATGAACAATAATGCTGCTGGGCATAGCTAAGCTAGGCATAAGAACATAAGAGAACATAAGAACATAAGAGAAGCCAATGTTGAATCAGGCCAATGGCCCATCTAGTCCAACACTCTGTCACACAGCGGCCAAAATATACCAGGTGCCATCAGGAGGTCCAGCAGTGGGGCCAGGGCACCAGAAGCCCTCCCACTGCTTCCCCCTCCAGCACCAAGAATAGAGTGCATCACCTGCCCCAGACTGAGAGTTCCCATCTATACCCTGTGGCTAATAGCCACTGATGGACTTCTGCTCCATATATTTATCTAATTCCCTCTTGAAACTATCCATGCTTGTAACTGCCTCTTGTGCCACCTCCTGTGGCAGTGAATTCCATATGTTAATCACTCTTTGGGTGAAGAAGTATTTCCTTTTATCTATTGCAGAGCAGTGCAAGGCAGGGGAGGCCACTATGGTGGAGTTGTCGCTGCCTTGTCCATAGGCCTGGTGGAACATCTCCATTTTACAGGCCCTGTGAAATTAGGGTTGCCAGGCCCCCCAGTTCTGCAGGGGTTTCCCAATTTGGGTGGGCTCTTTCCTGTCAACAGCCAGCTGATGGGTGGGGGGAAGCCCTACCCACAAGAGCAACCACCCAGCCTTCCCCCATCTCTTCCCAACATCATTTAAAGACATCCTTTAAATGCTGCTGGGGAGAGGCAGGGGCCCTGTGCCTGCACTCTAATCCCTGAATTCAGGGCATGGAATGCAGGCACATGCGGCCTCCCCCCACCTCTCCCCAGTAGTGTTTAAATGATGTCTTTAAAAGCTGCTGGGGAGAGGCAGGGGCTAAGCACTTCCACTCTAAGCCCCAAATTCGGGGCTTGGAATGCAGGTGCACATGGCCTCCCCCCACCTCTCCCTAGCAGCATTTAAAGGATTTCTTTAAACACTACTGGAGAGAGGCAGGGGCTGTGCACCTGTACTCTAAGCCCCAAATTCGGAGCTTGGAATGCAGGCACACGTGGCTTCCCTCCAACCTCTCCCCAGCAGCATTTAAAGAGACCCCAATGCGATGGCATTACTTCTGTGTGATGTCATCACATTGGGGACTCCCCACCCCCTCCAGTAACACTCCCCAAAGTCCCTCACTGGGGACTTTGATGGGGCCTGGCAACCCTATGTGCAACAGCATTAGATCCCACAGGGAGTGCATTCCACCAGGTCAGTGCCAGAGCCAAGAAGGCGGACATTTGGGGGGCCAGGGACAACCAAGTAGATGTTGAGTGGAAGAGCAGAAGGCCATTAGGGGGCTGTACAGAGGGAGATGATTCCCACTTCCCATATGCAGCAAAACTATAAGAATATGCACAAAAATCTCAACACATAGACAAATACGCAAATGCACATTTATTTGCTTTTCTGCTGTTTTCAAAATTAGCCATTTTTTAAAAAAAAACATCAGTCTGCCAATTTTAACCATTTCTCATTCAGCTCTATGTTGTTTGTTATCTATATGTAATCATAACTATTAACATTTGCAGTAAATATGAAAGATCGCACATAACTCTCTGGAAGCTATGATTAAATGTGAGATTTCATTCTGCTGATTACAGGCTTCTAGAAAAATTTATGTGAATTATATTTTCTGTAAATCGAGCAATTGCTTTTTCCTTGTCACTATAGAAATTCAATAGCATTAAGATATCATTGCCTATTTTCATTTTCCAAATAGGCATCAGGGCTCTTTTTGTAGCAGGAACTCCTTTGCATATTAGGCAACACATCCCGAATGTTGCCTCCAAGAGCTTACAGAGCTCTTCTTACAGGGGCTACTGTAAACTCTTGGAGGATTAGCTACATTAGGGGTGTGTCACCTAATAGGCAAAGGAGTTCCTGCTACAAAAAGAGTTCTGGGCATGGTAGGTGGGTGGCTAAGAGTGCAAATCTAAGCAGAGTTCTAACTTTTAAAACCCATTGAGTCAATGAATTTAGAAGCGTATAACTCTGCTTTGGCTGGCAGTGTCAATCTGAGTTCATATGAACAAAAGCAAAAACCAAATGAGATACCTGACTTTATGCATCAGTTACTGCTTATCTATACTCCCCTGCTTAGAAATGTTTATATTTTATTTTTATCCTTGATGGCTCACTCTGGTTTCCCGCTGTGCAAACCCAGTTCATCCAAAGCCGGAAATATAAGCATGGCTAACCCGTCATATTATATCATTCCTTACAGGTAAGACTCAGAGGATTGCTTTTGGAGACCAATGATCACCAGTGTGGAACTTGCCTCACAGGGTTCCACAAGACTCATCCTTATCTGAAGAAGTGTGCTTGCACACAAAAGCTTACCTCTCCTTATTATAAAGCGCTGTTCGTGTCCACGCGCCCCCACAGCCTATGGCCCGGAGACCTGTCAATCAAATCATCTCACCATCCATTGGTGGCTGCATTGCCATGTGTAGGCTAAGTCCCACAAAATCAGTCTCACCCACAGAAGCCCCTGCCAGCCTCTCATGTGCAGTCTACAGGGAGGCACTGGACTGGATGGATCCTCCGGCGGCCACAGGCAGCCAAACATCCACATCTTGAGAGGCAGCAGCACGTGTTTGCCTGGCCTCACCATGGCCTGCTGCCTCCCTCCAGCCATGGGCAGAGATGACCTGGCTTGTGCCGCCGCTGCCTTCCTCACCATGCTTCACCCATGGCCTCCTCATGCCTCCCTCTCACGCCTGCCCGGTCATGTGAGGGCTCTGGAAAGCTGAGCCCCAGGTAGACAGAGGTCAGGTGAAAGCGCAGTGGCATACCTTGCTCTGCACTCCTCTCTGCTGCCACAGTCACCACCTCTGCTCAGCCCAGCCATAGCAGCACTGGGCTGAGGACTCTGATGTGAGAGGAGAGAGGGAGCCAGGCAGCTACCACCAGCACTGTGGCCACAAGGGGAACAGTGCATGCCCATAGGGGATGCCAACGATGGCAGCAGCCCAGTGGGACAGCCAAAGAGAAACTGCAGAGTAAAGAGTCCAGGCACTCACTGCACTGGCCACGCCCTGCAGGCTGCTGGACACCACCTGCCACTCACCCTTCAACACCAGGATCTCAGCAGGGGGTGTGGAACAACAGGCTGCTCCTCTGTGTCCTTGCTGATGGCCCAGACAGGGACCCACTGTCATCCCATCCCCTCGCCATGGTGCACCAGGGGTCTGAGGAGTGCCTACAAAGTGGGGGCCCTGGGGGGAGGTACAAAGGAGGGGCTACAAGGTGGGGCCCCTTTCTAGAGCTTGTTGCATTGTTTCTGCAATGGGCCTTGCTCCTAGTATCTTGAATAAAACTTTGTTGGTCTTAAAGGTGGCACTGGACTCTAACTTTGTTCTGCTGCTTCAGACCAACACAGCTACCCACCTGAATCTTATCCCCCATGTTATTCAATCTCTATGCAAAGCCCTTAGGAGAAAGTATTTGCAGTATGCTGATAACATGAATTCTTTTATCACTTTATCCAAATCATCTGGTAATTCTGTAGAGATCTTGAACCAGTGCCTTACTGCTGTGGTTAATTGGCTAAGGATAAACAAGTTGAAATGTAATCCTGAGAAGATGGAGGTAATACTGGTTGGAAAGACTGAGGTCTTGAACTTGTGATGGAGTCCAGCTGACATTCTTTTATTCAGTTAATAGCCTAGGCTTGGATCCAATAGCCTACTGAATCTAATATTACTACCAGAGAAGCAAGCCAAGGCAGCTGTTTTAAAAATATTCTATCTACTTCACTTAGCCTGGTAGATGATCTCCTACCATGACTTGGCTGATCTGGCCACATGAATCCATGCTATGGTTACATTGAGGATAGACTACTGCAATGCACTCTACACAGGCATTCTCTTGAAGCTGATTCTGAAACTCTAGTTGGTTCAGAATGTGGCAGCCCAATTACTAGAGGGTACCAGACAGAACGTACAGGTCATACCCATACTGGGATTGTTCCACAGGCTATTGATCAGTTACTGGTCAATTCATGGTTCTAGTTATCATCTGCTAGCCAAATTGCCTTAATTTCTTATCAATATGGGGGGATTTATGATTATTAATTGGCAATAGGCAAATTAGGGAGTGAACACCAGTGTATACAGAGGTCCCACCCTTCCAGAGGTACCAGTAACAGACACAGAGGCTGCAGTTAAGATTAAAATGATGTATTTGCTGTAATCTTCTTCACACACAAACAATACACAAGCACACACACAATTATTTAGTATCTAGGAAAATTAGAGAGATCAAGAGACTTTTGCATTAGCAGGAGATTCGTTGGTTGGGCTATACATTACCTGCTCCAATGAGATGAAGGCTTCCAAATGGAAAAATGAGGGAATTATAGAAAAATGGGGATTATGCTAGGAAAATGGAGACTGCAAACTGAACCAGCAGAAAGCACATGGAAGACTCTGGCTGCAGTCCAAGAGCCTTAGGGTAAGGTGGGTGGCAAGGTAGCCACCAGTTCAAGAGTAAGAGAATATAGAGGTCGTTGAGGGGGAGAGAGAGAGAGACCACATGGCTGGGTGCCCCCTTTTATGAGGGGGCTTGGGGGGTTGGGCCAGGCTGGCCACATGTCCTAGTCACATGTCTCTTGGGGGTGGCCTAAGCTGGTCTTGACCAACCTCCAACTAGTCCATCCCCAAAACATGCTGATTGGTGTTGGGTTCAAGGGGCTAGGGGATTGGGCAATATTGAACTCTAGTAACTCTGAGCAAGAAAGTGACATCTGATGGGATTATAACTCATGCAGCCAGAGTCCATTATCATGGATGGTCCTCTATTGTCTTCTGATTGCAGCTTCAGTGAGGTGAATCAATTTGGGGGAGGGGGATTGCATTGCTTATGTGTGCAGGAAGAAACTCCACATGGAGTTTGAGTTTTTGTTCTCCTGCCTTGACATGGCATCTGCCTGGTTTTCAGCGCTTCAAGCGGCTAGGGAGCTGATCTATCTTACAGTAGGTAAGCGGGCAGGTAACCTCAGGAACTGTGGCACATTATCTCAGGAAGGCTTCCTTCTACTGGATATGTCTCCAATTCACATCACTTTGGGTCACCATGCAATACAGTCCCTATTACACACTGTTTACTCAGTCCAGGTTTCTCTTGCTTATAAAACTATAAGTCCAAGATGGCGTTTCATGCGCCTTGCAGGCTAACACATCTACAAGGCCTTTCACGTCCTAGGTTTGTGGGACCAATTTTCTTACTATGGTCTACCATAGTAGTTTTGATTGTCTGTACCGAACCCTTACAAAGTTTGTCCATCTAAATTGGTAAGACTGGCAACTGCCCACTCACATACATTCTCTGTGGTGGTTCCCACTGTATAAAACAGCTTAACTAAGGTGGTCAGGAGGGCTCCCACAGTTACTATCATTTTGCAAAATAGAAATGATCTGGAGTGCATTCTTGTAATGAAATTGATCTATGTGGGGAAGAATGGCCCAGAAGGATGTCCTCATCTGGTACTGGGGAGTGGATACTGAAATGCCTTGTCCCTTTATAATCCCACATTCTGCATTGTTCTCACTATGCTGACCTGAGCAGTTTGCTGTTCACATTGTTATTTAATCTTGTATTCCTAGTCCTACTGCATTGTTCATTTGATGTCCTATAGTGTATGAGTACATTTTTTGCTCTTTCTGTACTTTGTAATCCACCTTGAATCTCAGTGAGAAAGGTGGTTTATAAATAAGCTAAATAAAATAGAATATATGGTAATAGCATATCACATTACTGATGCTGGACTCAGGGTAGCAAGGATTCTTAACTAAATATTAAAAATTGTTGAGGTGGTATATATCTATATCTAGATATTTAATTGAGAGGAAAGGCCTCTAGCTGCAATTATCTATCACACTCTGTTTACTGAGTCTTACCTCTGGCTTACGTTTCTAGTTTATTGCAAACTAAATGTGGATACACATTATGGCATAGTTTATACAAGACTTTGTTAGGGTGGGAGTGCACAACTGTTTTCTAAGGAAACAGTTTCCCTGCATATAAGCAAAATGAGTTACGCTGGCAAAATAGTATTCTACACCCACAATGTATTTCCAAATAAAAGAAAAGAGAAAAAATGACAAAGAAGGAGCTATAATAAATAAGTTGCCCTTTAATGAGAAAAGGCTCCAGCTGCTCTGGTGTTAAGCTGATTGGCTTGGCTAGGCAGTCTAGGCTGAAGTCCCAGCCAGGACCATGAGCAGCAACAAACATAGCTTAGCACAGCTGAGCAGCATAGAGGTGTTTTCCCTGGGTAGCTGTCCAACTCACAGGAGACCTAAGATATATAAACCAGAAGATGTGAGTGCTTGGCAAGGAATTAGATGACTAAAAGAACAGAAGGAAGCAGTCTGGGGAGTTCTTTGTGTCTCTTGACCCAGCCACCATCCCTGGCTTTGCTGTCTGGTTGACTTAAAACAGATACATTTGGTTAGTGGAAAATAGTTAATTCTGCAGACATTTAATAGGAAAGCTTTTATTTATACACTTGATTGATTTGTATCTTGTCCTTCCTCCAAGGAGCTCGGGATGCTGTATGATAGTCCTTCCATGTATTATCCTCCCATCAATTTTGTGAGGTATGTTGGAATGGGAGAGAACAAAGTTGGGGTTTTAATTTTTTAAGAAAAGCAGGGGAACATGGTCTTTCTTCCTGGAGTTTGAGAGAGAAATGTGTGGTTCTTATGCAGAAGTATCTGTTTTTCTGGCCAGCTCATGAATTCTACATGCAACTTTTTAAGCAAACAATTTGTGTTATCAGTAAGTATATCTTTTAATTTTTTTTATATAAATGCTCCCATGGGTTGCTTTCTGTGTCCTTTCTTTCTTCCTGGTGTTTGAGAGAGAAATTTTTGGTTCTTATGCAGAAGTATCTGTTTTTCTGGCTAGCTCATGAATTCTACATGCTAAATTACTCTTCTTGCTTATCTGGGTCTACCAAATAGTAGTCAGTCAGGATATGAATATATAGAAAAGCAGGAACTGTTCTTTGTTGAGAATCTTTCCACCTTCTTGCCCAAATTAAATGTCTTAGCAAATGAACAGTAACTGTAAAATTCATTTTTCCCCCTGTGAGAAAGGAGGCATTATATCAGTCCCGTCCCCCCCCGTAAGAATTTCCTACCTGGTACTTTTGAACACACTCAGGGTATGGGTGCCTTCTGTGATCTACCAGTTTCTCTTCAGGACATAGTTTCTCCCTCTTGGCGAAGAAATGAATGAATACTCCCTCTGGATAAAAGCAGACACAATAACAGGACTGCAAGGAAGAGCTGAGAAAATGCTGTTCCTGTATATTCTCCATGCCCTGTGCTCTTTCCCCCAAAATGTTGAGCCCCCCATTCTATCTATGTTGTTTACCAAAATTCTACTTTAGTCTTAGGCTACAGCCTAGCCAAAAGAAGTCAATCTCAAGGAATGGGAGGGTGCCAGGAGCTTTTTTCCTGGATTGGGCTGTAGCGAACTGGGAAAGACAAGACTGAATTTCATGCAGAGGGTTTCAGATTCAGCATCTCCAACTTGGTCTCAGGCATCTATAGTTTTTTCTGGTACTTCTTACCAGCTGCTGTCTCTTGCTGTGTCTGGTTGCTGCATGTCTCTTACCTTCTTTCTTTGGCTGTCTAACACCATATTTATTTGCTGTACAGCAGCCATTTTAGTATACTGCTCTTGCATACCTAGCATGCTTATGGTGCGAGTGGCTCAGAAATTATAGTGGCAAACTGCACAAGAGCCCTGGCCTATCAATGGGGACTGAGTAATATCTATGACAATCTGATTCATACATGCAGGTCATCACTGTGGTCAATGAGTAATGAGCAAGCATGTGTGTATTGTCCCTAACATGTGAAGGTACTCTAAATGGACTTTTGAGGCCCCTGTCCGACTGCATTAAGTAAAGAATAAACTGTGTAATTTTCTTTGCCACACAGTGAGAGATACTTGGCAGCACAGTTATATGAAATTAGAGACTGTCACTTACTTAATAAATTTGCATGCAGAAAAGCCAAATCATTTTCTCTCAGACTTTTATGGACCTTGACAAGGAAAACAAGATGCTAATGTTTCCAGCTCTCACTGTCAGGAGTTGCCTGCCATATAAACAACTGTGTCCTCTGTAGCCAATTTCTGCTCCAAGAATTCATTTCAAGAGGCTGCTTGTTGTTTTTGCTTGACTACAAGGACACAGGTGTTCCCACAATTGTACAAAAAGAGGCAATCCTTTCCCCTACATTCTTGTTCATCACAAAAGCCAAAATCATATCACCTGGATGAGTTCTAGAACCTAATTTTAAAGCCTGGTATTTTATATATCAGGGTTTGAAAAGTGAAGTATCTAATCAGTTAGGGGAAGAAATTGGTGGGGAGCTGGGCTGAAGGAAAAGAATACATAGTGAATTACTGCTGTTTAGTCTTTCTGCACCATAGAAATGCACCTAGAAGTTTAGGGATGGGGGACACAACTATAGCAGAAGAGTGTAAAGAAGGGTCAATCTTTGCTAGGTGACAAAAGGTTACCAACCAACTACCTCGCAGCTCTCCCTCCAACTTGGCTGAATACTTTTGCATTTGTATCAGTAAAGCAAGGGGAAAAGGTGGGATTTCCCCCTTTGCCTGTTTTCTTATCAGCTGTACACTTTAGACACCGGCTTTTTATACTTTGCTCAGGTCTTCCAAAAATTGTAAGACTCTGACCCTCTGGGGCCATTGGAATAGCTTCTTCTTTGGGTTCTACTTGCTGACTCAGAGAGCCCTACCCCCAGACCATGGCTCAGTGCAAGATCTTCTTTTAATGTCAAGAGTCAGCTGCACCAAGAGGAAGAGGAAAACAACAGGAAAAGTGCATCGCAAGAATTTTTTAACTTCCATTCCAGAGTGAAATCAGGAAGTGGTTTATGGGGAAAAAAATTGCAACACCTTGGTCTAAATAAGGAATAAAATATGGGTCTACATTATACTCAGCAGTAATGAAGGTAGCATGGCCACCCAATTACAGATTTTTAACATGAACATCTGTGTAAATATGTCTGTTATGCTGTGTTGCTAATAAAGTTGTAGCATTAAAATTAATTTCCCCTGCCTTTCTATTAACTGATCCTCAGTAGCCTACACAGCAACAGGTGGCATACAATACAATCTACACACTCCTTCTAAACAACACTTGGAGGCCAGAACAGACATGATGAAAGTCATAGATCTCTGTCCATAAAAGGCAAGCTGTGTACAAGTGCAGTACCAATTCAGATCAGGGTGACACAGGAAAGGGAGGAAGGATTTAACTCTTGAAACCACTATGTGGTTGCTTGATGCTGAGCTCCCCATGCTATTATTAGCATTTTGAAGGGGAAATGTGTCTTTTAAAAACCTGCATTTTCCCTTTTAAAATGCTAATAAAAACACAGGGCAGCTTAGTTTCTGTTAGTGAAACCCAATAGGGACTGAAGATTTGAACCTCTTCTCTTTCCCATCCTGTATGGCCTCTATCGGAATTGTAGCAATGTGTACCATTCCCTTTTACAGACAGAACAAAATCTGAGTCCAGTGGCACTTTTAAGACCAATAAAGTTTTATTCTGAGTATAAGCTTTCGTGTGCATACCCACTTCTTCAGATACCTTTTACAGACAGACAGCAATTCATGATCTTTGCTATTTTATTTTGGCACTCATACTGGTGGCTGACTGAGGTCAGAGTATTCTTCCCATTAAATCTGTAGTTTCTGGGAAAATCCCTTGTTTATACATCCCAGTTTGAGTATAAGTAGTGGATTAATAAACTCTCAGGGTTGTAGAGGGTACAGTACAATATTGCTGTCCTGTATCCAGCTTTTGCAATCAAGGTTGGGGGGAGGATCTAAAATTTTTTAGGAGCCTTGAATTCAGTAAGGAGAAGCCCACTTATCGCACACCAGCCCTTAAATACTTGGAAATTAAAAAAGAACTAGGTCTATACCCGCTTTTCTCAACCCAAAGGAGTCTCAAAGTACTCAAATGGAGTTCTGAGAAAACTGTGGATGGCCAAAGGTCCCCCAGCAGGATTCATGTGGAGGAATGGGGAATCAAACTTTGTTCACCAGGTTAAAGTCCACCACTCTTAATCACTACACCATGCTGGGAAATCAATCTCTCCTTATAATAATTATCTTTTGGTTTTGTAAGATTCCATGCGCTCCCATTGGCCGTAAAATTCCCTCCCTCAGCCATTGGCCCATCAGCTGCCATTCAAGAGTACTCGCATGCCATTGGCCGGGTGCTGGGTCTGCTCCTCTTCCCCACCCACTCCCCCTTCAGACAGGACAGCTCTCTCTCCTGAGGAAGACAGTTCTCTTGACTCCTGTGAGGGACTGTCCCCTCAGTGGCTGTTGGTAGGCAGCCAAGCTTGGCTCTGTGAGTAAAAAAACAAAGGACTTTCAGCATAACCCCCTCCCCCGCCCATAACCCCCTCCCCAATGGCCACTTTCCAGTCAGAATAAATGGAAAAAGGCTCTCTCTCCTGCTTAGCTTCAGCATGGCTGGCTGGCTAATGAGGTGGGCCAGCGACCATCAAACCATTTTCTTCAACTCCCCGCTGTGTGGCTGACTTTCCCCTAGGGTTGCCAATCTCCATGTGGGACCTGGAGATCTCCCACTGTTACAATTGATCTCCAGATGACAGAGATAAGTTCCCCGAAAGAAAATGGTTGCTTTGGAGAGTAGACTCTATGGCACTATACCCTGCTGAGTCCTTCCACACACATCCCAAATGCTGCCCTCCACAGGATCCACCCCCCCAAATCTCCAGGTATTTCCCTAATCAGAGTTGGCACCTGTACTTTCTCCTCGGTCAGTAAAAGGCCCTTTCCACACCTGTGTTGGCCTTTGGGAGAAAACTCATTGGGCCCAGTCCTGATAGGGTTGTCAACTCCAGGTGGGAAATTCCTGGAGATTTGAGGGATGGAGCCTGGAGAGGGTGAGGTTTGAGGAGGGGTGGCACCTCAGACAGGTATGATGTCATAGACTCCACCCTCCAATCCAGCCATTCCCTGATGGGGAACCATTCTTGCCAATCTCCAGGTGGGGGCTGGAGATCACTCAAAATTACAACTGCTCTCTAGGAGAGAGGGGGAGGAGATGGAAAACTAAAGGTAGGTTGATGGTTGGCTGGGAGGGAGATAGGGTTGTCAACTCCAGGTTGGGAAATTCCTGGAGATTTGAGGGGTCGAACCTGGAGAGGGTGAATGTTGAGGAGGGGTGGGACCTCAGACAGGTACAGTGCCATAGACTCCACCCTCCAAACCAGCCACTCCCTCCTGGGGAACCACTGTTACCAATCTTGGGGGTGGGCTGGAGATCACTCAAAATTACTACTGCTCTTCAGGTAGCAAAGATCAGTTCCTCTGGAGAAAATGGTGGACTCTTACCATGCTGAGATTGCCACAGCAAATTGTCACTGAGTGCCCAAAGCCAGGGCACTTCCCCAGAGCCTCTTTCTAGAGCCCATTGTATTTATTTCCACAACGGGCCTTATTCCTAGTATAATTATAATGAATTTGTTTTGATCAACTGTATGGAAGCATGTCACCTTTCTCCAGTATTTTGCAATCGAAGCTACTGTTCAGCTATAATGCACTCAGCCAGCTCAAAGAGAAACTCAGCTTTGCATAGTTGTCATATTTCCAAGAAGAGGTTTATGTAGAAGAAGAAAATGGTGTGGAATGACACAGTGACTGAGAACGTAACTTGTTCTGATCCTGCCTATTCTGCTGAATAATCTCAAATCCTTTGTCTTGCACTCTGACTGAGGTTCACACAGTCCTCTTGGAAAACAGTTCTTCAACAAGGCCTGACCAGTCCATTCTGAGTTTGTCAGAATAGCTAAATTGCTTAAAGGCCAAATAGTAGAGCTATTTCTGGTGATTCCTAGAGCTACTTGTGCCATTTCAGGTTGTTGTTTTTTTTACTGGTAGTGACGTGAAGCCACAGCCAGCATCGCACCTCCCCATATCCCCATCCCAAAGTTGTCCTGCCAGTTGCCAGGCACTGAGTGACAACCCTACTGTGAGAATCTGCTCTTATAGTAAATCTGCTCTCATAGTGATATTTGCATGTGTTTCTCCTGAAAGACATTGGTGGAAGCAGTGTTCCTTGCTTCCGTTTAATCTCCTTCAGTTTCTTGCTCCTCCTTAGCAGGGCAGACTGCAGTCACCTTGTGGTTATATGGAAGAGCAGCCTGTATTGATTTGAAAAATGTTTGCAGATTAGGAATCCTGCAAAACAGTTACTCAGCAATCTCTTTTAATTGGATATCTTGAGTGCTCAAAGCCTAACTTCTATCTCCATTTAGCCAAGTCAATATTGCAGAGGCAGCTGTGCTACCAAATTGCCTGTGCAACTCTCTGCTCCCTGCAAATCCATGTGGGAAGGACAATGACTTTTCTGTAATATATGACTATTCCAAAATAAGTTTGACTACCCTTGTCCTTGTTTCATGTCAATGGCTAAGGGTTTCATGTTATTTGGAGCTGTAATTGTAGTTCCAAGTGGTCCTTGTACAGCATTATATAGAAAGGCAGAAAATCAAAGTATAGCTATGGTGAATAAAAGTAGGACCTTGAAGTACCACAGCAATCCATCTTGAAATACTGCCCAATACAACCAGTTTGTTATAGTTCTAAAGGCTTGTGCAACAATTGCTTTTTTCTCTTGGTTCTGCCTCTTCATTTGTTGCCTGTTGGAGTGTTTGTTATGCCGCTGACAGCCACTACATGCCAGCAACCTTTACCAGAGTTTGGGTGATTTCCCACTAAAGCTGCCTTGGGGTTGCGCCGCCGTTTGCCCCGAGACTATTAGTCAATTTCACACCCGAAGCCGCAGGGCTGCATTTTGACCCGCGGCTCGCCGATTTCCCGCAGTTTCGTAATCCTCAAAAAACAGGATTACGAAACTGCGGGGGAATCGGGCGAAGCCACGGGTCAAAATGCAGCCCCGTGGCTTCGGGTGTGAAATTGACTAATAATCTCGGGGCAAACGGCGGCGCAACCCCGAGGCAGCTTTAGTGGGAAATCACCCCTGGACTCTCAGAGACAATAGGGACCAAGATCCTGAAACCTCAGGAGATCACCAATAGGAACCTTGGTGGGAAGTTTAAACCCACCAATGGGACCTGTGGGTGGTCCACGGGGACTGTATATAGTTGGCCATCTGGCCGGTATTCTCTGTTCTGTTGTGTGTGCTAGTAAACTATGAGCTAACAATCAAGCTATGTCCTGGTTCTTCATGGGTTGAACCCATTACACAACAATGGTGATGAGGAAGGGATCCCGCTGAACTGGCTGGGCTGCTGGGGCACCAGAGGAAGACCAGGAACTGCTGCTGCTCCAACTGATGAGCACCGAAGGCGTGCAAGCTGCTTCCCTGCCACAACCACACAGCACGATGGCAGTCACTCCGGGAACCAGACTAGTTCCTCCGTTCGACCCAACCAAGCCTCATCACTGGGAAGCCTGGGTCGAGGGACCCAAGTCCATGCTGATCTTTTATGAGATCACCAGCGAGGAAAGAAAAAGAGGTCTCCTCATTGGCTCCTGTGGTCCCGCCACGGTGGAGCTAGCTCGCAACCTGCTTTCCCCAACCAAGCTGGCCGATGCCTTGTTCGAGGACTATAATCAAGAAGTTCCAGGCCCACTTCATTCCCCAGCCATCAGAGATTGCGTGCCATGTGGCTTTCCACTCCCGGCAACAGCAACTGCAGGAGTTGGTCACCACATAGAATCATAGAATGTTAGAGTTGGAAGGTACCTTGCAGGTCATCTAGTCCAACCCCCTGCACTCTGCAGGAGCGTAGCTGAAAGATAGCCCTACACAGGACTCTTTTTGTAGCAGGAACTCCTTTGCATATTAGGTGACACACCCCTAATGTAGCCAAACCTCCAAGAACTTACAGTAGCCCCTGTAAGAAGAGCTCTGTAAGCTCTTGGAGGATTGGCTACATTAGGGGTGTGTGGCCTAATATGCAAAGGAGTTCCTGCTACAAAAAGAGTCCTGGCCCTACATACCTACAACATACCCAAAAGATGGTTGTCCAGCCTCTGCTTGAAAATGTCCAGTGAAGGAGCCCGAGGCAGACTGTTCCACTGCTCAACCACTCTTACAGTTAGGAAGTTTCTCCTGATATCTAGCCAGTATTGACTCCCTCGTAATTTCCACCCATTAGATCTAGTCTTGCAATCCGGAGCAAGAGAGAATAGATCTGTTCCATCTTCTACATGACAGCCCTTCAAATATTTGAAGACTGCAATGATGTCCCCTCTAAGCCTTCTCTTTCCCAGGCTAAACATGCCCAACTCTTTCAGCCTTTCCTCATAAGATTTGGATTCAAACTCTCTCACCATCCTGGTTGCCATCCTGGCTGAGCTCTGCTGGCTTGCCTCGGACTGCACCTTCGGGCCCCAACTCAACACGGCCCTCTGGGACAGACTTGTTTGCAGGATGAGCAATGAGAAGCTTTGATGGCGGATCCTCGAGGATGAAACATGATCCCTCACATCCACCCTCTCCACCGCCACCGCCTGGGAGATGAACCATCCCCCAACTGCAACCTCTGTGCCCCAGGCGAATCTCAACCAGGTCGATCCAGACCAGGAGGAAGTCCACTGCACTCAGCAATCCACCAGACACTGGGATCCAGCACCAGCAACTCGCTCCATTCCCCTCCATGAGCTGGGTCACCAGGAATGTGTGAGTTGTGGGGATAAGCACAACCAGAAAACCTGCTGGTTCCAGGATGCCAAGTGCATCTGCCCTGAAGGTCCAGGTCCAAATAGGGGGGTCCCCCTGCACCATGGAGCTTGATTCTGGCTCTGCCGCCTCCATTATCTCGGAGGTGACTCTAAAGAGACTCTGCCCCCGGGGGACCCCCGCCTGTGCCCTTCTACCCTTACCCTGACAGACTCTCAGAGGAACTGCATTCCAATAAAGGGTGTGGGGAGTTTCCATGTCCAGTACAAGGGGTTTGATGGGCACTTGGACTTGTGGTCACAGGGGACCTGGTCAGCCTCCTCGGCTGCGTGTGGTTTGCCCCTTTGGGAATATCGATAGAAGGGGTACAGCTCTGCACCTCGCAGGACTTCCACGAGGTCTGTGATGAGTTCCCTCTGTTTTTGATGGTACCCTGGGTCATTATCCGGCCTCCCCGATGTCACTGCAACTCAACCCAAATGTGGCCCCCATTTGCATGCATTCCAGGATGATTCCGTTCATGTTGTGACCAAAAATTGATGTGGAATTGTACCATCTCGTGAGGCAGGGAGTCCTGGAACTGGTCTCCCACGTGGCGGTGTGGGAGACCCCCATTGTCACCCCAGTTAAGCTGAATGGGGACATCCACATCTGTGTGGATTACAAGTGCATGTTGAATAAGGCACTACACGACCATGCATACCCGGTCCCAATCATTAGCCACGTGCTCGCCTCCCTGGCAGGGGCAAAGATCTTCAGGAAACTGGACCTCTCCCAGGCCTACCAACAGGTCCCGGTTGACGAGGCAACTGCCGCTGCGCAGACTATCATCACACATAGAGGGGCTTTTAAGGTGAAAAGACTACAGTTTGGGGTCAGCGTGGCCCCAGGCCTTTTCTAACAACTCATGGACCCTCTGTCGAGTTGCTATGTAGTGGGTTCGATGCATGAAGAACCAGGACACAGTGTGATTGTTAGCTGATAGTTTACTAGCACACACAACAGTTTTTAAAACATATCCTAGTATGGGCAGGTGCCCAAGCTCCCTAAGAAAAGATGATGTGGTAGTGCACACATATGGTATAGAATCATAGAGTTGGAAGGGGCCACACAGACCATCTAGTCCAACCCCTCCACCCAATGCAGGACCAGCCTAAAGCATCTCTGCCAAATATTTGTCTACCCTTTTCTTGAAAGCTGTCAGTGAAGGGGAACTAACTACCTCTTTAGGCAGCTGATTCCACCTTTAAACCACTCTGACCATGAAAGTTTTTCCTAATATCCAGCCGATACCTTTCTGCATGTAATTTAAAACCGTTGCTTCGGGTCCTATCCTCTGCTGCCAACTGGAACAGCTCCTTGCCATCCTCCAAATGACAGCCTTTAAAATATTTAAAGAGAGCATGTCCCCCCTCAATCTTCTCTTCTCCAAACTAAACATTCCCAAGGCCCTTAACCTTTCCTCGTAGGGCTCAGTCTCCAGACCCCTGATCATCCTCGTCGCTCTCTTCTGCATCCTTTCAATTTTGCCCACATCCTTTTTGAAGTGAGACCTCTAGAACTGCACACAGTACTCAAGTTGCGGCTATGACCTCCTGTGATTTTGATGCTATAGTCCTTTTAATACAATCCAAGACTGAATTTGTCTTTTTTGCCACCATATCACACTGACTGCTCATATTTAGTTTACAGTCCACTCTTATCCCAAGATCTCTTTCACATACACTACTCCACAGAAACATATCCCCCATCCAGTATTTGTGCTTGACATTTTTGTGGCCCAGATGTAATACCGTGCATTTATCTTTGTTGAATTGCATCCTGTTTGCAATTGCCCACTTCTCCAGCATATCCAAGTCTTGTTGAATTTTAACTCTATCTTCTTGGGTGCTTGCTACTCCTCCCAAGTTGGTATCATCAGCAAATTTAATGAGTAGCCATTCTACCCCTTCATCTAGATTATTGATAAAAATATTGAAAAGTATTGGGCCCAAAACTGAGCCCTGTGGCATCCCACTTGTCACCTCCCTCCAATCTGATGAAGCACCATTGACCACCACTCTTTGGGTGCAGTCCTCTAACCAGTTCCCTATCCACTGAACTGTCCTATAGTCCAGCCCATCTGCTGATGACCAGTGCATCAGGAGTGAATTGGCTGCCCCACCCATATGGACTTTATGAACAGGCCCTAGAAAGGGTACAGCTGTAAATATATGCTTGTCAATGTAATCAGTATAGTAGGATAGATGCCACCTGTTCCATTCTATGCTTTGTGAATGGCATATTCTAGGGAGAATTCTTACCAGGAAGGACTCATAAAGCACATCTATGAATCAGTAACACTCCTGGATTGAAAATTCACATGTAGATCAGTTATGGATACAGCTCCCTGGAAGTAAGTCATCATCTCTGTGTAGGGTTGCCAGGTCTGGGTTGGAAAATACCTGGATTCTTTGGGGCTGGATCCAGGAGAGGGTGGGGTTTGGGGAGGGGTGGGGCCTCAACATGGTACAATGCCATAGAGTCCACCCTTCAAAGCAGCCATTTTCTCCAGGGGAGCTGATGTCTATCAGCTGGAGATCAATTGTAAAAGTGGGAGATCTCCAGGCCCCACCTGAAGGCTGGCAATCCTATCTCTGTGATGTGGCCTCAGTCATACAAGCTCCCGTAATATTCAGCTTGGATTAATGCTCTATACATGGGGATGTTTTAATTGGACTCCACCTAGATGACATTAATCTAGTGCTATGCTAGCTGCTTTGGTTAGCAATTTGTTTATGAACCTAATCCAAAGTACTAGTAGTGATTATTTCAAGTTCCTAAATGACCGCCTCTACACATGTGACCCTGCTAATGAGCTAAGATTATCTGCTAGTGCCATGCTTTCTATGCCTTCATAGGAGAATTTAGTTTGTTGAGTTTATGGAGGAGGGGCTTTGCTAGCAGCTTCTGCCAGACTGTGGAACCATGACCTGGAAGTTTACCTTCATTAACACCCATTTTTAGCAATGTATCAAGACTTTTGTTGTTGTTCTGGAATGCTTTGGGGGGTTTTATCCCTCTTTCAAGGAAGAAAACAAGAACTAAAAGAAACAGTGCACTTTGAAATGTTTTGTTTCTCATAGTTTCAGAACTTAAGTGATATAGCTGGGTTACAGCACAATCTCTTTCAGAGAAACTTCTGTGTAAATCTTGCATTTCAGTTTAACTGTGGCTGGCATGAGGCAGGGCCTTAGAATGGCAAAGTAGGGAAGGAAAGCTGGGAGCCCTAGTTAATTCCTACAGAGGCTGGGTTGGGAGTGGGTATATCAAAAGAGGGAGAGAAAACGCCTTGTAGAGTCAGGAAAGCCAAGAGAATGGCATTTTGCCTGGTGAAAACTTAGACAACTGCTGATGGCCAGACACACTATAGGGCAAGAAGGAACAGGACCTGCACATCAGTGGGGTTCTCTTGCCACACAGTGCCAGCTTAGTGATCATGAAGCAATTTTAAAAAGTGGGGAACCAAGCATCAACAGGAGATTCTTCACTTCTGGTTGTGCTCTGCAAGTATGTTGAGAGTTAACTTTGTCAGTTAATTCATTTTGCTTTGGGTTTGAATTTTTGAGTTTCCTTCATGCAGATTCTGTGTGGTCTGTTTTTGTTTTTTTTTTGCATTGAGTAAGCCTGCTTTTGCCTATATCTAAGGAAACAAATCCACTAAACATCTTGTGAGACTCCACTAGCCAATACTCTCAGTCAGGTTTGAAGTTTGAAAATGTTCTACTGATGACTTGACATTAAAGAAGAACAAGTCTGGCAAAGGATGTATGGTAACAAGAGAGAGGACAGAAGGCTTGCTTTTTCCAGATGCAAATAACTCTCGAGAGTAACCACAAATATGTGCAAAGATTTCGTTCTACCCATCACAGGGAGACACATGGGACAGTCAGCACAACACAGAGAACCCATATTGTCTAAAAGAACAACATGACCTTCATAATGGATGCAAGTTTCCTTTTTCCTTCTGCTGTGTAAATCTAAAAGGATTTGCATTTCCAAATAAACTAATACAAGGCCTTTAGCTTAACAGCTGGAGTAGTTCAAATAAAGGCAGTATGAAGACAGCTCTGGCATATGCGCATACACATGGCCTTCACCCCAGTCAGTTTATTCTCTTGTTAAAGGCCTGGATCTATGGCATATATATGTGGCAGCTTAATGTGCAGTTGAAATTATTCTTTAAAAATCAAAATGCAAGAAGATGGAAATAGAGGTGTGAACAGGTATAAAGTCATTGGAATGTAGCTTATGATGATTGGATGCAGTTAATGAGGGCTTCTTCACATATTACAGATATGATGTTTATACTAAACATTTGTGCATATAAATCTCCATAAGAACATTCTTAAGTAACACTCAGAAAGGAAGGTAATGAAGTATATACACGGTGAGTGAAAGGATGAGAACCCTAGGAAACTTGAAACATAGCTGTCTTCTCACCAGGGAGCAGTTCGGGGCCCTAAAAATCAGTGCTGCAAAACACTGTGGGATTGGGTAATGCAGGTTTGGTGGGAATTGAAGAACCAGCCCCACAACGATTGGCTTCACAGAGCCCCTCCCAGCTGGGAGGTGAAGAGTTAAAACTGTTTGTTTTGGAAAAGTGTGCTAAAGAACAGAGGAACAGGAGACAGTAAAGGCTGACACTTTGCCAAGGCTGGACAGCAGCCTTTCTTAAATTCATGCTGCTTTATGCTCATTCTTTTGGGGAAGAAAGCCAAGGAAACATTGTGCTCAGTCTAGATTAGTTAGCTATTCTCTTTTGGGTTTATTTCTAGTACCCTGTGGTTTCTGTAACTGTATGCTAATATGTCCCGTTTCATTAGTGTTGGCTTTTCTATAGGATATATACTATCTAATCCTTATAAGGTGGTCTGATTGCATTAAAACTGTTTCCCAAGTGCCCAAGTGATTGGATTATGCACACACATACACCTTGTCTCAAGGAATTGGGCAGGGGCAGTTAGGAGACAGGATCAAGGATACCTTGAGTGGTGACAGTATCTACTGGGGACCTCAAAACCACAGGAGGTTTGGGGAGAAAGCAATCATTTTGAGGAACTGAGTTTTCTTGGCTGCTTTCTGGCTTGGAGAAGGTGACAAGAGAGTGAAGAAGGTGAGGAACCCTGGCCCCTGAGAGATCATGATAAGCCCTACCACCACCAAAATATTTGCAAGGGAGTCAGCATAAGTGTGAACCAGCCTTCTGAGGTTCTTCTACTTCTTTTTTGTGGAGACTAGTGCAGGTCTTTCCTGTGCTACTTATTTATCCAAAATGTGTGAACATGAAGGTTTTATAGGATATGCTGGAAACCAATGGCCTCATCCCTTAGATCAGCTAATACACCCAAATGCCCATTCTGCACAGAGATAATCATACATATGCTGACAAGCATGGGCACTATTTTTTGTGATTTTATTCCACACCTTTTCACTGTTTGAAATGAGTTCATATGAGAAAAGTGCACACATGGGAAGCTCATGTGCTAGCATCTGTCTATAATTAAGGCAAACAGTACTGATATGGAGACGCCTCATGTCATCCATATCTCTGATATTGCTTGTTGATTTCCCACAGAACAAGAATGGCCACATAGAGGTGGCATTTGTGGCATGCTAGCATATGGATGGAGCAATGTGGCCATCTAATAAAAGAATATTGGAAGGATTAAACTATTCTAAACAAATCCACTATATGCTACAAAAGTACAGGAAAGTATAAGGCAGACCTAACCAAAGAATGATTTTCCAGGGTTGATATGGTATAAGAATCTACCTTGAATCTTGTATATTAAGCAATTGAAAACCATGTGAATTTATCTTAGACCTTGAAAAAAGTAGCAATAATTAGATATTATTGTGAAGAAAGGACAATGCTTCCGTATTTCAGATCTATTCATGCTCTCCACAAAAAATTCCCACTGTGTTTCTCATCTAGGAAATAGTTGTCAGGTTTGCCCTTTGTCTAGTGAAATATAGTCTTGCTTAGGAAACTATTGCTAACATTTTTATGCCTCTTTTAAAGGTTGATTACTGGTATTTTTGAGAACTAAACACACACTAGTTTATCAGAGATGACTTCTACTTTCATAAAGAGGCAGCACAGACTTGCAAAGGTGGGGGAGATCCTACAATGGTTGGATTATCTCTGTCATTTCCCAGCATCAAGGTGCAAATATGGATTGTATTCCAGATCAAGGAGAAGAAGAAAAACTCTCCTTAAGAGCAGTATAGTGGTTTTGGATTAAGTACAGAGTATTTTTAGGTTTCATAGAGGATACAGAATTCAGGTTGTTGCCATTTGCACTCTTGGTTTCCAAATACAGCATTTGTAACTTGGGGGTTAGATTGAATGGACTGAAAAAGTAGTGATAGTAATATCTGAAATTTCTTGCAAGTGATCTTCTCTAGGGGATAGAAAGGCACACAACAGCTAAGTCCCTGTGCTCATGCATCATGCACCATGCACCATCCATCAATCTGCAGAGTTGAATAAAACACCCCCATTGGTGGTGTGCTTTGTACCTTTCTGGTTTCACCCTAGCTGGTAGATGCCTCTGCTGAGTACCCACATTCATTACACCCTCCCTGCTGTCTTGAAGGTACTTTGGGGAGCCCCCATTGAAAGTCTGGGAGTTTCTGTCTTTCCTTCAGGGACTGGCTGCACATCTCCACCCTGGTGTGGTTGGTCATGCTTTGGGGTTTGGGTGTCAGGGGTGGACTCAATGCTAGCACAAAAGCCAAGAGAAGGAAGTAGACATGCTGGCTCAAAAGCCCCAAGAAGCTAATGATGAAGCAGAAAGTGCCAAAGCAGAATTACATCCAAACATTAAGAAGACAAAAATATTGACTACTGAGGAATTACACAACTTTAAGGATGACAATGAAGAAATTTAAATTGTTAAAAATTTTCTATTTCTTGGCTCCATCATCAACCAAAAGGGAGACTGCAAGCAAGAAATCAGAAGAAGGGCAGCAATGTAGAAGCTAGAAAAGATCCTAAAGTGTAAAGATGTTTCCCTGGTGACGAAGATCAAGATAATCCATACAAAAGCATTCCCCATTACAATGTCTGAGTGCGAAAGCTGGACAAAAAAGAAAGCTGACAGGAAGTAAGTTGATTCATTTGAAAAGTGGTGTTGGAAGAGAATTTGACAGATACCTTGACCACCAAGAAGGCAAATCAAGTCCGAACTCTCCCTAGAAGCTAAAATATTCAAACTGAGGCTATTGTACTATGGTCACTTTATGAGAAGACAAGAGTGACTGGAAAAGACGATAATGCTTGGAAAAATTGAAGGCAGCAGGAAATGAGGAAGACCCAACATGAGATGGATTGACTCAATCCAAGAAGCCATGGCCCTCAGTTTGTAAGACCTGAACAAGACTTTTAAGAATAGGATGTTTCATAGGGAAATGACTTGATGGCACTTAACACACACACAAAGTTTTCAACTCAAATTAAATAGGGGAGTGGGAGTACAGAATCAATCAGGGAATGGTATGGTATGGTATGGTATGGTATGGTATGGTATGGTATGGTATGGTATGGCATGGCATGGCATGGTATGGTATGGTATCTCATGGCATGGTATAGTGGTGGTTGGTGACTATAGCTTTTGATACTGCATTGTGTGTGTGGGGTTTTTTTTTTTTTCTATAAATGGAATCCCAGATGTGACTTAGACTTTTGTTATCTGGCAATTGTATAGCTGATGTATATAATATATGATACCAGAAGTATTATTCACTGAAAGAATACAAATTATTAAAACATTGATTTATCTTCCTTTCTGTGCAAAACAGTATCCTTTTTCTAATGTGATTAGTAGTCCAGCTGTGGTCTGTGGACCCCAGCCAAAGCTGTGGCCTCTTGATTTTAAAATTAAACACATGCATCAACAACAGCCTAACACCAAGCACAAGGATTAGGATTTGTGACCTTCAAGTAGAAATTTATAATGGTGACATTTTCAAATGAATCTTTAAGGTTAATTAAACGACACACTGTTACGTATGCTGTTAACCTCAGCTGAATACACTTTTCCTTTCCATGTGCTGCAAGTACTTGCTCAGCCTCTCTGGCACATCTGACTGCAGATTTTCAGAGCAGTAAGCCTTTAATCTTGACTTCAGATTTTGTGCCTGCCTTATGCACATTCTTTTTCCTCTGATGTATGTATACTCTGAAGCTACAATTTTTTAAAATGCACTTTTCTAAATTGAGGTAGAATGTCACTTGTGACATGTGGGGGGAGGGGTGTCCAAAGCTTTTTTTAAAAAATTACACAATTGCCCTATCACAGCTGTGCAGTACCATCCAGCAAGCACCTTCCATTTAAATCCTCATAGTTCAGGTTTTGTGTATGCATTTTAGTGTTAGTTCATTGAATGAAAGGTAACTGAAAGATATGCAGGCAAAGGAGGAAACCCTGATGTTGAAATTGACAAGATTTTTTTTAAAACTGACAAGCAGATGCAAAGCTCCATTTTCTATATTGTGGAGTACTAGGGAATTCTCAGCCACTGTGAAAAATAGGAAAGAGTCACATGATTTCATAATATGGGGAAACATGTTGAGTTTACAGAATGCACAGTTGTGCCCACTAGCATCACAAACTGTGATCATTGGCAACATTGTGTGTGTGTGTGTATGCACCTATACAAAGTCAGTGGCAACTCCAGCAGGCTTTGCATAGGACCCCAAACAGTCCCCACATTCTGGAAGTAATGATGATTTCTCTCCCAGAAGTCTGGGAATGTTTCAGGTTTTGGTAGGCACAGGAGTAAGGAGGAAAAGAGAAGAAGCATTCCTGGCAAACAGCTGTTTGGCAGCACATCTTCTATATACATTTTAAGCCAGCCCTGACATCTAGAGGCCAGGCCTATCCCAATAGAAAATTAAGGCCCTTTAAGTTTTAAAGGGCACATACACTTCCAAACAGGTGGGACCTTCTCCCCCCCCCATTTTCAAAAATGGTATCAAACCTCCTGAAATTTCAGCATATTGAAGATCATTCCTTTTAAAAAACCCTAATCTGAACACTCCTGATTGGATTACCATTTTCTTGCAGTGATGTTTGAGCCATTGTGCAAAACCAGTTGAAGGGATTTAACAGGGTTTTGATATGCTAGTAGTGAGGAAAGGTCAGGGAAGGGTTAAGCAATATTTATTTATTTAATAATTTCAGTTTAGATACCATCCTTCTCTGAGTTCACAGAGTTTAGGGTGATTAACAACATGATGTTGTGCAATTTAAAATCCAAGGAATTAAAACAACTTAAAAAGAATGATACAGAGGCTCTAAGGGAAAAAAAGGTTCCCTGAGCTGGGTAGCCCAGGCTCACCTGATCTCACCAGATCTTGGAAGCTAAGCAGGGGCAGCCCTGGCTAGTATTAAGTGGTTTTAATTGTATTGTATATTGTTTTCATATTGTTGGAACCCGCCCTGAGCGTGCTTGCAGGGAGGGTGGGATACAAGTCCAAAATAAATAAATGAATATTTAGATGGGAGACTTCCAAGGAATACAAGGGGTGTGCTATGGAAGCAGGTAGTGGCAAAACCACCTCTGAACATCTCTTGCCTTCAAAACCCTATGGGGTCGCCCTAAGTCGGCCACCAAGAAGACAGAGGTAAGAATAGAGAAGGAGGAGTTGACTTTGATGGATATCTGTTAACACTGTTCCTATGGGGGTGTCACAACAATGTAAAGTTGACAGAGAATGTGCCAGAAGCTCAAAATCCCAGTGAGAGATGGCCAACAGTACAGCAGAGCTTGTGCTGTTATTGGGACAGAGATCAGAAAATGGAAGAAGGAGAAGTAGCAAGGGACGTCTTTCACAGCACTTTTCCTAACCTCCTTTTTTGTGACAATTGTATATTATTTGATTGTACACATTAGTAAAATATTCCAGTTTTAGGATAATATGGACTGTCTCTAGCTCCTGACAAAGCAAGCTGTTCTAGCAATGGAATCCTATGAAGAGTTACTCCAGCCTAAGCCTATGGATTGGATTCAGACAAAACTGGCAATTTCCACTGATTCCCCCTTCTGCTGTGGGCTGCATGTTGTATTGGATCTTGAAAACAGCATGGGGGGAGCAAAGACCCTGTCCTCCTGTGCTGAGGTCCCCAGCAAGATTGGACCCCCGCCAAATTTTTGAAAAGTAAAAATCAAGGCTCTAAATAGTCCCCATGTCTCCATGGAGGACTTGGAGCCATAGTATCATCTGGTTTGGCTCTTAGGCTCCACTATTGCCCAGAAGCAGCATTTTGTGGAGATCAGTGGGGAAGGGGAAGGCAGGAATGTTCTAACCCTATTTATTTATTAAATTTATATACTGCCCTGCACCCTTCCCCCAATTTGGGGCTCAGGGCAGTTAACTGCAAATTATAAATACAATTGTAATAAATACCCTAAACAGATAAAATTTACCTATTAATTTCTGTGGGCTTAGATTGGAATAGCTCATACAGCTGATAGTCTTTCTCACATTACCTAAGTATTCATGTGAAAACAGGATATTGTTTCTTCATATAACACCTTGTTGGTATTTCAAATATGTACTAATAAGTAGTATGTTGACAGAAGGTTAGAGAGGTTTCTCTAAATGTATTTGTTATTATCTACATTTATTATTAGAAACACAGGGGCTCACCAAAAAGGGGAGACTGTTTTCTTAGGTTAGTTGGAAGAGAATACTTCCCCCCCCCCATCTAAACAGAGTTTCTAGGACTGTAAAATGGCTGTGGAACACAATATCTAAAGAAATGTGTATGTAAAGCACTGTTATGTCACAGCTGAGTTATGGTTACTCCAGGAAGGGGCTTTCAAGGCAAGTGAGAAACAGAGATGGTTTGTCATTGCCAGTTTGGTGTAGTGGTTAAGTGCGTGGACTCTAATCTGGGAGAACCAGGTTTGATTCTCCACTCCTCCACTGCAGCAGCTGGTGTGATCTTGGGCAAGCATTAGTTCTATCAGAGCTGTTCTTGAAAAAGAGCAGTTTTATCAGAGCTCTCTCAGCCCCACCTACCTCACAGGGTATCTGTTGTGGGGAAGAGAAGAGAAAGGAGGTTTTAAGCTGTTCTGAGACTCCGAGTAAAGGGCGGGGTATAAATCCATTCTCTCTCTTCTCTTTTCTTCTTCTTCTGCAGAGTCTTCCTTGGTGGTCTCCTTTACAACTCAAGTACCAACCCTGCTTATCTTCTGAAATCTGATGAGACTGGGCTATATTGTGCCACCTTCCCTCCTGTCTAAAGAAATACACATGTAAAATATGCACACAGTATGTGATGCTTATGTTGAGTGTGCTTAGTTGAACTTTGCTGGAGGTGCATATTGGAAATCTTACTTTTTAATCTATAGATAATAACAGAACTTTTACCTCTTCTATCTTTTGTTTGCCTGAGAAATATTGTAGAACAATCACTTGCTGTTAGACTTACTCAGATCTTTGCATCCTTGTAGTGGAATTGGTGGATGATGACTGGTGATGCTTTGTTCTGGTACCAAAATCCATACTAAGAGAGCTCAACACATGATCAGCTGAAATCACAGTGCTAGAATGTGATATAGTTCCACGGAGGTCCAGTGGAACACGTGTTTTCAGCTATTTTCATTGTGATTATGGTCATACAGTATTTTCTAGTTGTAGGATTACACCAGTTGTGGATAACACAAGAAAATTAATTCAGGCAAGATTTTCTACTTCTGTATAAACAATATTGATGATCAGGCAATAAAAACGGAACATCATGGCTAGAATGCTGCTTGAGAACAGGACAGAAGGATTGTTGCGGTGTGCAAAGTAGATCACGTTGCAAAAAACAGCCATACTTTGAACAAAGTGCTCTAGAGATTATTTATGGATTATTTATGCTTTACTACAGAAATGCGGTGATTTGGCAAATGCTTGCAATAAAGCCAATTAAAATAGCTTTAGGTTTACTTGGTTACTGTTTTTCTTTTTCTCTTGAGTAACTGAGGTGATATTAATGTTGCCTGTCTGTGGCCAGATTCTGTACCACTGAAGATACCATTATAAGGATCTAATCAACCTGTTTCCCTAGACTGATGCTGGTAAAGTACACAGCTGGTTGCCTTTCCCCCCCTAATTACATCAGGGCAGGTGAGCAGCTGTGCCTTGTTAACTTTATGCACAGACCTTCTTCCCTTTGTGCATCTGTGTTATTAAGCGGGAACAACAGGTATGGCTGGCATGTTGAGGTCCAAATGGCCCTGCACCTTTTGTTTCTGTCCGTTTGTCACCCTAAAAATACATATGTAATTCATTTTTGGGAGGGGATAGATCATGATAAGAATCACTATTACCCATTTATGTAAAACCTGTGCTTTGTATGTGTAGCTTCCTCCTTCTGTACCTGTGATCATGCAAGAAGTATAATGTATCCATGGTGTGTATTAGAGAAGGAACAGCTGCTCAAGTGACAACCATTCACATCTGAACTTTGGCTTCCCAGAGCTCTTTCTTCTGAAATATGAGCTTTACTAGTCTGTTACTGGAGTCAAAGGAATATCATTAAGAATAAATTTTGCAGCCATACTGTGCTCTCAAATGCCCCTTCTCATTTCTCCTTCTCCCTTGAACAACTCAGGCTTGAGAGTCTTATTTTTGTGCCATTTTTTTCCTTGGACCAAATTTTCTAATTTACACAACTATTGTTCTGCATTTATGCCAAATGCATATAATGTAAGAGAGTTATTAAATGGACATAAAATGACCATCCACAATAAATGGATAGAATTAAAAGGTTCACACCACCATATATCACCAAAGGAGGAGCATATTTGTACATCTCAGGCCTTATATGTAAAATTTGCAAGCGGTGGGAAGATTTTTTTAAAAAAATTATTTGTTCAATTTCTATTCCACTCTCCCCCACAATCGTGGGGCTCACAGTGGATTACAACATAAATAGACAAACAATTTAACAATTAAAACTAAACATGCACATCAGAATCAATTAACCAGATGGTGTAAAAAGCTATTCCACTGCTCCACTATTCCGGGGAGAGAGGAGGGGAAAAACCAAATGCAGGGTAAAGAAAAAAGCTTCCCTGGTCTCACCCATATGCCTGACGATACAGTTCCATTTTGCAGGCCCTGCAGAACTGAATTAAACCCTGCAGGACCCGTATAAACTTGGAAGTGCTTTCCACAGAGCAGGAGCTGTTGCAAAGAAGGCCCTGGGACTATCACAGTGTTTTGACTAAGGAGCGGAATGCTCTCTGGGGGGCATGCCAGGAGAGGTGGTCCTGAAGATATGTTGGTCCCAGACCATGAAGGGCTTTAAAGTTTAAAACCAGCACCTTGAACTTGATCTGGAATTCAATCTGGAGCCAATGCAGCTGGCGTAGCACTGGTTGGATATGTGCTCTGATACGGGTTCCAGTTAGGACCCTCGTTGCTGCATTCTGGACCAGTTGTAGTGTCTGGGTCAATCTCAAGGGTACCCCAATGTAGAGTAAATTACAGTAATCCAGTCCGGAGGTGACCATTACACGGATCACAGTGGCTAGATCTGGGTGAAATAGGAAGGGGGCCAGCTGCTAAACCTGGCATAAATAAAAGAATGCTGACCTGGCCACATTTGTGATCTGGGCGTCCATTGAGAGGGAGGCATTCAGAGTCATGCCCAGGCTCTTCACTATTAGTGCTGGTATTAGGGAGGCATTGTCCAAGATTGGGAACTGGATACCCCATCCCAGGTCCCCCTTTCCCAGCCACAGGACCTCCATCTTGGATGGGTTTAGCTTCAGTCTACTCTGTTTCAGCCATCCATCCACAACCTCCAATCCCCTTGCCAGATTTTCTGGGGTGGAACCCAGCTGGCTGTCCATCAACAGATATTGATGAATGTCATCAGCATACTGGTGACAACCTATCCTGGAAGTATCAGCACTAGAATGTTGACAAACAGTACATCTCATGTGAGGAGCATGTAAGGATGATATGGACAGCAGAAAACGTCATAAAGGGCTTTGCCCAAGAGCAGTTGCATGCTTATAGCAACAAGAAGGGAATGAGAATAGAGAAAGGGGTATTGATAGGAGAATGAAGTGCTGGAAACATGATACAGATAGATAGGAAAGGTAATGTATGGAGCTGCTTATAAAAAGATTCAACAAACTGAGGGGGGGGAAAGGGTCTGAAGGAAAATTATCACAGGGTCTAGAGAAAGGATATCCTATTGTATGTGCTATTGGGAACAAGCAAACAGACGGAAGGATTAGAAATAGATCCATCAAGCCATCAGGAAATGTCTTTTTTGAAACAGAGATGTGTTCACCCCTCAGCAGTATAGAAAATGAATGAGAAAAGTGTCTTGTGAGAGTGGCAAAGTAGGACAAAATAGGCAGTGGGCTAAAAAAACAGGAGGAAACAAATGTTTAGAGAAGCAGCCGTCTGAGAGAAAGAGGCTAGAGGAGGCATGGACATTATATGAGGTTTTTAACTATTTTTTTTAATGGACAAAGGAATTGCAAAGGTTTGGGTCAGCAAGCTATCCCAGAACCAAGGTTAAGGAGACTAAGTGGTTGTGAGGCTGAATTTTGCATACTGACATGAAATAATCAGCTGAGTCCTGGGCTGTAGGTCATTATTGTTGATTGTCTGAGTCCATCCTTTCTTCTTTTCACTAAAGAAAAGATTATCATTCTAGCTCTTGCTGTGCCCCCCCCCCCTTCCGATTTTTACACCCTACATTATACTCACTGACATTACTGCTTTTCCATTATTTTAGATACTGGAGGTCTTAGGTATTGTTTAGTGCCCAAGTTTTCGATTAGACTAATGATTGCAAATAACAGAATTTCCAACTCAAACAGTGTTATAGTGTACTTGGAAATTACAGTTGAAAATTAAATTGCCATTTATCAACAACATCTAAATGTTTGTCAGGGCTTGGCAGGAGGCTGTAGTGTACATCTCAGACAACAGTTACTTATATGTAGTAAAGGGCATTTTTTTCCTCTCAGGGAAGGGAATATTTTTATCTAATAAGTGCTGGTTAATTTAAGCTTTGTTCAAAGCTCTGACAAGACAAAGAAATTGGCAAAGATTTGTTTTTCAGCTGACATTTCTCTTTCTGTAAATTGACTTTTTCTGAAGGCCCCAGGTATTGTTTTATTCAGTTTAATCTCAGTCTACATACATTTTCCTCTTCATCTGCATTTATTGTTCCAGTAACTGAGAGATTCTGAGACACAATTTTATTGCCTTTGTTCCTAATTGTTTGGTTAGCCCATTTTTTTTATTATGACTGAACAATAATAGTTAGCATTTGTATTATACGTTAGAGCATTAAAGCACTTTAATGTATATTATCTCAGTTATCATGACAATAGTCATGAAAAATGTTAGTATTACTAACCACATATCACCAATGGGGGGAAGGGGACTGAAACGAAGACAAAGCAGCTTGTTTTTGCTTACCTAATAATTCCTGCTAAAGGAAGTGAACAGCTATATATGTACTGCTTTTGTGCCTGATCAGTTAACAGTAGTCATTCACACTAGCACATGTTCAGAATTGAACTACAGTTCCCAGGTGGCAGTTTGAGAACATATCAATCCAATTAATACAATCCATCATGTTTGGCTTTGGGATATCACAGGGAGATAAAAAGGAGAGAAACCTTGTCTAGAGACAAAGCCATATAGTTCAGTATCAGAGTGTGATCAGAAAAAAAAAAATTTATTTATTTATTTATTAGACTTATACCCCGCCGTCCCCGCATAGCAGGCTCAGGGCAGCTTTCAAGAAGTATAACATCAGAGTAACATGTCAGATGCACTTTTGCTCCAGGTCTGCCAGTTAATAGGAGGAAATAATTTCCTTCTGTCCACAGCATAGTATGTGTCCCAACAGGGTTTTTTTTTGTTTAAAAAAGTGCCAATAACTATATGTAGGGAAGGAAGGCGGCATGGTGTAGTCTGATCTTGTCAGATCTTGGAAGCTAGGCAGGGTTGTTACTTGGATGGGAGACCACCAAGGAAGACTTTGCAGAGGAAGGCAACGGCAAACCACTTCTGCTTTTCACTTGCCTTGAAAGCCCCTTGCTTTAGGTCACCACAAGTCAGCTGGGATTCAATAGCACTTTACACATACACCTATATACATGGTTGTGTCAATTTTCACCAGTTCCCACCCTGCCTCTGCAGATCCCCTCTAGGCTTTTCCTGAGGGTCTGCTCTGCCTTTGGCTGAGAGGGGCAGGCTAGCACACAAAGATCAGGACTTAGGAGAGCTCCCCCACAAATGTGCTGAAACTCAGTACTTGTGAGCACTGTCATGAATAAGCCCTAATGTGGGTTGACTAGTTACTTCCTACTTACTGTGGGGTATAAGCCATAGCTTCTGTGTCTCTGTTACCCTAGCCTCCCTCCTTGTCTGCCAGCAGCTGATATAAATGTTTTTTCTATAATAGCATGCGCTTCGCTCTCAATAATGGAATAATTCAGGCAACAGTTATTGTTATATAGAATCAGAAAGCTGTCCCCAAGCCAGTGATATAGTGCAATTATTGGGTATCCAATTACTACCAAAGTACAAAAAGTGGCTATTAGCCACAAGGTATAGTTAGTGACTCTGGGGCAAGAGATGTTCTATATTCTTGGTGCTTTGGGGGGGTCAACATGAGAGGGCTTCTAGTGTCCTGTCCCCACTGGTGAGGTCGCCTGGTATTTTTGGTCACTGTGTAACAGAGTGTTGGACTGGGTGGGCCATTGGCCTGATCCAACATTGGCTTCTCTTATGTTCTTATAGATAAGCATATGGAGCAGAGGGCCAATGGGGCTGATTCTGTTCAGCAGAAAATATTTTGCTTTAATAATGTACTTGTCATGGACATATTTGCTGATGCTGAGTCATTCTCTTCCCTCTCTGCTCCAGTCCCTCTACCTCCCACCGTCCAACAAGTCAAAACTAAACAGCAGCATTCCAGAATAACCATCAGATCAGAAAAGTTCCATAAAGTTCTGAATACGAGAAACAGGTTGATTTGGATTTGGCACATTCACAAATGGGACCTTTTCCAGATTGGATTACCATCAGGAAGGTTAAAGTTGAATAATCTAATAGGAACTGCATGATAAGGTACTCATAGCATCCTAGGTTAGAACATCTTCACCACCCTCTCCTTCACTTTACTTTTGAATATAGCCTAAACAAATAACCCTGAGCCCAGAGTTCCTACCCCTCCCAAACCTGGTATCTGAGGCAATTGTCTGGGTCACTGATCTATAAATTCTACCTGGATTTGTGCTACATGCCAAATCACTCAGAGTTCTTGAAATGTGAGAAAATAAACAACTCCCTCTACCTGCCACTGTCCAGCAAGTCCCTGCAACTATGAGCTGAATGAGATGTTACTATGCCATGGGCCAGGATGCGAGGCCAGGCAAGCATGGGGTGGTCAGAACACAGTCCGAGGTCTAAGCCAGGCAAGCCGAAAAACCAGGTACAAGTTGCAAGATGAGTGCGGTGGCTGAGGGATAGTCCAGAGTTCAGGAATCGAGCAAGTCAAGAAACCGGGGGAGCCAAGTCCAAATCACCAGCACAGGCTAAATAGGAATCCAAGCGGCCAGTAATTAGCACGCCTCAAACATGTACCAGCTCCTGGTAATACTCAGGGCTCCACGAGCACTGGGTGTGCATGCATGCTTTGTGCTGTTGGGCTGCCAAGTCCCACCAGCGCTGCTCTCGCAAATGAGACACCAGTGGTGGTGAGTCAGGGGGCGTGTTGCTTGAGCAGCGATCTTCCCTAGCTGTTGCTGGGCTGGCCTCGGAACTTGCCGTGTTGTCAGGTGCAGGGGTTCCTGGTGTAGAGAGCTCATCCCTGTCGGCACTTAGCTCTTCCACAGGTGCCAAGGGCTCGAGCTCAGCAGGGGCCGTGACATACTGCATGTTACAGCAAACCAAGGTCTGATCTGTAGTTCCTGCTACCTTTAAAATAAGAATTTGGCCACTTAAAAATGCTACAAGGGTCCAATCCTGATTGGGCCCATGGTGTGGCAGGACCAGGTGATCTTGTTCCCCCTCCCACACCTTTTCAAGCATCAAAACTGCTGTGGGGGCTATTTTGTCACTTAAAAAGCACATGGGGGGAATGAGATTACCCAGACCCCCTGTGATTCAGGCCTGATCCTGATCAGAACCCTGTGGCATTTTTTAATTGATAAAATTCATCTTTAAAATGGCAGAAGTGGCCATGGCTCAGACCTGTGGCTGCCATTACACTTAGATTGGCCCTGTGGTGTCTGCAAGAATGTTTCCAAACCAAACCAGATAGAGGTTAGAATCCAGACTTTCTGAAAAAAAACAGCAATATTACCAACATCATTGCTCTTGGAACCTTTTTTTGCCCCAGAGAACATGTACAGCATCATTGTCAGAAGACAGTTAACACACAATATGAGAAAGGGCAAAGTGTCCTCTACATACAAAAAATCTATGGCTAGCACCCTGTTCAGGAGCCATATCATTTCAAATAACCACTGTGCTTAATGTAGTAGAGAGAAATCAGCTTTACCAGCTCTCGATAAAGTCACTAAAAGACCCACAGGATCTTGAACAAATAATCCAATTACAACGAGTTCATTATGGATTGCTTATTTTAATAGTTTCATTCCCAGAAAGAGGCTCTTGGGGCACAATATTCTGCTAGTCCACAGAACATAATAAGCGGGATTTATAAATTAATAATAACAAGAGGGGAAAAGTTAATTTGATTTAGCAGGTTTGGTCTATATCTTTCAGCAGCCAAGTTTCTGTTCAAGTCCTTGAATACCAGCCAATCCCTTTGAAAAAAAATATACACAGCAGAAAAAAATGGATGTCTTTTTGTTACTGTTTCTTAATCCAGTTTGACTTGCTCATTTCCACTGGAAGGGAAGAAGAAATGAAGCCTGTGAGCAATACAAATGTTTAACATAATGTTATGCGCTCCAATCACTTCAGGTATACAGCTTTTCTCTTTGCTGCTGTCTGCCTCTTTATGACCTTTACATTCTTAGGCCACATTGGTCAGTGCTTTGATTGTACCTCTGAACAAGGTTGAGGCCTGGCTGCATTTAACCAAGCCCTAGGGAATGGAAGATGAGACTGGAGGTCAATCTCTGTACTGAGCAATCTTGGACTCTTGACCAGATGAGGGGGCTGCTTCCTTATCCAACCTAGGAAATGTTGGGTTGGATTATCATTCCCCGCCTTGTCTACTGGAGCTCACTGTGGAATGGAACTGTCCAAGCCTGTTGTTTGTCTTGGACACGATAACTGTACTAGTTTGAGACTAATGGGCATTTGTTTATACCATTTCTCTAAGATGCCCAGTCCAAATGATAGGGGAGGTCTGCTGATCTATAACAACAGCCGGTAACTCTTTCCTGCAATGAGTAGCTGGAAAGCAATGTTGGTGGGTGGGTGGGTGGAAAAGTAATCTCAGCTGGCCAAGCATGGGCATTTTCTTCTTCACTTGCACATTTTGCCCTGTCATAAATAAAGGATTCGGTCAGAAGCCTGAGCCAAATCTGTCCACTGGGTGGCAATATTCTGTCAACCTGACCCAATGCCTGCCACTTCCAGATGTGATGGGGAGATGGGACCATAATTCTTTACATATCCGTATCACAAAGGTAAACTTCTGGCACCGCATAAATAACAAATATCCAATTCTGATACTTGAGAATAGAATTTCAGAATTCAGGTTTTGAGATATATGTTATTTTCATTACAAGTCTGAAATCTGAACCATGAGAGCTGTGTCTGCAATATCCAAAGTCTAGGAAAAAAAGAAAAGTGTGTTTTTAAATAATTACCTTAAATTCCAGTTTTATCTGACCAGTTGCAAATGGATATGTGCTACTCTGGAATGCATGTTTAACAGTAAGTAATCTTTTAATCATTGATTTAACACACCTGTTGTGAAAGAACAAAAAGTTTCTAGGCAATGTGGTTTTGTCTTACTGATGTCATCACAAGTTTCATAAAGAGCCAGATACTATTCAAATAGATTTTTTTTCATCATTTCTACAAAGAATTATAGAATAGCTCATAACTTTTGTAATGCATGGTCTTAAGCAGCTTTACTACAATTCTTTTCATGTGTTCCCTAATCATAGTTTAGAAAAAAATGTCAAAGTGATCAAGGGGCTGAAAACCTACTTCTTACAGGCAAACATTCGGAACTCAACTACAAAGCATCTTGTTTAATCACAGTGACAGAGACAGCCTTTCAAACATCGCCCCAAATGCTAAGTGTAAATATTAAGCCATTCTAGCAACAAAGATCTTTTTATGGCAGAGAACTATGTAGGAATTTTCCTGTGAAACTCTTTTAATTTCCCTCAGAATTTCTCAGATGCTTCACTGATGACACAGTTTTTGAAGGACCACAAATGGATGACATCCCAGTAAAAATGAGTATATCATAAGAAATGTCACTAGTTGGCTTCCTTCGAATCTTGAGAGAAAGTATACAGTTATGAGGGATAGGGAGTATAAAGAAATATCATTCCTTGAAATGTAAGACTTGACATGAATGGTCAATGTGTTGACAGCTACCACTTTCTCTGCTGAAATATTTTAAAACAACACATCACCAATAGTAAATTTCATTGTCCCAGCTATTGAGGTGACAGTTCCACATCATATTTAAAATGAGAAAGACAAGCACAAAATTGTTGTGTCAAGCAGAGTGCTGCATGGCATTATAAATCTTTCTGGTAGTAGAGGAAGCTGAATACCTAGACTAGAATGTTCAACTCAGGTTTCCTGATATCATAACAGTATATCACTCTTTCCCAAGAATAAGCCAAGAACTATTGAAGTTAAATGTGATTATTTTGTTGTGCTCAAGAGTTAGTAGGGTTTTAAAGAACGATTTGAGTAAAATGTGCTTTAAAGTTGAGCTAGGAAGGAATGAGGGAGCCTGCCTGCACTTTCACTCTGGCTTGCCTAGGTTTTCCCCTGAGTCGTTTGGAAGAATGCTTAGAATAAGCCCAGTTCAGGTGGGCGGGTGAAGTTGAAAAGCAAGGTTCAAGTTCAGAAGCACCATAAAGACCAACAAGATCTCTAGCATCAAGATTTTGGGAGTCAAAGTGCCCATCATCCTTAAGAAGGATGATATTCTGGAACCAGTTTTCACACTGGGCCACCCCAATTTACCTGTAGTAGTTAAATCAGATGGATCTGTGGAAATGCATGGGGATTATAAAGTCACTGTTAACAGCGGTGCAAAGTTGGATACCTTTCTACTGCCTAAAAATTGAGCATTTATTTGCATCCTTAGTGGAAGGGACTCTATTTTCCAAAAACTAGAATTTAGTTATGCTTATCAACAATTGTTTTTGATTAGGAGTCTAAAGATTTAATTACAATTAACACTCACCATGGGTTTTTAGGTATATACACCTCCTGTTTGGGGCATCTTCTGCTCCCAGAATTTTTCAAAGGATCATGGAGGGGGTATTACAAGGGTTTCCCAATGTTTTAGTCTATCTGGATGATATTCTGATCTCTGGATTAGATTAGGAAAGTAATTTAAATACAGACTCCAAAAGGTGGGACACATACAACAGAGGAGTAAGTGTTCTTTTATGTTCTCCTCAGTACTATATTTGGTGCATATTATTGATGTGGAAGGGCTCCATCCAGTACATAACAAGGTAAGGGCTGTTGTTGAAGCCCCAACACCTACATGTGTTTCAGAATTAAAAGCATATTTGGGTCTTTTGAACTATTATCACAGGGTTTTGTTCATATTGTCTACTACATTGGCCCCATTGCACAAGCTATTAAAGAAGAATGTTTCATGGAAACAGGAGAAGGCTCAAGAAGTAGCATTTCAAACATCAAAGACTCTTTTGCACCTCCAAGATGCTGATAATACCTTTCAACTCTAGATTACCAGTAGGGCTGGCTTGTGATGTCTCCTAGTATTGGCTCAGAAAGACCAACTGGATTTGCATCCCTTACCATTGCTCCAGTAGAAAGGAATTATTCTCAGCTTAAAGAAAAGGCCTTGGCAGCTATTTTTTGAAGTCAATAAGTTCCATCATTATTTGTACAGCCATACATTTACCATCTTTACAGACCATAAACCAGTATTCACACTCCTGGGTGAGAATAATCAGTACCTCCAATGGCCTCAGGTAGAATGCAGCAGTGGGCCCTAACATTAGTGGCCTAGCAGTATGAGATTAGATTCCAAACAGGTGGGCAGCAGTTAAATGCTAACCCATGTAGTAGATTGCTATTGCCTAGCCTCCCTGCACAAGTACCAGACCCAGAAGAACTGATCTTTCTTGTGGAATTGCTCAATGGAACACAGAATATACCAGCAGAGAAACACTGAGAGATGTGGAATTGTCGCCAGTTATGGGATGGGTGCAGAATGGGTGGCTAGGCAGAATCCAGGATGAGGCTTTAAAGCCATTTTTTCAAAGATTGTTGGAACTGGGTTTTCATGAGGGAGAGAGTAGAATGATAGCACCTAGGAAACTGAGAAAGTGGGTTTTGACTCAGCTACCTAAAACTCGCTCTGATATTCCCAGAACAAAAGGTGTGGCCTGTGGGTTTGTTTAGGGGCCAGGTTTGGGTTGTGACATTAAGAAACTGGTGGGATGCTATGCCTGTTGGCAAAAACTCATCTGGGACCTCCACCTGTAAACCCCCCGGGAATGGCCAGATAAACCCTGCGTCCAACTGCATGCTGACTTTGCAGGCCCAATCAGAGGTAAAATGCTGATGATAGTGGTAGATTCGTACACAAAATGGTTGGAGGTACATATAATGCCTTTAATCACTGCTGAGGCCACACTGGTACAGTTCAGACAAACCTTTGCTACTTTTGGTTTGCCTGAAATTTTAGTCACATACAATGCCCCAACCTTTTTGGAACCATCTTCTGATTTTATGGAATGCAGTAGTATTTGACACATACTCAATGCACTCTGTCACTCCTTCAGTGGGTTGGCAGAGCAGGCAGGTCAGTCCATGAAGATGGGTCTGCAGCACATGGAGCAGGCACCTTTTGAGATTCAGCTAGCCAGATTCCTACTGTGATACCATGTGACTCCCCATGCTACAACTGGGATGTTTCCAGCAAAACTCATGGTTGGTCAATTATTAGGATTGCCATCTGCAGGTTGGAAAATACCTGGAGATCTAGGGGGTGAAGCCTAAGGGGGGTGGAGTTTGGGGATGGGTGGGACTTCAATGAGATATAATTCCATAGAGTTCTCCTTCCAGAATGGCCATTTTCTCCAGGTGAACTGATTTCTATTGCTTGGAGATCAACTATAAAAGCAGGAGCTCTCCAGTCACTACCTGGAGGCTGGAAACCCTATCAATTATTATGCTCATATTTAGATCTTTTGGGACCTGCAGTAGACATTAGGGTGTGTTGGAGCCAAGCAGTTAGGCATCATGGATGGTCCCAACTAACAGTCTGACTTCAACCAGGAGAGCTTGTTTGGCCATCTGTTTTGGGAGGATACAGACAATGGATGCCTGGGAGGGTGAGGGAGTTTTCAGGCAGAGCTGTTTTCAGAACGGATACTTAAGAGACTCTTGGATCACATCTGGTAGGACACCATCAGAGCATGCAGCAATCAAAGAGGTAACAGGTCAAAGTCAGCAAGATCACGGGTCCTAAATACATCTGAGGCTGACCAACAACCAGAAGTATAGCCATGGGAACCTCTCATATCTAGAATGACCAGGGAGGACAAGCCCTAGGGCAACAAGAAACAAGCTCTATCACAAACTTTGAAATGACTGTCCTCTGGAGACTGGGTAGAATACAAAAATCATCAGGTAGATTAACATTGTAGACTTAGAAAAACGAGGAGTGTTATATCATGGGGAATTGTAAATTTGGTGATATTCTCTTATTGACTTCTATGTTGTCATTCAGTCCACAGTCAAGTCTGACTCTTTGCGACCCCATGGACCACATCACACCAGGCCCTCCATCATGCTCCGGAGTTTGCTTAATTTCATGTTCGTTGCATTGATAACACTGTCTAGCCATCTCATCCTTTGCTGTCCCCTCCTTCTTTGACCTTCAGTCTTCCCCAGCATCAGGATCTTCTCCAGTGAGTGCTCTCTTCTCACTTAGTGGCCAAAGTATTTGAGCTCCAGCTTCAGTATCTGGCCTTCCAGGGAACAGTCAGGGTTGATTTCTTTTAGGATTGACTGATTTGATCTCCTTGCAGTCCAAGGGACTCTCAAGAGTCTTCTCCAGCACCATAATTCAAAAGAATCTATTCTCTGGTGCTCGGCCTTCCTTATGGTCCAACTCTCGCAGCCATACATTACTACGGGGAATACCATGGCTTTGACCATACAGACTTTTGTTGGCAGGGTGATGTCTCTACTTTTTATTATACTGTCTAGGTTTGCCATCGCTTTTCTCCCAAGAAGCAGGCATCTTTTAATTTCATGGCTGCAGTCACCATCTGCAGTGATCTTGGATCCCAGGAATGCTCCCTTCTCATTTGGTGGCCAAAGTAGTTGAGCTTCAACTTCAGGATCTGGCCTTCCAGGGAACAGTCAGGTTTGATTTCTTTTAGGATTGAACGATTTGATCTCCTTGCAGTCCAAGGGACTCTCAAGAGTCTTCTCCAGCACCATAGTTCAAAAGAATCTATTCTTTGGCGCTCGGCCTTCCTTATAGTCCAACTCTCACAGCCATACATTACTACGGGGAATACCGTTGCTTTGACCCTGTGGAGTTTTGTTGGCAGGGTGATGTCTCTGCTTTTTATCATGCTGTTTAGGTTTGACATCACCTTCCTCCCAAGGAGCAGGCATCTTTTAATTTCATGGCCGCAGTCACCATCTGCAGTGATCTGGGATCCCAGGAACGTGAAGTCTGTCACTACTTCTACAACTTCCCCTTCTATTTGCCAAGGAGTGATGGGGCCAGATGCCATGATCTTAGTTTTGTTGTTGTTGAGCTTCAAGCCCACTTTTGCGCTCTCCTCTTTCACCTTGAGCAAGAGGCTCTTTAGGTCCTCTTCACTTTCTGCCATCAGAGTGGTATCGTCTGCATATCTGAGGTTATTGATCTTTTCCCCAGCAATCTTAACTCCAGCTTGTGATTCATCCAGGCCAGCATTTTGCATGATGTACTCGGCATATAAATTAAATAAGCAAAGTGACAATATACATCCTTGTCATACTCCTTTTCCTATGCTAAACCAATCAGTTGTTCCATATCCGGTTCTAACTGTTGCTTCTTGACCCTTATACAGGTTTCTCAGGAGACATGTGAGGTGGTCTGGTACTCCCATCTCTTTAAGAACCTGCCATAGTTTATTGTGATCCACACAATCAAAGGCTTTAGCATAGTCAATGAAGCAGAAGTAGATGTTTTTCTGGTACTCTCTTGCTTTCTCCATAATCCAGCAAATGTTGGCAATTTGATGTCTAGTTCTTCTACCTCTTTGAAACCCAGCTTGTACTTCTGGCAGTTCTCTATCCACGTACTGTTGGAGCCTAGCTTGTAGGATCTTGAGCATGACCTTGCAAGCATGTGAAATGAGTGCAATTGTGTGATAGTTTGAACATTCCTTGACATTGCCCTTCTTTGGGATTGGAATGTAAACTGACCTTTTCCAATTCTGTGGCCACTGTTGTGTTTTCCAAATTTGTTGGCAAATTGAGTGCATCACTTTAACAGCATCTTCTTTTAAGACTTTGAATAACTCAGCTGGGATACCATCACCTCCACTAGCTTTGTTGTTATTAATGCTTTCTAAGGCCCATTTAACTTCACTTTCCAGGATGTCTGGCTCGAGGTCAGTGATTATACCATCATAGTTGTCAAGGACATTGAGGTCCTTCTTGTATAGTTCTTCTGTGTATTCTTGCCATCTTTTCCTAATCTCTTCTGCTTCTGTTAGGTCCCTACCATTTTTGTCCTTTATCATGGCCAGCTTTGCATGGAACGTTCCCTTGATTTCTCCAATTTTCTTGAAGGAATCTCTAGTCCTTCCCAATCTATTGTTTTCCTCTATTACTTTGCATTGTTCATTCAGGAAAGCCTCCTTATCTCTCCTTGCTGTTCTCTGGAAATCTGCATTCAGTTGAGTAAATCTTTCCTTTTCACTGTTGCCTTTAGCTTTCCTTCTTTCCTCTGCTATGTGTAAAGCCTCATCAGACAGCCACTTTGCTTTCTTGCATTTCTTTTTCTTTGGGATGGCGGTGATTGCTGCCTCCTTTACAGTGTCACGGACCTCTGTCCATAGTTCTTCAGGCACTCTTTCTATCAAATCTAGTCCCTTAAACCTATTCTTCACCTCTACTGTATATTCATCAGGAATGCGATCTAGGTCAAATCTGAATGGCCTAGTGGTTTTCCCAACTTTCTTCAATTTAAGTCTGAATTTTGCAATGAGTAGCTCATGATCTGAGCCACAGTGAGCTCCAGGTCTTGTTTTTACTGACTGGATAGAGCTTCTCCATCTTTGACTGCAAATTATATAGTCAATCTGATTTCGGTGTTGCCCATCTGGTGATGTCCATGTGTAGAGACGCCTCTTAGGTTGTTGGAAAAGGGTGTTTGCTATGACCAGCGTGTTCTCTTGACAAAACTCTGTTAGCCTTTGCCCTGCTTCATTTTGTACTCCAAGGCCAAACTTGTCTGTTATTCCGGTTACCTGATTTTCTACTTTAGCATTCCAGTTCCCTATGATGATGAGGACATCATTTTTGGTGTTAGTTCTATGAGCTGTTGTAGGTCTTCATAGAACTGGTCCACTTCAGCCTCTTCTGCAGCAGTGGTTGGGGCACACCCCTGTACCTCGAGCATAAATCTAGGTCTGTTTCCATTCCCCCAACATTTTCTTAGGGGCAACTTCATAGATTCTATTTTTCTAGCATCTTCAGCAATATGAAGGTGCTGCTGGATTAGGAGTTTGGGTTGTCTGGCAGGGCCCTTTGTATTCTTACCTGTCCCCATATTGATTGCTGAAAAGATAAGAATTGAGCAATCTAGCTGTTGAGCTTTATGTACAGTTGTTTGGGAGGCAATTTTGGTGGTCTGAAATGACTGTGGATCTTCATGCAACAGACTAAATGGCTATTTAGGACAGGCTTCACACTGAATGCATGTAAAGTAACAGCAGCTCCCGCAATATGAAAATCACAATGTGCACCGTAGCCTCTCCCAAGTGATAGTTTTGCTTCCTTTATCTCGTTCCCCCCCCTTGTTACTCTGTAAGGCAATGTAACATATTATAACTGTCAGTCAAGACTTGATAGTTATAAATAGCTCTTGGAGAAGGTAATTTAATGCTTGATATGAGCAGGTGCTAAAATTACATGCATCTGGGAAAATTTGCACAATCTAAATTGGCCCTAATCCCTGGAGGGAAGAGTGAGATGGCAGAGCTGGCATTGTGCTATGTGGCCACCTGCTGCTAGATCAGTAAGGAATAGTAAGCAATGGAGGATACAGAAATCTCCTGGGAGGGGAACTTCATTCACCAACTAAGGGATAACAACAGGCTTACTTAAGGGTTATCTGATTTCTCCTGATGTATTGGCAAAACTTCCCTACCTTACAATATATGGTGTCTTTAAATGATCTTAAGGTTGCACAGGTACTTTCTGGAACCACTTGAGTCTCATTAATGTAAAATTAAATTACATGTGCTTAGAGGCTTAGAGAGAGGAGTGACTTCAGAGACCTGAGCAGCCCCCTTTGCCTTTTTAGAGCACAAATACCCACAAATTTCCTTGCAAATGTTGATCTTTGATAAATCTGCCCTATTATAATAATACAAAAAGTTATTAGCATTCAGCAGTGCAAATTCTGGAGTGCTGCTTCTAACTGGTTAGTAATAGAGTAGGAGGGAAATATTTCTTCTTTAAAGGACACTGTAGGAAATTGTGCATCTGGGAAAGAAATGGCTAGTAATTTTGTACAACCCCATAATACTTTATACAGGAAGAGGGGGAAAGAGAGTTCATACTTTCTGTGACTCAAGTGACATCTTTCAAAAAGAAAGTTTACAGTGTTATTCAAAAGCTGCATTAGGGGAAATGACCATGATCATCTGTATCTCTTGCTTCTAAAACTTCAGAGCAGTCAAATGGGGTGGTCAGTTTGATTGGAAAAGTAGAGTTGGGAGAAGCTCTGTGGGTGTGATTTAGATCACAGAAACTGTGCTGGAAGAAAGGGTTAAACATTGCCAGCAACCTGGAGAAAAAAATGTCTTGCCCCTTTTAGCAAAAGCTTAAGATGTGAAAATGGGCAGGTGAAGCTTTTCATGGCATGGCAGTAGGTAGCATCACCTGGTAAATAATATCCCATTAAGTTTCCATTGAAGGGCAGAAAAGTTTTTCTACAGGTTGTTGGCAACCCTATCCCAGTGCATGTTTTAGTCTAATTCAGAGATACCGTGAGTTTCCTCTGTTTGCTGTTGGGACTCAATCAGGATCATCCCAATGCATTTGTGTTAACAGAAGCATGATGCCATCAAAGAGTTGTCATCCTAAAATCTCTTGCAATGTTACAGAAGATGCTGGGGTGTATATTGCAGATTAGAAGAAGAAGAAGAGATTGAATTTATATCCCACCCTTCACTCAGAGTCTCAAAGCAGTTTACAAACTCCTTTCCCTTCCCCTTCCCACCAACGGACACCCTGTGAGGTGAGTGGGGCTGAGAGAGCTCTTTCAAGAACTGCTCTTTCAAGAACAGCTCTGACAGAACTATGGCTTGCCCAAAGTCATCCAGCAGCTGTAAGTGGAGGAGTGGGGAATCAAACCCGGTTTTCCCAGATTAGAGTCCACACACTTAACCACTACATCAAGTGTACAAAAACAAAAAACATGCCATTGATGTCATCATAGAAACTATTGCAGCTCCAAAGCACACAGCTCAGGTATCATTTGAGGACTCTGTATAAACTTGTAACTCAAGCCCTCTCCTTGAGTTCCACACCCCACTATGCCTTGTCCATTAAAAGAGAGTTTCTGTTTTAATTACATGTTCTACTTTTCTGAAGATACATCATGGCCTAGAGTGTAGCTTTTCTTCAATGGCCACAAACACCTCTTTCTTTATGCCATGTATTAAATGTAGCAATGAACTTGTAAAAGAGTTCTGCAAAGCTTGCTGACTGTTCTGTAAAGATTTGGTTGATCCTTAGATGTTTCTGTCAGGGTTTGTGCTTTTTAAAAAATTCTAATGGACCAGGGCCATTACAATTACAAACATTTTTTGAACAGACCAGTTTGTTTCCATTTTGATTACCTTTTTCATTGCAAAATCATAAGCCAATGTCACTTGTTTCAGGTTGGGTAAATGCTGTGGTAGGAAATACTTATGCCCTCTGCCTTTGTGCCAAAGTCACACATGCCCGATTGTTTGTATTCCCAGGGCCTTTGGTTCTCAGTGTTCAGAATGCTGCTTCTTCTGCTTCTCATTGGCTGTAGCACACATGAACGCATCTCACAATCTTTGGACATCACATCTAGCTATATGTCATAGTTACAACAAAATGAGATCTCATCAGTACAGTCTGCCATGACCTATATGGTAGCAACATACCCCAGCCAGTTCATATGGATCTCTGGTGGTGGTGGTGGAAACTACTTCAAGTCACAGATGACTTATGGCAACTCCATGGGGTTTTCAAGGCAAGAGACTAAGAGGTAGTTTGCCATTGCCATTGTCTGCACAGCAACCCTGGATTCCCAGGGGGTCTCCCATCAAGTACTAACCAGAGCCAGACCTGCTTATTTTCTGAGATTGGCAATATTGGGCTAGCCTGGGCCATAGTTCTCTGAGCCCCAGTACAGGGTACCTTTCTCCAGATACTTGGCCCTGACTAACTTTGTAACTTCCTCCCCAAGGGAGATTCATCTGTCTCCCTATACTGGTGTCTTTCACCTGCAGGTGAAGACCTTTTTGCTTCATCTGGCATACTCCAATAACAGTACTGGTCCTCCTTCTGTATTGTGTATTTATGTGTTTTAATAAAATTTTATAATTTAAAATGTTTTAATGTTTGCCGCCTTGTGGAACCTGATTGGTTGGAAAAGTGACATTAAAAACTGTTTTAAATAAAGCGTAAGAGCAGCCATATTGGATCTGACCAGGGATCCATCCAGTCTAACACATTGCTTCACAAACTGGCCAACTAGATAACTGTAGAAGCCTGACAAACAGGCACGGAGGTCAAGGACTCCTCCTATCGTTGCTCCATTACACTGGGATTCAGTGGGTTACTGTCTCCAAATGTGGAAGTTCTATTGAATCATCATGGCTAATGGCTATGAATGGACCTGTTCTCTAATCACCTTTAAGCAGCTGCCAGCCTTGGAATCCAGGGCAACAGCATCCAGGTATGATAAACTCCAGCAACCGCTGCAGCCAACATCAATTCCTATCTGTCTGGATGCAATAGCAAGTTGTCTAATATTTCACTGACTCATAATATGGTAGTACAAGTGGAGACCCACAAGAAATTTGCGGGATGGTTATCTCATTCGTCACACCTTTGCTTCCTCTCCTCGCCCCTACCTCTCTCACAGTTTTTATCACCTTTGCCCCCTTTTTCTTACTCTCTATTTCTCCTCCATGCATGTGACTTCCTCTCTCTTTCTGACCTGTCATATTTCTCTTTGTTTTTCTGCCTCCCCACTTCATCACTCTTTCTCTCTCTTTCTGCCCCCACCCCATCATTCTTTCTTTCTGCCCCCATCACTCTCCCAGCCTCCTGCCTGCTTCCTCCCCTACTCTGCAGGGCAGCAGCCACAGTAGTGGCAGTGCTCTCAGCCACCCACCTGCTTCCTCTCCCCCTACAGCAGCAGTGGCAGCACTCTGGGAATCACAACAGATCTCCCAGCTGCAGAGATCAATTCACTTTAGGGCTGCCAGCTCCAGGTTGGGAAATTCCTGGAGATTTGGGGGTGGAGCCTTGGGACAGTGAGGCTTGGGGAGGCAAGCAGCCTCAGCAGGGTATGATGCCATAGATTCAACCCTCCAAAACAGCCATTTTATCCAGGGGAACTGATCTCTGTCACCTGGACAACAGTTGTAATTCTGGGTGATCTCCAGTCCTTACCAGGCGGCTGGCAATGGTGGTTCTCATGGAGGAAATGGCTGGAGGGTGGAATCTATGGCATTACACCAGTCCAAAGTTCCTCCACTCCTCAAATCCCACCCTCTCCAGGTTTCACCCCTCAAATGTCCAGGACTCTAGACAGCAGAGGTCTGTCTCCCTGCAGAAAATTGCTGCTTTGGAGGGTGGACTCTGTGGCATTATACCCAGCTGAGGCCTCTCCCTTCCCAAACCCAGCCCTCCTCCTTAGAGTCAACCACAAAATCTCTAAGAATCCCCTAGCCTGGCATTGGCAACTCTAGTGAGGCCTGGCCCCAAGGCTCCCTTCCTCCTTCCCTCCCTGAAAGGCCAAAATAGGCCTGGAAAGGGCCCTTCTCTCCCCCCCCTTTTACTGACAAAGCCAGTTAGAAGCCTCCCCCTCCGAACATTCTACTCTTTCATTGTCAATGCCTGAAGCAGATCCCTGCAGAGGCTATTTCAAAAGGTTTTGGGGGGATTCAACCATCCCTGAAAGGATTTTCTTAGTTTTGGGATTTTTCTACAAACCCAGGAAGTCTACTGACTATGTAGGAAAAGCTGTTGGGAGAGAGTGAGCCCCCTGTTGGTGGAAATAGGTATTCACACATTTTGGCTATTAGAATAAAGATGGTGGATACATGGTGGTTGGTGAGGTGCATCCGTAATAACATTGTAAGGTTGTAGTATACTCTTTTATAAATGGGATAGGAATCACTTGGTGTCAAAAACTATTGAGGAAAAGTTTTTGCCGTAAGGCAATGCAATCCAAATTTTAAAAATTAAAATGGGAAAACCCACGTTTATTTAAAACAAGTTATAAAAATGTTTAATGATTTTTTTAAAAATGAAAAAATGCCCCAATGCAAGAATTTTAAGGTACTCAAAACTAAGTACAACTTATTATTGTAAGAAATAATAATAAAAAGAAGAAAATGCTTTCCCAGAATAGTTGAAAATGGTGTTTCTGGGATTGTGTTAAGAAGTCAGTGCACGTATAAAGGATATATTTATAAAAAGCATCTATACGGACATCTACACTTAAGAATTTCTGGAAGAATTTCTGGATGTTTCTACTGATCAAAAATATCATTTCTAGGTTGAGAGGGTGATAGTTGTTGAATACTGATTAGGAACTTTTTCTACACTTGATTACAAATAATTAACAAGTACTACAACCTTTTAGAGTCAAGCATGCAGCATCTCAGAGGCGGGGCTGCTGATAATTTTGAATCAGACTGTTATAAGCACCGCTGGCTCATCTACAATGCTGAGGTTAAACGAAAGCCTCATTGTTGCAAAATAATGCACAGCATGGTATCCTAAGTAATTTGCCTAATTAGTTCCAAAGCATTCCATGTGTGTCTCACCTCTGGGTCCCCATTAAAACAGCAAAATTCACAATTAAAGGGGAATTATTGGGCTGTTTCCCTCCATTTAATATATCCTAGTGATAGGATACTTGGACTTCTCTCTGGGGCATTACTATAACTATTCATTTATCATCTAACTAGGTGAAGTAACAACTCCAAGGGGTGTGCAGTACTGCAATCAAATGTCAGACCAGTCCCATTTTGTCTAAGAATGAAGTCAGAATTTCCCGAGGCTACAAGTCTATTGTGCCCCTGTAATGAGATCAGAATATATCTGTCATTGGGGACTTCAAGTGCTTGAATTATGAAAAGGAGCAAGAGGACTTTTCTTTAGCTCCTTTCCCTCCCGGCATCCTTGCACAAAAGAAAAGTATCAGATCTTTGATAGATGCCTTATGGAGCCCTGCAATCCAAACACTGAGTTCTGCAAAGCTGTCATTTAATCATTTGTCTTCATCACAGTCAATAAATAAATAGTATTAAGTAGGGGAGTAAATGGCAACTGTGTTAACAGACCAACAGTAACATCTTTTCAGTTCTCCCTGTAAATCGAGATGAGATATTTCCACCCTGAGAAAGCACATTTGATGTGTTTTTGAAGGGCTACCTATCAGCCCTTTCCCCAGCTTCTCAGAGTGTCTCTGTTATCTATAAATTTGTTTGACTACATCAATTATGCTGTTTTCAGTGAAAATTGAGCTAAACAATATTTGCTGCAAGTTGCCATTATTATTAATCAGGAATAACACTGAATTCCTGCAGAATTGCATATTTGACTCAGTGCTGCTTCCAAATATACTAGATGATGCCATCAAAATGGTTTCCTAGATATTTTATTTATTTATGTCTACTATTGATCCATCTCCTTTCTGCCCTTATGCAGGGTAGGAATATGAGTTGTATGTGTGTTCGTGCATGTATTCATATTCATATAAGAGTAGTTTGGAGGAGGGGTGACCTTTGTCTGGACTGTAAATCCCCTCCTACGCCTGTGCTGGCAATGCTCTTGCAGACCTGGGGATCCTGGAGGAGATAGGATGGCTGGATGACCATGAGCTGTCAGCTCAGAGCTGGGGGATGAAACTAGCAGCTCACTGCCTCCTGGCTGTATGTTCACAGCAGGCTGCAATTCCTCATCTGGTTGCTCAGCTGCAGTTGGCTGGTGACTTGTAGGCATGGAATCCAGCTGTTCCTCATCAGAGGAGTCAGAACTGTCTCCAGGGTCTGGCTCTTCCACAACACCATTCCTTCTTCCAGGGCCCCCGATGGGGCTAGAACCGGCTTCTGATGGTACTTCCAATGGAACTGGCACACCACATCATGAGCATGGAAGTTTGCGGCAGGTTCCCAAGGGCAATCTTTGGGTCCATAGCCTGCAACCATCCTCTGCATCACCTGGAGTCCAAGAGCTGTGCTACCTCGTACTCCTCATGGTCCTCCACCATGATGGGTGGCAGTGGCTTCCTGGGGCTCAAAGAGGGTGTAGGGGAGCAAATGGGATCAGAAGGGACCAATAGAACACTGGATATATGCGGAGCATGGAAGAAAAATAGGCCATGGGGTTTATTTGTGTGATGGTCAGATATGGGCCAATAGACTGAGTATCCAATTTCCATGAGGGCTGCTGACTCTGGAGATGTTGAGTCAATAGCCATATCTGGTCCCCAACCTTGAGACTCTCTCCTGGCTGGCATCTCCAGTCTGTGAATTCCTTGTAAGCCTCCTTGGCCTGGTGTCATTGGTCCTGGAGGACCTTATGCAGAGCCCGCAGTTTGTCCACAAAGTCATTGGCAAAGGGTATAGCAGAGGCATGAATGACCAGCAGAAAGAAATGAGGATGATATCCATAACTGGCCATGAATGGTGTCTGGTGTATTGAGGTGTGCACCACACTGTTGCCCAGTCATTCTGTGAGTGGTTAACATAGCACCTCAGATAATTTTCCAGTGCTGTTGGATTGGGGGTGATGAGCAGATGACGAATGTACTTGGGTACCCAATAATGTGTGTAATGGGCACCAGAAACATGAGGTAAACTGGACTCCTCAATCAGAGATCAGGTGCTCAGGTAAACCATGAAGTTGAAAGATATGGTGCAAATATAGCTGGGCAGTTTCATAGGTGGTTGGGAGCCCCATGCAAGGGATGAAGTGGGCCATTTTAGTAAAAAGATCAACCATTACCAGGAGGTCTGTAAAGAGTTGGGGATGTCCATGATAGAGTCCATTGACACAGCCTTCCAGGGACTAGTGGGAGTGGGAAGAAGCAGGCCTTCAGGACAGATCCTTGGCCCATGGATAGATGCCACAAGAGGCCACATCGGTCTGTATGTGAGGCCACCAGAACTCCTGAGTCAGTGGGTAGAGAGTCTTGTACTGTCCAAAGTGTCCGGCTGGTTTGATGTCATGAGCTAGTTGCTGGGCTTCAACCCAAAGAGGTCCTGGAAGCACATAGGCTTGGTTCTGGTTCATCAGCATCCGTACCTGCTCTCTGTACCCCATGGGTGCATGAGAGCCAGTTTGGTGTAGTGGTTAAGTGTGCGGACTCTAATCTGGGAGAACCAGGTTTGATTCCCCACTCCTCCACTTGCACCTGCTGATGTGACCTTGGGTCAGTCACAAGCTCTGGCACAGCTGTTCTTGAAAAAGAGCAGTTTCTGTCAGAAGTTCTCACAGCCCCACCTACCTCACAGGGTGTCTGTTGTGGGGAGGGGAAGGGAAAGGAGTTTGTAAACCACTCTGAAATGCCTTTGGGCAATGAAGGGCGGGGTATAAATCCAATCTCTTCTCTTCTTCTTCTTCTTTTTCTTGGCAGTGTTGAGTTGTCATGAATAGTAGGCACAGGGTTGTAAGGGTCTGGTGGAGGTTTCTCACTGGGACAGCAAAGTACCGATTGTGACACTGGAGGCATTGGTCTCAACCACAAATAGTAGGCTTGGGTTGAGGTAGCGTAGCAGAGGCTCTGTTGCAAACTGGGTCTTCAGCTCCTGGAAGGCCTGTTGATCCACTGCTGACCAATGGAAAGGTTCTCGAGGCTGTAGCAAAATGATGAGGGACATGGCTAGAGAGGCAAAGTCTGAAATGAACTGTTGATAATAGTTGGCAAAGCCCAGGAACCACTGGACATCCTTCTGATTCTGAGGTGCCTGCCATGACAGCACTGCCTCCACCTTTTGGGGGCCCAACTTTATGCCCTGTGGGATGATGAGGTGACCCAGTAATTTCACAGCATCCAGATAGAATGCACATTTCTCCAGCTTGGCATACAACTCATATTGCCAGATGTGTTGCAGGATGGCACACATGTATTCAGTGTGTTCAGCTGGGTCCTGAGAGGAGATCAAAATGTCATCAAGGTATTGTTGTTCAGTTGCATAGTCAAGTCTGACTCTTCGCGACCCCATGGACCACATCATGCCAGGCCCTCCTGTCTTCCATCATGCTCCGGAGTTTGCTTATTTTCATGTTCGTTGCATCGATAACACTGTCTAACCATCTCATCCTTTGCTATCCCCTTCTTCTTTGACCTTCAGTCTTCACCAGCATCAGGATATTCTCCAGTGAGTGCTCCCTTCTCATTTGGTGGCCAAAGTATTTGAGCTCCAGCTTCAGTATCTGGCCTTCCAGGGAACACTCAGGGTTGATTTCTTTTAGGATTGACTGATTTGATCTCCTTGCAGTCCAAGGGACTCTCAAGAGTCTTCTCCAGCACCATAATTCAAAAGAATCTATTCTCTGGCGCTTGGCCTTCCTTATGGTCCAACTCTCGCAGCCATACATTACCACTGGGAATACCATGGCTTTGACCATACAGACTTTTGTTGGCAGGGAGATGTCTCTACTTTTTATTATGCTGTTTAGGTTTGCCATCGCTTTTCTCTCAAGGAACAGGTATCTTTTAATTTCATGGCTGCAGTCACCATCTGCAGTGATCTTGGATCCCAGGAATGTGATGTCTGTCACTGGTTCCATGGGTTCCCCCTCTGTTTGCCAAGGAGAGATAGGGCCGGATGCCATGATCTTCGTTTTTTTGATGTTGAGTTTCAAGCCAACTTTTGCACTCTCCTCTTTCATTTTCAGCACGAGGCTCTTTAGGTCCTCTTCACTTTCTGCCACTAGAGTGGTATTATCTGCATATCTGAGGTTGTTGATGTTTTCCCCAGCAATTTTAACTCCAGCTTGTGATTCATCTAGGGAGGTATTTTGCATCATGTACTGTGCATATAAATTAAATAAGCAGGGTGACAATATACATCCTTGTTGTACTCCTTTTCTTATGCTACTAATCAGTTGTTCCATATCTGGTTCTAACTGTCGCATCTTGACCCTTATATAAGTTTCTCGAGAGACATGTGAGGTGGTCTGGTACTCCCATCTCTTTAAGGACTTACCATGGTTTGTTGTGATCCACACAATCAAAGGCTTTAGCATAATCAATGAAGCAGAAGTAGATGTTTTTCTGGTACTCCCTTGCTTTCTCCATAATCCAGCGAATGTTGGCAATTTGATCTCTGGTTCTTCTACCTGTTTGAAACCCAGCTTATACTTCTAGCAGTTCTCTATCCACATACTGCTGAAGCCTAGCTTGTAGGATCTTGAGCATGGCCTTGCTAGCATGAGAAATGAGTGCAATTGTGTGATACTTGGAACATTCTGTGGCATTGCCCTTCTTTGGGATTGGAATGTAAACTGACCTTTTCCAATCCTATGGCCACTGTTGCGTTTTCCATATTTGCTGGCACATGGAGTGCAGCATTTTAACAGCATAATCTTTTAAGACTTTGACTAGCTCAGTTGGGATACCATAAACTCTGCTAGCTTTGTCGTTAGTAATACTTTCTAAGGCCCTTTTGACTTCACACTTCAGGATGTCTGGCTCAAGTTCAGTGATCACATCACTGTGGTTGTCCTTCTTGTATAGTTCTTCTGTGTATTCTTACCACCTCTTCCAAATCTCTTCTGCTTCTGTTAGGTCCCTACCATTTTTGTCCTTTATCATGGCCAGCTTTGCACGGAACGTTCCCTTGATTTCTCCAATTTTCTTGAAGAGATCTCTAGTCCTTCCCATTCTATTGTTTTCCTCTACTACTTTGTGTCGTCCATTCAGGAAGGCCTCCTTATCTCTCCTTGCAGTTCTCTGGAAATCTGCATTCAGTTGGGTAAATCTTTCCTTTTGCCTTTCCTTCTTTCCTCTACTATTTGTAAAGCCTCATCAGACAGCCACTTTGCTTTCTTGCATTTCTATTCCTTTGGGATGGTGCTGATTGCTACCTCCTGTACAATGTCACAAACTTCTGTCCATAGTTCTTCAAGCACTCTGTCTATCAAATCTAGTCCCTTAAACCTATTCTTCACCTCCACTGTGTATTCTTAAGGGATGTGATCTAGGTCAAATCTGAATGGCCTAGTGGTTTTCCCAACTTTCTTCAGCTTAAGCCTGAATTTTGCATGATCTCAGTCATAGTCATCAAGGTAGATTATGATAAAGTGATGCAGCAGGATGCGGAAGATGTCATTCATAAAATGCTGGAACACAGCTGTGGCCTTACACAGGTTGAACAGCATGACCAAATAGTCAAATTGGCCATACTGGGTACCAAACACAGTCTTCTATCCATCCTTAGAATATATGCACATCAAGTTGTAAGCACCTCAAAGATCCAGCTTGGTATATCTCCTGGTCCCCCACAACCAGGGCTATTTTGGGGCAGGAACGCACAGGAATGGAATTCTGGCTGGCTCCAGAGTTGGCTACGCCCAGCAGGAACTCATTAGCATAATAGGCCACACCCAACAGCAGAAACTCATTAGGATTGGTTACATTAGGGGTGTGTGGCCTAACATGCAAAGGAGTTCCTGCTCCAAAAAAAGCCATGGGTTTTGGCAACAAACAAGGTAAACAGAATAAGAAGCAAAAGGTGGGTATGGCTGGATAACCACACTTCTGGTAACATGTGGGTGTGGCCTAATATGCTGAGCTGTGCTGTCAGGGGTTTGGCCTAATATGTTAATGAGTTTCTGCTGTTGGGTGTGACTTAATATGCTAATGAATTCCTACTGGGCTTTTCCTACAAAAATAGCTCTGCCCACAACCAGTCCAGAAGCTCCAGGATCAGGGGCAGTGGACAGCAGTCCCTGATGGTGGTTCGATTAAGCACCTGATAGTCATTACACAGGCATAGCTCCATGGATTTCTTTTTTACAAACAAGACAGGGACCAAGGTTGGGGATATAGATGGACAAATGAAGCCCCTCTGCAAATTCTTGGCCAGGCACTCCCAAAGCACCTCCAGTTTGGGTTCTGACAGGGAGTATAACCATCCAGTAGGAAAGGGAGCATCAGGTACCAGGTAGATGACACAACTGTAAGGCCAATGCGGGGGCAACCAATCTGCCCTTTCTCCTGATACTCTGTGTATTTTGTTGGAAGAGCTGTTAGGTTTAGGCTGGTGGTAGCTCCTAAAGTGTAGGAAGCACTTCATGAGGACAAGGGTCTCAAAAGTGTAGATCCTGCTTGCTCCATTCAATTACTGGATCATACTTCTCCAACCAGGACATCCCCAGCACTATTGGATGGCGGAGCATGGTGGCAATGTTGAAGCAGAGCTGCCCTTGATGGTGCTATACATGCAGGTTTAGGGGTTGAGCTTCCCTGAGTGACAGGGCCTGAACGTAAAATCCAACCATCTATGGCTTCCAAAAAGTTAGGTGTCAGTTTAGCATGTATTGGTACCTGGTGTTGCTTGGCAAAATTGGCATCCATATCAAGAATGGGAAGCACCGGAGTCAATTATTGTGTACACCAACAACCAGTGCCCCTCTGGTAGCCAGAGCTTCACTAGGAGTAGGAAATGACAGGGTCTGGTATCAGGAGGGCATTGGTGCTCTAAGGAGTGCCCAAGTGGCAGGGCTTCTGCCTGCTTGTGGACAGGAGTTTAACACTGATGGCCGAGGCTTCCTCTTCCCTGGGCAGTGGCTAGCATAATGCCCTGTACCTTCAGCCATAGTGCCTGTTGAAGAGGGCAAGTGGGTGGAATCTGGAACCAGTCATCAGCTTTCAGGTCAGGGGCATGCTTCCACATGGGTCTACTTCCAGCTATCCAAGCAGCCATCAGTGCATAAACAGAGCAATACCAGGGCTTAGAGGTCTGCAGGACACTCACCTCATCCAACACCTTCTCTGACAACCCCTCCAGGTATTGGTCCATGAGTGCAACCTTGTTCAACTCTAGGTCTTGTGCCAACAGCTGGAATTATGTGGTGTAGTCAGCCACAGTGCCCCCTTCTTGGCAAAGGTGCTACATCAGTTGGCTGTCTCAGCCTTCAGAAGGTTTGCAAAGGCAGCCTTCATCTGTGCTACAAAGCCAGCAAAATTGCTTGGCAACAGTTCATGAGCAGCAAGGGTGTTGACCATTTGGCAGCCTTCCCTTTTATTATGAAATAGACCTTGGTCTTATCATCTGGAAAGTCCCGTGCCCAAAGCTCCATATAGAGCTGACATTGTGCCAGGAATGCAGGGAACTCTTCAGCACCCCCTTCAAACTTCTCTGGGGTGGTAACTGGGCATTTTCCAAGGGGGAAAGGCACAAGCCCCAGCACCAGAGCTGGCTGCTGCTGCAACAGGGATAAGGCATAGGTAAACTGTGGTACCTGTATTTGAAACAGTTGGTTCTGAACAGCAAAGTCCGTTAAGAAGTGGTGTTTTCCTCCATCGTACCCGAGTGTTTTGCGTGGCTTCAAATTGTTCTACTTCAGGCAGGTGCCAGTATGCATGGCTTTAATTCAGGCACATAACTGGAGCTGTTTATCATAGACAGGATGCCAGAGTTTAATAAACAGTGTCTGTAAGTTACACAAGCATTGTCTGAGCAGGCCAAGGTCAGTTTTATGAAAAGCAAGACAGATACAACAGCAGCAGGTTGGCGTACAAAGGAAACATGTTGCAGCCCCACTGAAGAACTCCTCCCCCATACTTTTATACACTTCTACATCACGCCTGCAACAGCTGCTAAATGTCTCCTTTGGTGATGTCCTCCTTCCTTGCAACTGACAGCCAATGTTTAGCTTGGAGGCAGGCCAACCTTCATCTGGATGATAAATCCCCTCTACACCTGTGTCGGCATTGCTCTTGTGGACCTGTGGAGGTAGGACAGCTGGGGGATGAAACCAGTATCTCATTGCCTACTGGCTGTATGTCCACAGCAGCCTGTGATGTCCCATCTGGTTACTCAGCTGTAGCTGGTTGGTGGCTGGCAGGCACAGAATCCAGCTGTTCCTCATCAGAGGAGTCAGAACTGTCACCAAGGTCTGGCTCTTCCACAACAGTAGAATAGTCCACTTCTACCCCCTTAGCCATCTTTGTTCTAGATGAAGAAGTCCCAGACTCCTTAGGCTTTCCCTTAATCATCTCAGTTGCCCTCTTCTGTACTTTTTCCAGCTCTGCAATATCCTTTTTGAGATACAGTGATCAAGACTGTACACACTATTCCAAATGAGGCCACACCATAGCTCTATAGAAGGGCATTATAATATTGGCCATTTTGTTTCTTTTCCAATAATCTACAGCACAGCTGCTGCATACTGAGTCAATATCTTCACTGAACTTTCTATTAGTCCAGCTGCTGCTTTTACTTTCCTTTTTTTTCTTCTCTGGCTTCCCAGTCTTCAGATTCTTTTTGCCTTTGAATCCTGCTGGCTGTGGTGAATCATTAGATTCAGTTTACTAGCATTTGCCTGAGGGTCATCACAGCACATATTGCTCATGACATCAAAATTATGTGAGTTGCCACTGCCAATATAATTGAAGCACAGGCTGCATTTAGCTTATGAACAGTGGGTAGAAACCCTGATAGTTGCTGAGTTTGTATGCGTGGTTCCCATCACCCCATTCAGAGAACCTGCTTACATTAACATTGTAATTTTAAACACACAAACAAAAAAAAACACATTCGTTTTCAGGGCAGGGAGAGGAGGGCTGGAAATGGGTGGGAGTAGGTGGAACGAAGCAAACTGTTAGAAATTTTATGCACAAGAAAAAGGTGACTCAAAATTAGCTTCCAGAAAAAGATTGGGGTAAAAGTGGTCTCAAAAGGACCAGGAGAAAGGGAGCAGAAACAAAACAAAAACAATAACTGAAGGAACAAAATTTATGCAGAAATCAGGGAATACACTGAAGCAATGTGGGACCAGGAAAAAAAGCCATGCAGAAAATCCCTTACACTATGAATCCTACTTGAGTCTCAGTGAAAAAGGCAGATAATGTAAATAAATAAAAATTCATAGTTTGGAGGTTGGAAGTTATCAGTATGCTGATGATACCCAGCTCTATATCTCCTTATACAAATCTCCTAGTGATGCAGTAGCGGTCCTGAATCACTGCCTGTCTACTGTGATTAAATGGCTAAGAGTCAACAAATTGAAATGAAATCCTTATAACAAAGAGGTTGTTGTCAAATTCTTCAGTTAGTTATCGAACACAGGGCTTCTTACAGAAGACAATGTTTAATGAAACTATTCCAAAGACACGTGTATAAGTCCTGTGTCAGTAATAGCCAGATACAGCAAAGCAGAGTTGGTTATACTACATTCAAATGACACACACACCCCCACAGCAGAAGCCAATGGTTACATTTCGCACATGTGGCAGGCTAGGCAGGTAAGCTAATGAAAACATGCTAGGACAGTTAAGATTCCCAGTGATGGACTCCAGCAGCTGGAGTATCAAGGTCAAGCCCTGATAAGAGGATGAGAACGAGACGAGGCATCAGGTGGGGGGGAAGAGGCAACCTCTCTCCTCCCTCATTCCATTAACATGACAGGGTACCTGACAGTTGTGTGAGTCAGGATCTTGAAGGATATTGTGCTTCACACTTTTGATGGGGTTCAGCTCACCCTTGTCATTTCAGTTAAGAGCCATGGGGTTATACTGCATCCAACATTAGTGCTGGAGAAGCAAGAAGGTGGCCCCCTACTTGGCAATTTGGCTACCTGGATCCATGTCACAGCAATATCAAGACTCCACTACTAGCTCTCTCTTGAAATCCGCTTGGAGAAACCAGTTGTTGAAGTATGCTGCAGTGTGGTTATTATCAGAAGCTAGGCAAAGCATGTTACTCTTGTTCTTCTGTCACTCCATTGGCTGCCCATCAGTTACTGGGATCAGTTCAAGGTATTTGGGTATCATAAAGCCCTTGCTCCCTCACATCTTCAGGACCACTTCTCCCCCTGTGCTTCCTTGGTAAAGAGATAGGAACTTTGGACTATATTACTGTGCCTAGTCTGTCCTTTCAGTTGCTGTATGTATGATCCTACTATGTAATTTCTGTATTAGAAGAAGAGATTGGATTTATACCCTGCCCTTCACTTGGAGTCTCAGAGTGGTTTACAATCTCCTTTCCCTTCCCTTTCCCACAACAGATACCCTGTGAGATAGGTGGGGCTGAGCAAGCTCTTTTGAGGACTGCTTGTGAGAGAACGGCTCTGAAAGAACTTGTGACTGACCTAAGGTCACACCAGCAGCTGCATGTGGAGGAGTGGGGAATCAAACCTGGTTCTCCCAGATTAGAGTCTGCACAGTTAACCATTACACCAGACTGGCTCTTATCATTATTCAGTGTTTTCTGCATTGCTTAATGTTACATAATACTTATTTTTGTTTTAGCTTTGTTTCAGATTTCTACTCATTTTCAAATTCTGCAATACAGATCTTATTGCATTTTTATTAGGTGTCCCATCCTGTTGATTGTATTGACTTACACTGTGTAATCCACATTGAGTCTTGATGAGAAAGGCAGATTATGATAAAAATAAATAATAAATAAAGGTAACCATTATTTGTAGAAATGAGGCCAAGGATTGTATAGGGATGATGGATTATTCCAAGTGAAAATTGAGGATAGGAAACAGCTTAGAAAAATGCAAATGTGTTTGCAGCAAGTGTTGAAAATCAGTGAGAACAGGACCACATTTCCACATGAAAGAAGATTAATTGTTTTGACTAAACTGGAGTTAATCTGCACTCCTTCCTTGCATAGTTTCATGTGCAACCTCATCTATTTGCACTAATAGTTGAGTTGAGTAATTAAGACTGCACAGTTTTTGTCCTACTTAGGTCAAAGCTATTAAAGGAAAGATCCATTAAACTTATTCGAAACTTAAATAGCTCATATGCATTATTTGAACATATTTCTTCCCAGGATCAGTTAATTACAGATCCATCTCTTAATTTCTAAGTGTTTACATTTTATATTAAAATAATTGCTAAAATTAGAAATTAAAAAAGATTTCACAATAAGTTTAAATGAGAAAACTGTTAAGTATGTTTTAATTATTCTCCTTAGATGCATGGCAGTATAATAAAGTATAATATTTAACTTACTTGATGTAAAAGTAATTCATATTTACCTAAGCAGAATGACATTTGAAAACACACTTTTCATTTATTTTGCAATCAGAAAATAAGTACCTGAATATATCTGAAGGAGAAAACATTGGATGTGATCCAAGCAAAATTAAGCACTTCCAGTTCACCTTGATTGTAAGGGAAGAGTTAAACAAACATTTTCATTATTCTCTTTTAAGCCCAGCAGGTTTTAAGAGTATTTATTTTGGGGTGGATTTTATCAATTAATGTTAAAGTTGCATGTTTCATAGGAAATGAAACATATAAGCAAAAGCAACATTACTTATCTGCTTGATATTTGGTGTTTTGCGAAGATTTTTATTTCAACCTTGGTGAAAGTAAACAAAAGATGAGTTCAAAGCACACTGATAACTGCAAACCTGTCTGAAAAATGATAAAAACATTGGCCCTAGGAAATTTAATGGGGGCGTCAAGAATGATGGAGCTATCCAAAAAGAAACTAAATTAATTTTTAGCATCTCTGTCATAAAAAAAAGAAACACACAGTATTCACAGTTATACTATTTATTTCAAGTGATAAATGTGATCGTTTACATATTGAGCTGCTCAAATGACAGATTTTGGGGCATATTAATAAAGAAACATCAGACTTGGGATATCTTCACAGAAATATAAATATTTCAAATAGAAGAAGGTTATATCATTTTGGCATATCATATTATGAAGCACTGAAAAGTAATAAATAATTCTAAAAACTGATTCTAATTCTAAAAACTGAACTGGCATGGAAACAATAAGCACTTGATTTCAGGTAGTTTTCTGTTGGATATGAGCTGTTTGCACACAAAGCTGTTTCCCCCCCACCCTTGGCTTCCTTTCAGCAGTGTTGTTTTCAGGAGCCTCTACCTGATGTCATCCTCTACTAGTTCTGCTTCCATGTTATTCACAGTTTTGCTGTGATTTCCACAAACATATGATCTTTTGGGGAAAGTCACAACTATAGTGTCTTTGGATGGCCTGAAGACAGAAAGGTGTGCATTTTTTCATGCCCTGCCTACATCACTATCATTTTGTTTACCTCAGCCCTACAGGGCTCAGTCCTACATAGCTATCCTTTTCACCATAGGGCTTTAAAAATGATAATAGATAGAGTGTTATAGCATCATAACATTTTAAAAATATATTGCAACAATGTACTAGTTCCCGGCTTGGATTTTTAAAAAGTGAACCCTAGCTCTATTGCAGTAGAAGCTGAAAGGGCATGATTCAATGTGGCCCAAATTTTGCGGGGCTGGTTGGGGGAGAGAGAGCAAGCTAGAGGGGGGCGGATTGTGGAATGGTGGAAAAATTGGGACATCCCCCTTCTCCTCGTGTCCAATAGCAGGGGGTGATGGAGTGGCCTTGGGCAGGGAGAATAGGCCAGCTGCCACCATCCACCATCATCCTTTGTCCGATCACTGAGAAGCTCACATGACAGGCTCCATTTCAGGTACTGGGGGTGGAATGGGGGGACCTTCTTATCTTATGGTGCCTTACCTCTCATGTCCTGGGAGTATGCCTGCCGCATGCCCCCCTGTCCCTGCTCTGTGTGGACTTTTCTTTGCCTGGCAGGGACTGCAATCCCAGCACACATTTCAGATGCAGCCTAGTGGAAAACACCACTGGGCATGATGCAGCCTGTCTATTGGGGCACCTCCAGCACCTGGTCACATCCAGCCGGAGGGTGGCTGGGTGAGGATGCATGGCCACACAGTTGGAGCACTCCTGGCCTGCACCCCAGCTGGGGAGCAGGGCTGCACCATTCCCTCACCAATGTGTCAGGTCTGCCCGGTGAGTCAATAGGCCAGGCAGGGAGATGTGGTCATGCCGTCAGAGCACTCCTGGCCTGGACTTCGGCTGCATGGCCATGTCATTTTGCGGTGGTGTGCCGTGTCTGCCTGGTGAGTCTGCCACATCTTTGGGGAATTGTAGGAGAGCAACCACCACCCCTCCTCCACAATCTGCACTCCACCACCCTCCTAGGCACAACCAGCAATAGTTGGGATAGGGGGCTTCAGGAGGCACTGCTGGCTGAGGGGGTCATGGACATGGCCTACTGTTGTGGCCTTGGACACATGCCTGGGCAGGGTCTGGTGAGATGCGGCAGCTGGGCCTGGGGAAAAGCAGCCATGGTGATGTAGCACCTCTGCCCGATTGGTTACCTGGCTCTGGGCCCATGCAGGGCATTGTGCACACATGGCCCACCCCTAATGGCTGCAGAGTGAGGTGAGGCATGACCTCAGGACCACATGGCACCCCCACACCAGTGCAGCAGGCCAGCCCAGTGAAGCAGGCAGGTCTTTGCTGGCGGGCACCGACAGAAGAGTGATGAGAGGCATACCAATGTCCAGGCTCAAAACAGACAGCATCCACCCATTCAATTCAATGCATGAGGCTACTCACAGCGGGACTTGCCATTTCATGCAGCCTCACAACCCCCCTTCCTCTCCACTCCATTTTCTTTCTTTGGCCATGGATAGGTCCCATCCAAGTGGCTTTTGCTCCAGCCCAGGGGCCAATCAACTGCTCCTGGATGAGGTGGACTTGGTGGGGGGTGGTATGGAGGGTGGGGGGTAGCAGGCAGGTTTGTGGGGTGCATAGATGGTGCTGTTTTCAGGGAGTCATGGCATCAAGTTCCTCAAATGGTTCATCTCTCACCAACATGTGACAGTTGGGGGAGTGGGACCCCAGCACTTCTGATCACGAGCGGGGCTGGGGCATGGGGATGTTCATGTTATTTCTCTATTAGTCTCTCCTGAGTAGGCATGAAGTGTTGTTCTGCAAGGCTATCTAATGCCTTTTATGAACTATAATAAAATGTGGACAGTGCAAAGTATGTTTGAGGAACTGTAAAGCATGGTACATAAGAGAACATAAGAACATAAGAGAAGCCAATGTTGAATCAGGCCAATGGCCCATCTAGTCCAACACTCTGTCACACAGTGGCCAAAATATACCAGGTGCCATCAGGAGGTCCACCAGTGGGGCCAGGACACTAGAAGCCCTCCCACTGCTGCCCCCTCCAGCACCAAGAATAGGGTGCATCACCTGCCCCAGACAGAGAGTTCCCATCTATACCCTGTGGCTAATAGCCACTGATGGACTTCTGCTCCATATGTTTATCTAATTCCCTCTTGAAACTGTCCATGCTTGTAGCTGCCAGCACCTCCTGTGGCAGTGAATTCCATATGTTAATCACTCTTTGGGTGAAGAAGTATTTCCTTTTATCTGTTCTAACCCGACTGCTCAGCAATTTCATAGAGTGCCCACGAGTTCTTGTATTGTGAGAAAGGGAGAAAAGTACTTCTTTCTCAACCTGCTCAATCCCATTCATAATCTTATAAACCTCAATCATGTCACCCCTCAGCCATCGTTTCTCCAAGCTAAAGAGCCCCAAGCGTTTTAACCTTTCTTCATAGGGAAGGTGTTCCAACCCTTTTATCATTCTAGTTGCCCTTCTCTGCACTTTTTCCAATGCTATAATATCCTTTTTGAGATGTGGTGACCAGAACTGTACACAGTATTCCAAATGAGGTTGCACCAATGATTTATACAGGAGCATTATGATACTGGCTGATTTGTTTTCAATTCCCTTCCTAATAATCCCGTTGGCCTTCTTTATTGCAGCTACACACTGTCTAGACATTTTCATTGAGTTATCCACTACGACTCCAAGATCTCTCTCTTGGACCGTCTCTGCCAGTTCAGACCCCATCAACGTGTATTTATATTTAGGATTTTTGGCTCCAATGTGCATCACTTTGCACTTGGCCACATTGAACCCCATTTGCCACGTTGATGCCCACTCACTCATCCTCGACAGATCCCTTTGGAGTGCCTCACACTCCTCCCTGGTTTTCACCACCCTGAACAACTTCTGGGTGTCATCTGCAAATTTAGCCACTTCACTGCTTACTCCCAATTCCAAATCATTAATAAACAAGTTAAAAAGCATCGGACCAAGTACTGATCCCTGTGGTACCCCACTGCTTACCACCCTCCACTGAGAAAGTTTCCCATTTATACTCACTCTGTGTTTTCTATTTATAAGCCAGTTTTTGATCCACAAGAGGACTTGTCCTTTTATCCCATGACTATTGAGCTTACTTAGGAGCCTTTGATGAGGAACTGTATCAAAAGCTTTCCGGAAGTCAAGGTAAATAATATCTATTGGGTCCCTCTTGTCCACAAGTTTGTTCACTCCCTCAAAAAACACTAACAGGTTAGTGAGACAAGATCTTCCCTTACAGAACCCATGCTGAGTCTGCCTCAATAGTTTTTTGTTCATCAATGTGCCTACTAATTCTTTCCTTAATAACAGTTTCCACCAACTTACCCGGTATCGATGAAAGACTGACTGGCCTGTAATTTCCCGGATCTCCCCTGGAGCCCTTTTAAAGATGGGAGTGACATTAGCTACCTTCCAGTCCTCAGGTAACCTACTATGGTGCTAGATGAGACTGCACACCTAAGAGAAGGACACCTTCCTTTCTGTGTTGCTGTTCCAGTGGCCCTCCAAGGTTACCAGCCCTCTTACCTGATGGAAGATGGATCAGTTCCATAGTATGCACAAAGCACCAAATGTCGTGCCATGCCAGAGCACAAGGACAAAGGACTCCCAGACACCATTAGGAGTCCCCTCCAACACATGCAGACAAACCCTTCCCCCCTTCTCCATCACCTGCAAAGCTGCATGTAGCTCAGAGATTCATGGTTGCTTGGCAACCAATCATTTGCCTATCAGTGACCCGGCTAAGGCAATCAAGAAACAATAACCTTGGCCTGATGACTCATCTCACCTACACCCAGTTGCCAGCCACAAGTCTAAGTTTCTAGTTCTCAATATTGACCACTCCTTAGCTCCCCTCCCCTATTACTCCCAGCCAATAGTATGTTTTCAGGGACGGACAAACCAGGAGGTGTGACCAGGGGATATGGCCAGCCCCTATACCCCCACATAAAAGGGGAAACCTGACCACATGCTCACCCCTTCTTCTCTACGACCCTATCTAAGCTTTGTCCCTCTTAAGTCCAGCTTGCTATCCCAACACCCTACCTTCATCTTTAACTCTAGGTCTGCAGTTAGAGTTCCATGTGTTGCCTGCCGGTTCAGGCCACGTGTTCCCATTTTCAGTTCTCCCCTCCCTTCTTCCATTGGAATGGATCATTCAGCAAGGACAGGTAATTTTTGCCCCAACAACGAACTCCTGCTCATTTGTTGTTGTTCAGTCGCACAGTCGAGTCCGACTCTTTGCGACCCCATGGACCAGATCACGCCATGGACAGTAACTCCTGCTCATGCAACCATGCGAATACCTCTATATTTGTTTCTTAGCCTTGCATAATTGTGTGTGTGAATCTGTATTTTTTGTGTGTGAAGAAGATTTATAGTAAAAGACCTTAATTATAATTACATCCAGTCTCCGTGTCTGTTACTGATATCTCTGGAAGGGCAGCACCTTTGTATATACTGGTGATCGCTCCCTTAGCCGATTGCATATTAATAATAACTCATATCCCCCTAATATTGATAGGAACAAAGAGCAATCAGGTTAACAGAAATGGTGGGTTGGCCCAGTAGCCTGGGCCCGGTTGCCTACAGTAGCAAGGGGGCCAGATGGTGACCAATGCTGTCTCTAAGCTTTGGAGTCTTGTGAGCAAAAATTCTACTTTGTGAGCTACCAGCATTAAAGTTGTGAGTAGGCAGGTGATTTGACTACTGCATAAATTAGTTTGCTCTGGAGTGGAGCCATCCTTCCTGAGCTAAGACAAAAATGTGTGAGCCAAAGGGTAAAAAACTGTGAGTTAGCTCACACTAAATCAGTTTAGAGGGAATACTTGTGGTGACATGTGGACACGAGGCCAGTCGAAGGGTGAGGCAGCAGGACCACCAGACATCGAAACGATGCACTCAGTAAAGTGAAAGGCTACTGCGAGTGGTCAGAATGGAACAGTGGATATGGCAGAATTGGCTAGCATGGTGCAAGGCCTCGCCCAAGCATTTGGATAACTTATGGAGAAAGTTGATGAACTGGGTGGGGGCCAACAAGCCAAACATGCATGGAATGCTGCCCCCACCAGGGCCCACTCTTGCAAAGGCAGGCAGGCAGGCACATCAGTCATCAGTGGGCGACAGTGGTCAGTGACAAGGAGGCTTGTCAACCCCTCACTCAGGGAGCATCAGCAGCTCAACTGATCAGAGGATCTTGCAATCAAAGACCCGCCTGAAAGCCAATGGACGAGGGTGGGGTGGCACGGGCCCATCAGTGAGCTCGCGTGAGGACACTGACAGTAAGGGTTCCTCTGGTGAGTCTTCCTCAGACAAAGAAGGCAAACCACCTCTGAGTGATTACTGATCAGCAGGGGCTCAGGAGCCTGGGCTGCTGGCCTGTGCCATACATTGGAGGGCTCTGGTTGCACAGGCTGCTGGAGACCCCAGGGTGGTATGGGAAAATGTGGACACTTTTGACCTCTTGGCCATTTCATCCACCTATGGGAATGGTGATGACCCACCTGGGCTCCACCTGTCTGAGAAGGCTAGGGACAGCATCTTGGACAGGTATTATGTCAATGTATTCACCCTGCTGAAGCCAAAGGGGGAGGAGGATCACACTCTGCGCTCAGAAAAGAAAGAGAGGAGAAGCAAGAGGCACGAGGAGGTAGAGCACACCTTCTTCAATTGAACAGCAGGCTACCTGGTGTACATGGGACCCATGGCTGCAGCTTAGCCAGAATGGGGCTGGCATTTGATCAGCCATAGGAGAAACATGGTCAGGGCCAGGGTGTTGGCTGGTGAAAGAGCCACACTGGAGTACAATGAAGTGTTCTGTAAATGGGCATCCCGGGATTTGTTGCAGGATAAGATTTGGCTGCTGGAAGTGGGTCCCAACATTAAGGGGAAATCAGACACCAAGTTTGTCAAATAGTCTGCCCACGAGGATCAGTCCTGTGGGGTGTGCTGGGAGTACAATCGGGGTGTTGCTGTAGGGTGTGCTGCAAGTTTAGCCACAGCTGTGAGCTGTGTGGGGGAGGCCATGCCAGGATTTCTTGCAGTCAGGGGGCCACTAGCCAACAGCCATTTTGGAGTGACAGACCCTCCTCTGGTGGTGCCCCCAGTAAGGGTGGGGGAGGGTCCACCAGCACCTCATCTATGGTCTCAAAACACCCCTCCAACCTGCTGGTCCTTGGCAGCCACTCCCACCAGAGTAGCTGCCTTGCGGCCACTACTACCAACCTACCCACTACAGGCGGCCAGCCAGTGCCTGCCGGATGGGTTCACACATGGGTTCCCTATACCCTTTACTTGGCCCCGGGTGGTGACCAAGTCAGGCAACTTGAGTTCTGCCAGAGAGCTGCCGGGGATGACAGCAGCAAAAATCCAAAAGGAGCTGGCAGCGGGCCATATTGCAGGCTCCTTCAACTCATCCCCCACATTGAACCTCAGGGTATCCCCCTTGGGGTGATTCCAAAAAAGACACCTGGTGAGTATTGCCTGATACACCTTTCATACCCAAGGAGGTCATCTGTTAATGACAACCCACCCGAACTTTGCTTAGTTTGATATGCCTCCTTTGACCAGGCAGTAGAGCTGGTCAGGGCTTGTGGGTGGGGGGTGTTGATGGCCAAATGTGACATACGGTCAACCTTCCAGCCATTGCCAGTATGACCAAATGATTTTTGCTTGCTGGGTTTTAAATTTCAAGGGCACTGGTATGTGGACAAGGCAATGCCCATGGGCTGTTCAGTGGCCTATGCTGCTTTTGAAGTGTTCAGTACTTTCTTGTAGTGGGCTGCCGAGCTTGGAGTCTTGCTAGCAGCAGAAAAGACTGAAGGGCCAGCAATGCAGTTAACTTTCCTGGGGATTCAGTTGGACTCAGTAGTGGGAGCTACCAACTTACCTGAAGAAAAACTGTTGGCCCTGCAGGCTCTCATAACCATGGTGCAGGCTAAATACAAGTGCATATTGCAGGAGATGCAGTCACTGGTTGGGCATCTGAACTTCGCCTGCTGGGTGGTATCACCTGGCAGGGCCTTTTGCGCCCATTTAGCCAGAGCCACAGCAGGACTTCTCAACATCACATCCAGGTCACTAGTGACATGAAGGAAGACTTGGGGGTATGGTTGCAATTTTTATCTGAATATAACAGGGTCACCATGTGGCAGCAACCTATGGACTTGCGAGACACCATTAAGATACAGTCAGACGCGGCAGGGGTTTCAGAGTCTTCTATGACAGAAGGTGGTGCACTCGGGCATGGCCCGAGTCATGGGGAAATTCCGACATAACCAGGGACCTCACCTTTTCGGAACTGTTTCCCATCCTTGTAGCTGTTGTAATTTAGGAACAGGAGGGTGCAGTTTTGGTGCAACAACAAGATAGTGGTTCAAGTGGTGAACACACAGACATCTAAGTCAGAGTGGGTGATGTGCTTCGTCTGTAGGCTGGTCCTGGTTTGCTTGGCTGCTAACATTACATTTTCAGTGTGTCACGTCCCAGGGGTTGATAACAGCATTGCAGATGCTTTATCTCACCTACAGGAGGAGTGGTTCTGTGCCCTGGCACTGGAAGCCAACATCATCTCAGACCCATTTCCCAAGGAGCTTTGAGATCTTGGGAAGGTATTATTATGCAAGGGATCTACAGGTTTGTAGCCCCTTCCGCCTTTAGGAACTATTCATTTAAAAAAAACAAAACACTAAATTTTCAACTGTTAACAAGAACATAATGTCCCGGCCCTGGCCGGGACCGTGTCCGGGGCGGCGGCAGCGACCGGGGGCCGCCGATGCCCCCACCCCCCTGGAGGCCAAGGACTGCCGCGATGGGAGGCGGGCCTAGCCCCAACCCCTAGCCCCAGGGAGGTACTTACCAGCGGCAGCGGGGTCCGACAGGGGGAGGAGCGGCCACGGTCCGCGGCAACGGAGGCGGCTGGAAGGGCGGAGGCTGGTGGGCCGAAGACCGGGAGAGCGAGGCCCGGCCTGCAGAGCAAGCTATGCCCCACCCCCGCAGCTGCCGGGCGGCAAGAGGAGCCTCAGGAGGATGCCGCCCAGCCAGCCCGCGCACCGGGGGAGGATTCAGGGACCAGAAGGGAGGGGGCTGGCCAGGCGTCTTCCGCTTTGAAGGGGGGCGGGACACAGAGGGAGGAGCCAGATGAGAAGGGCAAGGCGGCCGGGGAGGAGGACGACTGGGCTGGCTGGGACTGGCTGGAGAGAGAGAGGTTGTCCCAAGAGCCGTCAGCTTGAGAAGCCAGACCCAGGACAGGCAAGAGGGTGGCTGCAACCCTCCTACGAGACCTGTCTTCTGAGGCTGTTCCCCGGACCATCATCGACCCCAGTACTGGCCCTCCTGGCCCCATCCATCCCACCTGGGCGAGTTGGCGGGTGAGCTTGACCTGGGGAGGACCTTAGCCGGCCACATCCTACAGGGGGTGCCTTCCCATCAGCCAGGGAGGTCGCCACACATAACAAGAACACAATGAATTCAAAACTGCAACATGACATAAACCGACATTATATCCATACAGAATAAGCTCAACAACGTAATACAAAAATGATAGCATGTAACAAGAACAGGTATAATATGAAAACACGAATGATAACCGTTTAACAACAATAATACAAAAGAAACCTTAGCCAATATTGTTAGACCATAGTAAGAGCCGGAAGAGGCAAAGGCTTTTGACAGGAACTATTCTAAGGCAGCTGAGGCCTTTTTCACCTTTTCTGCAGAATCTGGGGGTCCTAACACATGTCCAGTCCTGACCAGCTGGGTGCTATGCTACATCACACCCCTTAGAGACCAGGGGTTCTCCCACAACACCATCCAGGGGCACATGGCAGGCATTTCATTCTTCAGCAAAGCATGGGGATACCCCGAGCCATGCAAGACAGTTGAGGGATGGTGCAGGCTTGGGGCACAGCCACTGGACTGGCACAGGCCATTGACATTCGACGAACTCATGCTGATAGTACACAAGCTCCTGGTCCTGTGCTGGTCTCCTTATGAGACCACACTGTTTGAAGCTGCCTTCATATTGGCATTTTGGGGGGCAATCTGGGTCAGGGAATTGGTGGCAAACTCAAAGACATCCTTTGCTAATCACACCCTGGGGGTTTGTGACGTTGTGTTTAGCCTGGTCCTTATTCATTCAGAGGTCAAAAATGGATCAGCTGGGGTGTGGGACTTGCTTGCAGCTTAGGCTTTTACTGGGGGGTAGGCCCTGCCCTGTACAGGCCACACGGGCATTCTTAGCATTATGGCCCTGCAAGAGCAGTCCCCTCCTCATCCATCGTGATGGGACTCCGCTGATGAGGTATCAGTTTGTGGCATCCTGAAGGCCACGGTGGGAGCTCTAGGCCTGGCTTGCTGAGAATTTGGGCCCCACTCCTTTTGAACAGGTGTGGCCACTGCCACTGCGGGTCTTGGCCTTTCCCCAATGTGCATCCAAGATATTGGGCAGTGGCACTCAGAAGCCTACAAGGCTTACATAAGGCTGCACCTGGAGGGCAGCCGCTGACAACTAACTTGACCTTTCTTGGTTCAGGATGGTGGTGCAGGACAATCTGGCTTTGTGGGCACAGCATTGTCCACAGGGCAGGAGTGTATGCAACATCGTCAGGATGGGACACGGACCTAGGACTCAAGAAGGCCCGGTGAGTTGAATGGATTTGTGGGAGGGGCATGTGTTGGGGGGAGTTGAGGCCATAGATTGCACAATGCTGTTCAGAGGGCTGGTTCCCTGATGCCCTGGTGTTGCAGCTTGGGGAGAATGACCTCAGGGAGTGAACGGGTGTTTCCTTAGCTCACCAGGAGCACCCACCAGGGGATCCAGTGGCACTGAAGGAGAAGCCACCCAACATGCAGATCTTTTAGTCAGATTGGCTCAAGCACCATTCATGGCGGGGTGCCACCCACCCGGAAAAGATTGATATCACCAGGCGAAAAGTATCTGACAGGATAGGCAGGGCCGTGGAGGCCATAGAGGGCTTTTGAACTCACCACCTGGATGTTTCTCACAGATTGGAGCCCCTATTTTGCCTGACGGGGTACATCTGTCATCATGGGACAGATGCACCCATGATACATGGAGTTCGGCATTCCCTGCTGCTCACTTCTTCAGATTCCACAACCTAAAGTACTAGAGACTTCCTTTAGAAAAAAAGGAGATAATAGATTGTTATGATGTTATAATGCTATAATACTATAGCTATTACAATTTTTTAAAAAATAAACTTTGAAAAAAGCCCTATACTGGCAATGCGGGGAATGAAAACCAGAGAGGGCTGTTGCAAGACCACTGAAGTGAAAGTTTTTAGGTGGGTGCTCCTGCATTGGCAACTGCAACATCTGCTACACGGATAATAGTCAATGTGTAAGCAGCCGCTGTGGGCCAAAACAAACACCATGTTGGGAATTCTATTCATGAGCTCCTCAGGAGGGAGCTGAGAAGAGACAGTAAAACAACCATCATGGCAGGCACCCAGGGAAAGAGTAAACTGGCCATAGGAGCGGCTGGTGGGTTTGCTCCACTTTCTCCTGGGACAGCTGGCCCTCTCCTGGGCACTTTGGCAATCATAACCTCTTACGTGAGCTTCTGTGCCTCATGCTGAGGAGACACTGAGAAGGCAGAGAGGGAAACACTTCCTCATCACTCCAGGTACACCACAGCTGACTAGGATTCAATAGTGCTGTGGAGAAACAATGCTACATGCTCAGAAGTGAGATTATAGTTATATGCTTAATATTAATAGTTACATTATCATATGTGTATTATCAGTGGTATGGCAAACAGAACATACAGTAATCATGATAGTAATTGTGGATGTAGCTTTTCATGAGCATGAATACCACTGTTTTAGACTCACTGTTTTAGACTATAAAATGAGGAATTACATAGGGAGGTGATAATTCTGTTACCAAACAGTGCTTTTATATTAACTAGAAATAAGGCCCATTGTGGAAATAAATACAATGAGCTCTAGAAAGAGGCTCTGAGAGAATGCCAAAGCCTTGGGCACTCAGTGTAAATGTGCTGTGGTGACCTCAGCAGAGTATAATGACACAGAGTCCACCATCTTCTCCAGGGGAACTGATCTCTGCTACCTGAAGAGCAGTTGTAATTTTCAGTGATCTCCAGTCCTCACCTGTAGATTGGCACCAAATGTTACCCAGGAAGAAATGGCTGGTTTGGAGGGTGGTGTCTACGGCATTGTACCTGTCTGAGGTCCCACCCCCTCCTCAAACCTCACCCTCTCCAGGCTCCATCCCTCAAATCTCCAGGAATTTCCCAACCTGGAGTTGGCAACCCTATCTTCTTCCCAGCCACGCATCAACCTGCCATTATTCAGCCACGCATCAACCTGCCATTATTCAGCTTTGCATCTCCTCCTCCCTCCCTCCTGGAGATCAGTTGTAATTCTGAGTGATTTCCACCCCTTTCCTGATATTGGCAACAGTGGTTCCCCAGAAGGGAATGGCTGGTTGGGAGGGTAGAGTCTATGGCATTGTACCTGTCTGAGACCCACCCCTTCTCAAACCTCTTTCTCTCCAGGTTCCATCCCTCAAATCACCAAGAATTTCCCACCTGGAGTTGGCAGCCCTATCTCCTTCCCAGCCAATCATCAACCTACCTTGATTCCCCCCTCCCTCTTCAGCTTTCCATTTCCACCCACACACACCTGCAGCCTCTTCCATGCTCTGAAGCCCTGACTGCCACAGAGTCCACCATTTTCTCCAGGGGAACTGATCTCTGCCATCTGGAGAGCAGTTGTAATTCTGAGTGAGCTCCAGCCCTCACCTGGAGATTGGCAACAATAGTTTCCCAGGAGGAAAAGTAATCTTTCTCTGCAATGGTGACCAAAGCAGCTGACATCATTCTCCTGTCCCCCTTTTGACTTACACAAGCACCCTGTTACATTAGGCTGAAAATCTTTGACTGGTCCAAAATCACCCACTCAGCTTCTACAGCAAGAACCTGGATCTAGCAGACCCTGCTCTGAAGCACTGACTGCTATGCCTAGGGCAGCCAACCTCCAGGTGGAGCCTGAAGATCAGCAGGTATCACAACTGAACTCCAGAGAACAGATCTCTCCCCCCCAGAGAAAATAACTACTTTGCAAGGTGGGCTGTATGGCATTCTGTTCAGTTGAGGCCTCTGCCCTCCCCAACCCTGGCTTCCATAGACTCTACCAGGAAATCTCCAGGAATCTCCCTATCTAGAGCTGGCAACCCTAGTCAGGACTGGCCCCACTGAGTTCCTCACAAAGGCCTGCAAAGGATTTCCTTTGTCTGAACCAAGCTTAGTTGCCTACCGTGGTGAAATGGGCTCCAGTTTACAACTCAGCTGTTTGCCTTCCACCCTCATCCTGTGGGTGTATCTCACTCCTTAAGGTCACTGCCACCACTCATGGAATCATCACTGCCTTTTTAGAGGGACAGTGAGACACCTCTGGCCAAATCTCCCTATTTGGAGATGGAATCCCTAATCTTTGGGGGATCCCTGGAAAGCTGGCAACACAAGGGTCCGGCCTTTCCTTGCTTCCCTGGGCTACCCCCTCCCTTTGGTATTGTGCAGAGTGGGGGAGACTATGTGGTCAGAGCACAGCACAGATTATCAGCCCAAATAAAAGAATTTATTTAACTATTTTCACAGTTATGGAGCACACACACACACACACACACACACACTGTAGGAGTAAGCAGACACTATGAACCAATAGGGCATAAATCAACAGGGGTTAAACACAATCCTCTTTCCCTACACACAATACTCTCTACCTCTGGAGGTTGTGGGCTCAGGATAGGATCTCTCCTTGGACTGGTCTCTGGCTGTACTTCAGCCTCTCTCTCTTGCTCAAGAGAGCAGGGAAACTTCCATTCATTCCCCAGTCCAGCCGAATGTGGACTGGCTCAATTTCTGCTGCCTCCCAGGGTTCCCCCACATTTGTGGCTTGTGGCCTGAACAGCCTCATCAGCACAGGCAAGAGGAGAGTTTCCTAACCTCCTGTAGGACGAAGACTGCCTCCTCCCTGGATGGGCTGGAGTCTATATTGATGCTGCCCTGCCCCTTGGGACAGTCTCTCTTTTCCTGCACTTTTGGCCTTGGGGAAGCTAGGAACTGTAGGCCAGCAGATAAGGAAGCCCTATTCAATCCAGTGAGTGATACCCCTGCAGGCCCCTCTCTGGAACTACCGCTCAATTAAACCTTATGGGGAAACATTTTAAACAAACAACCACACAGACAGCAGCCATCTTACAAACACAGGTAACTGCCATTTTGTTACACGTACCAACAGCCACTGAGGGAAAAGTTAAGTCTCACACAGGAGGCAAGCAGGAGAAGCATCTTCGCCAAGAGAGAAAGCTGTTTGCCAGTAATTCTGACAGGGCACAGTGGCTGAAGGGGGAGTGGGCAGGGAAGAGGAGCAGACCCAGCACCTGGCCAATGGCACACAAGTACTCTTGTGTGGTGGCTGACAGGCCAATGTCTGAGGGAGCACATTGACAGCCAATGGGAGAGCTGCAAAGTGCCACCTCAAAACACAATTATTCTATAGAAAGATTGTTGATAAGACAACCAGGAACAGATTAGCTACATGCTGCATATTGGCTTCAAAAGGAAAACAATCTCACTCGTGTGGGCACGAACCTAACAGAAGATGACTTCAGGTATGTGCTTAACATTGTGTATTTTTGGAGCCTTTGGTGCAAACTATTTTGTACCTGAGTGAATGCCATTCTCATCTCAGAAAGACAAGTCACTATTATGGCTGTTACTGTCTTGAATGAGATCACACAAATGTCACAGGCTTCCAGTGGACATGGATCATCTGGATAAGCTTCTAGATTGGACCCAAATGTTTCCTCCTTCTGAGATAACATTGTAAATTTTTTCTCTGCTGGTTGGACTAAATTAGTTTATTAAAAATGTACAAATTTATTTTGACTGTGATAGTCTGGTATTAAAAACATAAATAGTGAAAAATTCAATTATCTATAACTCTTAAATTAGTTGAGTGTGAGCACAGTATACATATAATAGATCAGCAATGCCTGAAGGGGGAAAATCTAAGTGGAATTGGATGAGCAATTTCAGTTGCCATAAATACAAAATTAGAATATTAAAAAGCTGACAAAAGGCATAGCATTAAAATACTGTTAATGAAGTTGTGTGGGAGTTAAATCACATTTTTTGCAGTGGTATGTGAACATCTAATCCTTCCTTATTATATAAAAGCAATTTGGTATGGCAACGTTCTATGCACACCAAAATCAGTTGGCCGCCTGAACCACCACTCACAAGGCACTAGGTGGGTTGGCTGCCTATCTTACAGAGTCCCGCCCACATAAGTTCCGGCCAGCATCTTGGGCTCACTCTGCTCTGGTCGTCTGCACAGTAAGCACAGGGACAGGACTCCCCTCCAGGGCACTGCAGCTTCTCCCCACACACCTCAAACTCCCAGCTTGCTCACCCTCCAGAGGCCCCCGACCCACCTTTCCCCACTCGCCCGCTGAGGTGGACAGTCAGGGAAAGGCCTCCGGAGGCTCGCAGGCAGTGGCAGTGCATGTCAAGTGGCGGCGGCTCACTTTGGAGGCCAGCGGCTTCATGCCTTCACTAGCATGAGGGGGAGGGGGAGGAGAGAGAGAGAGCCAGCCTGCAGATTCCCAGGCAGCCAGGTGGAGGCCAGGACTGCAGAGGAGCTGGGGGGATGACACCTCCAGGGGGCCACATCACCCCTTGCCTGCACCCCCCAGGGCTTCTCCACTTGCCGGCCGCACAAAGGGGATGGGACAGCCAAAGGCCAGGGGGCAACACCAGTCAGCCGAGAGGCGGGTGTCCTTCCTCCTCCCTCCATCACCTGGCCTGGCCACAGGTTTCTCTCTCTCTCCCCCTCTCAGTCTCCTGCACCTGACCAAGGAGTGGAAGACTTGGAGACACCTCTCGCTTCTCCGCAGTCCCAATCCAAATGCCGCCAGCCAGTGCGCTGCCTCTCCACCAACAGAGCCCCTGCCTGGGCTGTGAAATGAAAGACACTCCAAACTGCCTGCGAGCGAGGCTTTCCTCACCAGGGACCAGCCGCTTGGATGGAGTGGCTCCCTGGAGCCCACTTGGACATTGTCCTTTGGGCCCAGCCTCCCCCCTCCCCCCGGGTCCTTCCCCTCAGACAACACTTTGCCAAACTTGGCTCCTGTCCACAGTGGAGATACTCCCGAGTGGCTGGCCTGATGCACCTCACCACCGCCCCCTTTGAGGTACACTTTGGGGCAGGGGGAGCCTGGAGAATGGGGAGGGTGGCCTGAAGTGGCGAGCCCAGAGATAGATGCCTCTGGGGGGGGGGGGCTCCGCCTGGGCCGATTCTTACAAACACCTCACTTTCCCAGACATTTCCCAGTCCTCCCAGTCTCCCTATGATGAGCCAGGAAAAGCATCAAGCGTTTTTTTTATTTTTTATTTTTTGCAGGCCTGCGGCATCCCAATTTGGCATTGTGGTCATGCTGGGGTCTGGGGGGCGCCGGGAGACACTGGGGTGTGGGGGAGGTGCCCGGTGCTAGAGCTCATTGTCTTCATTTCACAATGGGCTTTGTGACTAGTAAAACAATAAAGAACAAGAAGCTAAAACAAAGATTCTGACAATCATTCACTGTGGTGCCCCAATAAACGTACCCCACAAGCTCTTCCAAAGAGCTCAGTTTCACATAGCTTTCTAGAAACAAGATGAGGGGTAGCCTACATTCCCACATTCTTGGGAAGGCTGTGCACAGGATGCAGGCCCACCCCAGGGAAAGACACCCAAAATGTTGCCATCTGTACTTGTCTTCATAAAGGGAAGGAGAACTTGGACTTCTTATGTGGATTCATATTAGAGATCTCACAAACTTCTCAGTGCCCTGCTCAGCAGTTGGAATTAGATGAGGACATCAAACAGTTCAAACAGCTGCCAAACAAGTGTGCAGCTGCTTGTTTGTCAGAAGCCGATACAAAGCTGATTAGGAGAACTGGGAGTTTGCCTCCTCAGCAATGTATCTGAGTTCCCCATTGCAAAGGGAGAAGTGCTCACTTCTCTCCTTTTCTCTGCATCCCAAGCTGACAGTTTGGGATGCGGAGAAGCGAAACATTTACTGGTTGCAGAACAAAATTTCCCAGCAGAAAAAGCTGGCTCCCAGCGGATGGCTTCTGCTGACTGCAAATAACCTGTTCCTGCAAGCAGCTGTGAACAGCCGAACAGCCCATTGATTAACTGGCTGCCTAATCACCACTAGCGAATCAGTAGTGAGCCAATCTGTCAGGTGATTGAGCATCCCTATGGGCATAGATTCTCCTTTATAGGTTGACCTCAAATTATGCTCTAGCAAGCATGAATTCTGGGGGATTAGAGAATATTTAATTAAGATTTCTGTCCACACACATTTGCTCTGTGCTCACTTGTGAAGGCCAAAGTATACTGCTTGCCAGAATAAATATTATGGTTTACTGTACAAACAGAATGATTATATATATATATATATACACACACACACACACACACACACACACACATACACACGGACTAGGAATAAGGCCCATTGTGGAAATAAATACAACAAGCTCTAGAAAGAGGCTCTGGGAGAGCGCCCGGCTTTGGGCACACAGTGTGAATTTGCTGTGGCGACCTCAGCAGGGTATAATGACAGAGTCCACCATTTTCTCCAGAGGAACTGATCTCTGCTACATGAAGAGCAGTTGTAGTTTTGAGTGATCTCCAGCCCTCACCTGGAGATTGGCAAAAATGGTTCCCCATGAGGGACTGGCTGGTTTGGAGGGTGGAGTCTATGGCATTGTACCTGTCTGAGACCCTACCCCTCCTCAAACCTCATCATCTCCAGGCTCCACACCTCAAATTTCCAGAAATTTCCCAACCTGGAGTTGGCAACCCTATATCCCTCCCAGCCAATTGTCAACCTACCATTATCTGCCCCCTGACTTCAGCTTTCCATCTCCTCCCCCCTCCCTCCTCGAGAGCAGTTGTCATTCTGATTGATCTCCAGCCTCCACCTGGAGATTGGCAACAATGGCTCCCCAGGATGGAATGGCTAGTTTGATGGGTGGAGTCTATGGCATTGTACCTGTCTCAAGTCTCACCCCTCCTGAAACCTCACCCTCTTCAGGCTCCATCCCTCAAATCTCCAGGAATTTCCCTTCTGGAGTTGGCAACCCTATCAGGACTGGCCCCAATGAGTTTTCTCCCAAAGGCCAAAACAGGTGACAGGACCAAGCTTGGTTGCCTATCAACAGGCATTGAGGGGAAAGTAGGGTTGCCAGCTCTAAGTAGGGAAATACCTGGAGATTTGGGGAGGGTGGATCCTGTGGAGGGTAGCATTGGGGGGGGGGCGGAAGGACTCAGCAGGATATAATGCCATAGGAACTACCCTCCAAAGCAGCCATTTTCTCCAGGGGAACTGATCTCTGTCATCTAGAGATCAATTGTAACAGTGGGAGATCTCCAGGTCCCACTTGGAGATTGTCAACCCTAGGGAAAAGTCAGCTGCACAGCAGAGGGTTGAAGAGAATGGTTTGATGGCCACTGGGCCAAGATTGGCAACAATAATTCCCCAGGAGAAAATGGCTGGTTTGGAGGGTAGAGTCTATGGCACTGCACCTGTCTGAGGTCTCACCCCTCCTCAAACCTCACCCTCTCTGGGCTCCACCCCTCAAATCTCCAGGAATTTCCATACCTAAAGTTGGCAACTTTATCTCATCCCCTCTCATCAGCCTCTTCCTAGGCAAACTTCTGTCTTTCTCATTAGCGGGGAGCAAAGCACTTCATTCTTTTCGGCTTTGCAATCTGTACAGCAACCCTGTAAGGTAGGTTAGGCAGAAAGTCTGTGGCTGGTCCGAAATCACCCAGGCAGTTTCATAGGGATGTTCCTGCTGAACAGGAGCAAACAGCCAGGGCTAGTGATGCCATGCCAGTCAGGAGGCATGAAGTCACCCTGAAAGTGCTGGCAGGCCTAGGGTTGCCATTGCCAACAAAGACAAATTGATGCAAAGGAGGATGGAAAAATCTCCATATCTCTTTTTTTGCCTTAAATTGGTTTTGATGCCAGCAGAGTGAGAAAATGCCAGAGGCTCTGGGTGGGTGCCCCATGGTAAATGCACCAAACAATTCCTAAAGATTTTCCAAAACACTACTGTGTCGATAAATCATTTTCTACACTCACAGTGTCCCTTGCCAGAACACAACTCATCCCCAGAACTTTGAATTAGTACCAGAGCTTTTTTTTGCCTTGTGGTATTCTGCTTGGGGTGTGATCTGTCTTTTTTGTGGTGTGGCATGGTTGTGTTATTGGGTTTGTTTCTTTTGAAGGGGAAGTGTCCTGCCAACCTAGCAGTGCAAAAGTAAGAAATTGCAAGTAGATAAATAGGTACTGCTTCGGTGGGAAGGTAACAGCATTCTGTGCACCTTGGCATTTAGTCATGCCAGCCACATGACCATAGAAATATCTTCAGACAGCACTGGCTCTTCGGCTTGGAAACGGGGATGAGCACCGCGCCCTAGAGTTGGATTTTACTAGCTTCTGAGCAAGTGAAACGTTTACACATACATACATACATACATACATACGTGTGTGTGTGTAGTATTGATATATGTACCAAGTAACAACAATCCAGAACCTGAAAAGGTTAGTTGGAAAAGAGGGCCAACAATAAAAGCATAATATATATATATTAATATATATATATATTAAGCTTTTATTGTTGGCCCTCTTTTCCAACTAACCTTTACAGGTTCTGGATTCTAATTTTTTTGGGTTCAGTGTCCCCCCCCCCTTTTTGTCCCAAGTAACAACAAAACACATAAACAGAACCAAGCTGGCTCAATTTGCTAATTGGGCATCGTACAAATAATTTAACTTTAATTAATTAAGCAATGTTTGATCAGCTCAACCTATCTTTAAATGTGTAATAGGCCAATTATGATTTATTCCTAAATTGACATATACCTAAAGATATGCAAAAAAGGAAGCAATTATGCTGTCAATATTCCAGGCGGTTGTAATTAGCTGTTCGCATTAGTGAGACCCTCGTTTTCTCTTATGCTAAGGGTCTGTAATTAGTGTAATTTAGATAATATTTCAATTACATAGATTGAGCCTATTATCTCTTCTAATATGAAACTAAGTACATTTTGTAACTGCGCTTATAAAAAGCCAGGGATATCAACTCAATCTCCTTTTGTCTCTCTTTCTGTTTCCTTCCATCCCCATCTTCTTCAGAGTCTTTTCCATTATGCAAGACAGTGACACTTATGAAAGATGGTGATGGGTTTAGAAGATGTCTGTGTCTTAAACTCTTGGATACATACCAGTCAAAGATAAGCACTTTTCTGTCCCATTGATTCCAGTGGGAACAACTTAAGCAAGCTCCTTTGAAATCAATGGAACTGAAAAGTGCTTAGTTTGGCTGGTGAATTCTTAGGGCAACTATGTTAAGCATGCCTACTAGGAAGCATGTCCCATTGAGCTTGATTCGGACTTACTTTTGACTAAACAGGCTTTCGTTCAGGATATACATCCTGTTGATTACTAATTTCTAGCACTTGGCTTCATTTTTAACAGTAATAAAGATTAAGAAATAGCTAGCTTGGTATGCTGCCATATCACTAATGGTTACTAAATTATTCTCATATATTGTGTAAAATATTAATGATCAAACAATTGGCGTACTAAACAAATATACAATATGAACTAAGCACAAGAAATCTCTTATATGACTAGAAGGCATTTCCATGTACACATGGAAGAAAGGTGTCTGGGGTCAGTTCCTCTCTCAGCTTTGGCTGGCAAGTGCTGTAGGAGGAGAGTGAAGCTGCCACACTATCATTGAAGTACCATCACATCATCTGGGCAGAGGCAACTAGGAAGTGGACCTGACACATTTATCAATCACAGCCACCACCGAGGGTGGGAAAATGAATGCATCACCAGAGTTAGTAATCCTATGAGGCATCAGGAAGAGAGGGAGAACATGTATAGCTTGCCAGGCCTACTTTAAAGTAAGTTGGGAGGAGGCTGAAGAGGACCTGACTGGCTGCATACAGTGGGGGCTGGTGAGAAGAGGAGGAGCACTGAGCTAGCAAAACCCTCCCGAGTCTGGGACCAAGCTGGAGGGAGCAAGCCGTGGTAGAGGATTGTTCACACTAGAGCACAAGTGAATGAATGGCTCCAGGAGACACCTACAGAGATTTGGAGTTTCTGAAGATCTGTCACTTGACCTGCAATCCTCTGAGCTGCACCTCATTCTGCAGTCCGTTTTGGGTGGAACGGATGGCTGCAGAAAACAAGGGAAGTGGGAAAGTGCATATGAAGATCCACTTGTGGTTCTTTGGATCCAAACAAGCAAACAAAACTAGCAAAACAAATGCCCAAACAAATTAGACTTTGATATTCTGGCCCCATGTGCAATCTTGGACTAGTGTGGTTTTGGGGAGGGGATTACCCCCCCCCCCTTTGAAATTCACTTTTTAAGATATATCCATGGATTCCTCTTGCTCTCTTTTTTCTCTTTTAAAAGAAGGATTTCTCTTTCTTTTCTTTTTGCAGAGGAATCAGTGTCCCCATTTGTAATGTTAGTGCTTGCAGATGTTTTATGTTACAAACCACAGGATGATGCTCTAGCAAGAGAATAGGAAGGTTTGGGAAGGCTTTGTCTCTGTGTTGCCCTGCAAGGCTTTTTATGCCTTTCATGAACCGAAATAAAGTATGAACTGTGCACAAGGGTGATTAAGGGACTGTACAGCATGGTAGCTCCACGATGCCAAAGGAGACGGCTCTCTAGAGAGAAGGACACCTTCCTTTCTTCATTTGCTGTTCCAGTAGGCTCTACAAGGCTACCACCCTCTTACCAGATGGAAGAGGGACCAGTTCCACAGTATGCCTAAAGCACAAACACCATGCCATGCCTGAGCATGAGGAAAAGAGAGCTGCCATTAAGAGAGCCCTCCAACACATGTAGGCAACCCCCTTTCCCCCTCTCCAGCATATGCAGATAGACATGCAGATCCAGAGACCATTCATGGTTACCTAGCCACTAATCCACTCAGCCAGGAGCTGGCTAATACAATCAGGATAACAATGACTGTTGCTGATTCAATCAGAATCACAATGGAAGAGGCCGCTGACTCATCTTACCTGCCCCCAGGTGCCAGGCACAAGCTAAGTTTCTGGATCTCAAATACTGACCACTCCTCAGTTCCCCCTCCCCTGCTCCCTTCAGCCAATCATAGGTTTTCCGGGACAGACTTACGAAGAGGTGTAACCAGGGGTTATGGCCAGCCCCCACCCTCATCCATAAAAGGGGCAACCCGGGCACATGCTCCCACTCTCCTCTATGACCCCTATCGAAGCTTTGACCCTCTTATGTCCAGCTTGCTATTCCCAACCCCTGCCTCCATCTTTAAACTCTGGTCTGCAGCCTGAGTTCCATGTGTTACCTGCTGGTTCAGGCCACATGTCCCCTTTTTCCACTCTACCCCTCCATTCTTCTGTTGGAATGCCTCATACTTCAGGACAGGTAAATATATCCCATCAACGAATACCTGCTAATGCAAATGTGCTTATATATCTCTCTTTATTTCCTAGACTTGAGTAATTGTGTTTGTTTGTGTATTGTTTGTGTGTGAAGAAGACTCTAGTAAAATACTTTAATTTCAACCTTATAAAGTCTCCATGTCTGTTTCTGATAAGTTCTGGAAGGGCAGGACCTGGGTATAAATTGGTGTTGCATCCTGCAACCAATTGCTTATTGATAAGAGCTAATATTCCCCATAATTTTATTAATAAATAAGAGCAATCAGGTTAACATCTGAGCATCTACAGAGTTAAATTCTGCCATTATGCCCTTCCTGTCTTTGAAGTTCTCTTTGATCAAAACAGAATTGATCAAAAAATGACTCCAAATTTTTAAAGAGAAGAATAGGAATGGATTGTTGTATTTCAAGGAGAAATTGGGAAATGAGGAATTAAGAGAATTTCTCTTAACACTGTCTTGGACAAGTCAACTGTCTAATGGCATAGTTACTATGTTGCTGTTTTATGATCTTTTTCATATTGTTTTATAGTATTATTATTATTATAAACATGTCTGCCAATTGTTTAATAGTTTTTGTTTCTTTTTGTGTGTGTTGTACATTTCAGGATGGGAAATATTATACAAATATTTACATAAACTAATAAATTATTCCCACTGAGAAACAAATTGTTCACTGACTCACACCTGTAAAGAATCATTAGTAGAAAATTAGACCACATTTGTCAAGCCCGACAAGAGTATATAGATTTATTAAGCAGCTTTGCTTGTACATTTATTCTTCTATACAGCAGTAATTACAAGATATTAATCAATGTGAACTTTTTAAGGAAGTGTTTTTGCTGTTCTCAGATACCTCAGTTTCTCCTTGTCGTTTAATTGTCTACCAAAGCCTTTAGTTCATTACATATTCTTCTTCTGTATATTTTGTATCGTTAATGGCTAGTCTGTCACTAGGGTTCCATTCAAGGCCAGCCTATCATTAGGGCTTCATTCAAGGGCAACACGTTTGCAGTAATTCAGTTTACTATTAGATTAGTGTTTCTATCAGAGACCCTATTCAGATTTTCTGCATCAGGCATCCACATGAACACACATGAAGCAGCCTTATACTGAATCAGACCACTGGTCCATCATACTCAGTATTGTCTATTCAAACTGGTAGTGGAGTCATTCACATCCCTGATCCTTTTAACTGAGATGCCAGAGACTGAACCTGGATCCTGCATGCAAAACAGGAACTCTTCCACTCAGTCATATTCCCCAAAGGTCTCTCTGGTGCTATTTACTGTTTCCTATCCTTCAATAATACCTCATTTTCATCTCTCAGTCCATAGTACTGGAACATTATGCCAGTGATTCCAGGTGTGGAGAAAACTGGCACATTATCACATGGCCAGCATGATGAAGTCATGCAAAATATTTCAACACCAAATAAGGCAGGGGTAATGTTAGCTGGGGAGGCTGTTTAAATTGGTGCCAGTGGAGTTTTCCCATAAGCAGAAGGATTTCCACTCATAGAGAACAACTTTGCCCCCCCAGTCGGAATGAAGAGACAGACACCAATATGGATTTAACAAGGGCCACTTTATTAATTATTTAATAACAACAAATACTAGCGAGGGGTTGTCAGAAATGTACTGAGGAATATGACAGGTGTCAAACTCCTGACCACCTGCATTTCCTTCTGGGCGATGCACCTGCTCCGATCGCAAGCCACCGAAGGTACCTTTTGACCAGCAGCTTGGCGTGTTGAAAAGAACCCCTGACCCACCACCCCAGAAGCCGCAAAGGCCCGCTAAGGTAGGCCAGGCCAGATTGTTCCAAGGAAGATCACCCCCTTCCCGGCCTTGAGCCGCAAAGGCCCGAAAGCCATTCCTGGAGGACCCTTTATTTCCTTTATAACAATGCCCTGGTGCTCACCATTTCCATCCAGATCGTGCTACCTCGCCACAGCAAAGACCAAGCCTCTGCTTATGTCTTGGCCCCCATCATGCGATCCAGCGCCGCCAGGACCCCTCGCTTCAGATCTGAAAGAAAAATTCGTTGCCCTTGTTAGACAGGTGCACCCCATCCTCCCTATACAAGTCAGGGAACTCGACCCATATATCAGGGTGCAACAGAAAGATGCCCAAACCACCCTCCATGGCATTCTTAAGCTGCCGGTTGGCATTCCGTCTCGCCCGGTCCAGACATCTAGGGTCACCAATGCTACGCCACACCAGCATTTACGAATACGGAAATCCCCAGTGTCATCCCTGAAACCCCCGGCCTTACTTGCAAAGGCAAGGGCTGATAACTTGCCCCGGATGGAACGGACAGACAGACTCTTACCTTTCACAGACATGCAGAATTGGATCAGGTGTGACACTGGGTAGGCCAGAGTTGCTGAAGGTCCACCTTCTGCCTAAAAGCCACAAACTGTTGGCCGGCCTGCATATAAGCCTGGTGCATGCTGGGTGCAAGAGCTAAGCCCATTGCCCTCTCAGCTTCAGCCCTCCAATCTGCCACAGGTCTTCGGGCATTCTTACCGCTACTTGGTCGGAGTCTGGAGCCAACTGACGAAACCTCTCCATCTGTTTTCAAGACAGAGCATCAGTGACCCCATTATTGACTCCTGGCACATGCCTGGCCTTAAACAAAATATTGTAGCGCAAGCATTGGAGGGTAAAGGCCCGGACAAGTGCCATTACTCTGGGTGACCTAGACATTAAGGAGTTGATGACCTGTACTGTTGCCATGTTATCACACCAAAAGTGAACTGTCTGGCAAGCCAGGTCATCAGCCCAGATGTACACAGCTACCACTATGGGAAAAAACTCCAAAAACATCAGGTCACGCACCCACCCAGCATGAATCCACTCAAATGGCCAGTCCTCTGCACACCAGTGACCCCTAAAGTAGACACCAAAACCCTAAGAGCCTGCTGCATCGGAGGTGACCTGCAGTTCAGCCTCAAGTTGGAGATCGGTCCTCCAAAAGGACACCCCGTTATAAGAGGCCAAGAAGTCCCGCCAAACTGACAGGTCATCTCTAATCCCTTGAGTAACCCTGGTCCTATGATGTGGACGCCTTAAACCTATCGTTGAGTCGCACAGCCTGCGCAAGAATGCCCTCCCTGGGTCCACCACTTTACACGCAAAATTAAGGTGCCCAATTAGCTGTTGCAACTCCTTGAGTGTCAATTTAGTTTTAGTACATGCTTCCTCAACTAACTGAAGAAGGTTAGCCAATTTATCAGGAGGCAAGCGTGACACTTGCAGTAGTGTCCAACTCGATACCCAGAAAAGTTAAGACTGCACTAGGGCCTTCTGTTTTCTCAACAGCTAAAGGAACTCCAAGTTCCTGAGCCATTTGCTCAAAATTGGATAATAACTGTGCACAAATTCCAGATCCAGCGGGGCCGGCAAATAAAAAATCATCCAAATAGTGGGCAGCACTGGACAAGCCCATGCGTGCATGCAGAGCCTATTCAAAAAGGAACTGAACCTTTCAAATGCAGCGCAGGACACAGAGCATCCCATCAGGAGGGCCCTGTCCATATAGTACTGCCCATCAAAGGAGAAACCCAGAAGGACAAAGTCATCTGGATGGACCAGCAGAAGACGAAAGGCCGACTTGATATCACATTTAGCCAATTCGGCCCCTTGCCCACAGCTACAAACCATACCAACTGCCTCATCAAAAGAAGTGTACCTAACTGAGCAGAGTTCACTCGGTATGGCGTCATTCATCGAGCTGCCGTGAGGATAAGACAAATGGTGAATGAGGTGATACTCCCCAGGTGGCTTTTTTGGTACTACACCTAAGGGCGAAACCCGCAAATTAGGCACTGGAGGAAAGGAAAAAGGACCAATTACCCTGCCTTCCAAACATTCTTTCAGAATCTTGGCTCTAACCACCTGCTCCATGCCACGAACTGAGGGCAAATTAGGAGCTAAAAAGAACATCTCTCACCCACATAGGGGATGTGGAAACCAAACTTGAACTCTTCCAACAAATACTGCCTATCGGCAAATTTAGGGTAAAAGCGCAACAGGTGCTCCAACACCGGGACCTTAATTGGACTGGGTCCCTTTGTCAGGTAGGCCTGACCGTCCCCCCTCCCTGACGACTGCCACCTTTACCATCCCTAGCAGCAGATTTAACTTTGACTTGGGGCAGGATGGAAAGGAATGGGGGCTGGCACAGAGGGGGCATTCGTGCCAAAAGGGACATGGGCTATGGCCATAAAACCCTTGTGAAGAAAACTCCCAACACAAAGGGCACCTTTGCACTGCCTGGCCACCTGGGGACTGAGGAACCCCAACATTGGCTGCATTAGCCTTTTTTACCACATGCCCACTGTCTGAATGCTCCCCCCCATCAGCCTGGCTGTGGACATCATCTGCATCCAGATATGTGGATGGATCAAATCCCAATGGAGAGCTGGGTACATAGCTGCCTTCATCCGGAAGGCCCTGTCATACTCCATCCAGGCAGACCCAGCAAAATCTGAATAACCTTTATGGATTATATCCATATACAGGAGCAACGATGAAGCCCTTTCATGGTTTGCCCTAACTAGCACTCCCACATAGATTAAAAAGCCAGGGTACCAGTTAGCATATATTCTATCCACACTACGACGATTCAAGCGCTCTTTGTCGCGTTCATCAAGGTCCTCCCGATCTTTCTTATCTAACTCCCAATACAACAAGGAGAAGACGTCTACATAATCTCCCTGCAGAATCTTCTCCCTTGTAGCCGCAGTGAGGTGGTCACCTAACGGCATGGCTAGCTCCCCTGATGGCAACTCCTTTGCAGGCACCATCTCGTAAGTCCGATTACCAGGATCTGGGGGAGCGCATCCAGTACACACCCCACCCTGCAATTGCAGACCTGAGCAGGATGGGGGAGTTGTGCCCACTGGGGCTGGCAAAGATCCACCAGCTGGTGATGTCAATAAACCATCACCAACGGGAGGACCCACCAAAGTGCCAGCCGGTGTTACCCCATCAGCCGCAGGTGGAGCCTGTATAGCCCCAACTGATCCAGATAAAATAGGCATACTGGCCGCCCTAGGAAGAGTTGCCCCTCCCAACATGGACACAGGCGACACGGCAGAAGCCTGCACACCCCCTGGGCCCCAAGGCCAAGTGATGTGCAGTGTTTGTGTTGCAACTGGCCTACCTGATACCTGTGGTGGGACACTTTGAGTATCCACCTGTTGATTGCTGCCTTGTCTCTCCACCGTGCCAACCTCCATCGGCACAGGTCGTGCTTCACCTCTCACAAATATGGCATTCTTGCTTGGAACACCTGCACACTGGCTTTCAAGAATAGAAAGACGGTTCAGTACTTGAGCCTGAAAGGACTCCATACAAGACATAGCAGGTTGACCAGAGGGTGAAGGCCCCTCCAGACACCGTTCAATCCCAGCCAACCTGTCCAGAATGGCCCTGCTCACCGGACTGTCCCAAAATGCATCTAATAAAGCCGGTGAAATTGCACCAGCGGGTGCCCCAGAAACCACTCCTAATTGTACTGTGCCCGATGGTGCTGAAGGCACCTGCAACCCTGGTGATGGGACTATGGGCTGCATAGGTTGTGATTGCACTGGGTCACCTACCAGGACCTGCACAGGGACCTGAACATGCCGCTTATTAGGAGGCTGCCTGCCAGGTGCAGGAACAACCCCAACCCTTTTGGGGGCGGGCTGCTTCCCTTTGGACACCCCTGCACCCTTCTTAGGAGCCATGCCTCCAATGCCAAGTGAAAAGCAGATGTCCCTCGTGAGCAGCACTGCTAAACTCTCACACTCCAACCCCAAATGGCTATAAAAAGTGATCAACTGGCTAAAGCCCAAACTGGTTGCCAGTAAAACGGAGGAGGTTGGTGTCTAAAATGGCTGCCAAGGATGATCACCCCCAAATGGCCGCCCAGCCAACAAAATTAAAATGGCTGCCTTTTGAAACTTGTCTAAACGGCCATTATTTCTCCCGCCCAAACAAACCCCCTGCTTAAAAGGCCTGAGCACCCAGCCGCACAGCCCACGCTCGCCAATCATCCACAGGACTATGGGCCTCAAGATAGCAACCAAAACTGCAAAAGGGAATCAAGTAAGTGGTGATCAGGGCCCACTGCAGCCATACCATGCTGCTTGGAGGGGATGGGGGGACGACCCAAGGCTCCCTCCCAAAGAACTGCTTATGACTGGACAGCAGCACAGTTGCTCCCACCCAGGGAGTGTTGAAATCAGCCCCACACACAAACTGCAGCATGGCCTCAGCTGCTGCCGCCACACACAAGCCTCTGCAGCCGACGATCCCACGCCGCATCCGCCGATGATCCCCTGATGCCACCAAAATGAGCCACTTCCAAAAATACCACCCCAGACCGAAGCTCACAGCCGCGATCCAGCCCGATGCCGAAAACACGACCGTGCCGCTGCTGCTGCTTCTGCTACTGGCTTAAAGCCCCACGCACCCAGCAGCACAGCCTTCAGCCTCCACTCTTTCCAAGCACGGCAAAGAACTGATGGGGGGGGCAAGAGCCAGACCTAAAAAGGCTGGCTCTGCCCCTGTTGGTCTCTTCTCTCATCATGCCTCTTGCAGAGGCAAATCAGCCCTCCCCTGCCAGCGCAGGCTCGGCAGGGGTTGGGGCTCGCATTCTCACTTCCCCTCTCCAATGGCAAGATAAAATGCTGCACCAGTCCTGTTCCCGGGGAGGCATCCCTATTGCCCAGGAACAAATTTCTGTGTGGTATTTGACTGCTGTAGTAGCAGGAGGAATTAACTTGTACTGCATGAGTTTAAACTTTTTTGCCAATAGAAAACTTCTGGGAGATCTAAGTCTTTGTGTTTAACCACATGTACATATGCTGGGCACAGGAGGAGAATATGTAGTTCCCAGATTTGCACTATGTGGATCCCCTGATTAATCACAATCCTGTCTTCTAAACTCATTCTAGATTTCCACCAAAATATGATTAATGATTCCAAGCAGGGCTTGGTTTGGGTAAGTGACAGATTAAAGCCAATCTCACTTCTACTAATTAGTATGAGGGACATTTGAGACAAACAGCAACAGATGGGAAATGACAACACTTGCCAAACGTCTCACTGCCAGTTATTGGCAGGGTCAGGATGAGAACCTATGGCTTTTGATTCCCCATCTGTTTCCTGATTCAGTTTGTCACTGGAGGGCCGTGCTGCCTTGAAGGATAGGAGAACTGTGATGTTTCTTCACCAGTACTCAGAGACATGAATCTTCCCCTATCAGTTTGGACTAAAGCATTTTGCTACCTCAATAGGGTGGTATCTGCAGGGGTATACATCCCACATGCCTCACATGTCACAAAGAGCAGCTTGGTCACTTGAGCAGACAGGCCATGCCCTGGGCTTAATAATTTCATATTAACCAGATGTCACAAATCAGCTGAACCACCATACACCTAAGAAGTATATTATGCAAAAAAGATTAAATCCTGTCCAAGAAACAAAACAAAAACAGCACACACATATGGATATAAACAGTTGTCAGCTGAGTAGAGCAGAGGAAAAGCAAGGGGAATTGGAACTCAGGTGCGCCATTTAAAAACACCTATGTGCAAAAAGTAGATTGCATGGCACAGCATTTTTAGAAGGGAATATAGTGAAGCAACCTGCTGAACAGCCATGAGCAAGTCGACAAATAGATGAACAGTCCATCAAAAAACTGACTCCCAATTACCAACTAGAGAATAGGATGTGAGCTCCACTGGCAGGTGTTTGAACACCCCTAGCCTTGTCTGGATAGAGCTTTGGTTTATTGACTCTCAGTCATCTTATTACCTTCTGTAGGCATTTGGTCAGGACTTCAACAGATCAATTTTAATCAGCTGCGAGAATCACAGTTGGGTGTCATCTGCCTATTGTATCATCCACATTTCTATGACAATATTTTTGGTTTTGCTTCTGCTTCTACTATCTTCCTTAGTGTGTATTACTCTGCAGGAATTAATTTGCACTCTTTCAAAAACCAAAATGTTTTGTTTCAACTTTGACACAGTGCAATCACTGAGAGAACTGCATCGAATTAAATGCAGCACTGAAAAAGCAAATCTACCTGAAAATTGCTGTCTTGCGCCATGTGTATGTGTGTGTGTGTGTTAAAGTGTCATCAAGTCTCAGCTGATTTATGGCAATCCCAGCAAGGGTCTCTGAAGGCAAGTGAGAAGCAGAGGTGGTTTGCCATTGTCTTCCTCTGCAGAGTCTTCCTTGGTGTTCTCTCATCCAAGTACCAATGCTGCTTAGCTTCCTATATCTGACAAGATTAGGCTATATATACCATGCTACCTTCCCCCCCTAAACAAACAGGATAGGGTAAAAAAATTGCCATGCTGACTGTTTTGTGTTATGCTGTCTCCATAAGGTGTGGCCCACGTAGAGTATTATTTCTGCAAAGTTGTTTACAACAATACTGCCACAAAATAATATAATGTTCTTAATTAATAAATAAGAGAAGTCCAGGTAATTTTACAAACAATTATTCAAAGGCCTGAGGAATCAACAGAGCATTGTTTCTATAGCTGCAGAAATACAAAAGCCCACACTATTTTTTAATTGCTCAAAAACTAACACTCGTGAGAATAAAGAAATCTTTTGTGAAAAACTTGGGACAGTCCAGTACTGAAATTAAAGCAGCTCAGCTAAGCTTTGAATGAACACCTTTGTGCTCACCCATGGTTAAACATTTTCATTCCATTGTAATGAAAACACTCGACCAATTCATGCCATGGGTTAGCAATTGAGTCCTTCCTTGTTACCTCTTAAATTAAATCTTCTTCCCTTTGCTGCCCTCCTCCATTGTAATAATGGAAACTTCGACTTTCTGTAATTATGGCACTGCAGATACATTCTGGGTGGATTGTGGCAAAGTCTTTCATTATGAAATTAGATTACTGAACTGACCAAATTGGTATAAAATGACTTTATTTTACTTTCAAAACCATTTGAAAATGAAAATTAATCTATTCCCCATGTGCATTTATCATCTTATTAAGTCCACCTGGGGGATATTAATGCATTTGGACTCTTGCCTGTAGCCTGCTCCTCACCTCTAACTGTGTACTATGTAATGGCAGTGTGCATTTCATAAAGATATATTACTGATTATATTTCTATTAAAGACTATAGTCAAGCTTAATGTCTAATTTTCTCCTGGGCTAATCTACAATTGAGAGCTTTTCCATTGATGAGCTCATTGTCGAGAAAGAGATTAGTTTTCTTGTCCTCCACCTCATTTGCATGGCTGCCACACTGAGAGATGAAGTTTGTCCACAATAATTTCTCAATTAGTATTTTCAATTATGGCATGCTAAAAAGGGGTCCTGAGTTCTTAAGGAAAACACATGCACCCCAAGAGCAAATGATAAAGTGGGCAGTAAATATAAATAATGAAATATCTATGTCATCTTGGGAATATTTGTGGAAAAAGTCAATGAAAATTTCAACTTGTATAAATGTTAAAGAGAATTGCTATAAAATGATGTACAGATGGTATATGACTCCTAAAAAAATTGCTATTATAAATGATAGCATGTCTAACAAATGTTGGAAATGTAAGAAAAAAGAAGGGTCTTTTTACCATATGTGGTGGACTTGTGATAAGGCTGTAAGGTACTGGACTGAGATTCATAATGAGATACAAAAAATTTTGAAATGTACTTTTAAGAAAGACCCACAAATGTTATTGTTAGGTCTTAAAATGGAAGAAATAAATGTAACCAAGAGAACATTACTATGGTATTTGGTTACAGCAGCCAGAATGACTTTTGCACAATGTTGGAAGCAAGAAAAAACACCTGAAACATGGGAATGGATTAAGAAGATGCTGTTTATGGCAGAAATGAACAAATTAACAAGAAAATTAAATAACAAAGAAGATGAAAAGTTTTTCGAAGTTTGGAAAGACTTTCAAGAATATCTGTTGAAAAATTGGGATGTAAAACGTGGTTTGATTTGTTTTGACAACTACTAAGGAGAAAGTGAAAGGGACTAGTTTTTTAAATTGTTACCATTAGTAAGATAAAGTAAGTTTAGTTAAATGTAATTGAATAAGAAATATCAATGGGGTTGGAGCATTGCGGGAAGCCGTGTTTGGGGGGGAGAGGGTAAAAGGAAATGGATATGTATTTAATTGCTTAATTTGTATGATTGTGGAAAATATATCCGATAATAAATTGTATTTACAAAAAAAAAAAGGAAAACACATGCACCCCAATCTAGAAAGGGCAATTTGCACACAGAACAGATTTCTGTACCTGGGTTGTTCTTGTGGATCAGATACACAAAAAAGGTGCTGCATGGTAGAGGGAAATTCCCTGAATCTAGCAACTGAGAGCCTACATGTAGCAGCTAGGGATGGGCACAAACCAAGAAAATGCAGTTCAGTTCATGGTTTGTGGTGTGCCTGGTTCATGAACCATCAAGAACTTTAAAGAGCCAAACAAATTGATTCAGTTTGTGAGGTTTGCAACCCAGTAGAATTGCCCCCCTGGTACACTAGAGACACCAAACTTACAGGGGATCTCTGGCTTCCTCTCCTCTACCTGCCCTCCAGGTTTGGTGAGGATTACATTTATGAGGTTCAAGTCATGCCCCCCCCAATAAGGTGTACCCAGAAAGTGCTTTCTGGGCAAATGACAGCTGACAGGCGGACATTTTGACAGGCACACGTTCAAGGGATTCAGGAGTGTACAGAACAGATCCTGTGCAAGCTACAGACACCAAGCTCACCAGCTGACTCTACTCTAGCTGACTTCCAGGTTTGATGAGCATTGGATTCATGGGTTCTGAGTTATGCCCCCCCAAAGAAGGTGCCCCATCCTCCATTGTTTCCAGAGAAAGTCCCAGATATTTTCCTTCTGAAGTGGAGGATTCCTCCATGGATAATTCCCATCATTCCTTTAGGGAGACAGGGAATACTTTTTTCTTCTTCCTTTTGGCACCTTTGGAATAACCCGCCCCCTCAGTTCTGTTCTGTTCCTGCCTCTATAGGGAGTAGCAGCAAAAGAGCAGGCTTAGCCTTTCCCTTGGATCTCTGATCTCATTTTACTTCCTTTTCTTCTACTCTTTCTTCTGAGAGTTTCTCTTTTCATTCTAATCATAATCTGCTCCAACTTTACTAAATTTGGTAGCCCTCCTTTCTGTCCTTCATCCTCTTCACTGCCCCCCACCCCACTTCACCTTCCATCCACGGGAAGAAGCAATGAGGATCGTCGCTCTGAGTGCTCCTGCCCCAGACCCCCTGATGGCATTGGCAGAGCACTCCAACTACTTTTTGTTGGAAGAGACCTGGAGACACATGCCACAGTAGCAGCTGCATCATGGTTCACCAGTGGGGCCAACTTACCTTCACGGATTGTTCGTGCCATCCCCAGCTAGTCAGAGGAAGCAGTGTGGTGCATCAAGAAACATCACCTGCAGCAAATGGGGGAGCCTGCCAGACTCTTGTGGCTGTCAAAGGCTTGTAGTGGCCATCTTGAAAGTGCAGAACTTGGTTCCAATGCCTTCCTGCAGCTTCTGCAGACCACAGCTGGGGCAGAAGGCTCCTGCTCAGCGCTCCCCAGTGGCTGCCCCAACCAAGGAGTTTCTCTACTGATGGGTAACATACCTGAGACTGGGGCCTTCCTTTATTCCTCTGGGCTAATGTAAGTTCTCAAGCAGGCAATGCAGGAGAAAATCTGCTCCTTTTGTGCCAGGGTGGGCATTAATTCTCTGCTTCCTTCTCATTCCTGTTGTACATGGCCCACCAAGGTGTCCCAGAAGGCACCCCCGCACACACACAACAAGAGGGCAAGGGTGGGAAACTGTAGAGACAGCCTCTTTAGAGTCTGACCCAGAGGAATGGGAGGAAGGAAAGTGCTTCTCAGATGAAGAAGAGGAAGAGGTTAAGGTTCCTGAACAATCCAGCCAGTTCTTCAAGTCTGAGGATTACCGCTACCTGCTGACTAAGACCTTGGTGGCCTTGAATTTCCAAGACCATCCACCTGGTGAGGAGGCTAAAGCTTCAGGGACCAAATTTAAGTCAAAATCTAGGGGGAACACTGAGTTCTTTCCCCAGGAGGAAGTGGTTGAAAAGGTGTTTCCTTTCCCTGAGTATTTTGATTGCCAGTTGAGGGTGGAATAGGAACAACCGGCTGCAAACAAGCAGTTTCCCAATCTTGTTAGAAAGCTCTACGTGCTTCCTAACTATGCTAATGAGTTCTTGCAGGTATCTCCAGTGGATGGCCCCATGGTGGCTCTGCAGTTGGTGGGTCTTCTCTCAGACCCTCTGGATAAGAAGACAGAAGCAGCCCTTAAGAAGGTCTATGAAGCAATAGCAATGATGGGAAGAGCTTCCACCACAGTATCTATGGTCTTTAGGGCATCCATTTCATGGCTCCACAAATTGATCCAACTCCTTCTTGAGAACAACCAATGTCTTCTGGAAGGGACCAATTGTATCCTCAAGGCCACATTGTTCTGAGCAGATGATACCTTGGACATTCTGACTTTCACATCCAGAGCCACAGGCTTGATGGCAATGACCAGGAGACTGTTGTGGCTCAGAGCCTGGCAGGTAAAGCTGAAATCCAAGTCCACTGTCACTGCTTACCCCTTTCAGGGGGACCATTTTTTGGGGGAAGATTTTGATAAGATTCTTGTTGAAATGCAAGACAAAAAGAAGGCCAAACACAGGTCCCTTCAGTGCTTGGACAGGCGTGGATCTCATTCCTTTCGCACCCAGAAGTCCCTGGCCAGGTTTCATCCAGACTCCAAGAAGCCCAAGTGGGAGGCCTCCAAAACCTCCTTCAAAAGAGGTTTCTTTGGCTCCAATAAATACAATTTTAGCAAGAATGACAGGACAGACTGCAGCTCCAAACCCAAGCAGGCATGACTGCATGATCCTTCCAGTGAGGGCCCATATTCTTCATTTCATTCCAGCTTGGGAGACCTCTCAGGTAGACTCTTGGGCACAAGAAGTAATCTTTTGGGGCTATACCATCAAATTCTGCAGTATCCCACCAGAAAGGTTTGTGTGGTTTCTGGTCAGCAAGAACATAAACAAAAGACTGATCACCAACCAAGCTCTTCAACATCTACTTGACATTTGGGCAATTGAAGTGGTCCCTCTTCCTGAACAAGGTCAGGTGGTTTATGGCTGTTACCCCCATTTACTGTTTTCCTTTGTATAACTTTGGACAATGGGCTTTTATGTGTCCATCCTCCTGGCAGTCAAAGCACACTATCCCTTTCCTTCTGTTTGGTTAGGGAGTGTTCCGCCTTGCAGAGTTGGTTTTAGATGGCTCAGTTTTCTCTGAGGTACCCCAAACTTTATTTTTCTTGATTGGGGGTAGGAAAAGAGATCCTCCCAAGTCCCCTTCTATCTCATCTAATAAAGTGGTGGCATCATCTACAGTTTTAAAGTTTTCATCCCTCAGAAACCATCTACATTGTGTGGGAACTTGTCTGTAAAACGGTTCTAAGCCTATTAATTGCTTCAGTTCTTCAAATGTCTGTACTTTATTTCCCTCAACCCATCCACCTAAGGTTCTGTCCAAATGACACCCTTGCTGTGCATACGTTTCACCCTGCTTTCTTTTAATTTCCTTGAAAGATTTTCTACTTTGTTCAGCCATTAGCCCAAATATAACTCTGACCCTCTCCTTAAAAAGCGAATAATTGGAAGTTCCCTCATGCCTCATCTCTGAGTAAATTTCACTCAGTCCTCCACAAATCTGTGGGCACAAATAAATCATTCTGTCCCCATCTTGGATCCCAAAATGTTGACAAGTATATTCAAAATTGAAGAGAAATGCTTCCACGTCATCCCCTTTTTGGTAACATGGAATTTATTTTGTTCCACTGAGATAATTTTTACACTTCTCTGTGGAAGTGGCAATTCTGCCCTTAACTGAATTTCCTTTATCTTCATATTATATATTTCTTTTTCATGTTCCCTTTCAGCTTCGCTCTCTTGCTGTGCTATTTTAGTCTTTTCTGCATCAGTTCTGGCTAATTCTAATTGTTGTTCTTTTTCAGTATTGGGTAACTGTATTTGTTGTTCTTTCTCAGCTTCACTTCTGGCTTTCTCTGCTTCTGCTCTCACCAGTTAAATTTTCATTCTCATAATTTCTACCTCCTGACTAGGATTTTTCTCAGTGATTGATTCCTCTCCCTGACTATCCCCATGAGCATCTGTAGGTCTACATGGTGGTGCCATTTCTGCCAAGAATTCTGTGGTAATTCCTCACAAATTTATAAAATATTTCCTAATAATAGTTTGTATTAATGGTGGTGCAAATTAGGTGTGGGTTTTATTTTTGTATCATGACACTGCCACCAAATGATGGCCCAGTCCACTTAGCTCCCTCAGAGGCAAGATTTTCCCTCTGTTTTTCTTTCCCTTTACTGACTGAGCTGTTTTCTTCTTTGTTGAAGAGCTCTGGCTGTCCCATCCTGTCTTAGAATAATATTTTGGCTGTTGGCTGAGGGAAGGATCAGGAGCCCACTTTAATTTAAACAACTTAAATGGTACTCGAGATATTTTGAAATTCAAAAATAATGAAACATTTTATTTAACATAGAGGGGAAAGGTAAGGTGAAATCAGGGGTTGAAATTTCTGAGGTAAAACCAGCACATGCACAGACTTATATTTCAGGCTAATGAGAGTTTCTTAAGCTTTTCACAGTTACTTAAAATCTTTATACTGAGAAGCTGTTGTTCCAGTGTTTTCCCGAAACACTTCAGTATACTTTCTTTGAATATTCTCTAGCTCTTTTGGTTTCCAGAAGGCTGGTACACTCTTTCCAATACCCAAACCCCTTCTCTTGAAACATCAGTACTCATCTTGAGTTTATTATTGACTCTTAAGGTTTCTACAGGCAGTTTCTAACCACACCAGACCAGGGATTTCTGCATGTTTCAGAGCTAACTCCCTGTTTAACTGGGTAGGGAATTTCTTCTCTCTATAGAAGATCTATCCCCTTTCTTTGGTCGAAATGGGAGTCTTCACCTACTTCACAAACTTCCTTGCCAACTTTCATCCAGTTTTCCTGTCTGTGTTAAACTGCTCTCAGTTAAGGATGAATTCCAAAAATGTCAGTACATGAGTCTTCTCAGCTAGGGCTGAAATCAGACTGTCAGTATTTAACTCACTCAAGACATAAATCTGACTGAATCCTTCTTAGCATCCAGTTCAGAAGCCTTTTTCTGTTCAGCTGATGCTAATCAATTAGATTCCTTGGAGTGGCCTGTCACTCAAGGTTCTCTGGCTCTGTGAAGAATTAATCCTCCACAGTCCATTATCTGTTTGTACAGCATGTCTACCCTTCTTAAAAGTAAAGTCTATAACTTTTGAGAGTTTCATTATTTATATTTCTTCCTTGAGTTTTGAATTCCAAATTATCCTGCCTTGTATACAAAGTGAAACAAGGAATTCTCCACTCTTCCAATGTTTTAGTTCATAATTTTGTACACTTCACAGTACATGTTATTTACTTTCACTTTCTTTGGTTCAAATGCACCCCACTCACTGTTACCAATGTATTGTTGTTGTTGTTCAGTCGCACAGTCGAATCCGACTCTTCGCGACCCCATGGACCAGATTACGCCAGGCCCTCCTGTCTTCCGCTGTCCGCTGTATGCATTGGTCAAAAACATGCAAAAAGCATATTTCATGCACATTTATGTACCATTGTATCAAAATGCTTTTTCTGTTGGAACAGTTCTGCACAACAGTAAAACACTGCACAAAAAGACTCTAAGTGATGAGAGCACACATGTGTGATCACAGCAGTGATGTTTTTCTGTTTTATCAATTCTTTGTTCACATCAGCAATTTACAGAAGAGGAAAAGAAGTAAACCATCTTTATTCCTCCCACCTGCTCCTTCCCTCCATGGCTTCCTACAGAGTGGTACAAATCTGTAACCATTTTAGGGTGTTTTCTGGGGTTGCTCTGGATGTTTGGAAAGGACTGGCATGAATTTCTTCTTTAATTTCTGCTTTTAGGAGAACATGAGAAACTGACCTATTCAAGAAGATTTTTTTGCAGATGTTGCTGCTGTTTGTACTGGATCCAGTACAGAGAGCAGCAAAATCTGCAAACAAAACAAAACAAAAAACACTTTGCTGTGGACTATGGTTTCAATCCTGCAGGGTAGTACGGCTAGATCCACAAAACACTGGATATTGAAATATTGTAATGACTCTCCCCTAAGTTTTCTTTGCATAGGAAGATCAGCTGCTGAATCAATAGTGCATCAGAATGTGGATCCTGCTTTGCCACTTGTTCAAAAGCAAAAGAATTATGAGCTTCTTGGAGGGAGGGTTTGTAAACTGAGTGGCAATTGAATTTTATATATGTTGTCAGATCTGATGCCAGTCACAGCTGCTGGCAAAACATCAGGTACTACAATGCCAAGACCATGGCCATACAGCCCAGAAAATCTACATCAACTAATTGAATTTTAGCTCCAAAAAAGCCCCTGTTTCTTTAATTACTCCATTTTTTTTTTGCATCACTAGGACTAATGGAGGAAAAATGTCATCATCTCACACACCTTCACAAAAATCTTACAAGCTAGGTTGCTATTCCCATTTTACAAACAGGGAAATGAGGTAGTCATCTGGGCCAGTTCCAGCACATCATTAACTGAATGACACTAATCTGTATTTTTTCTATCGGGTATTCCAAATCAAACCATTTAAGGAACAGCAATCAAGATGTTAGTTTAATGCCATATGTCAGCCAGCAAACATCCATCAAAACGATCACATGACAAAAAAAAAACCCAAATGAACATTATGGCACAATATCACTTTTCACTATTTTGTCTGATCACTCAAAGCCAAGAGCCATTTAAATCTGGCAAAAGATGTGGTTGCCTCCTTGTTTATGAATTTAGATGGAAAGACACTTTAGTGTGTGGAAATGGGTTGTACATTAATATGATTTAAAAACACTTAGCTTTGTTAATAATTAACAACAATTGCTTTAGGGATTACCTTGCATTTCAGTTTTCCAGGAAATGTAGCATATACAAGAAGCACTACAATTCTCTGAAGCAACCAATTAGACTTCCACAAGTAGCCCTCATAAAGAAACCCCAGATATTCTGTGTAGACTTACTCCAATCCAAACCCATGGAAATTAATAGATTTCAAGAGGAGTAACTCTGCACAGGATTATACTATTAAGTGCACGGACATAAAATCATGGCAGTACAGTGGAGGTTGTTGTTTATGCTTCTTTTATTTTCAGCTTGTTACTTTTTATCCTGGTTCTAGGCCCAGCTCATTGGGGGGGGGGTTAGGGTTGGTGATGTCTAGCAGCCTGAAAAGCCCATTTTAGCTTGTCAAGGCTTGGGACGAAAACAAAGTTGGCCATGGTCAGTACTTAGGTGAAAGCAGGGCCGGCCCCAGGTGTTTTTGCCAGGGAAAGGGTGGGGGGTTTGGTGGGGCTTTTGGTGGGGCGGGGGGCTTTTGGCACCCCTAAGGGCTGGCGCGCTCTAGGCGAACACCTAGTGAGTGAGCCGGCCCTGGATGAGAGACTACCAAGCAAGACTAGGTTTGCTGCACAGAGAAGAGCAATGGAAAGCTACTTCTGTTTGTCTTCTGTCTAGAATGTGCCATGGATGGGGCTACCATGAGTTGATTGCAACCAAACAGCACAGTCTTCTTCTTGGTGATGGCTAAGATGTGTTCTCAGAAAACCCTGCTGTGTCACAGAGGATTCTGAGAGACAGCTTTGCTTAGTTTTGGAAACCAGGCATGACTGAACCAATGTATGTATCTGTGATGCTTACAACATGTTGGGCACCCCTCACCAATGCTCCCTCTAAGCTGTGAAGTCTTGTAAGCAAAAATTCTACTTTGTGAGCTACTGGCATTAAAGTTGTGAGCAGGCATGTGATTTGGCTACTGCATAAGTTAGTTTGCTCTGGAGCCATCCTTCTTGAGCTAAAACAAAAATCTGTGAGCTGGAGGCTAAAAAAACTATGAGCTAGCTCACACTAACTGAGCTAAGAGGGAACACTGCCTCTCTCCCCAAACTGTGTCATTGAATATGGTGGTCTCATCCTCCTGTATGGTTGAGGTGGCCCTGTCCATAAGTAAATTGAGTGTATAGTTCTGGTTGCCACACCTCAAAAAGGATATTATAGCATTGGAAAAAGTGCAGAGAAGGGCAACTAGAATGATAAAAGGGTTGGAACACTTTCCCTATGAAGAAAGGTTAAAATGCTTGAGGCTCTTTAGCTTGGAGAAACGACGGCTGAGGGGTGACATGATCGAGGTTTATAAGATTATGCATGGGATTGAGCAGGTTGAGAAAGAAGTACTTTTCTCCCCTTCTCACAATACAAGAACTCGTGGGCACTCAATGAAATTGCTGAGCAGTTGGGTTAGAACAGATAAAAGGAAGTACTTCTTCACCCAAAGAGTGATTAACATATGGAATTCACTGCCACAGGAGGCGGTGGCGGCTACAAGCATGGACAGTTTCAAGAGGGAATTAGATAAACATATGGAGCAGAGGTCCATCAGTGGCTATTAGCCACAAGGTATAGATAGGAACTCTCAGTCTGGGGCAGGTGATGCACTCTATTCTTTGTGTTGGAGGGGGCAGCAGTGGGAGGGCTTCTAGTGTCCTGGCCCCAGTGCTGGACCTCCTGATGGCACCTGGTATTTTTGGCTACTGTGTGACAGAGTGTTGTACTGGATGGGCCACTGGCCTGATTCAACATTGGCTTCTCTTATGTTCTTATGTAAATTACACATGTTTTTGAATTATATGCTTCTTCCTCTTTGGAGTATATTCTCTAATTAAATCTTTTTAAATAATGCTGAATTTGTGATAATGCTTACCAACAATCTTTCAGTGGTGCATGCAAAACCAGTGGAGAAGCCTGAGATACTTTTGTTGGGCTAAGAAGAAGACAACTTGTGAAAGGTATCACTTTCTCCATTTCAAAATGAGTAGAATAAATCAGCATGGAAGTTTGGAACTATGACAAAAAAGCTCTGATAAAGAAGAATAAGAGGAGAACAATAAGGAGTATCCTGAGAGAAATTTTCAACCTGTTGGACAGCTGCTATAATAGGAAGAAAGTTCCTAAACTGGAGGAAGAATTAAAATTTGCTTAGTGAAATAGTGATACAGGCCACTATCATCAATGTACACCACATTTTCAAATAATGTTCCCATAAAAAACTAGCAAGTAAGTAGCTAACTAGAGACAATCTATGACAGGAAATGGGATCAGGAATACTGGGAATTGACTAACATGATCTTTTGCCAAATTTATACTGAACTTCTTTACATCAACATGACATGAGTTCATGAATGGGTTACTCCAATGTTTTATTTTGTTCTGTTTTGGGGCAAAATTAATCTCCAATATTTTTCTGAGCAGCTTTGTGCCTGTGCAGTACTGGACTACATCTTATGCTACTGGGCCACATCATGCCATGGCAATAAGTGGCAAAGCAGTTGCATCTTCTTTTGCTTTTGAACATTTGTCAAACTAAATAATCCCACTTACTGGTGAAGAGGCACATATCCCCCTGGGTCAGGGTCAGATTGTTTAGATAACCTAGTTCTCAAGCATGGAATAATTCTCACTTCATCCAGTCTTTGTACCTGCATAGTTGCAAATATCGTGGGAGGGAAGGCAACATGGTATAGCCCAATCTCATTATATCTCAGAAGTTAAGCAGGGTCAGCCCTTGGAAGGAAAGACTCTGCAGAAGAAAGCAATGGCAAACCACCTCTGCTTCTCATTTACCTTGAAAGGCCCTGGGTGGGAAGAAATCTCTCCTTATATATATTTGAGTTTTCATGTCTCTCTTGCCTGAACATTCCACATACCCCCACAGCCTTTGGCTCCCTGATGCGTCCCTCACCAGGGGTCTCTACCCATTGGTGGCTGCATTGCCCTTCCCTTTCATCTTGTGCCATGACGGAGGATGATGAGGTTTCAGCTGGGATGGAAGCAAAGCTGCACCACTTGAAGCAAAACCTCACTCCAGCCTTCAATGGGTTGCTTATGGGAGGAGAGAGGAAGTGAGAGCAAGCCGGGAGGTCCCTTTCATTGGCCAAGCTGCTGGCCTGTCCCTTACCCACCACTAGAGCGCAGTCTCACAGCCACTCCCCTCACACAGAGCAGTGGCCACAGATAGCTCTTGTCCCTGCCCTGGCTGCTGCTTTCCTTCTCCCGGCCGCCCGCACTCCCGCTTTGCATAGTGCCACTTCCACGGCAGGGGGGGGGACATGAGTGGGACACCACAGAAGCTCCTCTGAATCTCCCTCATGAATCTCCTCCCATCCCGTCCCATCCTGGAAAGCACCAGTTCTTCACTGGGAGCACCCGGCCTTGGGGCGCGCCTGGCAAACTGATACTAAAAAGACTCCTCAAGCCTGGGCCACTCACTCACAGCCTGTTTCTAGAGCTTGTTGTATCTATTTCCACAACAGGCCTTATTCCTAGTAAATTATAAAGAAATATAAGGGAAGAATACTGATCTTCTCCCTGACAAATACAAATAAATCTACACAATTCACTCTTACTCTATAGTGAAGAAGAGGAAGAGGAAGAGGAGATTGGATTTATACCCTGCCCTTCACTCGAAGTCTCAGAGTGGTTTACAATCTCCTTTCCTTCCTCTCCTCACAACAGATGCCCTGTGAGGTAGGTGGGGCTGAGAGAGCTCTGAGAGAACTGCTCTTGAGAGAACAGCTCTGAAAGAACTGTGAATGACCCAAAGTCACTCAGCTGCCTGCCAGTGTTCCCTCTAAGTTGAATTAGTGTGAGCTAGCTCACAGTTTTTTACCCTCTGGCTCACACATTTTTGTCTTAGCTCAGGAAGTATGGCTCCAGTTCAGAGCAAATTAATTTATGCAGTAGCCAAATCACATGCCTGCTCACAACTTTAATGCTGGTAGCTCAAAAAGTAGAATTTTTGCTCACAAGACTCCACAGTTTAAAGGGAGCACTGCTGCCTGCATTTGGAGGAGTGGGGAATCAAATCCAGTTCTCCAGATTAGAGTCCGTTGCTCTTAACCACTACACCAAACTGAAAAGAAAAGACCTCTCTCTTTTTTTCTTATAATCTATTCTCCCCCCCCCTAATCTTCAAAACCACAAATCATCAGTTAATTTTTTTCCATTTCACACAAGAAGTCTATAAGGGGTTTCCGGTTAACAATGAAAAAGTAGATGATGTCCCTTCTCTAATCAAAGAAGTAAGTTTGGCCATCTCAGCAAGTTCCACCATCTTTACCAGTTATTCCTCTATTGTGGGTACTTTTCTTTCTTTTCTGTTTTATTTTTTGTTCAAAAAAATTCTCAAAATTTCTACAAAAGAAAGACCCTTGGTGGGGTTGTCATAAGAAGAAGAAGAGAAGAGATTGGATTTATACCCCACCCTTCACTTGGAGTCTCAGAGTGGCTTACAAACTCCTTTCCCTTCCTCTCCCCACAACAGACACCCTGTGAGGTAGGCGGGGCTGAGAGAACTTCTGACAGAAACTGTCCTTGAGAGAACAGCTGTGCCAGAGCTTGTGACTGACCCAAGGTCACATCAGCAGGTGCAAGTGGAGGAGTGGGGAATCAAACCCGGTTCTCCCAGATAAGAGCCCCCGCACTTAACCACTACACCAGACTGGCTCTCTTGTTGACACTTGACTTGTTGACCCTTTAAACACATACAGTTGGAAGTATCTTTTAAATAACCAGCACTGGATACATTACATTGTCTGTGCTTTGCACCTGAACTGTGTCTGGCAAAGGGATCTTTGACTCTCAAAACCCTGAAACTCTTGTTGGTCTCTAAGGTGCTCCTGGACTCAAATCTAATTGTCCTACTGCAGCCCAACAGGGCTATCCTCTGAAACCAGCAACTATCCATAAATTAAATTCAGGAACTGATCAAAAGTCTAGCTAGGTTCATGGGCAGCCACTGTGTGACTTTTAACAAGGTTACAACAATGACAGAGGGATAGGGGTATGGAGGCTGTAAGAATGCAGCACATTTATTTAAGCTAACACATCTTCAGTGAAACAGCTTGGCTTTCTGATCAGGGAGCAGGAAGTTGTATGGTGATTGAACATACCAGCTTGGGATGGAATGAGGTGCAGATTGTGCAAGATCTCGTACTGTTTTTGGACACATCATGCAAAAATAAGGTGGTATTAACAAAGGCAAATTTTGGAAGTTTGGAGCTTGGTGAAGACAGAATTATAATTATGTTACACTTATAGCACTGTTCTCTACAGTACAGAACTAGAGAGTAGTGTCCTGCAGGACTTGGTTTTTTCTATAATATGAAAAAGTTATGATCAAGTTTTGTTGAGTGAGTGTATGTGCCACAGACTCACAACTGGCATCAGGATTTAGAACTTTTATCTCATGTGGTCTTACAAGAAATCTGTGCAGTGGATCATTATGTCCTTATTTTATATAGACTGGATCAGGCTGAGATGGATGATGCGCCAGCAAGTCAATCCTTGGCAAACTGTGAAAGTATCAGCTATCTCCTCTTTCACACAGACCAGAATAAATTGTTCAGAATATAACTGTCTAAACATGGCTTTGAGATTGCTTCCTAGAGAATGGCAAGGCCAATTGTACCTTTACACTGTTTTATTTAATATTTCAAATATTTATATCCCACCGAAGGAGAAGTTGTTAGAGTCAGGGCAGCTAAAAAGCAAGAGTTGCAGATAAAGCAATTAAACAGCAAAAACAGCACAGCCTGATCTGCAAAAACAATCCACCATTTGAAATAAGAACCATTTTACTCACTTTTCTAAGGAACATCAAACAAAGCTGCTGACTTGATATTCATATGTAGATTTGACAGTAACTGATATAGATACTGGGTGTGGTTAGTCAGTAATTATCCTCCTGTGGAGAGGGATACTATTCATCTTGCTCTGCCAATTTATCACCATCACCAGTTGGGCAGGGTATGCACCCATTCTGATTAGCTCTGCATAGCAATTTAACATACTTCTTGCATTTCTGGTCCTAATAACGTCACTCCCTCCCCTGCTTTTTGCACACATGTGCCATATATGTACTCCATGCATCTGTACACTCTGGCCCATGAAATAATGTCATAATAAAATGGTTAATCTTTAAAATTACAACTTATTAACATGCTGGTCTCCATTCAATGTACACCTTAGAGAGTAATGAATACTTGAAACAAATGTGGCTGGTGCCTGTGAATTGGGCTGGGCTGCATGTTATGCATGCATCAAGGTTCCCAAGCCCCCTAAAGGGGCATGGGATCCCCTGCCCCCAACTCCCATTATCCATCACTATTCCAAATGATGCTGGGAGAATTTTTTTGTAAATGGCCATTGGGCCAACATTGGGTCAGAAATTACAGTATCCCTTTCTAAGATTTGCTGGAAAGTCTATGGTTTTATTATAGAGTTTCTGGTAATTTGGTGGAGCAACTGTGGTGTAGGTGTCAGAGTGCAGACTAGGATCTGGAAGAATAAGGATCAGATCCCCACTCTGCCATGGAAGCTTGCTGGGTGACACACTCAGCCTAATCTCCCTCATGGGGTTGTTGTTGTGAGGATAAAATGGATGAAAGGAGAACTATGTGAGTCACCTTGGGTCTCTGTTGGGGAGAAAGTTGGAGTATAAACAAAGTAAATAAAGTAAAATTATTCCTAGAGAGGACTGATGTCACTTCTGGGGAAAATGTGGAAGAGACGTCAAGCCTCTCTAAGAATTCATTGGAAACAATGGTAAAACCATAGAATTTCCAGACATTCTCAACAAAGGTGTGGCAGCTGCCCCCGGTATCCCACTGGTTTCCAGGCCATGCAACCATGCATGTGCTATAGGGATGCCAGTCCCCAGGTCAGAGCAGGAGATCCCGCAGTTTTGGAAGCCCACACAAGCCCTGCCCACCCAAGCCTCACCCACTGCAAGCCCCACCCCCAACAGCAGCCACCCATGGCCACCCCTCTCCCTCCCCTCCTGCCAGTTTTAAAAGACCCTCCAGCTGATCGGCGGGAGCATGTGGCCTATTGATCTGCTGGAGGGCTCTTTAAATCTTGTAGGAGGGGAGGGAGAGGGACACTCACCAGCCACATGCCTGCACTCCATGTTGTGAATTCACTGCTTGGGATTCATGTGTGAGCCCCTGCTCTCCAAAAGCATTTAAAGGGTCCCTTTAAATGATTTTGTAGAGGGGAAGCAGGCCTGAATTCCAAGCAGTGAATTTGCTGCTTGGGATTCAGGCACATCCCTAATGTGATGACATTATTTCTGAGTGATGTCATCACATTGGGGACATCTCCTCCTTCTCCAGGAATGCCTCCAAAAGTCCCCTGCTGGGGAGGAGGCAGGACCTGGGAACCCTAATGTGCTACCATAGTGTGTGAGGACAGTTTCATGTAGGTAGTTGTGCTAATCTGTAGCAGTAGATGAAGTGAGCTTTAATTCACAAAAGCTTATACACTGGAAAGTGTTGTTCATCTTTAAAGAGCTACTACTGGCATCTGATGAAGTGAGCATGAATTCACAAAAGCTTATATCCTGGAAAATTGTCTTGAGCTTTATGCTAGTTAACTCAAATTTCATTCCCATAAAGCATGAGGCAGCTTTTGGTTTAATAATCTTATTAAGTGGGTCTCTGCTTCCTTAAACCCATGTAACCAATGCACAACAATATTTAGGTTGCTGAAGTGGAATATCTCAGTTCATTGAGGTAGTGTGCAACATTGCAAGTTTTAAGGTAAACATGGCAGCATGTTTTAATTGTTGAAATCTTTCATGATGCAAAATGCTTTGACTGCAATATGCCTTAATGACAGCCTTTTGACCTGTAAATGTTTGTGTATTCTTAATTTTGCAGTTCTATGACTGAATTGCATTTAAATTAACAATTTAAAAATGTAGGAACTAAAAAAAATTGCAGGGTTTTATCTAGATAAAGACTCTTGGAATCATGAGCTAGCATTGAGCTCATATTAGGCATACAAGAAATCCACATGAATCTTCATTAAAAGTTTCTTATTTTCCTCTGGCAGACAAATAGTGCATTTCAGCCAATACAGACTGCCCAAGGGGAAGCATGAACTTCCTAACCTTTCCTGTGTTTTAAGTGACAGTCATCGATTATACTCCAAAGAATTCACACATAAAGTGAAACTCATTAAACCATGCAGCCTCTGACATCCGTGTGAGCTCCAAGTAATGTCTATTTCACACTAAGCATTTAATAAATATTGTATCAACTAAAACTAATCTGCAGTGAATTGGGGAATTTGGCATATATTTTTGAATTAAATATGGAATGAAAATATTAATGAAAGATCATAGTAGTGTTTAAAACAATGAATGGAATACTGTGACCTTTGATAGAATTACTTTTAAAATTTCCCATTGTTCATGCCAGCAATCTGAAAAAATCTGCTTTTTAAAAAGATTTATTTAAGTTATAGCCCGCTGTATCCCATGAGTGGGCTCAGAGTGGTTTACAACATAAAATTTGTAAAACAATCTCTCCTTATAAATAATTATCTTTTGGTTTCGTAAGATTCCATGCGCTCCCATTGGCTGTAAAATGCCCTCCCTCAGCCATTGGCCCATCAGCCGCCACTCAAGAGCACTCGCGTGCCATTGGCCGGGTGCTGGGTCTGCTTCTCTTCCCCACCCACTCCCCCTTCAGACAGATTTTGTATGTCAGATTTACTGGCAGACAGCTCTCTCTCCTGAGGAAGACAGTTCTCTTGACTCCTGTGAGGGACTGCCCCCTCAGTGGCTGTTGGTTGGCAACCAAGCTTGGTTCTGTGAGTAAAAAAACAAAGGACTTTCAGCATAACCCCTCCCCCACCCATAACCCCCTCCCCAATGGCCACTTTCCTGTCAGAATAAATGGAAAAAGGCTCTTTCTCCTGCTTAGCTTCAGCATGGCTGGCTGGCTAACGAGGTGGGCCAGCGACCATCAAACCATTTTCTTCAACTCCCCGCTGTGCGGCTGACTTTCTCCTAGGGCTGCCAATCTCCAGGTGAGACCTGGAGATCTCCCACTGTTACAATTGACCTCCAGATGACAGAGATCAGTTCCCTGGGAGAAAATGGTTGCTTTGGAGGGTAGACTCTATGGCATTATACCCTGCTGAGTCCTTCCACACACACCCCAAATGCTGCCCTCCACAGGATCCACCCCCCCCAAATCTCCAGGTATTTCCCTAATCAAAGTTAGCGCCTGTACTTTCTCCTCTGTCAGTAAAAGGCCCTTTCCACACTTATGTTGGCCTTTGGGAGAAAACTCATTGGGCCCAGTCCTGATCAGGTTGCCAACTCCAGGTGGGCAATTCCTGGAGATTTGAGGGATGGAGCCTGAAGAGGGTGAGGTTTGAGGAGGGGTGGCACCTCAGACAGGTACGATGCCATAGACTCCACCCTCCAATCCAGCCATTCCCTGATGGAGAACCATTGTTGCCAATCTCCAGGTGGGGGCTGGAGATCACTCAAAATTACAACTGCTCTGTAGGAGGGAGGGGGAGGAGATGGAAAACTAAAGGTAGGTTGATGGTTGGCTGGGAGGGAGATAGGGTTGTCAACTCCAGGTTGGGAAATTCCTGGAGATCTGAGGGGTTGAACCTGGAGAGGGTGAGTGTTGAGGAGGGGTGGGACCTCAGACAGGTACAATGCCATAGACTCCACCCTCCAAACCAGCCACTCCCTCCTGGGGAACCACTGTTACCAATCTTGGGGGTGGGCTGGAGATCACTCAAAATTACTACTGCTCTTCAGGTAGCAAAGATCAGTTCCTCTGGAGAAAATGGTGGACTCTGTCATTATACCCTGCTGAGATTGCCACAGCAAATTGTCACTGAGTGCCCAAAGCCGGGGCACTCTTTCCCAGAGCCTCTTTCTAGAGCCCATTGTATTTATTTCCACAATGGGCCTTATTTCTAGTAAAACCAATAAAACAGTAGATGGTGCAAGAAGTAATAACAAAAGAATCCACACTTCATGTCAGGTGGATATAAAAAGGTAAAGGCTACCCCAATGTTGTCAGTTGAATCCGACTCTAGGGGGTGGTGCTCATCTCTGTTTCCAAGCCGAAGAGCCACCGCTGTTTGAAGACATTTCTGTGGTCATGTGGCTGTCATGGCTAAATGCTGAGGCACATGAAACACTGTTACCTTCCCACCAAAGCGGTACCTGTTTATCTAAGTGCAGTTTCTTGCTTTCGAACTGCTAGGTTGGCAGGAGCTGGGACCAGAGATAGGAGTCCACTCTATCATGCAGCACTCAGGTCTCGAGCCAAGTTACTGACCTTCTGGTCTGCAGCTAAGTGTCTTAACCACTGAGCCATCATGGCTCCCAGGTGGATAAAGGTACCCCAAAAAGCTCCAGTGCCCAAGTAATGTAATCTGAAGCAGCAGGACACTGGGAAGGGACCATAAACAGGGGAAGCCAGAATGGTTGAACATCCACCACCTCAGCTGAAGACCTGGAGAAACAGCTCTGCTGAACCACAATGGAAAAGCAGTGTATAAATGTTTAAAAGAACAAATTAAAAGTTGTTTTAAGAACAAAGTGCTATGTTGCTTTGAATAAAGCCTTATAGTTTCCTTTGTGTTGTTATTTCTTATAAGAGATGGCAGAAGGAATAGTCTAATCAGCATTGAATTGAATTTGCTCCGTTGCTTTAATAAAAGGGCAAAAACCAGTCTTGGATAATACTATAAAATAAACTCCCACAAACAAAAGTTCATAGAGCTGATCTTCCTGCTGTCCTCTAGCACCACATTCCCTGGACACCTGTAAAATCACTGGTGAGGATAAGGATAAGGGAGACTTCCTGACCATACAGCATGAGTTACAGCCAGCAGCAAAAAGGAGGAATTTCCCCTTCTTTATGAAGAAACTCTGTGAACGAATCAAAAGTCATGCAAAAGTGAGGTGGGTTCACTCGGTTCCTCCTCCTTCTTGTAGCCTTCCCTAGTCCATGGAAGACAACACATTGTACAGGAGGGCAATGTACTTTTTCAGCATGTTGTATATGAGAGAAACATAACAGAGGTTTATGTTATGTCTTCAGAGACATAAGTGTCAGCATAAGCTGAGCAGGTGCTCATTATGCGGATCAGAAATATTGTATTGCATTGCCCAATCAAAGGGCTTATGGAGGGAACATCTTTGATTGGCTATTGATATGAAATATGATTGGACATTATCTGTAAGATGTGATTGGATGTTATGCGTTAATGTAATTGGACATTGTTATGATTGAGGGCGTGGCTACCTCATAACCCACTGTATATAAACCGCTGTGTTTGACTGTATCTTGTCTAGCTGGTCTAGTCCTTAGCTGGTCTAACTTGGAGCTGAAATAAAGCTGAAATCACTTTTTGAACTTACCTCCGGTGTGTTGTCTCGTACCTATCAACTGGCGACGAAGGTGGGATATAGCGGGTAGGCAGCCCCACTGAGAAACCACAGAGGAAGTTCCGATCGACCGCGAGCCTCTGAGGGAGCCGTCCGCTCCAGTAGGCGCCGCGATGAGCTCCAAGTTCCGTTTCGAGCCGTTTGAGCCGGTGACGGAAGACTGGGAAGCGTACCTTACCCGGTTCGAGTTCCACCTCGAGAGCGGCGGAGTGACGGATGCCGCGAAGAAACGAGCCACGCTACTTAGCTCATGTGGCAAGGAGGTGTTCGACATCGCCCGCTCGCTTGTCACACCTGATGATATCAAGACCGTGCCGTACGCCACGCTGACGGAGAAGTTGAAGGCCCACTTCGCGCCGCAACCCTCTGAGATCGCTTCCCGGCACGCGTTCTACGAAAGGCGGCAAGGTTCCAGCGAATCCGTAGCCGAGTTTGTGGTGGCATTAAGGAAGTTGGCAAGGGCTTGCAATTTCGCCGATCTCGAGACAGCCTTGCGAGACAGGCTAGTCTGCGGTCACCGCAATGCAAAGCTGCAACAACGCCTGTTTGCCCTCAAGACGCTGACATTCAAGGTCGCGTTCGAGGAAGCCATCGCCGCTGAGGCTGCTGAAAGATCGACGCGAGAAGTGCGACAGCGGCCTGTGGCAGCCGAATCCAGCATTCACCAACAGGTCGAGGACTGTGAGCCAGCACCCACCGTGGATGACGTACGAGAGCCTTGTTCCGGCAGCCAGCCGCGAACCCAAGTGAAGACTGCGCCAGCGCGTCAGTGCCTTGGTTGTGGCGGGAAGCACGAGTGCGACACCTGTTGGGCCAGAGGGTTGGTTTGTCGGGCTTGCGGAAAACGAGGGCACATCGCCAGAGTCTGCAAGTCGAAAAAATCTCCGTCTACCTCGCCTCCGCAGCGCTCTCAATTCCGAAGCAAGGTCAACACAACCTGCTCTTCATCCCTGTCATCCCGAAACCCGTCCCTGTCATCCAACCCCTCTTCATCGTCTGTCCTCACCACAGGAGCACCCCGGAGGAAGAAGATTTTCGTCACCTTGTTCCTCGACAGAGTTGCCTGCCCTTTCGAAGTTGATTCCGGGTCGGCTAGAACAATCATTTCAACGTGCACATTGGATCGTCTTTTCCCGAGCCGAAGCCGCCGCCGCCTCCTGCCCACTGACGCCTGCCTTGCAGATTTCCAAGGGCACCGAATTCCATTGGCAGGTGAGGCGGAATTTGAAGTCCGTTTCAAAGAGCGTAAGGCGGCTCTGTCCCTGATTGCTGCTGAAGGGGACAGGGTAAGCCTGTTGGGGCTCGATTGGTTTGAGCCATTAGGCATTGCTATATCTGGTATTAATACAGTATGCCATGATAAATGGAATTGCTTGTATGACGAGTTTCCTCAGGTTTTTGCAGAAGGGCTGGGAACTTATACGGGTCCCCCGGTTTCATTTGAGTTGGATCCAAATGTTAGGCCTATCAGGCTAAAATATAGGAAGGTGCCGTTAGCATTACAACCAAAGATTGAAATGGAAATCGACAAGCTCCTAGAGCAAGGGGTCTTGGAGCCAGTTCCGTACAGCAAATGGGAAACGCCCATCGTTACTCCTGTCAAACCTGATGGATCCATACGTATTTGTGCAGATTATAAATGTACAATCAATAAGGCATTACAACAGCATTCCTATCATGTACCGGTAATAAGCCATGTACTTGCATCTCTTGGGGGAGGCAAGGTTTTTGCAAAATTAGACCTTGCCCAGGCATATCAACAGTTGCCCGTAAATAACAATGCTGCAGAAGCACAAACCATTGTTACGCATAGAGGTGCATTTAAAGTTAAGCGCCTACAATTCGGGGTTAATGTCGCACCTGGGATCTTCCAGGGTTTAATGGAGGGGTTGCTCAGAGGTATCAAGGGAGTAATTCCCTATTTTGATGACGTGCTTATTGCGGGAAAGAGTGATGAAGAGTTGCTTGAAAGGCTGGGTTGCGAGTAAAATGGGAAAAATGTGCGATTGGGGTCTCAAGTGTCGAGTTCCTTGGGTTCAAGATTGACGAACAAGGTGTACACCCAACCCCTGGAAAGGTAGCAGCTATACACAATGCACCCAGACCTAAAAATAAAACGGAGTTACAAGCCTATTTAGGGCTAATCAATTTTTACCACTCATTTCTGCCCCACAAAGCTTCGGTAGCCAAGCCGCTACATCGGTTGTTAAATAAAGGCACGAAATGGGTTTGGGGACGGTTACAGGAGAAGGCATTTGAAAATGTTAAAGCGTTACTGACTTCTGACAGCGTGCTGACTCATTTTGACTAGGGTAAAAATGTTGGTTTTGGCGGCTGATGCGTCGCCATTCGGTATTGGGGCAGTGCTGAGCCATGTAATGCCTAACGGGCCTGAGGCGCCGATTGCGTATTACTCAAGGTCACTGAGTGGGGCGGAAAAAAACTACGCACAAATAGACAAAGAGGGATTGGCCCTTGTGAGTGCGGTCAAGAAGTTTCATTACTTTTTATACGGCCGCCATTTTATTCTGGTGACTGACCACAAGCCGCTACTAGGAATCTTTGTCCCTGACCGCCCCACGCCCAACATACTGTCGCCCACTTTTTGAACTTACCTCCGGTGTGTTGTCTCGTACCTATCAGTTTAGAACAAAGTTAGAGTCCAATGGCACCCTTAAGACCAACAAAGTTTTACTCAAGGTGTGAGCTTTCATGCGCATGCACACTTCGTCAGACGATGAAATGGAATCACTTATCATAGTTGTATATATAGGAGTGATTTGTTAAATTAGCATGCAAAATAGTGAGGACACTTTTTTAACAGATCAAAAGAATGACAAGGTTAGTTCCTGGTTATCATCTGTTTTGGTTCAACTGGGGAGGAAAACAACATATGTAATAAATATGTTAGAACTGGAGATAACTTGTGAGAATCGCATCCTTAGACCCCCATCCATCTCCTTTCAAGCATGGAGGTGAATTTTACAGCATCTTGGCTGTGTAGAGTGTTTTCCTTGTCCCGAAAACAAAGAACTGCATTTAACTCTACCATTCCAAATTACATTACATATTCAATTATATTCTTAATTGCTAAGAGTAGTAATAACATTTTGCTTCAATACAACATGGAGTTAACTGACAGCATCCTTTTCCTGGGGTACAGTGTTATGTCAGAGATCAACAAGATATTACATTGCATTACAACCACTATTATAATATACTGTCTCAAAAAAAGAAAAGAAAAACATCAAAATATAGGGGATGTATAGCCCTTCTTGGTGAGAATACATACATGAAGACTGAATAAGTTAGCAAGTGTAATGGGATAAGAAACCAATATCCCTGTTAAGTCCTGATGGGGTGTTCATTCCGAGTGTTGTAATAACTTGTAATTCAGCTATTTCCCTTCCCATTCTATTCCTGAAGTTCCTCTGTAATAAAAGAGATACTTTGAAGTCAGCCACTGAATGTCCTGGAAGGTTGAAGTGTTCCCCTATAGGTTTGTCAGTCTTGTGTTTTCTGATATCTGATTTGTGCCCATTTATCCTCTGGTGTAGGGTTTGTCCTGTTCATCCTATATAGAGTGCTGAAGGGCAATGCTGGCATTTAATGGCATATACAATGTTAGAAGATGAGCAATTCAATGTGTCTGAGATGGTGTAGTTGGTGTTGTTGGGTCCAGTGACTGTGTTGTCTGTAGGACTGGAACAGATTGTATTGTCTGTGGGATTATGTTGTCTGTAGGATTGGAACCTGGCTGTATACAATGGATCTTTTGGTGTGTTTAGGGTGGTAGCTGGAGGTATATAGGTCGACCAGTAGGTTTCAGGTATAAAGTAGTTTCTATGCATCCATTGTGTAGTCTTATAGTAGTATCCAGAAAATGTATTTCTTGCATAGGTGAGTTCATTGTCAGGTTGATGGTGGGATGAAAGTTGCTGAATGCCTGGTGGAATGTGTCCAGGGCTATGTGTATGTGGCAGCAAAACAGCATCTGGGTTTATTTCATGCTCTGGTACCAGTGTCCATGTTTAAATTAGATGTTGCATTATTGTGGGTGAGAAGTTGTTTGAGACAATGAGGTTGTCTGTGCGCAAGAAAAGGTTTACATCCCAGTATTTGTGAAAGAGAACTGTCATTGTCCAGTAGAGGTTGTAAGGCATTGATGATGCATTGAACTGTTTTGAGTTGAGAACTATATGTTACCACAAGGGGTGTTCTGTTATTGTCCTTTTTGGGCTTGTCTTGTAAAAGGTTTTCTCTGGGTACTATTCTGGCTTTGTTAATCTCTTTGCTGATTTCATCAGGTGGATACTTTAGTTCTAAAAAGAACTGTTGTAGATCTCTCAGGTGGGATGGGGTCTGACTGGATTCTCACAAATTAGGGCACATCAATCTCCAGTTCTAACATATTTATTACCTATGTAACTGCAGGCTGTGGAAGGTCAGTAGTTCAACAGTTCAAGACCCGTGAGTGCCGCATGACGGGGTGAGCTCCCGTCTCTAGTTCCAGCTCCTGCCAACCTAGCAGTTTGAAAGCAAAAAATTGCAAGTAGATAAATAGGTACCACTTCAGTGGGAAGGTAATAGCGTTCCGTGCGCCTTGGTGTTTAGTCATGCCGGCCACATGACCATGGAAACGTCTTCGGACAGCGCTGGCTCTTCGGCTTTGAAACGGAGATGAGCACCGCAACCCTAGAGTTGGATACGACTGGCTTTCGAGCAAGGGAACCTTTACCTTTACCTTTAATACCCACCTCACTTTTGCATGACTTTTGATCAGTTCATGGAGCTTCCTCATACAAAAGGGGAAATTCCTCCTTTTTGCCACTGGCTGTAACTCATGCTGTATGGTCTAACTTTGTTCTATTGCTTCAGACCAACACGGCTACCCACCTTGATCTATCTTTATAACAGAGGTTTGTAAAATTATGCATGGAAAGAAAGAAAGTGGACAGAGAGAACTTCTTCCAGGAAAGGTTGTTGCTGGCAAACAAGCATCATTGGTAAAAGGCATTCCAAGTGGCTCCAATATTTGACTTTTGAAGACAGTCCAAAATCTAATCCAGTCTCTCAGAAGGAGAATAACTACATCTAACATTTGGAGAACCCCATGAATTCTATACCAGCCTTAGTTCCCATTTCCAACATGTCTGTGGATTTTTTTGGCTGGTGGTGGTGGATTAAAATGGACTAATCCTCATCCACTGCTTCACTGTTTCCAGATATTGGTTTAACTTTACCATTGCCTCTTGGAGGTAGTGTTGCAATCTGAACACTGATGACAATGTGCACAAAAATCACCAGATGACCTTCCCCAACAGCTTCAATTAGAACTTAACCAGCACTGGAGACAATTGATCCTGGAGGACTCCTGTAAACAGATGGTCACAGGATTGAACAGAAGTCCCTGAGTATCACTTTCTGGTACACGCTTGCCAGGAATGCATGGAACTAATGCAATCAAATTTGGATATTCAGTCTATCCAGGCAGACCAAAAAGATACCTGGTGATGGTACAGATGGCCACTGGGAAATTATGGATGATCAGCACAGTTGACTGGGGAAATTATGGATGATCAACACAGCTGACTGGGGAACTAAGGCAGTTCCTGTGCCATAACTGGGTCTGAAACCAGATTGGTAGCTCAGTGGAACCTTCATGCTCACAGTGTCTGAAAACTAGTTGCTGGGATGCAACAACTGGGGTGGCATCGCCTTCCGTGATCCCAAATTGGTTATCATGGCAAACAAGATGCTGGATTACATGGACTATTGGTCTACTTTACCCCAGTTTTTCTTATGCTCGGTGTTCTTATTGCTGTCAGAACATGTGATTAATTAAAAAAGGGCTGATCCTTATATTGAATTGTCTGTTGGATGTCTCATCCTGTTGACTGCATTGACTTGCTCTTTGTAATCTTCCTTGAGTCCCAATGAGAAAGGCGAATGATAAAAAATGTAAATAAATAAAAAAATAGTATGCTGTGTTTATACATTTACAATCAAGTGATAAAGATGCAATGCTTGACACCTCACAGCTGCAATGTTTCAAGTGGCTCAATTGAAAGGTATTCAGATTTTTTTACAATAATCTGAAATGTCTGACTATAGTCATTGACCCAGAATGGCTGTTTCACGCCTGTTCATCAACATGTGATGCTGAATCACTAAGTGAGGATCATGGAGATGTAAACAGGACTTGGAAAAGTTCAGATATCACCTTTTTAAAAGCCAGATGTTGAATGGGGTTTGTACTGAAACAGATTTCTCCAGCAAGTCCCCACTGTTGAGCTGGTGACCATTTGAGTTTTGCTCCTTTCACCATTAAAAAAAGAAAGATCTTACAGAAGGATAACTGAATTGTATTACATAATGCGAGTATTCAGCAAAATCAAATCAAGACAAAGACAATTTCATTACTTGAGAAAATGTGAAGAGAATAGTAGAAAAATAACATAGTGGGATGAAAGCAATCACAACAGTTAAATGACACTTCACAGTGGGTATTAATGTGACAAAACAATTTGCACAGCAAAAGAGAAGAATTGCACCCTTTCAGAAACCCTGCTCTTTGCTCATTGTTGGTTTCCAACTAGTAAGATCATATTAACCATTTAAGAAGGCCTTCATATAAAGGTATTTTGAAGGAAAAGCCAAAAAACTAGAAGGGTTTGGTACAAATCTGAATACCCCCCCAAAAGACAACAATAACAACACTACTGTCACAGTTCCATGCCATCACACAATTTCATGAGCCATGAAATAATTAATTCTGTTCTAATTTCTGAAGTGATAGAAAATGACCTTCAAACATATGACTGGCAGTACTGAACACTAATAGACTGGAGCCGGGCATCCCAGTTCCTGAATCTATGTTTCATCCTCTGAAATGCATGTGTTTCCCACTTGGCATGTGTATTCCTCAGATTTGGATCAGAGCAGATCAGTTGTAATACTTGGGAACAAAAACAGATTGGCAGATGTATGTTTTCCATAATACAAGGACCAGTCCTCAGATCATAAAGAACCCACTATTCATCACTCCTCAAATACTTTCTGGAATGATTTTGAGAATGGGGCCATCTTTTTTTGGAATGAAGGGACTTGAAAATCCAGTCACCTTCAGTATTACTGTCATATGTTCAGCACATAGAACTTGCTCTTCCAGAAGCACTGCTTTTGACTGTGGATCACATCTTAATCTGCCAACTGAACAAGCAATGTCAGAGCACGGAGGTGGAAAGCAATTGTGCTGTGTCTAGTGCTGACAGTTTTATGTCTGCCATGATTCTTGGTGTACTGTGGAATTTACTTCCATCTTTTCCCCGCCTGTGATGTTTTATCTTTATTTCTTGATTTTAGTACTCACAACTCATCACATCCAGAGGCTAGTGATGTTTTCTGTATGAACTCTATATGAATGGTGTTTTCACCCATGCTTCTTAAGCAGATATTTACCTTTCTCTAACAGGTTCCCACTTTTCTTTGTCTGAGCAGTTTTAGACTTCCAACGAGCAGTGATTCAAAAAGGTATTTGCAACACAGAAGTTTAAATCAAACTAGACCCCATAGGTAATTCAATTTTCCTGTGCATTCAAAGAACCAGATCTATTTTATTTGCAGCAACACAACAAGTTTTCCTAGCATTGCCAGGAAATGTTCTCTTTTGTCTTTGGTAATGTGATTACATCTCCATTCTACTTTTTCCTTCAGCAAAAACAATACTTATTCATGGGTCATGGTTTAGCCACGGAACCCCACTACATCCAGTCCTTCCAAGGCAGACAGGGAATTCTGATGACCTATCAACTATCTCTCACTAGTCCATGCAACACATTGGAAAATTACATTTCCTGTAGCAAAGCCAACCTGGGTACCAGAAATATGTTTTTTTTTTCATTTCCATGACCCTGATTCAGACACAGCTATACACAACAAGGATATCTACATATCTAGGCAGAATCTCTAGATGTTTTCTTGGAGGCAATTTTATCTGCTTTTGCTTTTAATAGGGTGGACACATGAAGATGCCTTAGACTGGATCAGACCTTTGGTCCATCAAGGTAATGATTGTTTAGGCAGACTGGCAGAGGGTCTACCACTGAGCCATGGTCCCTCCCTGTAATGCTGGATGCCTTTTTAGGGGGACGGGGTTTATGTAGGGTTTTCTTGTATTTTGTAAGGTGACTTGAGCCATGGGGAAAGGTGGGACATAAATATTTAAACAAATAATTATTTTGCATTTTTTATTTTCAGAACAAAATTTGGGATGTATGGCTCAAACTCCATAGCAAGCAGCTTTGCAGCTGGGTACTGGCCCTTTATATTACAGGATCACCACCTGATGTCTTGTTAGGCAGGTTTCATTTGCTCTGCATTGCAGCTTGTAGCCACTTTTGCATCTACACAGATGACAAATTCTGTCTTCCCACAGTTTGTCGATTTTGTGCACTTGTGAAATAGCACACATTGTTTAAATCACCTACAAAGGAATACATTGCCTGCTCTGTTGCGCCTTCACAGTCAGCAGCATTGCAAAATTCATCATTCACTGCCATATTATGGCACACAGAGTCAACCAAGGGGCAACTCTCAACATCAAATGTCAAAATGTAGGGTTCCCCCCACCACTTACCAATGTCATTTTTAATTTAAAGGTGCCCTGCTGTCAGATGCTGTGTCAAGGGAGAGGGGCACGGAAACACTGCATACAATTGCCTTTGTGTGCAGTTGCCTTTTCCCCACAATCAAACACAATCAAACTCAGATACTGGGCAACACTGTCACACATTTGGCTACTGTGGTTGCTAAAAAGTCATGAGCCAAACCTATAGGTAACTATAGATTGGATCCTAGGACATTTTTCTCCTCAGGGCTTTTTTGTGGTGGTACTCACCAGAACTGGGTACCAGCACCTTTTCATGTGGCTCTCCCAAGTCCTGAGGGGGGAATTGGTGGAAATCAGTGTCAACTTATAAAACCAGCATGGCATAGTGGAGAGAGTGTTGCACTAGGATGTGACCCTTTCTTACATGCCCAAGGAAATGCTGATTGCCACTTTGGGGTCAGGAGCAATTGTTCTTTAGGCCAGTTTGGCCAGGGATCCTGGAGGGTTTTGTCCCCCCCCTCTTCTGGGCATAGAGCAAGGGTCACTGGAGGTGGAAGGAGGCATTTGGGAATTTCTTGCATTCTGCAGAGGGTTGGAATAGATGACTCTGGAGATCCCTTCCAATTCTATGATTCTATAATGGGATCCTGGGAAACCTGGGTTCCAATCCCCATTTCTACTGTGATGACTCATCATAAACTCTGAGCCTGCCCTACTTCACAAGGTTGTTGTTAGAGAACAGAGGAGGGGAGAATGATGTTCTAAGCTGGGGACAAAAGCAGTATATAATTAAATAAATGCAAATAAATATGAGTACTGGCACTTTTTTGGTTTTTTAAACTTTTTATTTTTTAATCATTTATTATAAATTGATTATAAATTTTTAAACCAAAGAAGCACAGGTTTCTCTAATACTTCTCTCCAACCACTGGCGTGGGGGGCTTTCCTCGGCTGCAGTGCTTGCTTCCTTTACCATTATCACTTCAACGGGCACAGGATCAATGTTTTCTAAGAAGTCTTTATGCATACAGAAGTACTAGCAGCAGAGAAAGTGCCTCAGAGGAAAGCCACAACAATGGCCAGAGAGAAGCACATGTCCTAGCATCCAAACTAGTGTACTTTTCAGGAATCTAACATATTTTCTGAATATCCTTGCTCCCACACTGATAACATTTTTATACATTACTAGTAGCAAAGCCCATTGTAAAAGGAATACAACGAGTGCAAGCAAGATGAAAAGGGCAGCAAAGTCACCTCCCACCATGTGAAGGGGGCACTAAGTCTCTTCTACCCATCCGCCCCCCTCCCTTGAGACTGGTGGCCCTCTCTCCATGGAGCCCTGCCCAGAGGGGGAGAAAGAGAGCATGCACTCAGCAGCCTGTCAGAGATAAGTGATGCGGGGGGGAGGAGGTGTGGGGAGAAGGATTTGTTTCTGAATGAACAGATGTGGCTGCTGAGTGACAGGTAGCCCTGGACCATCTCCAAGGTGGTTGGCCACTTCAGTGGGGTGAGAGGGGGAGACCCTCCAGGCACCCTGCCTGCTTGGCAGCCCATTGGTGGGTCCTGGCATGGCTTCCTTTGCCTCTTGCCTGCACTTCCTGCTCTGCCTGGAGTGGCGCCTGCTGCTTCCATGGCACTTTAGGCATCAGCTCCTTCCTGGTCCTCCTCCCAGCATCCGGCTTTCCAGGAGCTGCAGCTCATTTCCTCTCGGCCAGACCCTTCCTGGTGCTGCCACTGCTGTGGAAGGATGACGGGGGGAGCATTTGAAAGGTGCTGTTCAGCCTTGTCCAGCCCGCTGTTCAACCCGCTGAGTTATTGCCATGACGAAGCACTGGCTTTGCCACTGAGGGAGAGGGGAAGAGAAAGTGAGCACCTCCCCTGCTTGCAGCCACTCACTAGGTCTGCCCTCTTCTCCCCCATGGAAGGGTTGCAGAACATCCATCTCCTTTGCTTGCCCCTTCCAGACTGAGGGTGAGATGCTGGCTCCTAGCTCTGTGGGCAAGGCCAAGCCAATGACACGAGGCAATGCAGCCAGGGGATTGGCAGACCATCACAACGGCAGCTGAGGGAGTGAAAGGTGTGGGAGCATGTGGAGTGCTCATACCAAAATGGAATTATATATGAGAGATTCTATGGACCTCTTACTACTTTCACTATTTTTGGCTGGCTATGGCTTCTTTGTCTTTTATAGACTTTTCTAAGCCAATCAGTGATCATGCTAGAAGGCCAACTCATTTGGTTAATTTTCTCCAATGGCTGGATGGAATCGCCAATGTATGTTAACTCCTCATTGCAGTCACAATCTCTTTTCTCTGTATGTCAGTATTTTTTCAAATAAATCAAATTTCATGGACACTGTTACAGATCTGGGGGGAGGGATGGCAAGGGCCACCCTGACAAACAACTTTTCTCCAGTTTTCTTGACTATTCTTCTAACAAGTTGTATGTGCAAATCTGTGCATACCCTTTCAGAATGCACTTTGCCATTGGTTTGCTCCCCCAATTATTTTTTATGCAGTATCCCTATCAATCCGTATGTGCGTGTACCACTTACAGTGAAATTTCTTAACAGAAAGATTTCTGTTTAATGAATAAGCTACACAGGGAACTTGGTAGAAGAAAGTGACATCTGATACTGTTTCTCATTTTTAGTCACTCTCTGCTATGGAGTTCTTTCTTATATGAACTCAGTATTTGAAATTCAATCACAACATACAGGTTGGTTTTCTCTGTATTTGCGTTTTCCCCTATGTTATTTCCCCGATGAATATACAAGGTCTACAGTGCACCTACTTGAAGAAGATCAGAAGAACAGCCTACAGGGGGCAGCTGAAGGACTGCTAGTTAGCATAGCTAGATTAGGGACTTCCCACAATTTCAAATCATGTCCTTCCTGTCTCCTGATTAGTTCTTTGGAGACTTCCTGCTCCAACTGAGTCCTTCCCCTTCGTTCCTCTCTCTCACAGCAATTAGTCAGTTAGTTAAGCCTCTGTCCCTCTCCTCTGTTCTATCAGAGTTTAGTTCTTCCTTAATAAACTGAGTTATTTTCTTTAAACAGTTGGTGCTTCATTCCTCTGTATGTTTAAATTCTGCCAACAATTTCAATGAGCTAAATTATCATGTTCTGGACTGGCTGATTTGATACAAAATGTTCATCATACACAAATTCTCCTAAATGAGGGATTGCCAGTAGGAGACAAGATTCCATCTTGTGCAACTATTACCAGGATGATCATATTTGTTCCAGGAGGAGGGATTGTTTTCTCCCTAATGCTAGACACATTCTGTAGTCAATGGCTGCTTAGATTATACTTGGCTTCATTAATTCTCTTCTCTGCTGTAGTTCATCCTTCTGCTATGTCAGCCAAGGTCATGTGTATTGTTTGTCTCACTTCTCTAATTGGAGAGAGATGGCACATTAACTGAAGGAAAACCCTGTTGGCTTGGCTGCTTGTGTCCTTAATTGGCCTTTTCTCAGACCTGCTGGAAACATGGTTGCCACTTCTTTCTCTGTTAGCTCCTGTGCTTTTAACAGCTGGGTTGGCATGCAAAATTGCAATAGGCCCACTTCTTCCTGTAGAGAGATACAATGTTGGGGCTGCAGTGGTTTGGTCAGGGACACAAACTGTTCATCTAGCCATTGCTGCACTTGTCCTTTTATCTGCTGTCAAACATTAGTATTTAATCATTTATGTATTTAGGGAAGGTTTATAACCCCTTTCCAGATCAGTGCTTTGACAAAGCAATAGTCTGTCTGTTTTTCACATATTTTTGACATGGGATTCAATTGTGTCCTTTAGGGAAAAAGTACAGCCCTTTTGTGTCATCTCATGTCTATATGTGAATTCTTTGTCCTTCTTGCTCCATCCCTCAGGATACCAAGATAAACCAATCAAGCATTCAAATCATTAACATTCCTTCCTGACGCTAATCAGGGACCCATCTCCCATCTTTTGTCTGTATCTGGGAACCTATTCAACTGCCTTGGCAGGACCATTAGTGGTCAGAAAACTCATTCAACTAGCCACCCAGCACCTGGCTGATTTAATCAAGGCTTTTGTTAAGTCTGACTCTGCCTCTCTGGAACTTCATTGGTCACATATAGGCCTTGCCCATCCTGATGCCACACCCTCTTGGGACTCATCATTGGTCCAAGTAATCTATTGTTCTCACTTGAGACCAGCCCCCAAGGCCTTCCATTGGTCTGCCTTGTTTTCCATTGTCTATATCCGTGAGCACATGGTCTCAGACCATGTGCCTCTGCCCTGATTCCAACTGGCAGTCCACCCCTAAACCCTTTGGGTTTAGGCAATAATCCCTTCTTCATGGACCTCTGCACATCTAGAAAGGTAGTATCACCCCACAACTGACCCCCTCTATCAGCTATCAGTTACCTCTGCTTCCTTAGTTCTGTATTGTGTGAGTGGATGCTTGAATATTATTTGTATGCTTGAAAATATTTAGTAAAGATATCATTATTTTAGCCAGCCTGTCTCTGTGTCTAGTCCTGGGTTCTTGGGAATTCTAACTCCAGTATACACAGGTCTGATCCTATAGTTATGCCAATTTCTCATTAATATCATAATTCCCCAATCTATTGTTAAGAAATAGAGCAATTTGGCTAACAGATCGACCACTGATGAAGACAACTTTGTTGAAATGTCATTCAATCTCAGAATTGACAGCGTCATAGTTTTACATGTTATGATTATGTTGTTACTATGTTGTACATTTATCAAGGGGCATTTAGTTATTTAGTTTAAAATGTCCTGGATTTATAATTTAGTGCCTCCATACATATGTACCTCAATATCTCTTATTTTCCTAGGCAGGGGGGTTGATTGCAGACTGCACACCCTTTTTGTTACCTCGATTGAAAGAAACTAACTAACACAGTGAGGTATTGAGTTCATGGATCTCTTTTAGGGCAAGGGACATAAATAGCATCTCACTGCATTTCAGATCACCATCTAGAGTGTTCATTATTGCACTATATTGAAATTAGAATAGCAAGTATACTAGAAGGACATCTGAGATAGAGACATTTCTCTGCACTGCTAATACATAACAGGTGCTGTGTCATTTTCATAATCTCTTTCTGTGTCACCTTTCTGACATCAAAATGTAGAAGACCAGGGAAATACATAATGGAGACTGAAATGTATGGAATAAAGAGCTGCCCAAATCATGTTATTAGTGCAAAATTATCTTCGAAGGTATGTTAATGTCAGCCTCAGATACATTAGTGACTATTTCCCAAGAAAGTAAGGGGTTTTTTAATAGGAAAAGGAAGATATATTGAAGAATCTCTATTTTTCTTTGTAATGTCTATGGAAACAATCTGCCAAGAAATTCTGTACGAGCCTCATAGAAATGAATGGGAGCTGCACGTACTTACATGTGTACAGCTGCTATTCATCTCAATAGGACATGCACATTAAAACTTCTTGGGAAATAGTGCACAATCTCAAGCTCATACTGCTATGAAAACTAAACAAGTTCAAAGCACACAACAAACTTTCAGCAATGCATAGTGAGATTAAGTGACATAAGAAGAAAATGCAAAATATTTACAATTTCACTGGCTCCCTCCCCTCACATACCAATGAAGACATGAGAGAACAAAGCAGGTTTAACTAGTTTATTTAAATGGTTCATTGTGATGGATAGGCACTGGTCCTGCCCCTTTCTGAAAAAATCCAATCCCCTTTAGTCATAAGAACATAAGAGAAGCTATTGTTGGATCAGGCCAATGGCCCATCCAGTCCAACACTCTGTCACCCAGTGGCCAAAAATATCAGGTGCCATCAGGAGGTCCACCAGTGGGGCCAGGGCACTAGAAGCCCTCTCACTGTTGCTCCCCTCAGACATGAAGAATACAGAGCATCACTTGCCCCAGACCAAGAGTTCCTATCTGTACTTTGTGGCTGATAGCCACTGATGGACCTCTGCTCCATATGTTTATCCAATTCTCTCTTGAAGATGTCCATGCTTGTAGCCACCATCACCTCCTGTGGCTGTGAATTCCATGTGTTAATCACTCTTTGGGTGAAGAAGTACTTCCTTTTATCCTAAACCAGTGAATGTGTGGAGTTAGGGTTTGTGTCTCCAGAGTATGAGCTGGGAGAGAACCTATCTCAGGAGACCTTGAAAGTCTTTGGGACCTACCTGTCTTTAGTGATAAAGCAGGGTAATGTGAGGAAAAGACTGAAACTGTCTGGAAGCCCCCAATTTCTGAGTGAAACTAGTGAAAGATTTGTGGTTTCTAGGAGGAGCTCACATTTATACTGCGAGACTCCTCAGGCTGAGGGAAGGCCAATAGTCACCTCAAGAATACAAACCTGGCTGCTAACTTCACTCTGCATCCCTAAATTATCAACTGATTAATGAATGGGCCCAGCAAGACTGTGTTACTCCTGTAAATAGTTTCCACACTCTTTTCTGAACCAGCTTATCCCTTGGAATAAATAAAAGTTACTGTTCTTTTTCTGTTTCCCTCATGGATGCTGAATTTATTTAAGAAGCCACTTGGGTTAAATCTGTCAGTTGGGGTTGAGACTACACTGGCTGAGCTTCACATCATGTTACATTTGTTTCAATGTCATTTTAAAGACCCTGACCCTCACAATCATCTACATTGTAACCTATTAGAATATCATAACATATTTTAATGGAAGCCTTACTGTGACTGGTAGCATCTGGGCGGATCCATCCCAGCTCTAAATATGAGCAATAGTTATGCTGGCCTTGTTTATGCTTGCCTGTACTGAACTGTGCCAGGAGGTACCAAGCTTCATTCTTCTTCTTTAACTACTAAGGGTTTGTTTGATGTTGCTCAGCATTGAGATTATAGTCCTTCAACCCTCCAACCCACCCTGCCACACAATGGCTGAGTTCAGACTGGCAGTTTGCCCAGAGATAGGCATGTTTCAGCAATGTTTCACAAGTGGATTAAAGGGGCCGTTCACACAGGCACATCTGTCTATTGTTCCCCAGCCATACTCAACCCATCTTGTAACGCTTCCCTCTGGAGTTTAAAAGATACCTGGTAAAAGTGGTAGCAAACCCTGGAAAGCATGTCTATCCCGCAAATATCCCACACCAACAAAGTGTGAATGCTAAAATCTGCGATTTTTGATTGCGCTTATGTGCATAAGCACATATCTCCAGATTAGCAAAAAAGAAAGCTGCGCCTTACAGCCGTGCCTTCGGGCCAACAGTGTGAACACTCCTTCACGCCTCCTCCCAGTATGCTCCCGCATCAGTCGACTCAATGTGACCGGGAAAACCCGGAACAGTTTGTTCCAAGGCTTTTTTGCCACAACTCCCTCCTGCTTCAAACTGCCAGTCAGAACTCAGCCAATTAATGAATGGGGGCTATCCATCATGTCTAGTTCTTTGGGTGCTTGCCAATTAGCCCTGCCTATCCAGAGCAACTCATCCTATTCCTGCTAGTTACAGCTTAACCAGGCAAAGACCATGTCTAATAATGCCACCTAGAAACATCATCAAACAGGTGAAAAATGATCCTACTAACAGGCTGATCATAGAAGAAGACCAAAAATTCCTTCTCAGCCCTGAAGTGACCAGCTAATCCCATAAAGTCTCAAGATAACGTTGATGGGTAAGCAATATCAGGCAAATACCTGCAGGACAGTGATTATAAAGACTGCTCAATCCTTACCCATTGGGTGGATAATTACTACCATGCCAAACCATGTTCTGCACCTCATTTGTACCAAGAAGGGGCTAGCTTAATGGCTATGCATTTATGGAACTTTTAATTCATCAGTGCTTTTGAAATTCCTGTATTAATGTCAGAGAAGAATTCTTGGGGCAGGGATGTTCAAAATGCTAATAAATATTACAAGCAGGTTTCCCTCTAATGTGAGTATGTGCATAAATGCACACAGATTTCCTTCTCTGGACACACAGCATTTCATCCTGAACACATGGGTGCTTCCTCTAGGGCGGCCCGCCTTCCTGCTCAGCTGGTGTCTGTGGGCGGGCACCACTGATTGTGTGTGTCTTGTAAACAGATGCAACATGCAGGAGAACCCAGTCGTATTTCTACCTGAAATGGCAGGCAGGCAGGCACTTCCCCCTCCTCTTGTGAAGTCAGGGGAGGGCTAACCTAGAAACAGAGCTCCCTGCACAAATTGTGCTAGGCACTCAGTGGCAGGTGGGCTCGGGTTGAAGTGGGGCTGGGAGCTGGATCCCCATTTCTTCTGTTTTCTGTTCTCTGGAGTAGGCACAGGAGAAGGCACATTGGTCATTTGCACATAGCACTCTGCTGCTGGGTCAAAGCTGCCATGTCCCTCTCTTTGTGTGGCTTTTCCTTTGTAACCATGAACTCAACCTCTCCATTCTTCTCTTAACTGGTTCCTCAGACCTCACTGCTTAGCCACTGCCGCTCCGGCTGGCAAAGTGAAACTGACCCATCTGGGCAAAGCGATCCTGACAAGTAAAATCTATGATGGATCCTTTGTTTCAAATGGGGGGATATGATTGCAGTTTGGCTGCTGTCACTTGGCATTTTGCATGCCAAAGTGGATTCTGTGTTGTATACATTGTTTGAATGGGCTGGTTTCATTTTGCTCCCTTTTCTTCCAACCACCCCATTTTTCCTAGCAGAGTTTGTAATTGCTTCCAGAACCACATTTTGGTTTTGACAGATTGTGCTACAAATTGGGGTGGGGTTTGTGATCCTGCTTTGCAAGTCTGGGTGGAGAAGGGATCGGGCTGTCTGCCGCCAGACTCCCTGAACGTGTGAAACATTTCCTTGCATGTTTGCAACCAATAGCGAACTGAAAACATTGACTCAGTATGCAGCAGCAGTGAAAAAGGCAAATTCTTTGCTGGAGTTATTAGGATGGGGATTGAAAATATAACAACCAATATTGTAATGCCCTGTATAGAGGTGTGGCACTGCCTCATTTGGAATACTGTGCACAGTTTTGATTGTCATGTCTTGATCATAAATATGTACTGTGCAAATCTGGGGTAATGCCCTTTCAAGACTGGCATAACATCTTGCCTTGTGATGTTCTGGTATAACAGTCAGTATATACAATCCTAACAATTTACATGCTGGTGCAGCAATCCTTGGGAGCAGGTTATATACAGTTTATTTAATAACTAGACCATACAGGAGTTATGAGCAAGCAGTTGCCTTTTTACATACAAATTTCAGCTTCAGCTGAAGAGTGAGAATGCATCCTAACCAAGCAAGAACGCTTTGTGTTCAGACACCAACATTGCACAGATGCTTCAGGATTAATTAATGCATCAGAATTAGATCAATTGATAAGACATATGCAAACATTTGAAATACAAGATTAAGTGCATATGCATTTTGCATGGGAAATGGTAGTGTTTTTGGTTTTTAATGAGGTCTGCAAAGTCAGAGACTTTACATTTTTTGATATCTGGAGGCTAAGTCTAACAATATAGTGGAAAGGGGTAAGTAGACCTGTTCTCCAGAGGCCAGGTCTACCAATATAGAGCAGAGGAGAGGGTAGACCTGTTTTTTGGAGGCCAGGTCTACCAATATAGTGGAAAGGTAGACCAGGCCACTGGAGAATAGGTCTACCTACCCCTTTCTACTATATTGGTAGCCCTGGCCTCCATAGAGGACATATTCTTTAATGAAATTTGACTTGACTCTGTTTTCTCTTATTAAATGTTTATGTTTAAATTATTCTTAAACTATAGTTTAATTTTTTAAAAATAATTTATTCTGAGATTTTTACAAGGTCATGAAAGTAATCTAAAAAACCCCAATTTATGTCATAGTCAAATGTAGACTCGCTCGCAACTTTAATATAACAAAAACAACAGCCTAAGCAGTAATAAATAAAACAACAATAAAAGAACAATAAAATTGAAAGCAATCTTAAAATTTCCAGGGCCAAAACATAAATTGAAGCATGTTTTAGCAGCCAATGCATATATAAGAAACATCCAGGTTGACCTAAGAAAGAAGATAAGATTATTTTGCCTACCACTGAGTATGAATATAGCCTGGCTAAAAGGGTGCAAGAAGCTTGGATGCGGATGCTGAGATGGCAAAACATGACATAATTCCCAGTAAGTGTAGGTCATAACCTCACATTGATTAAGTCCCTGCCCTTTGAATGCACTGTTCATTGCTACTACTGACTGGATGGTTTAGAGAGGTCCTTGGATTGGCCCCTTCAGGGTTGGTCATGGTATTGGCAGAGTGCTGAGAAGATGGTCAAAGACTATCCCATGCTTGGTAATCATAAATTGCCATGACATCACTACTAGCATAGTCTGCTATAAGAAACTCTTCATGGTAAATGTACGTACCACCGAAGGGCATTGTAGCAGTCCCTTGGCTGACCTTCTCTGTATTTATGGCATGGTAGGAAGCAGCCATGCACATTTAATTAACAATAGTAATATAATTAGGCTTGTCCTGAGCCAAGAGATTGGACTTATTTTGTAGCTTTGGGCAACTCATATATACCCCTGTGCATTCAGTCCCCCCTTCTGATGATAAATCAATAGTGACAATACTATTCACCTCTCAAGGGTACTCATGAAGGTGAATCTTTTTCTAAAATAGAATGTGCAACACACAGCAGATTAATACAGTTCTTGGTATTCTCCTATTCAATGTTTAGCTAACAGTCTGTATATGGCAAACTATTCCCTGGCAGCTGAAAACTGCATGTATGCTTATCTCAGGGTACTAAAGGGCATGGATGCAGGAAAGATCTTTTGGTGTTTGACTGTTGCCTTCCTGCAAAGACTCCAACACTATAATTTCAGGTCTGCTTAAATAAGACATCTATCTCAACTCTGTGCTGAACAATTAAAACGTGACACACATATCCTTTTTTATCTGTCACACTGATGTTTCAGCTGGCACTCTTGTTAGCTTGCCAACTAACATTCAGATGGGTTTTACTAAGCAGTCAGTATCATTAACTCTATTAAGATCTCCTGTTAAGTAACTGTCAGTCTATAATTGTCATACCCACTGCTTTTATTGTTTTTCTCAACTGCTAGATTATTCTTAAATCTTTGGGATCCTCTAAGAGCCATTAGGCATATTCCTTTTGTTTTTTTCTAAATGTTATCTCCTGTGGAAGGACAATTTGATTATAATTATGGTAACATTTAGTGGCCCCAATTAGCCCCAGGATAATCTGCTGTAAGGCTACAATGAAGTGACTGAGTATCTTGTCTGCTTGGATTTTAAGCTTTCTAAGAGAAGGCCAGTAGAATGAAAGGGAAAATTGCTGTTTGTCAGAATCACACATCACTTAATTTTCTATCACAAACTCACATAGGATAACCAGACACAAAGCAGGGCAGGGTCTGGTACCTTGCATGGTTTTGTAGATGAGAGAATTTGTCAGGCAGGTGTAAGAAAAGCTGTACTTTCTGAAATTCCATCCACTGAAAGTTTCAAGGCCCTGTCCTCTTTTGCATTCTGGTCAGCCTAGATGGCAGAAGGGAATTGTGGGGGGGAAATAATTGGATTTTACTTTCATGGAGACAAGACAGGAACAGGATTCATGCACCTTTCATAGTCAAGTTCAAGTTCAAATTAGCCTTTATTGGCATTAATTGCTGATATAGATTATACAATTTAAGAGCAGATTAAAAGCGCATCTATAAAAATACTATGTCTCTAGGACCCTTTGATGCAGCTTTCAAGCAGAGTGGAGAAACTTGGCCACCTTCTCAGTGATGTCAGAACAGAAGTCATTCAGAAGTCTGTGTACCTTAAGTGCATCAGGGCAGTCCATCATGCTGTTTAGTGTAGAATGTTAATATATATACCTTAGATCCACATACAGGTGACAATGCAGAAGTACATGAATAATTGACTCAACACATGTTTGTTTGCAGGGGCAGTATCTGGCTGAGTGAGATATCTTGTTAAATCTGCCATGTAAAATGGTGGAAGACCTTTCATAGTCATTTTGCAGTTCTTGTTGGTCATGAAAGGATGAGAATTGTTTCTTGAAGTGATGCTTTCTGAAGGGAGGAAAAGATCATTGCAGACAATGATCTCCTTCAGCTGGTTGCATCATCATGGAGAGCCAGTGTGGTGTAGTGGTTAGAGTGTCAGACTACAATCTGGGAGACCCAAGTTCAAATCCCAACTCTACCATGGAAGCTCACTGGATGACTGTGGGCCAGTCACGCTGTCTCAGTCCAACTTACCTCATAGGGTTGGTGTGAGGATAAAACTAATGAGAGGAGAATGAGGTAAGCCACTCTGGGTTCCCACTGGGGAGAAAGGCAAAGTATAAATGAAGGTAACAAATAAATAATAATAAAATCATGACCCTTCACAGTACAGTCCCCTTCTTATTTGATCATAGTTCAGACATTATCTTGCTCTCAGGGCATGGTTGAAAGGCATACAATGCAACCTTGTGGAGACGAAGGTGGTTATAGTAATATCATTGATCATTGTCACACCCATATACTTTACCATTTATTTGAGGATCTGCAGATAGGAGGCCTCCTGGGAATTTTGAATTCCATGGTGGAAAAAATGTGGGTGGGATAAGTTTAATAATGAATAAAACATCAATTAGATTACATAAGAATCAAAATCAACTGATGTAATAGCACTAAGGCCCTTAACAGTCAGGGACCAAGGTACCTGTGGGACTGACTATCCTGTTATGCCCCCCCGAAGAGCTTTACACTCAGGAAATCAAAACTTATTGGCAATCCCTGGCCCAAAAGATGTCTGGCTGTCTTCAACTAGGGCTAGGGCCTTTTCACCCCTGGCCATGGCCTGGTGGAACTCTTTACCTAATAACATCCATGCCCTGTGGGACCTTGCTCAGTTCTGCAGGGCATGCAAAATAGGGATGTTCCACCAGGCTTACAGTTCCTCAAACCCCACCCTCTCCAGGCTCCACCCCTCAAATCCCCAGGAATTTCCCAACCTGAAGTTGGCATTGGCAACCCCAGCTAACAATAAACCTACCGTTATCTGCCCCTCTGACTGCAGCTGACATGTGCCATCCCAGATCAGTTGTAATTCTGAGTGATCTCCACCCCTCACTTGGAGACTGGCAACAGTGATTCCCCAGGAGGGAATGGCTGGTTAGGAGGATGGAGTCTATGGAACTGTACCTGTCTGAGGTCCCACCTCTCCTCAGACCTCACCCTCTCCAGGTTCCATCCCTCAAATCTCCAGGAATTTCCCACCTGGAGTTGGCAACCCTATTTCTCCTTCCCAGCTGAGCATCAACCTACCTTTATTTCCCCCTCACTCTTCAGCTTTCTATCTCTCCCCGATCTGCAGCCTCTACAGTGCTCTGAAACCCTGACTGCCATGTGACATTGGCTGTCATGGGGGGGGGGGCATCTCAACAGGGTATAAGGACACAGAGTCCACCATGGCCACCACAGAGTCCAAGGGAACTGATCTCTGCCACCTGGAGAGCAGTTGTAATTCTGATTGATCTCCAGCTCTCACCTGGAGACTGGCAACAATGGTTTCCCGGGAGGAAAAATAGTCTTTCTCTGCAATGGGGACCAAAGCAGCTTACATCATTTTCCTGTCCCCCTTTTGACTTACACAAGCACCCTGTTACATTAGGCTGAAAATCTTTGACTGGTCCAAAATCACCCACTCAGCTTCTACAGCAAGAACCTGGATCTAACAGACCCTGCTCTGAAGCACTTACTGCTATGCCTAGGGTAGCCAACCTCCAGGGGGAGCCTGAAGATCACCAGGTATCATGACTGAACTCCAGACAACAGATCTCTCTCCACCCCGAGAAAATAATTGCTTTGGAAGGTGGGCTTTATGACATTCTGTTCAGCTGAGGCCTTTCCCCTCCCCAAACCCTGGCTTCCATAGACTCTACCAGGAAATCTCCAGGAATTTTCCTACCTGGAGCTGGCAATCCTAGTAAGGACTGGCCCCAATGAGTTCCTCACAAAAGCCTGTGAAGGGTTTCCTTCCTTTGTCTGAACCAAGCTTGGTTGCCTACTGTAGCGAAACGGGCTCCAGTTTACAACTCAGCTGTTAGCCTTCCACCCTCATCCCATGGGTGTATCTCACTCCTTAAGCTTGCTGCCATGACTCATTGAATTGTCACTGCCTTTTTAGAGGGAGAGGGAGAGCCCTCTGGCTGAATCCCCCTATTTGGAGATGGAATCCCCAATCTTTGGGGAATCCCGGGAAAGTTGGCAACCCAAGGGTCTGGACTTTCCTTGCTTCCCTGGGCTACCCCCTCCCTTTAGTATTGTGCAGAGCGGGGGAGACTATGTGGTCAGAGCACAACACAGATTATTAGCCCAAATAAAAGAATTTATTTAACTATTTACACAATTATGAAGCACACGCACACTAAATAAATAAGGCACAACTGTAGGAGTAAGCACACACCATGAACCAACATGGCATAGATCAACAGGGGTTAAACACAATCCTCTTTCCCTATACAAAACACTCTAGCTCTGGAGGTTGTGGGCTCAGGATAGGATCTCTCCTTGGACTGGCTCTGCTTCAGCCCCCCTCTCTCTCTTATCTAAGAGAGCAGGGAAACTTCCATTCATTCCCCAGTGCAGCTGACTGTGGAATGGCTGAATTTCTGCTGCCTCTCAGGGTTCCCCCACATCTCTGGCTTGTGGCCTAGCTAGAGTCTATATTGATGCCGGCCTGCCCCTTGGGATGGTCCCTCTTTTCCCACACTTTTTGGCCTTGCTGCATCTGGGAACTGTAGGCTGGCAGATGAGGAAGCCCCATTCAACCCAGTGAGTGATACCCCTGCAGGCCCCTCTCTGGAACTACAGCTCAATTAAACCTTCTGGGGGGACATTTTAAACACAGAGATGGCAGCCATATTACAGACACAGGTAACTGCCATTTTGTTACACTGACCAACAGCTACTGAGGGGAAAAGCTAGTCTCACACAGGAGGCAACCATCTTCATTAAGAGAGAAAGCCTTCTGCCAGAAATTCTGACAGGGCACAGAGGATGAAGGAGTGGGTGGGAAAGAGGAACAAACCCAGCACCAGCCAATGGCATGCGAGTACTCTTGAATGGCGGCTGGGCGGGATTCAGGCAACTCAGCCAGTGGCTAGGGACATGTTCTGAGTGACAGATCATTGAGCCAACTGATTTTGGCAGCGTGTGGAATGTTCAGGAGAGTCCATGACCAAAACAGAATTATATTATAGAGAGATGATGATGATGATGATGATGATGATGATGATGATGATGATGATGATGATGATGATGATTGTAAAAGCTGTGGAAGAGCTGAGCATATTCTTTCTGAAGACAACACATTCTGTCTACTTGTAGAATTGGCAGGATGCCCTTAAAACATATCACTTTTCCATTATGTTCAGAGTGTTTTAATCCTGGTCTCTAATCACCCATAATAATGATATTTACTGTGGTGCTTTATCTCAGGGTCCATTATTAAGCCGTTTGTTCCATTACCAAATGTCTCCTTTATAGTAGCAAGGCTAGAAGCAATTATGCCTTAAGATTTTCTAATATACAAGGTCCTCATTATGTATTTGAGCTCTAGGGTTACCAGCAAAACCAATTTTGGATTTCACTCTACAATCAATATTTTTATTTTGCTTTAATAACTCTGCTGCCAAATAACTCACTCAGATCTGTGTAATGTTCCACAATGTAATCTTTCATAGTGTGACTTCCTTTCAAAATGTCTTCTGCAGCAAATATTGAAGTATTTCAAAGGTGCACAGTAAGTGACAAGATTCTTAACTGAAGGCTCGATGCTGCTGTCCATTCAGTTAGCAGAACAGCCTCAACATCTTCTGTACGTATTTCAAGACAATTGCCCACCTGTAAGCATCAGTTTGGGGAACTGGCTCATAATGAAGGCAATGGAACCACCTCAAAAAGAAAAGGTTTGCTTAGGTAAAATCAGCCAAGCCATTTAAGGTGCTTATTTAAGTTACATTCTTGGGACACAATCCTACCACTAACTCAATGTCAGAATAGTCCCTTTGCATTCAGGATCACTGCTGGGAAATATTGAAAAGCCCCCCAAATATATCAGAACGGGTATAATTGGCTTATTGTATGTTGATGTGACTGGCCCTGAGCTTGCTTGCAGGTTAGGGCGGGCTTAAAGTCCAATAATATATTTTTTAAAAGACCTTCTTGTAGTTTTTATCATAAAGGTCATTACACAATGAATCATGTTCATTCTTTAAAAACAAGTATTAAATTCAGATTATAGCTTACTCAAACTACACACACACATGCACACACACGAACACTATTTTCTACATTTTCCTCCAATGAAATCAGCCTGTCCAAGTATTTTTTACAGAAAATCAGATCTCAGGCTATTATCTTTTTCTCTTTGGTCTTATGAAAACAACCTGTTTCTGAACTTTTAAAAACCATCTATGGTAAAATGTTCTGGTGTCACAGATGCAAGACTATATCTTAGCTGATATCTGATGCACAAATAAAACCACTTTTAAGAAAAGACATTTTATTGCAGAAAATTCTAAAAAATGTCAAAGGAATTAGCAAAAGCACCATATATTGGTTTGTCTTGAAAGCCTTTTGGAGAATGTTCCTGCCTAATAGGTTGTCATGAGGTCTAGACAGTACATAAAAATGGATGGGTGAGTAAATAGTGATATTGAAACATTACTCTAGTCCAAGCCTAGAAAACAATGGCCTTCAGTGCTCTTGGCATTTAAGAATTCACTCAGATGGATATTTGATGATCGCTGTACATTTCTCTTTTACTAGCAATTTTAGATTTCTGACACAGAAATGGAAAGACAGTGTCAGAAAAGATGCCTTTGATGTTTCTCACTGAATCCATTGTTTTATGTTTCCTACCCCGCTTTGCGCTTGCGTAGCTATGCAGGCAGAAACGTGGGAGCTTCTTCCCTGCCGCTTTTCCTTATCACGGTGGCCTTGAATGTAGGCTTTGGGCTATTCTTGTTTAGCTGAGAATTTTCCAGTCCTGGGAAGGCAAGGGGAGGGGGAGTAGTCTCCCGCTCATGAAGTATTTCTCCCGCCGGGAGTTCCCGCGCGAGTGCTCAAGTTTTATTCACTAGGCGCTTCATTGCATCACACTATAAGTTAGCTTGCTTTGCTTCGCCCCCCATTCCTGACATTGACCTCCTACTGTGGGTTTTAGCAAGATAATCCTAATAAACCTTTCTTTGTGCAAGAATGACTGGATCTACTTGATTTTAAACCTGACAGAAATTGTCAGGAATCACCATCATTCCCTCACCGTCAGTTTCCGCCGTCTACCACGATGAGCGGAGCGGGGAAGGGAGCCACGGGCACAGTCCCGTTGATTACTACTTCGGGAGCCTCCGGCGCAGTTCCAGCGATCGCTACGGCGGGAGCCACGGGCACCGTTCCAGTGACTACTGCTTCAGGAGCCACGGTTCCAGTTACTACTGTGGCAGCTCCAGTGGTCACTGTCCCGACCACCACCGTTGTTCCGGTGACTACAACTACAGTTTTGGCGGCACCGATACTCTACTCAGCAGCCGGGTTGGCTACCCCGCCATCGATTGGCACAATTGGTGCTCCGTACACACTCCCGATCTACAGCCCGGCCGGGCCTATACAAAGTCAGGGAGGTGCGGTTCCACGAACCTATGTGCCAGGAGTCCCAACACCCTGGGATAAAGGGGTGACTTATCGCAGATCACGCGATTGGACTAAGAACTTGTTGGACACTACCCAGACCACCTGGACTATGCCGGGAAGCCAGAGCCGGGATAGCCTTTTGGATCCCAGAGGTAGTTTTGGTCTTCCCCAAGGGAGGGTGTCTCGGGGATCTCCCAGAACGGGGTCCAGCCAAGATACTGATGCCCGCATGGATTCTATTCAAGAGGATACTCGACGGCTGGTAAGGGATATGAGCAAACTAATGCAGTCCCTACCCCAGATGATGGACCAAGCAATTCGAGCCCATCCGCTGACACAACCTAGACCGGCACCAGCCCCGGCGCCACCGTTGATACCGGGACGGCCACCTCCTGCTCCTCCGGGCCCGGGGCCGGGCCAACCAGTTCCCCCAGGGCCGGGGCCGGGCCAGCCAGCACCAGCCCCACCTCCACTGGTCGTCCCAGCGCCAGGACCTGGGCCAGGGCAACCAGGACCTATCCAGCCACCAGTTTTGCCTCCGCCTCAACCCCCTGCTCCCGCACCCCTCATGCAGCCGGTTCCAGTACCGATCATGGCGCCAGCCCCCGGTAATCCGCCCCAAGGACATGCTTGAGATCACATTTGATGGAGATCCAGAGACTGTGTCCTTTTTCATATTGCAAGTTGGAAAATTTGTGCAAAGATGGGGCTATGTATTCCCAGACGAAGAACAACAGGTGGAGTTTATCGCATCCAGGTTCCGGGGGAGTGCTACCAGCTGGTATGTAGCCCTTCATGATCTGGAGGCAGCGGAGTTGGGGAATGTAGATGACTTCATGTGGGCCTTGAGAAACCGTTTCGAGGATCCGGGGCGGCCCAAAAGCTGAAGCCTTCCTTCGCACATTCAGACAAGGCAAACTCTCAGTACGGGAGTACTCAAGGGAGTTTCTAAGGCATGCCGTGAAAATTCGAGACTGGACTGATGCGGTCTTGGCCCAACAATATCGAATGGGACTAGCCGTAGACGTCCGCAATAATGTCCTCAGCTCTCAGCAACCCCGCACCCTCCAGGGTTGGATGGAGGAAGCCGAGAAGGCCGAAAGTCGCTTACGTATGATGAAACTAGATCTATCTTTGGGTAACAACCGTCCGAGTTTTGCGGCAGGCCAAGCCAGACCCAAACCAACGTCCACCCCAAGTGGAATGAGGGATCAGCGTATGCGACAGGGCCTCTGCCTGCGGTGTGGGGAGAAAGGGCATTTCGCCGCAGTCTGCCCGAAAGGGGATCCCAATAGAGCTCTACCACAAGAAGAGCCCAGAAGGTGGACAACCCCTACCCCGAGGAAAGGTACAGCAAAACCACGCAACACGCGGGCTCTTTTTGCTAGCCCCGACCAAGCGGATACCTTGATGCTGGAGGAGGAGAGTGAGATGCAGGGAAATGAAATGGTCCTGTTTGTGAATGGCGCTACACAGCAGGACCCAGCACCTGAGGCGCCTAAACTGGTGAGCAATTACCCCTCTCTCTTCTTCGTGACTGTTCTGGTGATGAACCCCGCAATGATGACCCACATTCGGGTTCGAGCCCTCATTGACTCAGGGTGCGGGAGGGATCTCATAAACCCGTCTATGGTTATGGGGTTGGAGGCAGCCGTGGTCCACTTGAAAGACCCAATAACTTTCACGCAGATGGATGGGTCTCCAATGAAGGAACCATGCCGATTTGAGACTGTTCCTTTAAGAATAGGCATTGGTGACCACTGGGAGCTACGCTCGTTCGTGATAGCTCCGCAAGCCCAGTTTCCCTTAGTGTTGGGTAGCCCTTGGTTACATGGACATAACCCTTACATTCTATGGGAAGAAGGGGATGTACAATTTATCTCCCCAAAATGTACAGAACACAAATGGGACCCAGGGTGGGGAAATCCCCCATGCAATGAACCTCCACGAGCTTGTTTAGCCACGGAGGACCTTAACCGCATCCCTGAGGATTACCAGTATATAACCAGGGTTTTTGAGGAGGAGGAAGCTGATGAACTACCCCCCACCGTAACTCCGACTGTGCAATTGAGATTCTTCCGGGCCAGAAATTACCAAAAGGGAAAATTTATGCCATGAGTCCCAGTGAAAAGGAAGAACTGCGCCGTTTTATTGATAAAAATCTGGCCCGTGGATTTATTAGACCAGCGTCATCCCCTTTTGCAGCACCTGTATTGTTTTGTAAAAAGAAAGATGGGGGGCTCAGACTCTGCATGGATTACCGGGGACTTAACGCAGTGTCTGCGACTAATGCCTACCCAATGCCCCTCATCAAAGACTTACTGGCAGAGGTGGCTAAAGGGAAAGTGTTTTCTAAACTGGATTTAAGAGATGCCTACTTTCGGGTTCGTATCAGAGAGGGGGATGAATACAAGACTGCATTTAATACCCCGCTGGGGCAATTTGAATATCGGGTGATGCCCTTCGGTTTACAGGGGGCACCAGGGGTCTTCATGAACTTAATCAATGAAGTGTTACACCCCTATTTATTCAAGGGGGTGGTTGTTTATTTAGATGATATCTTGGTCTATACCCCGGATCAAGAATCCCACACTAACCTTATGCGAAAAGTATTGGAAAAGCTCTTAGAACACAAACTGTTTGTCAAACTGTCAAAATGTGAATTTCACCAGGAGTGCATTGACTTTTTGGGATACCGCATATCCTCCGCGGGGTTGGAAATGGACCCAAAAAAGGTCCAGGATGTATTAATGTGGGAGCCCCCAAAACCAGGCGACAGCTCCAAAGTTTCCTCGGCTTCGCCAACTTTTACCGTCAATTCCTGCCACACTTTGCCCAAGTAGCCCTTCCCCTCACGGAATTACTAAAGACAAAGGGGAAGGGATCTAAGGCTTCGGTGCCAGGGGCCCCTTTGAACTGGACCCCGCAGTGTCAGCAAGCGTTTGAACAACTAAAACGGTTGTTCACGTCTGAGCCCATACTAGCACACCCTGATGAAACAAAAAAATTTGTGGTCCAAGTAGACGCATCGGACACTGCTATGGGTGGGGTGATTTTGCAAGAGAATGCTCAGAAACAGCTACAACCCCTTGCTTATGTATCAAGGAAATTTAATGACACCGAGAGATTTTGGCCCATTTGGGATAAAGAAGCTGCGTCTATACGTTTAGCATTGATCACATGGAGACACTGGTTAGAGGGGTCCCAAGTACCTTTTGAAATCTGGACTGATCATAAGAATCTTGAGGTACTGCGAAAACCCCGGAATCTGAATGCTAAACAATTCAGGTGGGCTGAGTTTTTCTCCAAATTTCAATTCACCCTTCACCATTTCCCAGGGAAAGCCAATCATCTGGCGGATGCTCTCTCCCGCCTTCCCCAACATTTTTCTAAGAGGGTCGAAGTACGGGAGTCTATGTTCACCCCGGAACAGTTGGTTGGTGCAGTTGTAACCCGGAAAGCCAAACAAGCACCAATGAATCCCATCCAGACATTAACCTGGGAAAAACAATTTCTAACTGACATCACCCCACAGGAAATAAATGATTTACAAGCCAGACACGATGTGAATTGTGGTCCGAACGGCTGCTGGTACAGGGGAAATAAAATGTTTGTCCCAGAAGCTACCCGATCCCAAATGTTGCAGACAGTTCATGACTCAAAAGCTGCGGGGCACTTTGGATATGTAAAATCCTTACGACTTCTGCAACGTGGCTTCTGGTGGCCCCGAATGAAACAGGATTTATCCCTCTATATACAGTCCTGTCCAACGTGCAATCGTTGCAAAGCCAGACCAGGAAAACCTCCAGGTCTCTTGCAGCCTCTACCCACCCCGAGCAGACCCTGGGAAGTAATCTCTATGGACTTTATCACTGATCTTCCCCCTCTAGACATATGACGGTCATTTGGGTGGTAGTGGATTTATTCTCTAAGCAAGCTCACTTTATACCATTCCCCAGTTTGCCAACAGCCAAAGTCTTGGCCAAAGCATTCCTTCAACACATTGCCAGGCTACATACGTTACCGCTCAAGATAATCTCCGACAGGGGGTTCAATTTGTTTCCAAGTTATGGTCGGAGCTAATGACTCTAATGGGTATTGAACGTGCTCTCAGTACTGCCTATCACCCTGAAACCGATGGGCAAACGGAGAGAGTAAACCAGACGTTGGAACAATACCTGAGATGTTTTTCTAACTATCAACAAGACAATTGGGTAGATTTATTGCCATTGGCGGAGTTTGCGTACAACAACTCATGGCACGCTTCAACAAAAATGTCACCTTTCAAAGCTGCCATGGGTTATGACAGCCCCCTCTCCCCTTCTTAAAGCCCGGTGAGAATGGGGGGAAAGCCTCAGCATGGTGTAAAACTTTCCGTGATTCTTGGCCCCTGATTGTTGAAACTTTGAATGAAGCCAAGGCACAGTACAAAAAACAGGCAGATAAAAAAAGGTCCGGTGGATGGAAACTGCAACCGGGAGACTCTGTCTATCTGTCAACCAAGAACCTAAGGCTAGCGCAGCAGTCCAGGAAACTTGCTTGGAAATATATTGGTCCTTTCAAAGTGTTGAGATGTGTAAATCAAGTAACTGTACAACTCGATTTGCCTAAATCTCTTAAAGCAATACATCCAATTTTCCATTACAGCCTCCTCAAACCTGCGTTACCCCCGACTAAATGGCAAGCTGAGATGTCGGCTCCTCCCCCCTCTGATGGTTGACGATGAGGAGCATTATGAAATTGCTGATATTTTGGACTCTAAGATTCTTCGTGGACAACTCTTGTACCTTATTCAATGGGTACACTTTGGGCCCCAACACAGGGAGTGGGTGAAAGTATCTGATATCAATGCACCTGATCACCTAAAAGACTTTCACACTCGATACCCTAATAAACCTGGGGGCCCTTGTTCTCTCCTTCCTGAGTGGTGGGTGGGTGGTATTTTGGGAAGGGCAGAATGTCAGAAAAGATGCCTTTGATGTTTCTCACTGAATCCATTGTTTTATGTTTCCTACCCCGCTTTGCGCTTGCGTAGCTATGCAGGCAGAAACATGGGAGCTTCTTCCCTGCCGCTTTTCCTTATCACGGTGGCCTTGAATGTAGGCTTTGGGCTATTCTTGTTTAGCTGAGAATTTTCCAGTCCTGGGAAGGCAAGGGGAGGGGGGAGTAGTCTCCCGCTCATGAAGTATTTCTCCCGCCGGGAGTTCCCGCGCGAGTGCTCAAGTTTTATTCGCTAGGCGCTTCATTGCATCACACTATAAGTTAGCTTGCTTTGCTTCGCCCCCATTCCTGACATTGACCTCCTACTGTGGGTTTTAGCAAGATAATCCTAATAAACCTTTCTTTGTGCAAGAATGACTGGATCTACTTGATTTTAAACCTGACAGACAGCTGCTGGGCAGGATCAATAAATCCAGTCCACTGGTCCACAAGACTGGTGCAGGAAAGAATGGTAGATCTCATCCAAATGGCAGTTTCCCAGCACTGCCTGCCAATCCAAACACCAACTTTGCAAGTTGAACAAGGATCTTCTGTGAAATTCTCTCTGTGATGCAATTTAAAAACCAAATATAGCAAGTATTTGGAGGAAGGGACACTTGACCCTGTGTAAGCAGAGAAACCAAGAATTTTCTCCTAAATCCTGGCTTCCCCATATGTGCAGGAGATAATTATAGCAGGTGTCACTTGTATGCAGTTAAAAAAACCTGAGCAAATCAAGCACAGACTTTCAGAAATCTTTTTTTTGGGGGGGCCCCCCGTAGGGGATTTTTTATTGCTTTTTTTGTAATACACTACAAAAACTACAACGAAAAAAGGGAAAGGGACTAACAACTAGGGAGAAAAGAAAGTAAACCCACACTAAACTAAAAACCCAAGAGAAGGAGATCCTTAACCCAATTAGAATCTATGTTAGTACTCTTTTTGTTAGTAAACAATGCATGCTGTGAGTGCTATCTGTCCCTGTCCAGAAATTAGCTAGTTACTTGTTATGGGAGAATTCCAGAGCATCCCCCAAACTCACTTCATAAAGGCAATTTACAGAGTCCTTCTGCCTTTACTTAGGCTTTCTATCTCATAAATCATTTGTGGGCAGCAGCGTCTTCTTCCACAGTCAAGTCTTCGTCCGTCTCTGAGGGTGTGGAGCCACTCAAACCAGTTTCACTGTCTTCTTTGGTTCCCAGATGGCATTTCAGGAATTCCTTGGCCTTATCCATGGAGTCAATCTTCTCTCTCTTATTGTGTAGCTTAAAGGTGACCCCTTCTGGAACTGTCCATTTATATGCGATTTGATTCATTTGAAGAAAGAGAATTAAATCTTTATAACTCTTTCATTTTTGGCAAATTTCAGTTTCAGCGGAGTTGCTGATGTAGTTTTTAAGATTGCATCTCTAGTTTGTCTTCTTGAAAATCTGACTGTTATTTCTCCAGGTAGGCTATTCTTTTTGGTGTAATTAGAGTACACCCTGTACGCTGCATCAATATCATGTATTATTTCTTCCGCTTTCAAGCCTACTACTGGCTCTATAAAATCACTGAGAAGCTTCTTCAAATCTTCCTTCAGTGATTCAGGAACTCCCTGGAATCTGAGAATCATATTTGCTTTCTCCATTTGTAGAAACAACAGTCTATTTTCCTGATGCTTCTGTTTATTCATGATTTGGTCCACTCTCTTCTTCGAAATCTTGCTTTGGGTATGCATCTCGTTCACTATTTCCATCGTTTGCTCCATCTGCTTAGCTATTTCAGCCAGCTGGAGTTGTTGCACTGCAAAAGTCTGGTTGAGAACGGTTAACTGCTGGTTAATACCAGCGAGTTGCTCCATGACAGGCTTGAGCATATCTGCTAGCAGTCTCATGACGTCCATTCCCTCTTCTGGTCTCGGACTTTGACCGCCCATAAGTTTCGGTTTCGTTCCTTTCCTCCCTGTGCCCGACATCTTGAAGGATTGTTTACAGAAGCCAATCGCTATTTCAACATCTCTGAAAATCGCTTTTGCTTTAAGTCCACTCTGGTAAGTCTCTCAAAACAAGCCAAACGCTTGATTTTTCCCTTCCCCCCTCTCTTTTTCTGCAACTTTCCTCACTCGCAGGGGCGATTCCCTCCACTCTCCATTTACCGATGTGGGAAGGCTAAGGGATTTTCCAATTAATTCACATTTCGGTTATATCCAACTCACATTCATTGTCAGTCACTCATGACCTCGCTTCTGTTTCCACTAATCATTTGATCTCCAGTGCTTGTCCCAGTCAACCTAGCTTGTGCATAGCTGGAGCCATGCTGCTACAAAGCGGCAGGACCATCAGGGCAGAGGGGAACCTCAATTCTCCAGCATTACGCCATCGAAGAGGCTACCCCTCAAAAGCCCTATGGCTTGGAACCCTACTCAAGGGTTCTGTGGGAGAGCCACATCAGCAGCTCCCCTCCAAACTGCTGGTGTGCAAATCGCTCTCCCAAGCCTTGGGAAGAGTGACTGCCATCGCCATACCATGAACCAGAAGTCTCTTTCAGAAATCTTTCTAATGGAGAAACCATTCAATCCCATAGACAATGTGGTAGTTGATCTTCAGCATAAATTTGTGCTTATATGACTTCCAGAAAGCTTTTGATAAAGTTCCTCATCAAAGGCTCCTAAGTAAGCTCAATAGTCATAGGATAAAAGGACAAGTCCTCTTGTGGATCAAAAACTGGCTATAATAGGAAACAGAGAGTGAGTATAAATGGGCAATTTTCTCAGTGAAGGGTGGTAAGCAGTGGGATACCACAGGGATCAGTACTGGGTCTGATGCTTTTTAACTTGTTCATTAATGATTTGGAGTTGGGAGTAAGCAGTGAAGTGGCTGAATTTGCAGATGACACAAAGTTGTTCAGGGTGGTGAGAACCAGGGAGGATTGTGAGGCACTCCAAAGGGATCTGTCGAGGATGGGCGAGTGGGTGTCAGCGTGGCAAATGGAGTTCAATGTGGTCAAGTGCAAAGCGATGCACATTGGAGCCAAAACTCCTAAATATAAATACATGTTGATGGGGTCCGAACTGGCAGAGACTGAACAAGAGAGAGATCTTGGAGTCATAATTGATAACTCAGGGAAAATGTCTAGACAGTGTGCAACTGCAATAAAAAAGGCCAACGCTCTGCTGGGGATTATAAGGAAGGGAATTGAAAACAAATCAGCTGGTATAATAATGCCCCTGTTTAAATCAATGGTGCAACCTCATTTGGAGTACTGTGTACAGTTCTGGTCACCACACCTCAAAAAGGATATTATAGCACTGGAAAAAGTGCAGAAAAGGGCAACTAGAATGATAAAAGGTTAAAATGCGTGGGACTCTTTTAGCTTGGAGAAATGATGGCTGAGAGGTGACATGGTCGAGGTTTATAAGATTATGCATGGGATAGAGCAGGTCAAGAAAGAAGTACTTTTCTCCCTTTCACACAATACATGAACTTGTGGGCACTCAATGAAATTGCTGAGCAGTCAGGTTAGAACAGATAAAAAGAAGTACTTCACCCAAAGAGTGATTAACACATGGAATTCACTGCCATAGGAGGTGGTGGTGACTACAAGCATGGACGGCTTCAAGAGGGAATTAGATAAACATTTGGAGCAGAGGTCCATCAGCACAAGGTATAGATAGGAACTCTCAGTCTGAGGCAAGTAATGCACTGTATTCTTGGTGCTTGGGTGGGCAACAGTGTCCTAGCCCCACTGGTGGACCTCCTGATGGCACTTAGTATTTTTCGCCACTGTGTGACAGAGTGTTGGACTGGATGGGCTTTTGGCCTGATCCAACATTGGCTTCTCTTATGTTCTTATGTTCTTATTCACTGGTAAGCCTGCTGCATTGAGTGGTCCAGAATCTATGAATTCTGGATAGTTAGAGCTGATGGTGGAACGGAAGTTGTAAAAGTGCTTATAGAGTTCTTGGAGGTAAGGTTATTATATGGAGGGGTATTTATATTTCTGAAATTCATTTTTTTGTAACTTAGCCCTTGTATTTCTTTTATATTATACACCACAGGGTGGTGCTTTAGCAGGAGAGTAGGAAGGTTTGGGAAGACATTGCTGGCCTTTGAACAAGTGAAATTTTGAAATTGTCCACTCACTCTCTTCCCGTGCCTCCTTTCTTCAAATTTCTCTTTGATCAGAACAGAATTGATTAGAAACTGATTCCTAAGAAGAGGGAAAAGATTGTTGTATTTCAAGGAGAAATTGGATAAAGAGGAATTAAGCAAATTTCTCTTAAGAACCCTACCTTGAAGGACACTTTTACCCATTGGTCCAGATGATAAAAATGTCATTGGTATATATCATTCTCAAGTAGAGGATAAGCCATTCTAATCTGCCACTAGTATGCTGGCATATTATCACATGCATATGTGCATTTTATTAAGCACATTACCCACAGTACCCATAGAAGTTTCATTAGCTTGACTAGACAAATTGCCCCAAATCTCAATGGTTGAGTCATAATGCCAGGAACAACATTCTTGATGCCTTGTAGTGAAATGTGTATATAAAGAATTTGTGTAAAATGTTGGTGTATAAATAATGTTGTTGTTCAGTCGCCAGGGCCGGCCCCAGGTGTCTGGGCGCCCTAGGCAAGACAGCCTGGGGCGCCCACCCCACCGGGGATGCCAACCTCCCGGTGGGGCCTGGAGACTGGGGGTGTGTGGAGCGCCGGCTTTATTGATCAGACGGTCTGACTAGGCTTTATTGATCACGGGGGGGGGGCGTGGGGGGAGATACACAAAGCAGAGACGGGCTGGGGAGGAATGCTTCTGTCTCACCTCCCGGAAAGAAATGTGCAGCGGTTCTGAAGTTTTCCTCCCCCCCCCGCATTTCTTGCATTTGTGCTACTTAATTACAGCGCTCAAGCCCGGGAGAAAGTCGGAACGGCAACACGGTGTGACACCTCCTCCCCGCCCCTGTCCGCAGCCCTCTCCCGCTGCTTTGAGTGACACACCAGCGCCGCCTATGAAAGCCAGCCTGGGGGAGAGAAGGGAGGAGCGAGGGGCGGGCCGAGGTGGGCCAGGCGTTGGGGCGGAGGCATTATTTACAGAGTGAGAGCTGGCCTGGGAAGAGCGCAGAGTCGGGCTCCCCTGGTCTGTCATGCACGCTGGCTGGAAAGACTCTCTGTAAGCTGTCCCCGTGCTCGGCAACGCTCTGCTCCAGCCGCCGAGACTTCCAGGGCCGCCAGATATGGCTGCAGCTGGGGCAGGGCTCGCCTCCCATGTGAGAGCGGCTTCCTCCAAGCCCCGTCGGCTGAGTGCCGGCTTTATTGAGTGCCGGTGGGGCCTGGAGATGGGGGGAGGTGGAGCACTGTTCAAACGCCCGCCCCTTCCCTCCCAGCGCTGGCTGCCCCTTCTCTCCCAGCCCCAGCGCCGGCTTTCCTGAGCACGCCGCAGCAGCCGGCTTCACGGGGGGCGGGGCGGGGGGCGGTTTGGCGCCCCTGTGGGCCCCAGCGCCCTAGGCGAGTGCCTAGCTCGCCTAGTGGGCGAGCCGGCAGTGTCAGTCGCACAGTCGAGTCCAACTCTTCGGGACCCCATGGACCAGATTACGCCAGGCCCTCCTATCTTCCACTGTCCGCTGAAGTTTACTCAATTTCATGTTCGTTGCATCGATGACACTGTCTAACCATCTCATCCTTTGCCGTCCCCTTCTTCTTTGACCTTCAATCTTTCCCAGCATCAGGGTCTTCTCCAGTGAATGCTCCCTTCTCATTTGGTGGCCAAAGTATTTGAGCTTCAACTTCAGGATCTGGCCTTCCAGGGAACAGTCAGGGTTGATTTCTTTTAGGATTGAATGATTTGATCTCCTTGCAGTCCAAGGGATTCTCAAGAGTCTTCTCCAGCACTATAGTTCAAAAGAATCTATTCTTCAGCACTCGGCCTTCCTTATAGTCCAACTCTCGCAGCCGTACATTACTACGAGGAATACCAGTGCTTTGACCATGCGGACTTTTGCTGGCAATGTGATGTCTCTGCTTTTTATCATGCTGTTTAGGTTTGCCATCGCTTTCCTCCCAAGGAGCAGGCATCTTTTAATTTCATGGCTGCAGTCACCATCTGCAGTGATCTGGGATCCCAGGAACGTGAAGTCTGTCACTACTTCTACAACTTCCCCTTCTATTTGCCAAGGAGTGATGGGGCCAGATGCCATGATCTTAGTTTTTTTGATGTTGAGCTTCAAGCCCACTTTTGCACTCTCCTCTTTCATCCTGAGCAAGAAGCTCTTTAGGTCCTCTTCACTTTCTGCCATCAGAGTGGTATCGCCTGCATATCTGAAGTTATTGATCTTTTCCCCAGCAATCTTAACTCCAGCTTGTGATTCATACAGGCCAGCATTTCGCATGATGTACTCGGTATATAAATGAAATAAGCAAGGTGACAATATACATCCTTGTTGTTCTCCTTTTCCTATGCTAAACCAATCAGTTGTTCCATATCCGGTTCTAACTGTTGCTTCTTGACCCTTATACAGGTTTCTCAGGAGACATGTGAGGTGGTCTAGTAGTCTCTCTTTAAGAACCTGCCATAGTTTATTGTAATCCACACAATCAAAGGCTTTAGCATAGTCAATGAAACAGAAGTAGATGTTTTTCTGGTACTCTCTTGCTTTCTCCATAATCCAGCGAATGTTGGCAATTTGATCTCTAGTTCCTCTACCTCTTTGAAACCCAGCTTGTACTTCTGGCAATTCTCTATCCACGTACTATTGGAGCCTAGCTTGTAGGATCTTTAGCATGACCTTGCTAGCATGTGAAATGAGTGCAATTGTGTGATAGTTTGACCATTCCTTGACATTACCCTTCTTTGGGATTGGAATGTAAACTGACCTTTTCCAATCCTGTGGCCACTGTTGTGTTTTCCAAATTTGTTGGCAAATTGAGTGCAGCACTTTAACAGCATCTTCTTTTAAGACTTTGAATAACTCAGCTGGGATACCATCACCTCCACTAGCTTTGTTGTTAGTAATGCTTTCTAAGGCCCATTTAACTTCGCATTCCAGGATGTCTGGTTCAAGGTCAGTGATTATACCGTTGTGGTTGTCAAGGACATTGAGATATAAATAATGGTGTTCCACAAAAGATCATCCATGTACTGCACTTTCCTCAGGAGATCTACAGTGTGCTGCAAATGACTAGGAGGCTCTAGTACCACAATGCCTGAGGACATAATCCACATTCACCTAATTCCTTAGAATTAACATAACATGGTATTCTATATGTTCTCTGCCATTTCTATGAGCTGGCATCTGTCTAATGATTATGTGGTTAATTTTCTGTTACTTCTGTAGAAAATGTACTTTTGATGGAGAAATAGTGAAACATAATTTCAGATTTTTTTTAAAAAAAGCAAAATATTGCCTTCACAATTGTAAGCCATTCCTGTTCCTTGGATAAATAAATGCAAGTTTTCAAATCTGTAAGTCTGTAACTTTCCCATTACTAATAATTGTATCATTAGCAGTGTATACTTAGAGAAAAGGTACAGAAGAATAGTGATCCACAATAGTCATTTGGGAGCGTTAATGGGATTTTTCAGCTACTTTCCACCCTCAAACAAAAATGAAGCAATAATATCTACTAATAGCTACAGCCTAGTGCAAGCAAAGCTGAGCTGAACAAAACAGGCCATATTCATTTTAGTGATTCAGTGCTCTTCCCTGTTTTTAATCCTCATCTAATTATTTCCTTCGACTGCCATTCTGGTTTTCTTTCTATTTGTCATAACCTAAGTGGCGGTCCCTCTCCCTCTCCCTCCCTCCCTCTCACTCTCTCACACATGCTGAAACACACACACATTTATATCTATTATTTTTCTTAGTTGTTTCTGTAACAGATTTTGGAGTTCTTGCCAATTCTTTATTTTCTTTTGAGAGCCAGTGTGGTGTAATGGTTAGAGTGTTGGGCTATTAGGTATAAATGAAGCAACTAATTAAATCATTCTTCCATATAAGCCCGATCTGCATCTAGCATTTGCTCCGCTGTCTTATCAAACCCACACTGGAACAGAAATCCCCATCTACATTGCATGCCGCTTTCACTTTGATTGAGTGTCGCATTTTATGGCAGTGTCCAGACTGCATGCTGCTTTCACTTTGTTTGATCTCTGGTTTTATTGTGGTTGTCTGCATAGATTTATGGCCGTTTTATGGCCATTTGGGGGTGACTCTGCAATCAGTATGGTGTTGGCCTGGGGTAGTTGAATGTGGTTTTGAACTGCATCTTTTTCTGTTCCAGTGTGGGTTTGGTAAAAATTCTAAATGCAGATTGGTCCATAGGCAAGTTACAGGAAGATTGGCTGCAGTTAATGATTAACACCCCACCCCCCATGCTGCATGGTCTGTGGTATAGATTTCCCAGCTGGTTTTTAATATAGTTCTTAGAAGTCCTGTGGTTGGGTGCAGATTAGCTGTGGTATCCTGAGCAGGTGGCTGGGAGAGAAGCTGAGGGGGGAAATTAGTTATCTCTTTATTGTATCTACTCTCTGTTTGGTGTCACACCTGCATAACTGAGACATTAGAGTATGGATCATCTTGTTGGATAAGGGTCTAAAATTTCCTGAGCATTATGGAGTGTTATAGATTTTTTGAAGGGAGAGGCAGAATGTGAAAGAGAGCTGCTGTTTTCAATGGCAGCTTTGTGTGTATGTGTCCTGAGGAAGAGCTGCTTGCTCCCAACAGCTTATTGAAGCAGTTTTAGCAGCGGAGAAACAGGATATGATACTGTCAATCTCAGTTTTCACCACAAGTATAGGTTACAGTTGCAAAATTTCCATCTTTTCAGTGTTGCTACTGCCTTTGATTAATGGTTTTGCAAGATGAAGACTTGCAAACAAAGTTAAGGTATCATTGAACCACTCCAGAATAAAATTCTCCTGTAAAACCAATCTGTAGTATTTCACTTTCCTATCAAAACCCCAACAGAGGAAGGGGAATCTGGACTCTGAGAAAAAGAATAAATGCCAGTGTTGAGAAAGAAAAAAGTGCATGGAGACAGAGAGAAAAACCGTCAGCATACTGGAAAATGATAGTAAATTCATTGCACATTAGTGGCAGTGCCTGTGGGAAAAACTTAAGATTTTATTTGGTATGGAGAATATTTGGGCTTTCTGTGTGGAAAACCCAGATTCATTTATTTACTATCTCTGCCTGGCTGTTGGGGGGGGAGGGGGAAGTCTTATAAAAACAGAAGTAAACATAGTGAAAATGGCAATGCCATTAAAGGAAATATTCCAAAGATTAGTGGTTGTCACACAACATTATCCAAAGATGCAGTTTATGTTTTCAGAAACAGCATGAAAATGACACCGTCTGTAATGTCCCCTGTTGAATTTCTCCTTCACAAATAGCCATGAAAGGCAGAGTCAACTATCAAGGCTGATATTCCAGGTCTCCCTCCCCACAGATAAGGTTCCCACCTTTGTACCTTGTTGTCCTGCAAGGCTTTTTCATGCCTTTTATGAACCGTAATAAAGTATGGACTGTGCAAAGTATGCTTAAGGAACTGTAAAGCATAGTGACCCACTATGATGCCAGTTGAGACTGCACCCTGAGAGAAGGACACCTTCCTTTCTTCACTGCTGTTCCAGTGGCCATCCAAGGTTGCCAGCCCTCTCACCTGATGGTGAATGAATCAGTTCCACAGTATGCACAAAGCACCAAATGCCAAGCCATGCCAGAGCATGAGGACAAAGGACTCCAAAACGCCATTAAGAGACCTCTCCAACACACGCACACAGGCAAACCCCTTCCCCCCCTTCATACCTGCAAAGCTACATGTAGCTCAGAGACTCTATTCATAGTTGCTTAGCAACTAATCACTCGCTCATCAATGACCAGGCTAAGACCATCAAGAAGACAATGGCCTTGGCCTGATGACTCATCTCACCTACACCCAGGTGCCAGCCACAAGTTAAGTTTCTTGCTCTCATTGTTGACCATTCCTTAGCTCCCCTCCCCTATACCTTCCAGCCAATAGTGTGTTTTCAGGGACGGACTAACCAGGAGGTGTGACCAGGGAATATGGCCAGCTCCCACACCCCCACATAAAAAAATACCACATGCTCACCCCTTCTGCTCTACAACCTCTATCTAAGCTTTATCCCTCTTATGTCCAGCTTGCTACCCCAATAACCTTCCTCCATCTTTAAACTCTAGGTCTGCAGCTAGAGTTCCATGTGTTGCTTGTGGGTTCAAGCCACATGTCCCTTTTTCATTTCTTCCCCTCCTTCTTCCATTGGAATGGCTCATTCAACGAGGACAGGTAATTATTGCCCCACCAACGAACTCCTGCTCATGCAACCGTGCTGAATATCTCTCTTTATTTCCCTAGCCTTGATTAATTGTGCATGTGTATGTGTATTGTTTGTGTGTGAAGAAGATTTCCAGTAAAGGACTTTAATTCCAACCTAATACAGTCTCCATGTCTGTTACTGGTATCTCTGAAAGAGCGGGACCTCTGTATAAACAGGTGATCGCTCCCTTAGCTGATTGCATATTGATAATAACTCACAAATCCCCTAATTTTGATAATAACTAAGAGTAATCAGGCTAACAACCTCTTAGATATCAGACAAGGCAAATGGCCACTAGTGTCCATCCCCTATTTTGGAAAGTATATTTTGTGATTAAAGAGAGCTAATCAATTGTGTCCAGATTAAAGCAGATATTCTGCCTTGCCCAGAGAAGCAGGACATTAACTATGCCAATTTTTACCAACATTAGGGTTGCCAATTCAGGGTTGGAAAATTCCTGGAGATTTGGGGGAAGTACCAGTGAAAAGGGGAATTTGGGGAGTGATTTCACCTAGAATCTATATAGAAGCACTTTACTATACAGTTTACCTCTGAAGCTGCCATTCTTTCCAGAGGAACTGATCTCTGTAGTCTGAAGATTAGTTGCAATTCTAGGTGCTCTGCTGGAAACACCTGGAGGCTGGGATCCCTACAACCCAAACTAGTGCTTTGTTCTTTAACTTTAATTCAATCAAGTTCCCAACACATCCTGCCAGCCTCTCAGCAGCCCCTTGTAGCTCTACCAAAAACTGGATTTTCCTTTCCAAATCCAAATCCAAATCCAGATTCAAAATACAATAAATTGTATTACACAATGTTTTAGATATTTTTGTATTGAATATATATTGTTTTACTGGTTTTATGTGAGCCGCCCTGAGCCTGCTTTGGTGGGGAGGGTGGGGTAAAAGTAGCAATAAATAAATAAATAAACCCCAAAAGCCCAATAGACAAAAAGTACAATAAAGGCTTTTCCACCCAGTAATTTGGATTCGGCCACCATTGGACTCAGATGTCAACTTGGAACCAGGCAAGAATTTCGTCTTACCCCTATGATTTTCAAGAAATTATAGACCACAAACCTCCCCCCTTCTCATTGAACAGACAAAATATATTTTACACACAAACATTGCCCCAAGTATCTTTACATAGGACTAGATTATGTACTAGCTTCCTCTGGGTATATATGATATTCTGCTTGACCAACTGTTTACTTTTGAATTGGTTCTATCTGTTTTTCTTTATGCTGTCTCTTTTATTCTGAATAAAAGTGTATTATTTAAATGTCCTTTGCCGCCTTCCATTTCTGACAACAAAGTTCCAAGTTCGATGCATTTATACAGAGGCTTAAATCTCCCAAAAGAAACACATACTGCTCTAGGTGCACATAGGAAAAGTAGTACCCATGTACAGGGAGCAATTGTGTAAATCTCTTGGTTTAATTTCATGAATCTGATACTCTAAAACACTGTGAGGATCTTTCAGGAACAAGTATGCGTCTTGCAGATCCAAATTATGCATGATGGTCAGTTAAGGCAGTTGATGAAGGAAAAAAATATCCCTGTGTAAATTTATTGTAGGTTTTATATTCATTTATATACATTTAATATTATATGGGTTTATTGCTTTTGGCATATTGTAAGCCACTTCAGGTCCAATGAGAAAGATGGGGTGTGTGTGTGTATGTGTGTATGAAAATAAATTGCAGATCCCTTTTTACACACACACACATAGCAGCCCATGATTTTGAGCAGAGGATGGGTAGAGGAAGAGGTTGTGTAACCCTTAGGGATGTTTGCACTAGTTTGGCTCATACCCTGTTCACCAGTTGTGAACAGGAAGGCAATTTTGTGGTGGTCTGTTCATCTGTTCTTTGATACACTCACTGCTATTGGACAGGTTGCTTCTCCATATTCCATCCTAACAGTGCATATGGAACAGCCATTTGGGTCATGCAGTACAGAACCAAAGAGGTCTGGTGACTGACTCACTTCTAATAATCACAGTCAAAGTTTGACTGTTTTTCCACCCAAATTTGCTTCCTCCAATTTGCTTTACCTCATTCCTACTGTGAAAAAATAGGTCCTTTACAAAACTTTTTTTCTGGGGAAATGCACCAGAATGGAGTCTGGAAGCTCTTTGACAAAATCCTTTTTAAAATGTTTAAATGTTCACGAGTTTTCAGTATACAGATTGAAAACTTCATTCCCTCTTGAGAGTTTCAGCACCTCTTAAAAAAAAAAAAGCCCAGGTCCTTTCTCCTTTGATATGGGAAGCTACTTAGGGGAGGAGTAATTGTGAGCAGAAATAGCAATTTGCTATATTTTCTTTAATAAAAGGTTGGGGAATTATGATTATTAATATGCAATTGGCTTATAAGGGAACTATAACTTATTTATACAGAATTCCCACTTTTAATCCAGTAACCCAGAAATAAACACAGAAGCCAGATTAAAGAAATGGTCTCTTTACTGAGAAGTATTCACAAGCATACAATAAATTCAAACACACTCACGATTACACAGGCCTATGAAATATAGTTAGAAAAGGATAGTGACATTTGCTTTAGCAGGATAATCATTGAGGGGTGATGCTTTACCAGTCCTCGGCGAGATGAAGCAATCCACAGAAAAACAAGGGAGACTGTAAGGGAAAAATGGGATTGTATTCTGAACCAGCAGAACACGTGGACAGACTCAGGCTGCGCTACACCTAGAGTCAGCAAGATAGGGCAGGGCTTAGGTCTGGAGGAGAGAGAGAGAGCACATGAAGAGACATCCTGGACTGAATGGTATGTCCAGAAGTTTCCTACTGACTGCAATTTTATCTCATCATCCTAGTAGTTAGATACTTTGTTGTGGCTTGCTCCTTCTGCTGTTAGAATAGCTATTATACTTCGTTCATTTTGGCTTCCTGCACTGCATTTTGTGAGCTGGATGCTTAGCTCTTTACTTGGGAGCTATTGATGCTTCTCACTGAAGTCTTCCAGAGCAGTCAGTTTCACCCTAGGATCAGGAATATATCTGTGAGAAAAGTGAGACAATCTCATTTGGCTGGTAAACCAGATATTTATTTCATCTATAATGTTTATATCCCACTTCTCAGAACTTTAGGCAGCATGCAAAACAGAGGAAAAGACTAAAACTGTAGAAAAATGAAAACTCAATAAAATACATTTATACCATTCTTTTTCAAAATAATTGTTTTCTCCAGCGATTGACATTATGTGACACAGGATGGGTTTCATAGAAAGTGAGGCAAAAAATGGGGGGGGGGAATCAGCCTTAACTGTGTCTGGTTCAACAAGTAAATTCTGATCAGAATCTGAAGAGCAACATCAGATCATGAATATAAAGTCTTTAGAGCATATTGATTCCTAAACTCATCTGGGGATAATCAATGTTTTGAGAAGCAAACAGGATCATTCCCCCAGCCTCCATATATTGATCAGCTTTTCTTCACACAATCTAAATACATGTGTGATGGACAGCAAGCAACTGCAGGCTTTTAGACAATGCTGCTGGAAAAAGGGTGAGCTACCTGGTAAATGATTGACAGTTCATGAAGCTCCTTCTGATTGGGTGAAGGCAGCTTACTGTGGACTGAAACACTGAACTGTTTAAAAAAAAATTAAGTGGGAAGAAGTTAGTTAGCCAGTTGGTGTGGACCAGTTGACACTGGAGTTGGAGCTAGGAAGGAGAGACTCTGAAGAGAAAAAGGGTCTGATAAGCCCAGTCTGGAGTAGAGCAAGTGTGCTGTGGCCTCTGCAAATAACAGACTTAGGGTGGAGGTAGTGAGTCTGGCAAAGAGATGTCAGTACCTCGCCTATTCAAGGAGTGAAGAGAAATCTCCTTGTGTGAAAAACAGAAACACTACTTGAGTGGAAAATTAGACATTCTCAGTATGGAAGCTGATTAACCAGTTTTAGAGACAGTTCTTCTGGGAGATAGGGATTTGACCAAAAGGTCTGAGGAGGCAAAGAGGTCCCTCAAGCAAGTCAAAAGAGGTTATTGCTCTTAAGGAGAACAGAATAACAATCTGGCCAGAGAAAGAGGGGGCAGGTAGGAAAACCCTAGTCTATCAACAAAGGGTTACAATATAATAAAATCTCAAGTCTGTGTGGCCATCCAGAAACAAGTTCAAAATAAGGTATAAGGGACTCTAGTAAACTCTGTATCACAGTAAAAGCAGTGAAACATCACTAACAGCATTAAGCCAAAATAAACCAGGGAAAATAACTCACTAAACATCTCTAGTGTTGTATAAAAGCAGTTCTGGATATATATTTGAACCTCTCTTTACCAAACCTACCCAAATTTTACTTGTAAAGATAATTTTCCAACCCCTGCCTGTTTGTTCCAATAAATTCGGTTTCTGTTTCAACTTTCAGTGTGCCTGGATGCCTATTTCTTTTGCTCTTTTTTACTTTCTTTATTGTGTTTTCAGAACAAAAAAAAAGAACATCACAAACAAAATGACCACATCATACAAACAATCACAACATAAACAACACAGTGGGAACCCCCCCCCCTCTTTCTTTTGATTTGCAAACATCAAGTACAAATCAAATATTTAACTAAATCTCTCTAACCAATTGTATACATGTGACCAAATATTTAAGAAAGTGGTTTCTTCTCTTCCTTGTAGTTTCAAAATCAAATTATCTAATTCTACCACCTCCATAAATTTATTAATAAAGTCCTGTTTAGATGGTATTTTTTCTTGCTTCTATACTTTTGCAAATATAATTCTCGCAACAGTTAGTACACGCACAATCAAATATTTATCCAATTTCTGTAAATTATCTGGCAATATATTTAATAGCCTGGATGCCTATTTCTGTGGGAAAATTTATAGAGGTACAGACCCTCCTCAATCTCAATTTCTTATTTGGGGTGTAAGTCAACAAAGTATCAAACAGTAATAAGGTGGGACAACAGCTTTATAATAAAAGTTTACTACATAAGAAGAGTGACATACTATCTAAAGGCTACTCCTTTATCAGATGGGGAAATGAACATTCATAGGGAGGTTGGAGGGAAAATCTGAGACCTTATAAAGGCAATTGTTTGACAGGAGTGTCCATCTGGTACAGCATGTAAACTGTACTCATGCAGGATCATTTTCTGTGGTATGTACCCATGATGTTTTTGCCCTCTCTCACAGGATTTCGCTTTATCACATTCTTTGCTGAGCAGCCCTTTTTTCCCTTTCTTGTCTTTTTTTTCCTGGCTGTCCCACCCAGTCGTTCAAATGTATATTGTTAGAAGCTGACCCAGCCTGGGGGACTGAAGGGGGAGACTAAAATCCTTCTTTTTGTTCTGTTTGATAATGGCATATGAGAGGCTGATGGTAGTTCAAAAATAACAAGCTGTTTTATTTTACTTTGAGAGGAAATGGTCATGTATGAATCAAGTATACTTATGAGGTGAACAGGCAACAGCAATGAGGTAATTTTGTATACAAAGAAACACCAGATAATTTTGTCACAAACATGTAACTGTTTCCGTTATGCAGACAGGTCTTTAAAACTTCAGATAAATTTTTTGACAGTTTTTCTTACATAAGCTAGCATAAGCTTCTTGGTCTAACGAACACTAACGTTGGTGAAGGCAGGAACATTCAAACAAGTTCCAATTTCCTTCCTTATCCATAGACTAGGGATCACCCCCTTCTTTTTGGAGCTATTTCCCACAGACTTGTTAGGGATGGGCTAAGCTTCAGACTGGATAGGGATCACCCCTCTTTTCTATAGGCTATTTCCCTCAGGCTTGAATGGGGATCCTTCTTTATTGTCTCACTCCCCTAGCCTTCCTTCCCAGTCAACTGTTGTTTATTAAATGTCCCTTCTAACTGACTCTCTCAGCTGAAGAATTCCATTTGAATTCACTGTCACTCAAGGTTCTCAGACTTGGTTACAGCATTAATCATTTACTGTCCATCATAGTATCCTACATTATAAATTGTACATAAAGCTTGAACAAAACAGCCAGCAGGCTCTGTGCAGAAAAGGCAATGGATACATGAAGGATGTAGAGCAGGTAAGTCATCTGCACAAGAATTATGTTAAGGGCATTGTAAATAGAATCTAAGAGGATTTAAGGAGAAACCACAAATTATTATTGTCTATTTCCTCTGATAGAAGGGCTTCCAACAGCATTGTAGAACACCTTAATCTCTTCCTCCCACTGCAGACTAAATGCCGCTAGTAGGGGAAAGTGTACCCTAGGTCAGTGTCTGCAGAGTCAGAAGTCTGTAGCAAGGGGGAGGGATCAGAGAAAATTCCCCTTCTGTTCACAGAATTCCTCTATGGGATCTAAGCCATGGTACACATGCAAGCCCAGTATGTTACATCCAAAATTTGTAGTAAAATTTACTTATGTCTTAATGTCATCATGAGGTAAGCTTTCCACTCTGCAAGTGACAACCAATGATTTGAGTGAATGAGAAAGGCCTCTACAGCTGCTAATCGTGAACTGTAGGACTTTCTTCCTTAGAAGATTCAGTCTGCTATTTTTGCAGGCCTTTTAGAGAGCTGAAGACATACTTATTCTGGAAGACCTTTAAGGGAAGATGGGGGTTGGCCTAGGAATTTTAATAGATTAAGCTGAACTTTATTGGTGTTTATTGTGTTTTATATTTTTTATAAATTAAATAAAAATACACAGTAGGTTTGGGATATCCAATGGGATGTTATATTTCACTCTATGCTATTGAGAGGGAGAATTCAATGTGGGATTGACTTTTTCAGTTCCAACACAGTTGCTTCCTCACCTGCCTATTTTGGTCCAAATGTAAGTGAAGACACCTGAAATAGTATTATGACAATCTGGATAGACTTATTTTTGTGAACTAGTTTTGGTGATGCTAAAACCATTTCATATTCGGCACAAAGTGTATAGGAACCATTTCTATGAAATTGTTGCACACCGGGAGCTCAAGGAAAACACCAATGAATCATTCATGACCTTTGAAACATGTGCTAAGAAACATTTACCAGGAGAGCATTTTGCAGATGTCACAATGATTAAGGGCAGGAGCACAGAATGAAACCAATCTGCAGATTTCATAATTTCAAGCAGTCACTTTTTTAAAATGTGCAGCTCCTGACAAGAGGGGAAAAAAATGGGACAAACTAATCTCAATGGCTCACAAACAGAATGCATAACAATTCTGACTGACAATTTTTATTTGTACAAAAAGCTGATAAGTTACTATCATTCATTTTTCTTATCAAGTGTCGCTTCTCAACATGATGCGTGAATGCTGCCAATTCCTTCTCAGCTTGGTGCACACATTAATCCCAAAGCATGACAGCCCAACATCGACAGTCATATTGGACAAAGTAATTATGGCAGGAGGAGGGAATGCTTCTGACAAGAAATAATAAAAGCTTTCTTCTACAAAGGAAAGAATTCTAGGATTAGAAGTGTGAAATTGATGGAAACTACTAGGTGTAAAGATACACTGAAGACAGGGGTCCCATCTTCCCTCTGGGGGTGAGAGATCTCCTGCCCCAACCCCCATTGCCCAACACCTCAGTGAGAGGAAATGCCTGGGGAAAGGAGGGATGCAATTGACATCCTTGTTGCAATGATATTGATTCTGGTACAACCTGGAAGTGATCTCATCATGCTGAGTGATACTCTAGCACAGGGGTGTCAAACATGTGGCCCAGGGGCTGGATCAGCCCCCCGGAGGGCTTCTACCAGGCCCACAGTGGAACTGACTGTCTTCTACTTCTTCTTCCAGTTCAGCTGCTGCTATGTCATCGTAGGTTTGCAGCTTACAGATACACACCTGAACAGCATACTCAAGATTGCAACAGCACAGACATTTTGATGAAATAATTCAGAGCAAGAGGTGTCAGTTATCAGACACTGTTAAATAAACAAAATATTGCAAGAGTGCTAACGTTTTAAGCATGTTTTTATTTTAAGTAAAAAAAACCCCTTTGTGTTTGTGTCCTTTATAAAGTTTATATCTCTGCTACCTGGCATTACATTTTATGACACACGTGGCCCGACCCAGCAAGGTCTTATTTATGTCAGATCTGGTCCTCATAACAAATGAGTTTGACACCCCTGCTCTAGCATTCACCCTAAACTCTATGGAGTGATAACGTCACTTCTGGGTCACACCAGAAATGAATAATTGCACGGGTCTGCTGATTAAATCTGCAAACAAAGATGCCTTGTATCCCCCATCTCTTGCCACCTGGCTGAAGTCTACTGAAATCATCTATGACCCCATGGGGAACCTAACTTCTGCAACTTTCAACTATATTCTTAGCCCATTTTATTCATCTTCTGCATCTTCATCTGAGGACAGAACTAAATATTATAGACTCAGGGCTGCTGCGTAAAATAACATCCTTGTGTCAAGTTCTTTCTGTTCCTCCTGTGAAATGTAGTTAATGCATAGATGCCAGTTACCAGAATTTATCCACTCATGACAATTGTGAGGAGGGAAAACTAAACAGAATGTTTGGACAAGACTGCATCTCAAAGAATATAAATTCCTCCTCTAATTTTAAACTTCTTTTCTCCCTTTACTCTTAATTCAGCTTTTCTCTCTGTGTTGGTTATAAAGTAACTGTTGCCTCTTGAAAATGTTTTCTGACCTAGCCCACATGAAAGTTTCTTAATAACAGCTTAGTGACATGAGCTGATCTTTGACAAAAGTCACCCAGATAGTCATTCAGGAATCTAATTGCTCTGATAAGGCTATTTTCTGCAAGACTGCCAATGGCTTTATTTCTTTCATGGAGGTCAGTGTTGTTTGCAGTTTATACATTAGAGAAGCAATAGCTTCTCAGGTGCTTAAATTCTTGGAAAATAAACTGCTTTAGTTCCCCAGACCTCAATTTTGAATTCCATTTGGTCTGACGCATGGCTGTGAATATTACCAGAAAGCAGTGTGAGATAGGCTAGTGTATTTTGAATGCATTTAAGAAGCTGAATGACTTGGGCATCCTGTTACTGAGTTCAGGGATTCCCCTCCCCCCTTTACTGTTTTCCACTTAAGTGGGAAGACAGTTACATGACATCAGAGATTTTGGGTTGGATCAAGTACAACATTTCTGTGGGCATGCACAGAGTGTTATTTTTTCATTTCCCCCTTTTGTGGTAGAAAAAGATGCCCACTGGAGATGAAGGACCCAAGAACAGATTTTGGGGGTATTTCCCCAGGCCGAAGTCGAAGCATTTCTGCAGAGGTAAGGATTTTATCATGTGTTGACTAATGAACAGTTTCTCATTATGAGAGTATTTGATTTTCACTAAGAGCCTAGACACTTATTTTTGTGTTTAGATTTTCATCTTTCACATGAAATACACCAAGGCACAACCCAAAACTTTCTTAGGATTCCGAGAGAATGTCATAAGGCATTCCAGAAAGTGGCAAAAGTTTGCATGTTATACATTATCATTGTTATATGGTCATACTGTCAAAGACAAAAGGATTACATGTGAGGAGTAAATGTTTGTGTGAATGGGAACAGGAAAATGAGTGGTATTTATGTTTTAGAGATGAAAACTTGGTGATGACTTAACTGAAACTACACTGGAAGTGAATTAATGTCTTTAGAATCTTCACCTCTTAGAACATCATCACCTGTAGAGTGTCCCCAAAATACACCCATTTACCACTTAAAGTTTTGTTTGCTTGTTTTAAAACACAATAACTGTGGAATGATGACTTTTTCTTGTCAGGGTAGTTTTTCTATCCCATGAGTTTATTATCCAGGGAACCATTTTAAGTGCTCCAGAGGGGTGTTCCATGACAACCTGATTTCCTCTTTCTTTTTTTTTTTTTTTTTTATATACTCTTTTTATTTCATTTTCTCATCATTACATTCCATTTCAATTATACAACTTTCTTATACACTAGAGTCTTATACATCTCATATTTTATCTAGCCACTTATACACCTTTAACCATCTTTCATTATGTACCTTTTCATGTTTACTTTGTAACATCAAGCTCAAATCATCTAATTGTGCTAACTCAAGCAGTTTTGTTATTAGTTCTTCTGTTGAGGGTATTTTATCAATCTTCCAATTCTTTGCCAATAATAAGCGAGCGGCTGTTATTATATATGTTAACAAATACACTTCCTGTTGATTATATCCATTCGGTAACATGTTTAACAAAAATATTTCAGGTTTCAATGCAACATTTTTCTCCAATATCTCTTGAATCATTCTCCTCACCATTCTCCAATAATTTTGTATCTTATCACACTTCCACCACAGGTGGTAAAAGGTCCCAACATTAGCTTTACACTTCCAGCATTGACTGGAATATCCAGGATAACATCTAGCTAACTTATCCGGGGACCAATACCACCTATGGAACATTTTATATACATTTTCTTTATACGTAATAGCTCTCATATACCTAGCTGATTTCCAAATCTTATTCCACTGCTCAATATCTACATTTTCGCCTAGGTCTTTCATCCAAGATACCATAGTTGATTTAATTATCTCATCCTGCTCATAATCATCCAACAGAAAACCATATAATTTCTGTATTAATTTATCATTTGACGAGAGCCAAATCTTATCAAGATTGTTTTGATCTTCAAACCCTTTTGATACATCTTTTTGAAACCTATCACGCAACATTACCTGTTCCCACCAAGTTAAGTTATTTTCCCTTGCTAATTTTTCCTCAGATTTCAATTTATTATTTTTACTTAACAAAGTTTGATAACTTTCCTTCTTATTCATAGTTAACAATGATGGCGCTATAAATGCTTCGAGGGGAGAGACCCATCTTGGAGTTTGCCTATACCACCTTTCTTTTATGTTAGACCATATTTTATTTAGTGCACCTCTTAACAAATGTCTACCAAAATTTGAATGGACTTTATCTTTGCCATACCAAATATATGCGTGCCATCCCATATACAAATCATGGCCTTCTAATTTTAGTAACCTATCATTATCCAACGTTAGCCATTCTCTTATCCAAACCAGGGCGGCCGCTTGGTAGTATATAAACCAATTGGGTACATTCATTCCCCCCTTTCTTTTTTGTCCTGCAGAACTTTCCATTTTATTCTAGGTCTTTTATGCAACCATATAAATTGTCTTGTGATTTTACTTAGGTCTTCAAAATATTTCTGGTTTTTCAAAATCGGGATACTCTGTGCTAAAAATAGAAATCTGGGCAAAATATTCATTTTAACCAGTGCAATTCTACCCATAAAAGAAAGAGGTATCTTCTTCCATTTCTGCAAATCTTTTCTAATTTCCTCCAATAACACATTATAATTATCTTCTATCAATGAGCTACACTTATTGGTGAAATTAATTCCCAAATACTTTACTTTCTTTACTATTTCCATCGGGTTACTTTCTTTTATCTTCTGTAACAAATTCTGTGAACAATTTTTCGGAAGTATTTTGGATTTTTTATAATTTATCTTAAGTCCCGCCACTGTTCCATATTTTTTAATAGATTCCATCAAATATTTAATTGATACCTCCGGGTCCTCCATTATAAATACAAGATCATCCGCAAACGCTAATAACTTGTATTCTTCCCCTCTTATTTTTAAACCACGTATTAGTGGGTTTCCCCTAATTGCATTATTTAAGGATTCCAGTGCAAAAATAAACAGCAACGGCGAAAGCGGGCAACCCTGCCTAGAGCCTTTCTGGATTTCTATATTGTTTGTTGTATCTCCGTTAATAACTACTTTTGCAAAGTTAACCTTATATATAGCATTAACCATGGTAAGAAATTGTGGTCCACAGTCAGCATTCTTCAACTTTTCCAATAAAAAATCCCAAGACAAATTATCAAACGCCTTTTCTGCGTCGAGGAACATTAACATTAGCTCTTTCTCTGAGTGTTCCTCATAATACTCTAACACGTCCATTATTATCCTCAAATTATTTTTCATTTGTCTTCTAGGTAAAAACCCCATCTGATCTTGATGTATAATTTGTGATAATACTTTTTTAACCTATCTGCCAAGATACTTGCGTATATTTTATAATCCGCATTTAATAAGGATATAGGTCTATAATTCTTAATATCGTCTTGATCTGAATTAGGTTTAGGAATCAACGTAATTATTGCATGGTTCCATGATTCTGGACTTTTCCCCTGATTACCTACTCGTTGGATTACCTCTTTAAATGGGATACAAATTTGCTCTTCAAAAGTTTGATAGAATTCCGCTGGAATACCATCCGGACCTGGTGTTTTCTTTTTTTCTGTCTTTTAATCGCTTCTACTACTTCGCACATTGTTATTGGATCATTTAAAATTTTTCTTTGTTGTGTGCTAAATTTATTCCCGTTATCTTCCAAATATTTTATAATTAACTCCCTCTCTTGTTCTTCCCGTTGATACAAATTTTTATAAAACTTTTCTACTATACCTTTCAAATCCTGAATATTACTTTTGATTTCACCTTTATCATCTTTTAACCGCAAAATCATACGTTTTTCCCTTTCTTTTCTCACTTTATATGCCAGCCACCTATTGGGCTTATTTACATTCTCAAAATAATACTGTCTGGTAAACTCTAATTTTTTTTCCAACTCATAGTTTAACATTAAATTCAACTTATGGTGTAACAGTGTTAATTTATTTTTCGCTGTTTCCATATCCCTTCCCTTCTTCATATTACTTTCTTGTACACTAATTTGTTTAAGAGTTTGCTCATATTTTAATCTTCCCATCTTAGCTGTCCATATACTTTGACTAGTAAAAATGCCTCTTATATAAGCTTTAAAAGTATCCCAAACTATTTCCAACGGTGTTTCCGTATTACAATTTATCTGAAAGAATTCTAAAATTTCCTTCTTACATTTCTCAATAAATTTCTGGTCTCTTAGTAATTTTAGATTCAAGAAGTACCTATTATTTTTATTACCCTCTTTTAACACTAATAAAACGGGACTATGGTCGGCAAAAGTATTCGGCAGTATTTCACATTCCATTGTTTCTCTCAATAAATTGGTAGACATCCAAACCATGTCTATCCTGGACCAGGAACCATGTCTGGTCGAGTAATAGGTAAAGTCTTTTTTCCCTATGTTTCTAACCCTCCAGGTATCCATTAAGCTATATTCTTCCACTATTTGTAAAAAGGAATTTGGTATAATATTTCCATTTTTTCGCCTTTTCCTATTTGTCTTTCTATCCATCTGCGGATCAACCACAGAATTATAATCCCCCACAATGCATATATTATCTGTCTCTATTGAGTTTAGAACTATTTGTAATTCCTGAAAAAATATTTTTTGGTTATAACTTTGATTAGGGGCATAAATGTTTATTAATAACATTTTTTTTCCATTTCTTACCAATGTTATTGCCACTATCCTCCCATCTTCTGAACTATATATCATCTCTGGGTTTAATGTTTCTTTCACATATATCACCACTCCTCGTTTTTTTTCCTTTGCCGAGGCCACAAATTCCTTACCTAACTTTTTACATTCTAAATATTTCGCATTTTCCCTTTTAATATGCGTTTCCTGTAAACATACTATGTCAATTTTCATTTTTTGTAATTGATGGAACGTTTTTCGTCTTTTTGCGGACTATTTAAGCCATTTATGTTTATAGATATTATTCTAAGTTTTTTAATGGGTAACATCTTGCTATTTAATGTTTTTTCCCTCTGTTTTTGTATTTGAACCTAGTTAAAATTTGATATGTTGTTTTATTCGGTTTCTGCTTACTTCTTCTTATTGTATTCCCTTTATCTTTCTGGATCTCGTGTTTGCTTTTCTCTTCTTCCGTTTCTTCCTCTTCTTCTTCCGTTTCTTCCTCTTTTTCACCTTCCTCTTCTTGTTCTTCTTCTTCTTTTGCCACCCTAATTCTTCTCCAAATTTTTCTAGAAAAAATTTTGCCTTGAACATAGAATCAATTCTGTGTCTTTGGCCGCTGTATGTAAAGAACACTCCTTCAGGGATCAACCATCTAAACATTATTCCATTACTTTTCAAGAGATTTGTTAGGGTTGTATATGCCATCCTTCTTTCCCTGACTCTCCAAGGCACCTCTTTTAGAAATAATATTTCTTCTCCTTGTATAGTTACCTTGGTTTCATTTGATGCTCTCAAAATTCTTTCTCTCATCTCTCTTTTATAAAACTTAACATGTACTTCCCTCGGCTTCTTATATTTTTTTGCGTATGCCGAATTTCTTCTATAAGTTGCCTCAATTCCTTCCATTAGTTCTTCTTTCGTTCCTATGTTCAACTGTTCCGCCAAATTGTTCACTAGATCTTCCTTAAGATTCTTATTCAATGTCTCTGGAATATTTTGGCATCTTAAAATTAATGCAGCCTTGTCCATTTCTAAATTTATGAGCGTTTCCTCCATTCTCTCGCTCTTACTTTTAATTTCCTGTACATCTAAATCAAGATCACGGACTTTTCCTTTTAATTTTCCCTGATTGGTTACCATTTTTGTAATTTCAAGTCTATTATCTTTTATTTGCTTTTTTATTTCTTCAGTCTCATTTTTAATTTGTGTTGTTAGCTCCTCCATTTTTATTCTTATCGGCTCAATTTCCCTTTTAATCAATGCAGGCAACGTATGTTCTACAGTGGCTTTAACTGCCTGAGAAACGGCCTGTGTCACACTTTCGTGAATCAACTTATTCAGTTCTTTCGTTGATATTTGTGGGGTGGTCATAACTGCTGTCTTAAATTGTCCCACTCCTACTATTTGCCCTGGCGAGGATAGTGATGGCTTCCTACTAGCCATAAATTTATTTCCTTTTCAATATCAAATAAATCAGTCAATTAATTAAACTAAATAATTAATTAAATCAATCAGTTAATTAAACTAATTAATTAATTAAATTTCATTTTCCTATTGAATAAACTTTGGCTATTTACACTTTTGATTTCATGGGAATGGTTTCTAAACCAACTTCTTCGTCCTGGATGATCTTATGCCAACTATGTAGACTTTCATATTCAGTATTATATTGGCCACTTTTGATTTTTTTAGCTCGTTTTAAAAAAGAATGCAACAAACAGGCACAATGGCATTAGACCTTCTGTATTGTGCAGTGAGTTACAGAAATGTCAGGGCATATAGTATAAGCACAGAAAACTCATTATTTTCAACTGATTTATTTATTTATTTATACAGGCATTGTTATCCCTTTTTTCTCCTCCAAGAGGTAGAAAAAGTAACTTGCAAAGCATCTTACAAAAATAGTAAAATACAGTGTCAATAAACCAATTATTTTAAAGAAAAATAAAACATAAAACAAACAACATATTAAACCATATCCCAGGCAGGTCCTGATTTCCTGGGCCATTTCACACAAGGCTTTGGGCTGTGAATCATAGGTCAACAGCCAAGAAGTTCTGTTTTTGACAAGTTTCAATATATATCAGGCATCAAGGCAGGGCAATGTGACTCTACTTGTTTTCAGTACTGTTCAATATTGTTTTCAATACTGTTGGCAGATTCCTGGGCTAGATTTGCAGGATTCAAACTGCCATGCTCTGAGCTCTCAGTTCCTACATGGTTTTCTGGTTGCAGAAGGTGACACCGGGAGAATTCCCCATGGCTTTTATGCAACAGGGCACTTTGGTGTTCTATTTTGTCCCCATTCTATTTAACCCATATGGGGAGAGATTGTTAAGGAATTTGGAATGGACAGTCATCAATATACAGATGACACCCAACTTTCCTTTTGCTTTTCATCAAATTCAGTTGATGCTGTAGAGCTGTAAATGGGCTGGATGAGGGCCAATATCCAGGGCCGGTGCCAGGGCTTTTTGCACATTAGGCGAGGCTACCTTCTGGTGCCCCTCCCCCACCAATTTTCAAACATAAATGCATTTTAGGAAGAATGAAAAACACAAAATTTGAAATTGCTAATTTCTTTTTTTTCAATGGTGAGAACAAGTAATACAATCTCTGATTTTCTTCCTCAAATTGAAAAACACAAATTACAAAGCATTTTGCAAAATCCTGTTAATTGTGATGTTGAAGTTTAAGTCTATAATGTTTCCATTTCAGACACATCAAAATCTCATTTTGCATGCCTTTTCTTTAGCAAATTTTGTCACCAAATCCTGCAGGTCAAGCACTGATGCTTCAGCATATTCAGTTGAAATAGTTGCCAAACCAAGTAGTCTCTTTTGCAATATTGTCAAGCGTATGTGTGTTTTTATAAGTTTGAGTTTTGAGCTGTGTTCACCACTTGCCACTGACACTGGAAGTGTGAGAAGGATCCTTAGAGCAAGAGAAACATTAGGCACACTATCTTGGAGTTTTTGTTGAAGTGTGAAGAGAAGAATGCCAGTGCCAGAAGACAACATCAGGGGAAGGCCTTGGCCTCTGTACTCTGTTTACTGACCTCCTCCAGAGCAACTGGTTGGCCATGCTGGACTAGATGGACCACTGGTCCTATTCAGCAGGGACCTTTCATTTGCTTCACAAGACCCTTTGAATTAATTTGGGGGGGGGGCAGCCACTTGCCTGCTCACCTCTGGTAAGTTAACAATTGCTTCCAGGCAACAGGTACAGTTCTGGTCACCACGCTATAAAAAGGATATTATAGCTTTGGAAAAAGTGCAGAGAAGGGCAACTAGAATGATAAAAGGGTTGGAACACTTTCCCTATGAAGAAAGGTTAAAGCATTTGGGGCCCTTTAGCTTGGAGAAATGACAGCTGAGGGGAGACAGGATTGAGGTTTATAAGATTATGCATGGGATAGAGCAGGTTGAGAAAGAGGTACTTTTCTCCTTTTCTCGCAATACAAGAACTTGTGGGCACTCCATGAAATTGCTGAGCGGTCGGGTTAGAATGGATAAAAGGAAGTACTTCTTCACCCAAAGAGTGACTAACACATGGAATTCACTGCTGCAGAAGGTAGTGGCAGCTACAAGCATGGACGGCTTTAAGAGGGAATTGGATAAGCATATGGAGCAGAGGTCCATCAGTGGCTATTAGCCGCAAGGTATAGATAGAGACTCTGGGGCAAGTGATGCTCTGTATTCTTGGTGCTTGGGGTGGGGGGATAACAGTGGGAAGGCTTCTAGTGTCCTGGCCCCACTGGTGGTCCTCCTGATGGCACCTGGTATTTTTGGCCACTGTGTGACAGAGTGTTGGACTGGATGAGCCATTGGCTTCAATTATGTTCTGATGTTCTTAACCAAGCTGATTTTTTTTAAATAGTAGATTCAGCTGGTTATCTGTGCTGGTCTGAAGCAGCAGAACAAAGTTTGAGTCCAGTGGCACCTTTAAGACCAACAAAGTTTAATTCTGGGTATGAGCTTCCATGTGCATGCATAAAGAAGTGTGCATTCACACAAAAGTTTATACCCAGAATTAAACTTTGTTGGTCTTAAAGGTACCACTGGGCTCAAAACTTTGTTCTGTTTTTTTTTTTTTAAGTTAGATTGGATGTTTTGTTTTTGCCTACAAATGAACAGTAGGCATACCTAAGTAGATAGATAGGAAAAATATACTTTAAGATTTATTTCCAAGGTTGAATTATTTGGGTTTTCTGAGGAGGATAAAACATCAAGGCCCCCAAATTGGCAGCAGCACCAGACCTCTCAATGGGGCTGGTTCAAATGGGCCACACTTTAAGGGTGGAGCTAGATCTGAATCTAGTCTAGACCAACGAGATTTCCAGGGTATAAGCTTTCAAGGCCCAAAGTTCCCTCTGTTAGGTACCATTTTGTCTTGCAAAGCTTATACACTGGAAACCTAAGGTGCCACGGGTTTCGAACCCTGATCTTCTCCTGCAGACCAACACAGCTACCCACCTGAAATGTTAAGGGTAGATTATTGAGATCCAGAAAGGGTATAGACCTTCAGAGGTAGCTGATCTTGCACCATTCTGCCATACATGTTAGTTCAACGCCACATTTCCAGTTGGCATTTTTGTTCATTTCAAACTAACCCTTCCTTATTTGCATCCTGCAAAAAGTGCCTCTCTTTTTTTTAGAGCCAAAGTTCAAGATCAGACCTAAAGCTGCCTACAAGTAGTGTTGCTTTCCAGCATCAATTCCATCTCCTTTCCTACCTCCTGCAATGAAATCAGGAAGGCCTTTCAGGTCATTCATCAGCATTGCCAACTTTTTTAAAAAAACTGTGGCTGATATGATTCTCTGCTTTTAGGGCAGTCCAGAAGTTAAGCTTTTCTTTCCCCTTGGTTCCCCATGCACTTAACCACCATGTCAGGAAACAGTTTACCTGCTAAAATGTATACTGGGAAAGGCACAAGAGCGGGACCAGGTTTTTTCTTGGGGGGGGGGTTAAGTTGACCAAGGTACAAGCATCTCACAGCAAAAGGAGCTCTTTGAAGCAAATCCTCCTTTCCTCCCCTTACAGCAACAAAACAAGCCTATGTGCCCCCCTGCCATCCACTGCCAAAAGAAAAGCAAATCTGAAGGGGGGGCTTCTCTCCAGGCCAGGCCCTTTCAGCAGCAATCTTGGCAGGAAAGGAGAAAGGGGGAGAGACTTCCAAAACTGCCATACCTAGCCCTCTTGGGGAGGGAAAACAAGTTTGAAACTTTCTCCCTTTTTCCCCGCGTGAAGCTTCCCAATGCAGTTTCCCAATGCCACTGCTGCCCTGTCTTTGCAGAACCAATTCCAGACACGCAGAAAGGAATGTGGGTTCCCCCCCTCCTCTTTTTTTAAGTCCAGTTTGGGGGTTGCAAGCAAAGAAGGGGCTGTAGGCAGAGGACTGGAAACTTGGGTGTCCCACCACCAGGAAGAAGAAGAAGAAGAAGAAGAGTTTGGATTTATACCCCGCCCTTCACTGCCCAAAGGCATCTCAGAGCGGCTTACAAACTCCTTTCCTTCCCCTCCCCACAACAGACACCCTGTGAGGTACGTGGGGCTGAGAGAACTCTAACACAAACTGTCCTTGAGAGAACAGCTGCGCCAGAGCTTGTGACTGACCCAAGGTCACATCAGCAGGTGCAAGTGGAGGAGTGGGGAATCAAACCCGGTTCTCCCAGATAAGAGTCCGCACACTTAACCACTACACCAAACTGGCTCTCCCAGGGGATCGCCTCTCTCTTTCTCTCTGGATCCCCCCCCACATCTTTCACATTCCTCCCCCCTCCCTGCAAATCTTTTGCAGCTTCTCTAAGACACCCTCAATACTCACATCTTCCATAGCTGGGAGGGCAGCCACGCCCCTCCTGCCGGCTTCCTTTGCCCCCTCCCCAAATCACCTCTGCTTTTTCCTTTGGAGCTGGCTCCCCCCTTCCTCCTCTTCCCCCACCTCACAGCGCCAAGCCAGGAAAGGCCACCAATGGCGTCACGTCAGCCGCCTCTGCACGGCAGCAGGGGGTGGGTGACAAAAGGCATGGGGGGGGCATCCTGCCTCCATTGAGCTGTAGGTGTCATTGCCCAGACTGCAGCCCTGAAACCCCACCCTTGCCTTCCCACCCCTCCAGGACCTTGCCAGAGTTTTCTTGGGGGCGGAGGCAGCAGCTGCTGGGCACCTCCTGGCTGCTGAGCTCTCTTTCTCCGTTCCGTCGGGTCACACACTCCGACGGTCAATCACAGCCACTGAGAGAATCTGCCAGAGAGCAGGGCCAGTGTGTGTCTATATCAGCAGGCCAGTGGCGCCCCCTGGTGGTGGCACCCTAAGGCAGCAGCCTCACCTTGCCTCTATGAATCAACCGGCCCTGCCAATATCATATTCAACGCAGCCCAGACCAAAGTACTGTCAGGTGATGATATAGTGATGCTAGTGTATGTGACCAAGGATTGAGAGTGCTGCCTGAACTAGAGCAGAGCTCTTCAGCATTTTAACCTGACAGAAGCATTTTTAATGTGTTGTGGGTTAAACTTGTGAGCAGGTATCCTACTAGAAATCCCTCTTTTTTTGCTTTTTCTTTGCCCTTTTCCCTCAAGGGATGCCTTGAGCAAGCAGATATATCAACATCATCATTTCTGCATTTTTTCTGTCTTCCATTCAATATCTACCATACCTTTGTTCACCTTCTTGTTCTCTCACCTTTTGCAATCCTCTCTTGTAACCTTCAGCTGTTTCATTTACCTTCTGGCTCTCTTTTCATTCTTTTCCTTTTTTATTCCCTTCCCACAATCCTTTTTCTCCCATCAGCCCTGCTTTCTTATCCTATTCCAGTTGTCCCTGCATAGTGTTCTCCAGCTTGGTAACTAATGCACACATCACTTAATCTGTCTAGATACACATTTACTCTGTGGAGTTTACTATAGCTTGCTCCTGAGTAAGTGTGCTTTGACCTGACTAGGGATGGGCACGAACTGGAAAAAATGTGGTTTGGTTCATGGCCAAACCACAAACCAAACCACGAACTAAACAAAAAGGCCAGTTTGCAAACCAAGTTGGTTAATGGTTAATGGCCCTGCAAACCCCATTGAAAGGGAAGGCAGTCCCTTCAAATGGGTTTGCAGGGGGGTTAGCAGAAAGCTGGAAAAACAGCCATTCAGCTGTTTCGAGCTATCTTCTGCAGTCCCTTTAAATTTTAAAAATTAAAGACCCTTTAAACTTTAAATGTATACTTTAAAGGGACTGCAGAAAACAGCACAAAAAACAGCTGCATGTCAGGGAGCTGCTCCTGCTGCACAGCTCTTCTGGGCTGTCTTGTGCTATCCCTTTAAACTGTAAAGGGACTCCAGAAAACAGCTCAAAAGAGCATAGTGGCTGGAAGCACTTCTCTGCCATGCAGCTGTTTTTCCCTTGCACAGTTTAAAGGGACTGTACAAGATAGCGTGAAACAGCTGAGTGGTGGGCAACAACTGTCCACCACTCAGCTGTTTTAGAGGCTTTCATGGGGAGGATAGGATAGATGGCACTCAAGCTGTATATTGAGAACTCCTGATGTAATGAGTACCTGGTTACAGACTGTATGATTCCACTGGCCTGAATTACAGAATAATATGAAGGCCGGGTGCTTTTTTACTTCAAAACATCTGAGGGTAGGATCAGGTTGGAGAAGCTACAATTCTGTTTGCATTTATTTAATCCTTTCTTCACACCATTTCCCCATCTCATCACCCCTTTCACCCAAGTTTCTATTTGCTCTTTAGGAGAAAACATACATGTTCCATGTTATTTATTTATTTCAGTTATTTAAAATATTTATTAGCTTCCTTTCTACTGTATAGGAATTCAGGATGGCTGACAAGTAAATCATGATAAAATAGAATAAAAAACATAAAAAACACTAGTTAAAATCAATAATATAAAACTGCTGATAGGCAGAGAATGAATCAAATGCCATAATGAATAAAAATATCTTCAGCTGCCTCCTAAAAATCAAGAGTAAGGGGGTCAAGTGCACTGCCCTGGATATGTTGTTCTGTAATTGTGGGGCTACCACTAAAAAGGCCATCTTTCATGTACCCACCAGATGAGCTTTTTTGGTCAATGGCAGAGTCAACAGGACCTCCCCCTGTGATCTTAGTTCCTGGGCAGGAATATATGAGAGAAGATCATCTTTCAGAAACTTCGGTCCCAAGCCATTTAAAGGTCAAAAACAATGCATTTAGTTTTCATCAGGATGCTAAGGATGAAGGCCAAGGAGTCTACTTTTCCATTGAAGTGCTGTAAAGGTAGTTCCCAAAAGAATATGTTGTGCAAGTAACCTAAAAGAACTAAATCTACCTAGCAATGCTCCCTCTAAACTGTGGAGTCTTGTGAGTAAAACTTCTGCCTTGTGAGCTACTGGCATTAAAGCTGTGAGTGAGCGATTTGGTTAGTGCATAAATTAGTTTGCTCTGGATCATCCTTCCTGAGCTAAGACAAAAATGCATGAGCCAGAGGCTAAAAAACTGTGAGCTAGCTCACACTAACTCAGCTTAGAGGGAACACTGCTACCTAGTATTTTAGTCTTTTTACATCTGCTCTCACCCCCTCCCACCACTGCAAACACTGGAAACAGAGGGTAGGATCTAAAGAGTTATTTTAGGTATCCCCAAATAGGATTTGTCCTTTTTCTTTGAACAACAGACTCCATGCTATATTGCAAATTGCTTTTGAAAATCCCCCTTGGTTTCAACTGTAGCTTGCCAAATGGGGGGAGCAGCTGTTCAAGAAAGACAAGACCAAATACCCTTTGGGCATGTGGACCTTGCCAGAGGAATCTAAAATTAAACTTTGTTGTTAAAGAACATCAGCAGTTTAATTATTGTTTTATTTAAGGCAGCAGTGCTGGGAAAAGAAAGCTAGAATAGTATGCATAGAGTAAGTAAAGTACTGGAGATTTGCAATATGTGCACCTAATGATGAAACCTCTGAAGAGGCCTGCTTAGCCAAATGTGCTCAGGTTGTGGATGCAGATAAGATTCCCCCCCCTCCTCAAACAGCTTGAGGTATTTTCACTGTGCTCTTTCTTGCACAGTTGAGTCCAGATGCTGAAAATTGTTCATTCATCTGAATGTTTTAATGTGCTGCTGACTTATAATTATACATTAATTAAATAACTGTAGAAGGTAATATGCCAATGCACCCATCACAGATTAATGTATCAGTGTGTTACCGGCTGACACTATCTAGCTCAGCAAGCTAACTCACTGCTAAATGATTGAAAGCTGGGCAGTGAGGCTAGCCAGGGACATGATCAAAAATATTGTTGAATAGGAAAAGATCCAGGAGGGTCAACTCTGGCCTTGTTGAGATAGCATGTAATTACTGGTTAAGAATTTCAGAACTAACAGTGGCAGGAGACATAACAAAAAATCACATTAGAAAAAGTTTGCCATAACTAAGACATGTAGTCAATTCAAGCCACCAGCTTCGTACAAAAGTGTAGGGGCAGGCGGTGCTGCCAGAAGCCACGTAGGCAAGCCACGTGTGCGGCTGCGCACCCTGCGGCCTCTCTCCTCCCATCCGCTTACTCCACGTCCCCGTCCTTAGCAGTGCGCATGCCTGGCACTGCGGCAATCTTCCTCCAATCCCTGAGTGCCACACCAGATCTTTATGTAACCAGTGTGTATAAATAAAGCAGCGCTCCGCATTCTGGAGGTCTGCTTTCACCATACCGCATCCTGTCGTGTTGCTGACTCCCACATCTGGTGACCCCGACGTGATCTGCCCTCGACTCGCCCGACCAAAAGGTCCTCTGGTGCACCACAGCTTCGGCTCCCACTTCAGGTGAGTATGGGGGAATCACTTTCGAAGGAACAGACGCAGCATGCTGAAGAACTATACCGACTCGTTCAGTCTATGCAGCCCGACAGTCCAGTGTCAGTGAAAGGGATCAAGGACCTCCTTAGAGAGGTCAATTGTCAGTGCCCGTGGTATCCCCTTACAGGGACCTTACGGACACTAGATTGGGAAAAGATAGAACGGGAACTCAAGGGCGAACCCCGGGCCCCCATGGATTTGCTACTCACGTGGCAACACATATATTTGGCGGTGTGTAAATTCAACCCGACGGACAACCCCCTGGTTGCCGTCAAACCACCACCTCAAGACCCGGGTGGATCGCCGCCTCCCTATCTATACCCAGCCCTCACTTCTTTACAGTTGCCCTCAGCTTCGGCTCCGCAGGCTCCGCCTCAACCTCAGCCACCCTGTAGAAGTCAGGTGGCTCGGGCTATTGCCGCCGCTCGCAAAGACAGGGCGATAGACCCTAGCGAAGATTGGTGTGGGGAAAGTCCGTCCCTGTTTCCTTTAACAAGGACACCCAATCCGCGCAACGCAGATGAACTCCTTCTTAATTGGGAGCCTCTGCCGTATCAGGTACTCAGAGAATTGAATAAATCCATTAAGGATTATGGACTGAAATCGTCCTATTGCCAGGGCTCTATTGAGGGACTGGCCAATGGCTACCGCATGCTTCCCCAAGACTAGAAGGACCTGTTTCGTATGGTCCTCTCTCCATCTCAATATGTGGTCTGGGACAGCGAGTATAAGGCCGCCGCCACTGCGGGGGCTACGGATGCCATCACCTATGATCAGACCTATGGCGCAGAACAATTTGCCACCGTGGAAGCTCAAATCCACCTTCCCGATGGTCACATTGCGGCAGTTACTGCCTGCATCCTGCGCGCCCTTCGGCGGGTCCCAGTCACTGATCAGCCACAAAAATCCTTCAGTGCCATTCGACAAGGCAATTCTGAGCCATATGCCGCCTTTGTCGACCGCTTACAAGAAGCGATCTCTCGCCAAATTGATAACACTCAGGCACAGGCAGAACTCCTGGTAAAATTAGCATACGAAAATGCCAACACAGATTGCAAGCGTATTCTGACCCCGGTTGTCCATCGACAGGGATACTCTTTGGCTGACACGTTGACCGCGTGTGTGGAGGTCAGCTCCAAACATCATGAGATGGCCTTATTGGCGGCCGCCCTTCACGGGGGTCGCCGGCCCAGTGGAAAACCCATGGGAAACTGCTTTAACTGCAACAAACCCGACCATTTCCGATCTCAGTGCCGCGCCCCTGGTGGAGGGGCTGCGCGTGGCTCCAGCACCCCTAATGGGAACCAAAAGGGCAAGCCATCTAAAAAATGCCCCAAGTGCCAGAAGGGCTACCACTGGGCAAACCAGTGCCGCTCTTCGGACACTGCATCGGAGACAAAAAACTCCTAACCGGGCGTGGCTCTGGCCCGAGGCCCAAGGAGCCCTCCACTGAGATCGCTATCAATCTTTTGGCTGTTACAGATGTCACTCAGCCCCTCCCTGGGGAAATCACACCGCTTTCCCTCAGGCCGGAAAGCTCCCTAACGGGGTGCAGTCACGTCCTCCTGTTGCCCAGAAGAGAGGCGGGGGAACAAGGCATTTTCGTCTTACCGGAAGTCGCCTCCGTGCCGCCAGAGGGTGTTGCCCTTATTGCCCAAATTTGGAGTCAACTGCCGTTCTCTGTGGCCACGGGGGTGGCCCTTGTACAGGCCCTCCCCCTCAACAGCCCTGAGGGAGCGGCAACTTCTGCTTTTTTCCAGATAGCCTTGGTTCAGCAGGATATCAGTGCGCAGAAGCCCCTCCGTGAGTATGTCATCAACGGTCGCCAGTTAAAGGGCCTATTGGATACCGGGGCCGATGTTTCTGTCATAGACACCAAGCACTGGCCCCCCATGTGGCCCTTAGAACACAGCCCCTCGGTTTGGGGGGTGGGGGGGGAGAGCCTTGCACAGCAGAGCGCCTCTCATTTGCCCATGACTTCTTCGACTACTGGTACCCTCTTGGGCTACATTAAACCCGTGGTTGTCCCCTTGGGTGTTAATTTGTGGGGTCGGGACCTCCTTTCTCAGCTCCACACCACGGTCCAGGTTGATGAGTAACGTCCGGCCAACGGCCATTGCCCTCACCTGGCTCTCCCAAGACCCAGTGTGGATTGAACAATGGCCCCTTCCCCTGGATAAATTGACTGCCCTGCATCATTTGGTTCAAGAACAGTTGGCCACGGGTCACCTGGTCCCCTCCACCAGCCCGTTCAACTCTCCAGTTTTCGTAATAAAAAAGAAATCGGGGAAATGGCGCCTCCTTCATGACTTGCGCGCCATCAATAAACTGTTGCAACCCATGGGTCCACTCCAGTGTGGTCTCCCAAACCCCAATCTCATTCCCGGGGGATGGGAGATGGCTGTGGTGGACCTTAAAGATTGCTTTTATACCATTCCTCTACAACAACAAGATCAAAAATATTTTGCATTTACTGTGCCAGCCCTGAACGCGGCCCAACCCACCGCTCGTTTCCAGTGGGCCGTCTTACCACAGGGAATGCTCAACTCACCTACCATGTGTCAAATATATGTGGATCAGGCCCTCCGGCCATTCCGACAGCGATTCCCCAATGTCCAGGTGCTGCATTACATGGATGACATTGCCCTCGCAGCTCCCCGATTGCCGCCGGCCTGGAAGCAGCATTTAGAAGCCGCCCTTGCTGCATTTGGCCTTGTCATTGCCCCAGAAAAGGTACAAATTACCGAGCCTTTCTTGTATTTAGGCCACAAAGTATTTTCTGCATATTCTCTCCCGGTTCTTCTGGTAATACAATATTTGGGAGCTATTAATTGGATCCGGCCCTATGCTCAGTTGACCACGGACCAACTTGCTCCACTTTTTAATGCTCTTCGGCGAGGTCGGATACCCACCGACCAGATAAAGCTTACGCCGACGGAGCTAGGAGTTCTCTCACTAGTTAATTCCCAGTTGGCAACCCGGTGGGTGGATCGTTGTCTCCCCAACGTCCCCCTCCGCCTAGCAATAATCAGACCAGAAAAACAATGCTTGGGATTCCTCTTTCAGGATGACCCCCAAGGGCCCACCCTGATTGTGGAGTGGTTGCACTTGCCCAACGTTGGAAAAAACACCCTGTCTACTCTCGAAGGCATGGTGGCCGCTTTAATCACCCGCGGTCGCCGGCGAGCGCTTGCTCTAGTAGGCCTTCCCCCCGCAGACATTATTGTGCCCTTCCCGAAAGATGCTTGGGACGCCGCCCTGCACAATAGCGATATACTCCAGCTCAGCCTTATTGGATTTTTTGGCTGTATTTTGCACCATTTGCCCAAGGACCCCAGGGTCCAGTTCTTCCCGCAGGTCCCCCAGCGCATGCGACCCCTGTTATCTCCGGTGCCGCTGGAGGGCCCTACTCTCTTCACAGATGGCAGCCCCTCTCGGGGGTGGTCACTTGGAAGGAGGGGGACGACTGGCGCAGTCGCTACACTGGGCCCCAAGTATCGCCTCAAAGAGCGGAACTTGCCGCAGCTGTGCTGGCCTCCTCTCTCTTCCCCAATTCTCCTCTCAACATCATCACTGACAGCCTTTATGTAGCAGGCATCCTTCGCCACATTGAAGGAAGCGTCGTCTCCCCAGGCTGTGATAAAAATTTGCTTTCTCTCTTTTTGGCGCTACAATGCCAACTGACTCGTCGCACGGCGCCATACTATGTTGCCCACATCCGTAGTCATCAACCCTTCCCCGGGATGCTGACGGAGGGCAATGCCCGGGCAGACTCCCTTGTTAGTTGTTTTCCTTTGGATGCCGTGCAGGATCATGACGTATACCACCAAAATGCCCGAGCTCTTGCACGGCAGTTTCACCTTCCGCTTTCAGAAGTGAAGGCCATTGTGCAGCAGTGCCCCATGTGCTCTGGTAACTCCTCTGCCCCTAGCACAGGAGTCAACCCCCGCGGCACTGCCGCTAATGCACTCTGGCAAATGGATGTTTCCCACTTCGGGCCCTTTGCCCCCTGGAAGTTCCTCCACGTTTGTGTTGATACTTATTCAGGGGCCTAACTCTTCCTTTTATACCCGCACTCAGCGACATTTTCAACAGGATCTCCCACTCCCTCGTGCGCAGGTCCGCTACCGTCAACCACCCAGCCCGGAGTGGCGTGGCCCGGCTCCCTTGATTACCTGGGGGAGAGGCTACGCGGCAATCGAAACACCTACCGGTCCAGTGTGGGTTCCTGCTAGACTAGTACGACCGTGGACGGACCCTGATGTCGTGGCACAAGGGCCTCAAGAATCCCATCCCCGAGTTCCGAGCTCGGACATCTCTGCAGGAGACGGTCCCTGCCCGGAGGGATCGGCCGATGGGACCACGTCCTGAGGGAATTACTTGGGGGTCAATAAAGAAACACAATCAGCAAGCTAAAACCCTCCTGGATAGTACAGGCAGGGAAAAGACCCCCGAGAACATGTTTTGTGCCTTATGTGTATGTATAGAGCGGAATTCAGGCCTCACTGTTATATTGTGTTTGTTTTTGGTTTGTTGTTTACCCTTCGCGCAGGCGGCCCCGCACACCCAGGCATCCACCCCAGCCAATTTGTGGGCCCGCCATGCAGCATATATGTTTTATCAACATGGGAAAAATGTTACCCTGATTTATGAACCCCCAGTGTCGGTCACTTCCATGGCCTTTTTGCCTACCCCTTTCAATAGGCCTGAATTCGTCCTCAGCCAATTAAACAATTTAAATAAGTCATCCATATTCGCCCCCAGAGTGTCGGCACTCAATGAGACACGATTTCGGCAGTTCCATTATCAGAGGTCTCTTCCTGGCCTCTGTTTTTGTTGTCACGCCAGTAATCCCCAATTCACACACTGGCGTGACAAATCTTGGGCTGACCAACACTGGGGAATAAGAGCAAAAAATCAAACCCATTGTTTAGACCATTTTTACCTGCATGGTAACCATAATTCTTCCTTTTCTCCCAATGAAACCTTGATGAATGCCACTATGCAAGAAATCTTTTATAATTTACCTATGTTTTCACCCAATGCTTCTGCCCTTTCTGGGGGCTCTATCTGTGGAAACTGGCTTATCAGCGACCCTAACCTGTGGTTCTTCTGGGGCGGTGGTATTGCCACGAATTATCACCCTGGGAAGTACCAATGTGCCTCCATTGGATTCTTGACCCTGCCTGTACAAGTTGTACATCTACGAGTGCACGGCCGCCGTAAGCGAGCTCCCCTTGGCCCTGAATGTTCCGACACCATTGTGACAGACAATCAAGTCAGTGGTGGACCCAGCGGGTGGGGGCGGGACATGCAGTGCTTTCTTCTCTCCTTGTTGTTCTAACCTTGGGTGCTTACCCAGGCGTGGTCGCCCAGGAGAACCGCGCCTCCATAATTGGGCTCACCTGTCGGTTGGAGAAAACTATCAACGCGACCACTCGGATTGTACAAGACCTACAGACGGAGATCGCCAGCCTTCACCAAGTCCAAATTCAGCATCATTTTGCGCTTGATTTCCTCCTTGCTCGACAGGGAGGCTTTTGTAAAATCGTCGGACAGGCTGGTTGTGCTGTCACCTTCCAAGACCTCAACACTACCATCGAGGATGAGCTCCATAAACTTCACAAATTGTTAGCGGACAATGTGGCCGGAAACTCTTGGGACCCCCTTTCTTGGCTTACCAGCTGGCTCCCTAATGCTGCTTGGATTCGACAGTTAATATTTGCTCTTGTCTTGGTATTTTGTCTGTGTGTGGCATTATGTTGTTGTGTTCAATGCATTCCCAATCTCATTGCAATGCTCGGCTCCTCCAAAGAGACCCTGCAACGCAGGGCCATGTACTATGCTTATCACAAGCTCAAAACAACAAAGGGGGAGATGTAGGGGCAGGTGGTGCTGCCAGAAGCCACGTAGGCAAGCCACGTGTGCGGCTGCGCACCCTGCGGCCTCTCTCCTCCCATCCGCTTATTCCACGTCCCCGTCCTTAGCAGTGCGCATGCCTGGCACTGCGGCAATCTTCCTCCAATCCCTGAGTGCCACACCAGATCTTTATGTAACCAGTGTGTATAAATAAAGCAGCGCTCCGCATTCTGGAGGTCCGCTTTCACCATACCGCGTCCTGTCGTGTTGCTGACTCCCACACAAAAGAGGTTATTTACATATACAGGGAACCATGAAGAAGGAGACATTTCAGTGTCTCACTGGTCCTAGCCTCCTCTTTCTCACTCACCCCCCTGCTTTTACCAGTTGCTTCTTTTCTTCTCCCTGTCCTGTTCATACTTATATCCTAGCTTCTCCCACTTCCTCCTTCTTTGTCACCTGCTCTCCCACTGCTGCCACCCCTTTTTTCTTTCCCCACCCTCCTGCTTCCTCCTCCTTCATTTCCTTTCTAATGTGTCACATACTCCTTCCACTTCTATCCTTCCTCATCCCTGCTGCCCCCATTTCCCACTACTGCTGCCATTTTGCCATTGTTAATTGGGATTGCTAGGCAACCTTCAAAATAGAGACCATGATCTCTTGACATAGTATTATGAGATCTTGTGGGTTTTTAAAAAGTTTACAGCCTTAGCTTGAAAAAAAAAATTAAAATTGTGTAGAAAATTAGGCAAAAAATTCTTGTGCTATTGCTGGATTTTGATTGGTGCTGTGTCCTAGTGCTTGAGGCATGCGGGTGATTGGCCTGTTTATGGCAGTGAGAAAAAATAATAACCTTTTCTAAAATGTCAGGAATGACTTAGGCCATGCCCTTAATTTAACCCTAGTCTTCTATTATACCTGAAGTTCTTCTGCCATCCATTCATGTTTTATTGCCTTTCATCAACTGTTTGTCTCACTCTGCAGAGTAACTGGTGTGTTGTAACTCAAAGACCCAGTAAGAATCAGCAGGAAGGTATCAAAATAATGTCTTCCTGTCACCTTCACGAAGGTGAAGATTGGAAATAAAAATGTGCCAAACTGGCAGTACTCAAACTGTCAATCTAGCCAAGACTCTGGGAGGAAGTGGCAGGAATTTCCAGGAAAGAAAATAGGATCCTGGAACAACAGGAAGAGCTGGAGGCCCTTTTGTCCCATCATAACAATTGGGTATTGTCTAAGAAGCCTTAACGGGTTGTGGATTTGTACCTTATTAGTTGTTTTGCATCTGCAGGCTGAGGATGTGCAGTTAATTTCAGGCTGATTAGAACATGGCACTATAACAATCTGACTAAGGTCTATCTAGCCTAGTATTGTAATTGTGGCCTCAGAGGTTCTAAGATCCTCCTTGGCAGGAAGACTGTAGTTGTTCCCTGTTGTTTATCCTAAGGTGCTAATACTGAAAGCTATACTTCTGTCTGCTTTAAATGTATGGACCTTCCATTTAACTGTCACTGCTATTGACAAAGACACCTGCCAAATATCCATGAAAGGCCTTTTAAGGTACAGCCATCACTAAACCTCATGTAGGAAATATCTTTCTAAAGACTGGGTTTCGTGGCTATACTTAGGTAACTAGGGTTGCCAAACACCTGCAGTTCTCCCAGAATTACAACTGGTTTCCAGATTACAGAGATCGGTTCTCTTGGAGAAAATGATAGCTTTAAAAGGCAAACTCCATGGCATACCACAGATTCTACATGAAATCCCTCCCCAGATTGTCCCCTCCACAGGCACAACTCCCATATGTCCAGGAATTTCAAAGGCTGGAGTTGGCAACCCTAAGGTGCTAGGGATTTTAGGATGGTGAAGCACTTTATTTTTTTAAATGGTGGCTGGTTGGGAGGTTGATGACTGAAAGGGCTGAGGAATGAGTGGGAAGGCAATTTGTTACACAACTGAGAGCATTTACTTGTTGGTTCATCTTTATCTTGTATTTTTGAGGAGGAAGCAAACCATTTAGGTACTAGCACAGTCATCACAATGCACAAATCATTTTATTTGGAACAACTGATACAACTGTGTATTTGTCAAGGCTTTCCATTGTTGTGAAAGGGCAACTACACCAACTGGATTTGATGTGCATTGAAACAGATCATTCTGAATAATATGTTCCAGAGTTTATTTTAAGTGTTGAACAATGGCTATAGATATGGGTTGATTTGTAGTACAACAACAAAATGTAATGTGAAGGCAAATGGAAAAGCTATCCAGGTTGACTGGACTTTTCAAAAAGTGAATATTCAAATCTGAATACATTTAGTTTATATTAGTCATTGTAAAGCTCAGGATACATATATGCGTTTGATATTTAATCATAACTAGAAATTTGTACCAGAATATGATAGTGTGGTTGTAATAATAGTGGCAAATACACCCTCTATTTGCCTTTTTGTTTTATTTTTTTCCTCACATAGTTCCCCACACACAGTGTTCTGTAACAGTTAGGCTGATTTCCCACTACAGCTGCCTCGGAGTTGTGCCGCCGTTTACCCCGATACGATTTGTCAATTTCACACCCGAAGCCGCGGGGCTGCATTTTGACCCGCGGCTTCACCCGATTTCTCCCGCAGTTTCGTAATCCTCAAAAAACAGGATTATGAAACTGCAGGGGAAATCGGGCGAAGCCGCGGGTCAAAATGCAGCCCCGTGGCTTCGGGTGTGAAATTGACAAATAGTATCGGGGCAAATGGCGGCGCAACCCTGAGGCAGCTGTAGTGGGAAATCAGCCAGAATGTTGGAGGATCTGAGAAACCTGGGTTTGAGTCCCCACTTGCTGGGTGACCTTGGGCAAGTCCAACACTCTCAGCCTAACTACCTAACAAGATTGTTTTGTTGCAAAAATGGAAAAGAGGAGGACAATATAAAACTCCTTCGGGTCCCCACTGTGGAGAAAATCAGGGTAAACAATGTTCCCTCTAAGCTGTGGAGTCTTGTGAGAAAAAATTCTACTTTGTGAGCTGCTGACAATAAAGTTGTGAGTGAGCAATTTGGCTACTGCATAAATTAGTTTGCTCTGGAGCCATCCTTCCTGAGCTAAGTCAAAAATGTGTGAGCTGGAGGCTAGAAAATTGTGAGCTAGCTCACACTAACTCAGCTTAGAGGGAACACTGAGGGTAAATACATAAATGTATTTTCATTAGTTAGAGGAACTACAACTTTCTGATAGATGCTGACATGGATATTAGCATGTTCAGCCGAAAGGTCCAGGGACCACATGGTTTCCTTCCATTCCACTTAAACACAGTTTTGCAGAACAGGAAGATCTTCAGAACACAAGAAGCCTCAGAAAGCATGCCAGTGATAAATGGTTACAGATCTTGGCTTGTATGTAAACCCAGTAAACCAACTCAGATCTTCTTGTTGCCATTTGCATTTTCAGGGTGTACTGAGTTCATTTAAGAAGGGAAGGAGAAATACTGTAACCATAACTCCTGGCTGAAGCTACCAGGTCAAGGTATACAACAAAGTATTATATGCTAATCAAGATATGACCAACTTCTTTGCTTCTTGGTAACCCTCTACTTTCCTGGTGGCCAGAAGTGAGGTTTGCCACCAAAAACTAATGTCCTAATACAGGGGTGTTGAACTCATTTGTTATGAGGGCTGGATCTGACACAAATAAGACCTTGTTGGGCCAGGCCATGTTTATAAAATGTAATGCCAGATGGTAAAGATATAAACTTTATGAAGGACACAAAAACAAGTGTTTTTTTAACTTAAAAACATGCTTAAAACATTATCACTCTTGCAATATTTTGTTTATTTAACAGTGTCTGATTACTGACATCTCTTGCTCTGAATTACTGCATCAAAATGTCTGTGCTGTTACAATCTTCAGTATGCTGTTCAAGTGTGTATCTGTAAGCTGCAAACCTACTTTTGATTTATTGACATTCACTACAGAAATCTCATGCTCAGAGTTCTAAGCCTAGGGTCCAGGGGAAAACATGAAATGGCTGGGCATTGTGAGCTTTTGTACATAAATTGCTTCATGTGCTGGTCTAGAACATGAGAAGGCACCATGACACAGACTGAAAACTATGTGTTTGTCTACAAAACTATAGTCTTCCTCAGTAGTCAATATCAGTCTACTATCTGGGAAGTCTAAGTTCAAAATAGCCCCAAAGGAAATCTGCTGGGTGAACTTGGTCTGGACACACATTCTCAGCTTAATCCACCTCACTGGTTTGTTGTTATTCCTCATCTAAATAGTTCACATTGCTTTCCTACAGAGAAAGTTTGGATCATGAGGGTGTGAATACAATGAAAAGGGGAAGGGAACCCAGTTGCACCCAAGAGAGCCACATCATAACAAGCCCAACAAAACACACACACTGTAGCAAGGCACACAAAAGCTCATACTTTGGATAAAACTTTGTTGGACTTAAAGGTACTTTGTATTTCTCCCATGTGATTGAGGCAGCCAAGCAAAGCAAGCTCTCCCTCCCTCCTTCCTGTTAGCCCAGCCATCTTTATTGGGCTATTTCTGGACTGTTTTTATGCTGTTATAAACCTGATAGTGTTCCAGCCAAGAGACTGTATGATAAGCACCACCGGGAAAAAACCCAGTGAGGACACAGAGGCCAGCCAAGGATGATGAGATGCTGGCTGAATTCACTCCAGAGGTGCCCCATAGCCTGCTTGCTGCTTGTCATGTCTTACACTCACAGGTTTACACTCAAACAAAAGACTCTTGCATACAGCCCAGACTCCCGGTCTCCACAATAAAGGGATTAACCCCCCCACACATGCCAACTCACACGTTCCTCATGGAGAATCTGCCCAGATACTGAAGAGTCATCCTCCTTTGTTCCAGCTTCCTCTTTTCCCGCTCCCAGGTGTCCAATGGTCAAGGTAGCCACTAATATTTGAAATTGACCCAGAGAGCCAATCCCTAGCCAGCAGGGAGTGTCCCCAGGTGTAAGCCACCTGGCCTCCCATGCCCACTGCATGAGAAGCTTTTAAAAACATTTGCACACGCTTCTCAAGCACGGCAGCCTTGCCTACCCCCTACCAATGACCTCTCTCTGCCTGCTATTACCTCTGATGCCCAGCTTGCTCTACCCAAACCCTTACCTCGCTTTAAGGCTTCAGTCTGCAGCTGGAGTAGCGCATGTGCCTCTAGCAGGCTTAGTACACGTGTTTCCCCATTCTTTTCTTCCATATTCCTTCCCTCCCTGAACCTCCCGCTGGAAGATCTAGGAGCTGCGCACCCTGAGGTAAATATTGCCTCTCATCACTTCAATACCTGCTCATGCAAATGTGCTATTTATTTCCTTCAATCTTTTTGTGGGACTTCCCATCATTTTGTGTTGGCCTTACCCTCATGGCAGCCATTTTGTGGCAATTCCCACTTACCTTTTCCAAAATGCCCAAAGAACTTGCAGTCTCAATAAGGACAGAGACTCCTGCCCTTGCACATTACAACAAACAGCCTCCCTTCAATGCCTCCCTATTCTTAGAAGCTTTTATTGGCTTCTCATTCTTAAAATTATAGCTTTTTTTTTTTTTTTAACAAATTTTACATTTTTTTTAACAATTATACTTGTTTTTCTGTGTTTGTTATGAATGTGACATAACAAACTCAGCAGAGAATACTTTCTAAAGGGGGGCAGGATGAGAAATTCTTCTACCCCTTTATTATACTACCATTCAGTGGTTTTTCCAGACACAGAAAGTCAGTAGGAAACAGGCTTTGACATTTGAGGAACAGATATTTTTGGCATTTATGATTATCAAAAAGATGATGTACAGTACTTCCTCTTATTTCAAATCACGGTGAATAAAATCCTCCTCTTATATGGCCATTGCTCTCTGTATGAGTAAAATAGATTGGTATTTATATATTATACTTGTTGTATCTAAAAAGCAATTAGAGGACAGGAGAAAGGAATGATGCTGTCCACAAGTAAACCTGCCCATATGGAACACTTCACACTTAGCAGTATTGACAGCAGATGGCCTCCTTAGGTATGAACATTGATTGGATTTTAAAAATGGTTTGTTTCAAAAATTTGTTAGTGGAGCCTGCTGCTTTGCTTACTGTTACTGGTTTTTTATGTCCACAAAACCAAAATCTTTTGGAGCACTGTATATGCTTGAAAGCAGAATAATATAAAGTAGGCATGGCCAGCTTCCTTCATCTTAAAAAGGAGCCCATGATTATTCAGATGGGAATCAGGACCTAAACTTTAATTTCTGTAATCTCCTTGTTATGCCACCCAAGTTAGTGGATATCACTATATGTTGTGGCAGTGAAATTTATATGTTAACAAGTACTTCCTGTTGTCTGTCCTGATTTCACTCCTGATCAACTTCACTGAATGTCCATGAGTTCTGTGGGAAAGACAGAAAATGTTCCCTTTACTTTTCCATCCCATGAGTACTTTTAGAAAACTCAATTCCCTTCCTCCTTAGCCGCTTTTACTATAAATAAAAGTCCTAAACCCTTCATCTTTTCTCATAAGGAAGGTGCTACAACTCCTTGTCAGAGACATGGGATTGCATGCTGGGTAAGTAGCTGTCATTCTACTGAGTGTCTGTGTGAAGGGAACCAGAGATAAATACATAGTTTCATAATTGAGTGGAGAAAAAAAGTGAAATAATATAGTTAGAAAAACTTGAGTGAGGTGTGCTACTGTGAAATCAAATGCATGAACACCTAAGCTTCCCTTCTCTGCTGAGGGTTAAATTGTAATAACAGGTAATCTGAGGTAAAGCCCATCAGAGGGAGGAAAATCCTAGAGCATAATGCAGTTCTACATCAAAGTCTCCATCAAATCACTCTACCTCCAGAACCCAGCTTTGACAAAAAGCAAGGCAGGATTTTTGATAAAGCCACCTTTGCTTCAGAGCAACCCCATTTAAAAGCCTGGGGACTGGACTTACAAAGATCAAGATTGAAGGTGGCTGGTACAGGAGAAAGGTTTTGACATGGCTAGCCAGACTTAATAACATTCAACAGTGTTATGCTAACAGGCTTCAGAATCCTTAACATATTTGATGTATAAATTTAAAGCCCGTCCAGTAAAGTAAAAAATATATGCAGAGGGAAAACAAACCTTCTGTCCTATGTCTTTGTTAATTATTGATCTTTCTGACCCAACATTAAGCATATGTTTAAGTTGACTCACCTATACAATCCCCTTTTATACTTTTTGGGATTTTACAAGATAGGTACATGTATTTCCATAACTTTATATTTATAGTGTACTGATAGACAAAGTCAACAGGTTATCATTGGTGATGGGGTATTGCTTAAATAAACCAGTTTTATTGTTAATTGAATAGGCATATAATTAATAGTTATCCAGAAGACAGAATGATGGCCACGTATATAGATGACTTTAAAGGAGTATTAAATTCATGAAAGTCTATCAATTGCTATTAGTTATTACTGTTCAGGAGGACATTTCTATAAATGGCATAAGGCTGTTTTTATTACATTGCCTTCTAATTTTGTAATCCATCTTCAGCCTCAACAAGAAATAGTGGACAATAAACAAACAAATAAATATAAGATAAATTAAGCCTCCATTTTCAAAGGCCACTGAATGCCAGTGAAGGACAACTATGGCCCCTGTGCCATCTTTGGAGACCTTCTGGGAGCATCTCTTTGGTCTCTGTGGGAAATGGGATGTTGGACTAGATTGACCTTTGGTCTGATTCATCAGGGCTCTTGTATTTTTAGCCCACATTCATCATCTGTCATTTGTATCACCATTTTTCTCTCTTTCTGGAATGCACAGATGCCAACACAAGGTTTATTATGGCTTATACTTTACCCCTGCAATACAAAGGCCACACTATGCTCTGTTTCACATTGTTGTTTTAAACTGGTTGATATCTGTTGCTGGTTCAATGCCATGTAAAGCAACACGATGATGGAGGTTTCAGACAACATTTTAAAATTTGTTCATGAGCAGTATCTGAAGTACTCTGCCCATTTCAAACTGTAGCACTTCCCCCCACCCTTTTTGCATTCTATTTTGGCTTTTTTGTTGTTAGAATGGTCTAACTTTTGTGCTATAGAGCTAGACCAATATAGCATTGAAGTGCCATATTGTTCTAGCACTATACCGCAAAAATTAGACTGTTACCCCAAACTATTTTGTTAAAGAATGCTGAAATAGAATATTCTCCTAAGGGGAGGGGGGAGGCAGTTCTTTCAGAAGCACTGCAGACATTTAAACATCATACTACAGCAATTCACAAGTTCAAAGAATACTTGAAAACTGAAGAAAGGAGGGTTTTTTTTTTTTAAAAAAAAAAGCTCAGCCTTGCTTTGTGAATGGGACACAAGCAGCTTTGTGGTTGTGTCTGAAATGACATTAAAGCATCAGTTAGTAACCCAAACAGATGAAAAGACTGTTTGAAAGGGGCCCAGGTAACTTTAACTGTTTTCAGTTTTACACTGTTGGACACTGTGCACTTCAGTGGTGGAACACCAGAAGGAGGGCAGTTCAACACCTACCCTTTGGCAAGTCTTCTGCTAAAAGTTACTCCTCAAGCAGTTTTTTGTCCTTCATGGGAATGGAGTGCACTGCAGTGCAGACCATCAATTCTAACCAGATGAAAGATGGGAGCAGCAGCAAAGGCAGCACCAGTAGACAAAGGGTGGGGTATCAGAAGAATGGTGGCCAATTTCATAGCTCAGCTAGATGCTGATTCCAGGGGCAGAAGGAGGGCACAGAGCCCTACCACTATTTGAAATGCCACAGAAAAGATCTTTAGACCCCAAAGATCTGGACTTGAATCAGGAACCCTCTCCCCCATGCACAGCTAGAATTTATTGCCAGGTCAGTATTTTTGTGCTGCCTTTTTGTTGCTACCTAAAAAAAGCAGTCTGTGCAGGGATGCCAGCCTCCAGGTAAGGCCTAGGGATCTCCCAGAATTATAGTTTATCTCTAGTCTACAGAGATCAGTTACTCTGGAGAAAATGGATGCTTTGGAAGGCGGACTCTATGGCATTGTAACCCACTGAGGTCCCTGTCTTCCCCAGACTCCATCCCCAAATCTCAAAGAGTTTTCCAACCTGGATCTGGCAACCTTACCTCCCCATCCCCCACCATTGGCTGAGAGGGACCTGGCAACCCTAGTCAGAGCAGTTTCAAAGCTTACTATTGATGCTACATATGTATGTAGTGATAACCTGATTATGGCAACCTAAAATTCCTTATGTATGACAGTGCTTTCTCCTACTCCTATTATATCTGCAGGAAAAATGCTATGTATGCAGCAGCTCTTAGACTGTAGAAACCAAAACACACACAAATAAACAGATTCATACATTCCTTTTATTTACCTCTTTGTAAAAAAAAAAAAAGCACCTTGGTACAGTATCTTTTTGAATGCTTGAGGGAAAAGAGATGCTTGTCATTTTTCTCCCTGTACTGAACATGATGATGTGATCATTTCAAATTACTTAAAATATTATTTCATTCCAAGTTTTAAAACCTACAGTTTCCATAATAGTTAATGGAGTGCCTATTCAATTAACAATAAAACTGGTCCTTTCAAAAAATAATAGCTCATCATGGATAGCCAATTGCACTAACATCTCCATCAGATCAACTTGCTTCATCTTCAAAATACTGCCTAAAGAAATGAGAGATGATGTATGCCTAGCAGATTAACCAACAACAGGCTTTATCTAAGGGATTTTTAAAAGCCCTATCAATGCTGAAGACTTGAGGTTTAAATTGGCTTCATGTTAATTGAATAAATGTAAAATAGGATAGTGATAGCAAGAATATCACTGGCCACTAGCTTCCAGTTTTTCTTTTGCATATTAAAAGTACTGTTCTCTCCAGCTGGGAACTTACCCAGAGCCAATGAAAATCACAGAGTCCCTTGCTAATATTCTTTTTTATATGAGGGATCACTTAACATGAAGGTGTGTTCAGAGAAGCGTGAAATACATTCAGGAAGTTCTATAGAGATGGTTTACTATTAGATCACACTGGCTGTCAAAGAGGGGAAAAACCCTAGCCCAACACTTGAATAAAGTGGTCAAGAGAATAAAGGAAATTTCACATATTAGCAAATTTTCTACATGGAATGTATGATCCAGTGTAAGGCAATCTTTGGCATGAACATAATATCAGCTATAAAACCCCACAAGCATAGCATGTGAGATAACAACCATCCCCTAGCAACTGGTATTTATTTATTTATTTATTTTATTCTATTTATACCTCACCCTCCCTGCAAGCAGGCTCAGGGCAGCTTACAGAATTGGTATCCAGTACCATAAAACCATGCAAAAGATTAAAAACATTCCAGAACATTTAAAACAATCCAGTAAACAAAGTATATTCCAAGGCATGCACATTTTCTGAACATGGAAGTTTCATATAAAGGAACAGCTTTGTAGCTTGGGGGTGCTCCTGGACCCAGGCTTCCTCTTGGATAAACAGGTGGCAGTAGCGACCAGGAGTGCCTTACAGCAGCTTCAGCTAGTGAGCCAGCTATGGGCTTTCCTGGACAGAAAAGAACTGGCTGCTGTGGTGCATGACTACATTAGATTACTGCAATGCACTATACTTAAGGGCTGCCCTTAAGACTGTCTGGAAGTAGTGGAACTGAATTCTGTGGCCAGTGTGTTGATGGGAGTGGGTAATAGGGGCTATATCACTTCAGTCTTGTTCACCTACAATGGCTTCCAATTTGCTTCTGGGCTCAATTCAAAGTGCTGTTATTGACCTCTAAAGCCCTCTATGGCTTGGGATCAACATACCTGGCTTAAGGACCACCTTCTCTCATACAAACCTAACTATTCACTCTGGTCATCCTGAGAGGCCCTGCTTTGGTTTCCCCCACCATCTGAGGCTAGAAAGGACCTTCTCTGTCATGGCACAAAAATTCATTTGTCTCCCTCTACTGGCATCTTTTGCCAACAGGGAAAGACTTTTTGCTTTGTCTAGCATATCCCCAATAATTGTTTTTGGCTCTTATTATACTGCTGTTTGTTTATTGTCAGAATCCTGCAGCAACCAGTTCCCAACAGCTTTCATTCAAAGAAGTAAAGTTTATTGAGACATTGAGAGTATGCAGACATCATAACAATTTCTGTGTTTGAACTGGCATAAAGTGCATGAAGCAAGCAAATAGACATAATTCAAGGGGGTCCCCTGATGGCCTAGGGCCAATAAGAGATCAGGTAGAATCCCACCAAAGTAATGGGCTAAGTTTCCCAGGAGAAAAGCAATACCAGGCACTCAAAGTCAAAAGCACTGATTACATAGACTGAAGACTGAAGTAGAAATGAAAGTGAAAATTCCAGGATCACCTCTCACTCCCATGGTAGCTGGAATAGCCAGAGGCCTAGCTGACATATATGTACTTTTAATTGAATGTGACATTTTTAATTGCATTCTAATTGTTTAAACATTTCAGTATTTTTATGTTCACTGTCTTGTGGACCCTGATTGGGTGGCAAGGTGGTATAAAATGTTTTAAATAAATAAATAAGGTATCAAAGCTAAAAGCTATTAATGGACTGATCTTCTGTACATTTGCCCTCTATCATCCTTTTAGACACTTTAGCTATTATTCACATCTGCTTTGCCAACTTTGAAAGAAAAGTCATAATTTGGGGGTTGGCTGATATGGTTGTGATCCTGAATTCCTACTTGACTGCTCTTGCTAAATGGTGAAGAGTGAAGAAACTGAAACTAAACCCCAGGAAAGACAGAGGTAATCCTGGCTGGGAAGGTGGAGGCCTTGAAGGACATTGTGCTCACTCATCTGGGTAGGGTCTTCTGCGAATACCATCTTGCAAATGGCTAAAATTAACAACTTCCCATACACATGCATTCTCTGTTGCACCCTCACCTTATGGAAGGGCTTGATGAGGTTCAGAAGGTTCTCACCGTTTTGGCACTAAGAACATAAAAACATAAGAGAAACCATGTTGGATCAGGCCAATAGCCCATCCAGTCCCACACTGTGTGTCACACAGTAACCAAAACCCAGGTGTCATCAGGAGGTTCACTGGCAGGGCCAGAGCTCCAGAAGCCCTCCCACTGTTGCCCCCATTTCACCAAGAATACAGAGCATCACTGCCCCAGAAACAGTGTTCCACCTATACATTGTGGCTAGTAGCCACTGATGGACCTCTTCTCCATGTGTTTATCCAATCCCCTCATGAAACTATCTATGCTTGTAGCTGCCACCACTATGCTTGTAGCTGCAGCAGTGAATTCCACGTTAATTACTTTTTGTGTGAAGAAGTATTTCCTTTTATCTGTTCTAAGCCTAATGTTCATTAATTTCATTGAGTGCCCACAAGTTCTTGTATTGTGAGAAAGAAAGAAAAGTACTTCTTTCTCTACCTTCTCTATCCCATGCATAATTTTGTAAATTTCTATCATGTTGTCCCTCAATTGTCAGTTCTTCAAGCTAAAGAGCCCTAACCTCTTTAACCTTTCGTCATAGGGAAGGTGTTCCATCCCCTTAATCACTTTAGTTGCCCTTTTCTGCCCCTTTTCCAATGCTATAATATCTTTTTTGAGGTGCAGTGACCAGAACTGTACACAATATTCCAACTGAGGCCATCCTTAGATTTATACAGGAGCATTATGATACTGGCTGATTGGTTTTCAGTCCCCTTCCTAATAATGCCCAGCATAGCATTTGTCTTTTTTATTGCCATCACACTCTGAGTTGACATCTTCAGTTATCTACCACAATCTCTCTCCTGGTCAGTTACCACCAGTTCAGACTCCATCAATGTATATTTATAATTAGGATTTTTGGTTCCAATGTGCATTACTTTGCACTTGCCCATGTTAAATGTCATTTGCCACATTGATGCCCACTCGCCTAGCCTCAACAAATTACATTACATTTGTGATTTATATACCGCTCTCTCCATACGGCTCAGAGCGATTTACAGAACACATGGTTTGATCTATTCTAGGGGCACAGTGATAAGGGGAGGTGTATGCCTAACACCCGACAGCAGGATCTATTGGCTTAAGTGGTAGATTCTCTCTCTCTTTGTGCAAAGACATCTCGATGCCGAGGCAGAACTCAGCTTCTCGTCCAATCGGCTCCAGCCTTGCTGTGCCGCCACGCCTCTCCGGGTGCCTCACAGTCTTCCATGATTCTCACTACCCTGAACAACTTAGTGTCATCTGCTAACTTGGCCATTTCACTGCTTACTCCCAATAACAAAACATTAATGAACAAGTTAAAAAGCACCGGACCTGCAGTACCCCACTGCTTACCACCTTCCACTGTGAAAACTGCCCATTTATATTCAGTCTCTGTTTCCTTTTAATTGGCCAGTTTTTAATCCACAAGAAGACTCATCCTCTTATCCCAAGACTGCTGAGTTTACTTAGGAGCCTTTGATTAGGAACTTTATCAAAAGCTTTCTGGAAGTCTAGGTAAACAACATCTATTAGATCACCCTTATGCACATGTTTGTTCACCCCCTCAAAGAATTCTAAAAGGTTAGTGAAACAAAATCTTCCCTTACAGAACCCATGTTGATTCTTCCTCAATAGGTTTTGTTAATCAATGTGCCTGCTACTTCTGTCTTTGATAATGGATTCCACCAACTGACCATCAAATTTACATTAGAGTGACCAGCCTGTAATTTTCCAGATCTCCTCTGGAACCTTTTTTTAAGATGGGGGTTACATTAGCTACTTTCCAGTCCTCAGGAATGGAGGCAGATTTTAATAATAATCCTTTTTTGATTTTTTTAATTGCTTTTTTCACTACACACTAACATCTACAAACTACCACCCTAAACTCTAAAATACAGAGTAGACAAGGATCTTAAAGTCTGCATTCAAGTTTAGGAATTACCTATAGGTATGATTACAAAATAACTATAGTAAAATAGCGCTGTCTTGAAATACAGTTTAAAGTAACATAATAGTGCATTATTTTAGATAAAAAACAAAGTAGATTCTCAGATCTTCACTTTGATTTCTTCTGGTTATGCTTCTTCTTCTCAAAGGGGAGTTTGACCTTAAATGATCTAGGAGCAGCCGCCCCTAGTTCAGATTCAGAATCAAAGTCCATAAAGTCACCTAAAGACACCGATGCAGATGAGGAACTGCCACTGCTTGACCCATCTTGTTTACTTATATCCATAGCACTGTTGTCCTTTACTTCTCCTTTTGGTTTCGCCGGGGTTTGTTGCTGTTCCAGAAATATTTTCGCTTTAGCCAAAGAGTCAATCTTCCCCCCCCTTATAACTGAAAGTCAGTTCTTTTGGCATAAGCCATTGATACAGAGTTGAATTTTCTTGCAGTAGTGTTGTAACATTTTTATATTGTTTTCTCTTTTTCCATATTTCAAATGGAATGTCTTTCAAAGTCTTTATTTCTTCTCCTTGGATTTTTAAAATTGTCCTGTTAGTTGCTTTCAAAATCAAATCTCTTGTTGATCTTAAAAATTTCACAAAAAATTCCTCAGAAGATTATTTTTTTAATGAACTCAGAGTAGATACGGTAGACCATATCTATATCTGACTGTAATGTTTCCAGTTTGCAATTTATCAGAGAAGCCAGTGCTTCACTTAAGATTTGTCTGAGGTTTTCATCTTTTTTTTCTGGGATCCTTTGAAATCTGAGGACGTATGAGGGTCTTTCCACTTGAAGTTGTAATAGTTGTTGTTTTGCTGAAGTTCTTTCCTTTTCTGCAGATTCCACTTTTTGATTCAAAGTTTTTGTATTGTGTTCAACTTTTTGAAGTTTTTTAGCTGTCTTCTCTGATGTGGACTTGACTTCCTTAATCTCTTTTTGGAAAGTTTTAAAGTTTTTGTTGAGGTTTGTCATCTGGTCCAGCAGAGGGCATAGTGCTTCGGAAATCATGCTTGCAGTGCCCATGGTCATTTTTGGTCTATGAGCCAGTGATGATGAACTGATAGTTCCTATAGTAAGTTTCACTTTAGACGCCATTTCCCCCCACGCTACAACACTGTTTACGCTAAAGGTAAAAGTTCTTTAAAGTTCTGAAATCATTCTCGGGAGTGCTAAAAACTGTTCTTGGCACTAAGTGGGCTTGGATGGATGCATATGCTTAAAGTCAGTTTCTGCCTTAATCTTTTATTCAGTTTTTTAGACTAGGCAAGGGCTACTCCTCCCCCTCCGGAAGGGTTTCCCCCCCTTCTTCAGATTTAAGGCTTACATTTAAATCCAATCCCACAAATGCTTCTTTTAGGTATTTCAGCACTCACGTTTAATATCAGTTAACCGCCGCCTGATAGGGTAAATTCTTCCACTTCATTTAGATCCTTTGCTCGCTCTGTACTCAGTGTGCGCCTCTGTGCACCATTACTGGCCCTGGTGTGGCAGAACCTTTTGGGACAAAAGGGAAGCGGTGGCACAGGCAGTAAAGGAATGCCTACCTTAACATCTGTTCGAACAGCTTCGGCTGTTTGAATCCCACTGTGGTCAGGGTGAGCTCCTGGCCCTTGTCCCAGCTCCCGCCCACCCAGTGGTTCGAAATCCCGTTAAAGGGCGATTAGATAAAAGGGGTACCTGCTATTAGAGCAGGGGGGCACCTGCCCCTGTAGCAGCGATGGTGGAGAGCAACGGACGGCAGAGGCGATGGACGGTAGAGGAGACATGGTGGCTGGCGAGGCAAGGAGGCGTAAGAAGGAGGCTGGACTGACGAGGCACAGAGGTGAAGCAATGCAGCAGGCCGGAGCCTGACGTGGACAGAGGCCGTTGCGAAGCAGGCATGAAAGTGCGGTGTGGATCCGGCCTGGAGGTGGATTCGCAAGGGCCAGGAAGGTGGAACTTCATAACAAAGACCAGCGCCGGAGAGAGAGGTCACCGCCGGACTGTCCCCTTTGCAACAGAAGATCTGCTACAGAATAGGGGTGCCTGGTAGGATATCCACCTCCCCCTGCACATATGTGGCCCTAGGCTAGGAATGTTGGACCTAATATATATATGTAAGCCGCTCAGAGCCCTTAGGGGGTGAGCGGGATAGAAAGTTGAATAATAAAATCCCTCAGCTGCAGCTTCGGGAGCAGCTCGCTTCATATCCCAGGCTAGAATCCCCCTACAGAGGCTCTAAGGGAGGCTGAAATCATCCAGTCTCCCTTCTTGCTGCTCCAGTATGGAATGCATCCATCAGCGCTCGATGGGATGTGACTGTCTAGCAGGTCAGGAGACCCACAAGTCACATTTGAGTTCTTTTAGAACTCTTGGATGTATGCCATCTGGGTCTGGTGACTTGTTGGTTTTTAATTTGTCCATCAGCCATAGGACCTCCTCTCTTGTCACCTCAATCAGATGCAAGTCTTTTGACACCTTTCCTAAAATCAGCAGTTCTGGAGTGGGCAAGCACCTCCCATCTTCCGTAGTGAAGACAGAGGCAAAAAAATGCATCCAGCCATTTCCCTATCATCCTTTAGCAATCTATTACCCCATGGTCATCCAAGGGCCCTACTACCTCCATGACTTTCTTTGTTGTTTGTTTCTAATGTATTTAAATAATTTTTATTTTTAGTCTTGACATTTTTTGCAATATGTTCCTCATAGTCCCTTTTTGTCTGTCTGACTTGCATTTTATTTGCCAAAGCCTGTGCTTTCTTTTATTTACCTAACTCAGCATAGCCTTCCACTGCTTAAAGGGATCCTTGTTACCTTTTATGGCTTCCATTACTTTGTTCATTAACCATGAAGGTGTTTTTTTATATCTATTTGTATCTTTCCTAACCTGTGGTATACATTTTATCTGAGCTTCCAGGATTGTAATTTTAAAGTAGTCTCCAAGCTTCCCCAAAGGATTGACCCTCTTTACTTTTCCTTTCAGTTTCTTCTTCACAACCCCCCTCATTTGAGAGAAGTTACCCCTTCTAAGGTTAAATGTGATTGTGTTGATCTTCTTGGAGAACTCCTTGTTTACATAAATGCTAAACTTAATAGCATTATGGTCACTGTTCCCAACTGGCAGTATCATCTTTACATCTCTCACCAGGTCTTGAGCATTACTTAAGACCAAGTCCAGGATTGCCTGCCCCCAGTAGGTTCTGTGACCATCTACTCCATGGTACAGTCCTTAAGAGTATCTAGAAATCAATTTTTTTCCCTGACTTGAACACATATTGACCCAATCAATGTGTGAGTAGTTAAAATCATCTATTATGACACAGCTATTTTGTCTAGCTGCTTTTCTTAATTCTTTTGTTGTTTTTAAATAATCCTCTAAGTTTCCAAAATACTCACAGTATCTATGGTCTCCTCTGACACTAAGCATTCCAGCTCCCCATTTTACCTCAGACACTTCTAGCATTTCAGTATAAACATCTACAATTCCCCAGACATGTTAGGCCTGCAACTCTCCTGCTGTGGCCTCAAGATATTGCCAGGCAGTCAATATTGTTTGTCATCCTATCAGTGGCCAGTTCTAATCCACTTCCCTCTAGAACAGTAACAGCTACCCTTTCATCTCTTAGAGATGAGCCATCCCGAACCAGGGACATTTCATCTCCTGTTGGCTTTCCCCCAGGATTTGGTTTTTTTTTTTTTAAAAAAAATCATAGTTTATTAATTTCTGTAATGAACAATAAGACATATTATTGATCTTATGTTCCATCAATCTATTATATTATTCACGTCCAAAATTATTAATTAATAGGAAGTTTAGGATTTAGTTTTAAAACTGCTCTGCCATGTTTTTAATTTTAAGTACCAGCGGTCTGGTTCCTTCTCAGGACTTTGTGCAGTTCCTGCTTGTTCCAAAAAGCATACTAGTGCCTAACAAACTTAAACCCTTCATCCCTACACCATTGTCTCATCCAGGCATTGAGACTCCTAATTTGTGTCTGTCTAGTTGGCCCTGCATGTGGAACAGGCCACACTTCTGAGACTGCTACCTTGGAGGTCCTGACCTTGAGTGTCCTGCCTAGCAGCCTAAATTTTTCCTCCAGGACCACACAACTATATTTCCCCCATTGTTGGTGCCAATATGTACCATGACAACTGGCTCCTCCCCAGCACTGTCTACTAGCTATCTAGACCACACCAGGCAGGCAAGTCACCATGCAGTCAGCATACAGGTTTTTAACCCATCTATCTACATGCCTAAGGATCTAATCACCACCTACCAAGAACTTCCCTCCCTACCCAGGGATAGTGCCTTGGTGTGAAAGGATACCTGCTCACCAACTGCAGAAGGGGTTCCTTCTGAGGCAACATTCCCTTTATTCAGCATGGTGCCCTGTTTCCCCTTGATCCTCATGCTCCCTGACAGAACTGGGGCTGCCATTCTCAGAGTGGGACACAAGTCCCCAAGAGTGTGTGTCTGACTAACTCTGCTTCTTCAGGTCAGCCACCTTTTCCTTGAGGGTGAGAACTTGTTCCTTGAGAACCAGGATCTCCTTGCATTGAGCATACACCCATGACTTCTGTCTAGCTGGCAGATAGCCATACATGTTGCACTCAGTGCAATACATTGGGTAGCTTCCACCCCCCTGCTGGCATTCTGCTTTTTTAATTGCTTTTTAAAATCCTTTCTAAAATAAATTTTCTATTTATTTAGATGCTTGTGGAAAGTGTGCTTGCCCTTTTAGAGATGTGGAGAGACTAGTGCCCTAGCTTTCTCACCCTGCTGTACCCAGCTGCTGATCTTACTTATCTGCTAAACTCACCTGTTTATTCCCTTGTTCCAGAGACTTTGTCACTGGAGCTGGGACCCTTGGCACTGGAGCAGGACCTACTGCCTTGGAGAACTATGCCTGCTCATAGGCAACCTAAATAAATAGCTTAATCCAAAACTCTACACCCCACTGTAGCCAATCACATTGATTGGGAACTAACCAATAAAGGAGGATGGGTGAGTCAGCCTTTTTTTGATTAACAATAGGTATTACTGAAAGGGAGCTGCTCAGATATGAGCTCTTCTCCTTCCCAGGCTACCTTTTACTTCAAATGCTAATTTAGTTTCAAATGTCAATTTAGCCCTTCTAGGCCAAAGGGACTCTGGCTGAATACCCTCAGCAATTACAGGAGGTATCTGCTTGTTTTCCTGTAAGAAAAACACCTTCTTTAAAGAATGTGAGGATTAGTTTGAAATTTTAGATTTTAGACCCAGCTGCAGTTTGTTTTGTGTTCCCCCCCCCCTTTTTCTATTAGAAAAACCTGCCTAAGGTTTAGCCTTATCTTTGAACTCACCTCTGGTATGAAAACTTCAGTTTTAATATTTATCCTTTGACCCTCTGTTTAACCTTTCCCTTACTGCAGTAAAACTAGCTAAGAACCTTTGAGCCTGTTTAGAACTTAAATTAGCTACCCCTGAGTAGTTTGAGTAGCAACAACAATGAGAAGTTCAAAATGTTGGTACCAAAAAGTATTTTTAACTATTTACCCTTCTCATTTGATAGAATTTTATATTAAAATTTAGATGTATATATATGCCACTTACCCTCTCACTGCTTGTCTGCTAAACTCACCTGTTTATTTGCTTGTTCCAGACACTGTCATTCAGGCTGGGATACCTTGGCACTGGAGCAGAGCATGTTACCTTATAGAGCTAGCTGCACAAAACTGAATAATTCAAGAGGGCTTTTTACACAGGAAATAGGACTGCACTGTAACAATACAGTTAAGAAAGAAGTTTGGAGTAAAGGGTTATACTATACCACTGTATAATGTACCACGATGCATAGTTCATGCTCAAGCAGGTTCCTACTATGTAATTTAACAAATTATGTTAACACTTATGACTGTGCTTCACCTCTAGTTGTTGTCCAGATTTCTGCAAATCACATTGCATTGTTGAATGTAGTGACTTATTCTGTATTAGCCACCTTAACTTCTAAAAAGAAAGGCAGATTACAAATAACATACATAAATAAAATAGATAAGCTGCCGTTACTGTAATGAATCAGTACCTGGAAGCTAGGGTCAAGTGGTTGAGAGGGGACAAGCTGAAATGGAATCCAGACAAGACAAAAGTGATATGGTTGGAAAAGCTGCTGCTCCGTAAGGGAAGAATCTGTTCTCCTTAGGTCACTTGCAGAGATAGTTCAGCTGAAGAGCTTGAGAGTTCTCCTGGACCTAGTTTTGTTACTAGAGATGCAGGTTGGTGTCATAGTAGGAATGCTTTCTTTCACTTATCATTTATTCACCGGTCTAGTGTCAGCTGATCTAGCCCAATGACCCTTGCTCTTTAATCTCAAGGGTAGATGGCTGTAATATGTTTTAGAAGAAGAGTTGGTTTTTATACCCCACTTTTCTCTAGCCTAAGGAGTCAGAAAGCGGCTTACAATTGCCTTCCCTTCCTCTCTCCAGAGCAGTTATCTTGTGAGGTAGGCAGGGCTGAGAAAGTTCTGAGGGAACTATGACTGGCCCAAGGTCACCCAGCAGGCTTCCTGTGGAAGAGTGGGGAATCACACCCCATTCTCCAGATTAGAGTCTGCCCCTCTTAACCACTACACCATTCTGGCTTTTACCTTGGGATTCTGTTAAAAACAGTGTAGAACTCTTGATAGGTGCAAAACATGGCTAATTTGTCTCTGAGGTAAATCTATATGAAAATATTATAACCACACTAAAATGTCTACCTATTTGTTTCTGGGTTCAGTTTAAGATGCTGGTTCTTATTTTAAGCCTTACATATCCTGGGAACTGTGTATGTATATGTCTGTGTCTCCCTATACAAGTTAGGGTACCAAATGCACTCCTCTGATCAGTTAGCAGGTTCTATTTCCTAGATGTGTGTGACCTTTCTTGGCCTCTGTATAGGCTTTCTTTTTGCTCCAGTTCCGGGTGAGGAGGGTACTTTCCCTAGCAGCCTTCAGAAAAGGGTGCAAGACTATTTCTTTCAGACAGCCTTGTGTTGAGTTGCAGGTGGTTAATTCTTTTGTTAGTTTTGTGGGTTATCTGTTCAGTTCTGAAATCTGTTTTTTTTTTAATGCCTTGAAGGTATACATTTGTAAGTCTTGGTTCATTTGTGGGAAAGAGTGTATAGAAATAGTATCAAGCTAGTGGACATGACGGTAATTGGCTGACTGCCACTAAAAATAGCTAAAGGTAAAGGCAAAGGTTTCCCTTGCTTGAAAGCTAGTTGAATCTGTCTCTAGGGGGCAGGGCTCATCTCCATTTCCAAGCCGAGGACTCGGTGCTGTCTGAAGACATTTCTGTGGTCATGTGGCTGGCAGGACTAAATGCCAAAGTGCACAAAACGCTATTACCTTCCCACCAAAGTGTTACCTATTTATCTACTTGCAATTTATTGCTTTCAAACTGCTAGGTTGGCAGGAGCTGGGGCCAGAGATGGGAGCTCATTCTGTCATGAAGCGCTAAGGTCTTGAACTGCTGAGCTGCAGATCTTCTGGTCTGCAGCTCAGTGTCTTAACCTCTGAGCCACATCTGTTTAGTCTTCTTTATGTCTAGCAGAATTTGCATCATATTCTGTATTTCTTTATAAACAAGACACCAGAAATCAATGTGGGTTAAGCAAAGTTTTAGTAAAAGGTAAAGGTAAAGGTTCCCTTGCTCGAAAACCAGTCGAATCCGACTCTAGGGTTGCGGTGCTCATCTCCGTTTCAAAGCCGAAGAGCCAGCGCTGTCCGAAGACGTTTCCATGGTCATGTGGCCAGCATGACTAAACACCAAGGTGCACAGAACACTGTTACCTTCCCACCAAAGTGGTACCTATTTATCTACTTGCAATTTCTTGCTTTCGAACTGCTAGGTTGGCAGCAGCTGGAACTAGAGACAGGAGCTCACCCCATCATGCGGCACCCGGGTCTCGAACTGCTGAACTACTGACCTTCCACAGCCTGCAGTTCAGCGTCTTAAGTTTTACTAAATCATTAAACAACCAAACTGCAGTTTATTACATTTTTAAACTCTTACTAGTATGGCTTCCCTAAAACACTACCCATGGGGTTCACTGGTATTTGGTAAAATCCCCTGATCCTGACTAGCCTTACTTAAAGTCTAACCAAAGTAGCCAAGATCAGGCCTATCTAAAGCAAGAGGAAAGAAACATGCAGGCAAAAAAGGGGAGTATCTCACTGTCACTTTGGCAGAAGTTCTGCTACAAGTTTCAGAAGAAGAGTGTGAAGCTGTACAGATATTTGTCATTTCCATCAACAGCCACATGTGTACCATCATAGATTTAGGTAGGAAGCCATGCTGGTCTGAAGCAGCAGACCAAAGTTTGAGTCCACTGGCACCTTTAAGACCAACGAAGTGTGCTGTGCACATAAAACTTACACCTTAAATAAAACTTTGTTGGTCTGTTACCCAAATTGCCTTATTTCTTAATAATAGCTTGGAGAATTATGAATATAAAATAGCAATAGGAATATAGCATGGATCATAACCTGTGTATACTGGAGTTAGAATTCCCAAGAAGCCAGGAACAGACACAGAGACTGGGTGGCTAAAATAATGATTACTAAATATTCTCAAGCATACAAACAATAATCAAACATTCACACACACAGTACAGAACTAAGAGAGCAGAGGTGATTGATAGCTGATGGAGGGGTCAATTATGGGGTGATATTACCTGTCCAGATGTGCAGAGGTCCATGAAGAAGGGATTATGGCCTACACCCAGAGGTTTAGGGGTGAACTGCCAGTTGGCATCAGGGCAGAGGCACACAATCTGAGGCCATGTGCTGACAGATATAGACATTGGAAAACAATGCAGACCAATGGAAGATCTTGGGGGCTGGTCTCAGGTGAGAACAATAGATTACCTGGGCCAATGATGAGTCCCAAGGGTGTGTGGCATCAGGATGGGCAAGGCCTAGATGTGACCAATAAGCTTCCAGAGGGGCGGAGTCTGGATATAATGAGATTAAGCCAGGTGCTGGATGGTTGAGCTGGGGGTGTCCATTGTGGAACAACAGAGTGGTCTGACATTTCCCTGGTGCCAGATAAAAGAAGTAATGCTCCTTAATGTGTGGCAGGATGAACCTGAACGGTGACCATTTACTAGACATGGAAAATTTACCTTGATAGGTCTGGCATAGGTGTAAGAATGCAGATATCTTAGACAAATATATGGAGACAGAAATGAGAGGATTATTCCAAAGGTATTTCCTGACATATAGGTGAAACAGGAGAGGGGGATGGAAACATGCTACATACTTCATTCATGACAATAGCACTGACCAGAGGCTTTTTGTCCCTGCCTGCCTGTACATTTGACAGACAAAAGACTAGCCATTTAGTCAGCAGAAGATGCCTGAGGCGAGGGCAGAGACGCCCACTCTAGTTCTTTTTGGACTGAGCTGATAGGATAGACGGGGGGGGGGGGGAGTTGCTTGCATGGAGAGTGCTTGGCAGTGCAGCCAGCCTGGAGAATTCTCTTTGGCCTGAGTTTTCTCAGCCAAGATCTGGTTCTTCTAGGCTCCCAGCAAAAGCCACTGTTTAAGCCAAGCCTGGCTTTATAGGACACTGCTTGTGGAGGTTCAGAGGTTGTTTTGGGGTGTCTCTCTCTCAGGAAAGACCACCCAGGTTTAGGGCTGAGGATGCTGGCAACAGGTCTTAAAGGTGCCACTGGCTCAAACTTTGTTCATGTATCATCATGCCATTGTTCTGAAGTCTATAATCTTTAAAGTCATTTTTGTCATCCCCATTAGAAAGATAAGCCACTGTTTGTTGACAATGAAAGTGAATGCATGAAAAAGACAAGAACTTTCCCACTGCTTATAGGAAGCCAATTTAGCACTTCTGTGAATGTTCTCCATGACCCAGTAGGCGTTGCCAGAGGTCACCATGACTTCCAGGCACAGGCACGCAGGCACACCCACACAAAATACCAAAAAATAAAAAGGTATGTCTGTAAGTAGAAAGTTCTCTGGGGGAAAAAAAGAAAGATTAAAATAACATGAGTGTCTGAATTTTCATACCCAGTTTTGGTTACTGTTGCTATTTCCATCAACAAAAAACACTTATTAATTAACAGGCAAAGACAGAGGGTACACCATCTGGACAGAACAGGTGGACGGTTTGGATGAAAAGCAAAAGCAGGCTGTGGAAAGGAAAGCATTTTTGGTTTTCTAAAGAAGCAAAATGAAAGGATTATTGAATTAATAAGGGTCAGAGAACATCCCCCTTTGTAATTTAAGTGACACACCTAACTCAATATATCTGAGCTTCCACGCATAACAACATGTTGAAAATTACAAAGTAGGAAGAAACATCATAATGAGGTGGCTTTCTTACTGAGGGTGAGGGTCATTTTTTAAAATGTCACCTTTAATTGTTCCTTTGTTAAAACTCCAGGATTTTTTTTTAGAATACAAAAACAGCTACAAGCATGGACAGTTTCAAGAGGGAATTAGATAAACATAGGGAGCAGAAGTCCATTAGTGCCTATTAGCCACAAGGTATAGATAGGAAGGAGCTGCGGTGGCTCAAGTGGTTAAGATGCTGAACTGCAGGCTGTGGAAGGTCAGTAGTTCAGCAGTTCGAGACCCAAGAGTGCCGCACGACGGAGTGAGCTCCCGTCTCTAGTTCCAGCTCCTGCCAACCTAGCAGTTCGAAAGCAAGAAATTGCAAGTAGATAAATAGGTACCACATCTGTGGGAAGGTAACAGCGTTCCGTGCACCTTGGTGTTTAGTCATGCCGGCCACATGACCACGGAAACGTCTTCGGACAGTGCTGGCTCTTCGGCTTTGAAACGGAGATGAGCACCGCAACCCTAGAGTCGGATTCGACTGGCTTTCGAGCAAGGGAACCTTTACCTTTACTATAGATAGGAACTCTCAGTTTGGGGCAGGTGATGCACTCTATTCTTGGTGCTGGGGGGGGGCAGCAGTGGGAGGGCTTCTAGTGTCCTGGCCCCAGTGCTGGACCTCCTGATGGCACCTGGTATTTTTGGCCACTGTGTGACAGAGTGTTGGACTAGATGGGCCATTGGCCTGATTCAACATTGGCTTCTCTTATGTTCTTACGTTTTTGACTATTTATTTATATAATTAAATTATGCACTCTCAGCAAAAAGCTTAGGCAGCCTATATCATTCAAAGGGTCAAAAATGAAGACAATAAAAGGCAGTAAGAATAAAAAAATTAAACAATAAAAACAACAAACTAAAATCCGTATAATAAATGGAACAAACCACTATAATAACTGTAGGAATATAGCTATCAAAGGAGCAGAAGAGCAATTCAAATCACCATAGGTGACCAGCAAGCATGGAAGCAACCAAGACAAAGTTAACTAATCCACAGGAACCTAGGGAATTTATGATGTTTTCATCTTGCACCTAAAATCAATAAGGTTGACACCAAATGAACAATGTCCAAAGGGAGTCCCAGAGATAAAAGAAGAAGAAGAGAAGAAGAGATTGGATTTATATCCCACCCTTCACTTGGAGTTTCAGAGTGGTTTACAAACTCCTTTCCCTTCCCCTCCCCACAACAGGCAACCTATGAGGTAGGTGGGGCTGAGAGAGCTCTTTCAAGAACGACAGCTCTTGTCAGAACTATGGCTTGCCAAAAGTCATCCAGCAGCTGCAAGTGGAGGAGTGGGGAATCAAACCCAGTTCTCCCAGGTTAGAGTCTGCACACTTAACCACTACACAAAACTGTTAACAGACAACAGCAAGTCCTATCTGATAGTCATATGCCTTAACATTGAAGGTGTCTGAAGAAACACATGGCAGGACTTCTGAGGAGTGTCTTAACTGTCAGGCAGACACCTATGGAAGCATGCTGATACATTCCCACATAGTGCACTCAAGTATCTAAGATGTCAAATGAAGCATTAGCTTCATTGTATGTTTCTTTCTCCTGTACACCTTTGTAATACTTCAATCAACTTCTCTTACGTCTAGACATCACAATATTGTGAGTTTGTCCATCTGTGTCAGTGATATTCAATGACATGGGGAGTGGGTAAGGAAATGCACTACTTCATGAGATGAAGTAAGTTGTGTATATATTGGTCAGTATTTATTTATTTATTTAGAATGCAAGTACCAAGGGTAGCATCCCTGAAAACGCATCATAAATGAAAGGGCTCCAAAGCTTGGAAGAGTCAGCAACATTGTCTATTATACAAAGGTAGCTGGCCAGTTGCTTTCTCAGACATGAAAAATGTCAGAACTGAGTAGTAATGATTAACTGTTTCTCTGTGGCCGAGGACAGACTGGCAATTTGCCCCGGGATGGGACCCGGGCTGACAACGATTCAATACCGGAGTAAATGGAACATTCACACAGGCACATCTGCCTGGCGTCCCCCACCCGTAGCCTGCCGGTGCTCTTGCGCTTCACTGCCGGATTAAAAAAACACCTGATAAAAGCCTTCGCAAATCTTGAAAGCCTGTGTTCGTCGCGCGTTTCTCCGCTTCCGGGGAGTCTGAACGCGCAGCCAAAAAGCCGGGAGCAACCCGCGTTGGGCATGAGGCAGCAGCGGTGTGATTGGCTGCGCTCCGCTCCACTGCCCAATGCGGTGCCGGCGTTGCAGGGCAAAAAAAAAAAATCGGCAAAATGCGCTCATGCGCACATACACCCACAGCTGAATTAATGGGGAAACGGCAAATATAGCACGCCTCCGGCGCGGCAGTCTGAACACTCCTGCACGCCTCCATTCCGTATCTTCCGGCAGCGCCCCCCGCTGTGTGGACGGGAAAACCCGGTATTGTTTAATCTGGGTTTTTTTTGCCGTGACTGGCTACCGGGGCAAATTGCCAGTCTGTCCTGGGCCTGTGTCTGTTTACTACTTCATTTCCTCTGGTCTTCACTACTTACCATTTAAGAGTATAAGTAATGCTGATCTATTGTTGAAAAATGTGTATTTTGGTGGACAATTATGAAGAAAGAGAAAATGTCTTTGAAATGGCTTAAAGGGCAAGAGCCAAAGTCTGACTTTCACAGGCTTCACAGTCCACTTTTGGGTCTGACTTTCACAGTCCCCACAGGTTAGAAAACACTTCCCTAAAGAAAAGGTAAGCAGCTTCCTCTTTCCAATAATCTTTATAGAAGAGGAGAGGATGAGGACAAGATTGCTGTTTGTAGCGGAAGTTCCTTTCACAGATTAAAAACATATGTCTCAAGTCACAATGCATGGGCTGCATTCAGATGTCATGCTGAGTCCCCATTAAGCTCCAATATGCTGTAATATTTATTTATTTCAAATATTTATATCCATCCCTTATATGCTATAGACTTAAGGTGTCTAACAGAACAATAGTAAGTTGCAAATGCATTAAAAAAAAGAACCAGGCATGATGCACTTTGTTCATTATGCCCACACATTCTCCAATTTGTGGGGCAAACTAGTTTGACAGGTGTCTGCATTTGTTTTTGGTTGAAATGTTTTCTTGTTCTATAGGAGGAGGGAGGAACACGGGAGAGCATGCAGGCAAGCCATGTTTGTACTTATCACAGCAAACAAATTTAATTATGGTTTAGTGTGATATACTGAACACCTGACCTTTCAACAAAAAATTAGTATTGTATGCTGCAGATATAGTTGATATAGATATAGATGTAGTTGATATCTCCTGGCAGACCCATTGAGTTTAGATGCATTCATGCAAATCACCAGTGATGTTTTCCTCACAAAGAATGTCACACTGATTGTGGAACAGCCTTACCAAATTATGATACCAAAAATACAGACATCTGGTTGAGAATAGCAATAGATGTTGGGCAAGTCAAGGGCAGAAGATGGTGGAATCAAATGGATATGAAACAGAGCCTGCTAGAATCTAAGGGTATCCATATATAGAATGAAAGCAGAATTTGGCAGGTTTGAAACACAGCTGCCTGAGGTATAGTCTATTAGAGCTGGGGATGAGTTAATGGGGGGGGGGAACTTAAATTCACTGTTATTTTCAGACTCAAACTCTTCCAAAGTTTTCACAAATTAAACCAATCAAATAATGGGCAGTTGGCAACCTGTAATGGGGGCCACTGTTGCTTTCCACTATCCATGATGAAAAGGTTTCTTGTCCCCCCCCCCCGTGTACTGCACTGCCAAATGGTGAGTGTGGGCAGCTGTTGCCATGCAGAGTGGCAAAACAAAGCTCCCTGGCCTCTTAAGGCAATCGGATGAACAATGGTAAATTTAAAAAATTGACATAAAAGCTCCAGCCTTGGATTAACCATACTCGCCTATCAGAAAAAATATCTGTAGGTTAGGATCTGGTATGTCTTTGTGAATCAGAAAGGCCCAACTCAATGTTCCTTCCCCTCCAGTGTGTGAAAAGTAATGTTCCTACTGCTGAGAATTGTGGAATATGAGTGTGTGTGTGTGTGGGGGGGGGTGATTGCATTTGATATGCGACACAGAGCACATTGGTATGTGCTGGACACTATTTCTTGTTACTTGGCAACAATCCCTTTTCTCTTAGCAACAGAAGTAGAAGATTGGTGCATTTGGGGGGATAAAAACATAAAACACGAAACTCATATTTCATTGTCAACAGAACATTCATTTTAGGCAAGCAGAGAAACAATGGAAATAGATTTTTACATTCATTTTCAAAGGGCAGACTCTGTGTCACTAAAACTGCCTTTATAGGCGACATGATTTTTTCAAACTAAGCATTTGCAGGTCACAGAACCCTCATGGCATGTGGGTTCATGATAAGCTAGAAATGTTGGGCATTGAAATGTCATCCATGTGTGATGATGTTGGATAAGGTGAACCACACGTGGAATACTCAGAAGGAAATATAGACATAATTGAGCTCAATCAACATAACCAGGAATAAATGGCATCCTTTAATTATTCTGACCTGATCTATCTAGGCATTTGATGATGCCACAACCTTGAATTTTATTATTTTGATTCAGTTTATTATTGATACTTTTACTGTTGGCTGTTTAATTGGTTTTCTTTAATTGTTACTGTGCCATTTATTTTTATTGTGATAGAATATATTTTCTTGGGTTTTTTTATTGCAATTTTAGCTGGTTTTTCACTCTGATGATCCACCAAATAAAAAGCAGCATATAAATATTAATTGACAGTTTACATGCATATTTCGACTCTTTCCTGATCTCTGACTTCATATCTGATTTACACCTAAGTAAACACTTCTAAAATATGGTTGCTTTTGAAGACCAGAGCAGAAAAAATATTCTTCTATTCTGAGAGCTGAATGGGGTGTTTGACTCCCTTAATAAAAATGGCCCTTGACTGGTCCATAGTTGCTGGTGAGTAGCTGCTTAAAAAATTAGTTATTGCTATCAACATCATAAAATAGCATGACAGATTATTCTGATAGGTGTGGAGCAGTCTCCCAGCCTCTCAGCTGCTTCTTTGATTTTTTTCTGCAGTCCCTTTAAATCAGGCTGGTTTGAAGGGACTGCAGAGGAAAGGAGGACAGCTGATAAGTGGGGAGCAGTCTTCTCATCTCTCAGCTGTTTTCCTGATCTTTCTAGTTCTGAAATACCTGGATTTTTTTTTTCAGAATTTCCCCTCCACTTTCCTGGATACTTTTGGGATGCCAAAATATACTGGGTAAATTTTCAGCTAGGAAAGATCCGAATGTAAACCCCTAGTTCTATGTGTCCATTGAGTATTTTTACAGTAGTGTCCAGAAAATGTATTTCTTGAATAGATTGGTTCATTGTCTGGTTGATGATGGGGTGAAATTCATTGAGTGCCTGGTGGAATATGCCTAGGGCTTCTTTACTGTGTGTCTAGAGAATAAAAAGATGTGTCTGAAAGGATTTATTCCTGAATGTGCAGGGGCAATTCATTTATAGTCTTGTTAAGTTTTTTGTATATCTGTATGGGATCTGAGTACAGTTATTTGTAAAAAAAACAGTATTTGATAAATTGTCTTTGAGCCTCCTGGATGTAGTCATAGCTATTCATTATGACAATAGCTCCATCTTTGTCTGCCTCTTTAATTATAATATCTGGATTGTTCCTGAGACTGTCTATGGCCTTCCTTTCAGCATGGTTGAGATTCTGTTGTATACGAAGGTGGGGTTTGGTTTTTTTGCCCCCCCACCCCAGAAGGGGATTTTTTTTATTATTTGCATTTTCTAAGACTACAAACTACAACAAAAAAAGGGGAGGGAAAACATCTAAATCTAGGGAGAAAGAAAAGATAACCACAACTAACTAAAACCCCAAGAGATGGAGATCTTCAATAATGCTTATATCCATGATAGTCCATAAAAAACTTTAAAAAGCATTGAGCATGATCTAATAGTCCCAATTCTGCATCAGCTTAACTATTTTCCCAGTTCCAGAACCCTCCCCAAGTCATTTCATAAAATTAGGCTTTATACAGGCTTTCAAGGTCTCAGTCCTTATTTCTGCTTCTCTTTGCAGTCTCTCAGTTGGTAGTTTTGTTTGGGAGCTGCCACCCCCTTTTCTGCATCCGAGTCCCCATCCGAGGATACAGAGTCCAATTCGCCAGTAGATTTGCTGTCTTCTTCTTCTTTCGTCTCCTCTTCTGTATCTCCCAGTTACAATCGCAAAAACTCTCGAGCTTTGAAAACAGAGTCAATTTTTTCTCTTCTTTCCTTTATTTTGAAAGTGATGTCTTCGGGAATTAGCCACCTGTATGCAATGCTATTTGTTTGTAAAAAAAAAAAGGATTCGTTCCTTATACTTCTGTCTCTTTTTTCTTATCTCAAATGGAATGTCTTTTAGGATCTTTATGTTGTTGCCTCTGATTTTCAGGGGTGTATTTGTAGTCGCTTTTAAGATTAAATCTCTTAAATGTCTCTTTGAGAATCTCACAACAATTTCCCCAGGCAGATTATTCTTCTTAATATACATAGAGTAAGCTCTATAGGCGACATCCATTTTGCTGAAGATATCTTCTGGTTTCAAATCTGTCATTGGGGCCAATTCATCGCTTAGTAGTTGCTTTAGATTCTAATTAGGGGCTTCTGACACCCCTTGGAACCGGAGTACCATATTTGCTCTTTCCATTTGCAGCTGTAACAATTGTGTTTCCATCAAAGCTTGCTTCTTTTCTAGCACTTGCATCTTTTCCCCTGTTTTTGTAGAGCTGGCATCAAGTTCCTTTACTTTTTCAACCACCTGCTTTGTTTTCTTTGTGGTTTCTGCAAGTTGCAATTGCTGTGCTGCAAAATTCTGGTTCAGAGTTGTCAATTGCTGGTTGATGTTGGTCATCTGGTCCAGCAGAGAGTGTAGAGAATCTGCCAAAAGCCTAGGGAACTCTATGGTCTCTTCCGGCCTTGCTGTGCTCCTTCAGACGAATGTGTCTACACACCTGAACCATATACACTATCAAGCAAAAACCCCCAAAAAACAAAACTCTGTCTCTGACGATTTGCTGTTTGTCTGACAAAGCAGGTGCAATGGAGGGAGGAATGAAGTGCTTTCCACACTGCAGTGATATTGACCCAACCATGGATTTCTCCTGCTACATAGGTGCAAAAGCAGACATAAAGTGTAAAGAAAGAAAACTTCTCAACTATGGCTACTGTGGCAGCCACAAAGCTCCCTGGCTTCATGTTCACGTTTGGTAGGAAACAGTGGAAGAGAGACACAGTGCACTCTGAGGCTCAGATGATGGGTGAGTCATGGCAGCTGAAGAAGGTATATTCAACAGGCAAACTTGTTTGAGGTGAAGTTCCCAGCATGCCTAATATTAAATAAATAGCCCAAGCAACAGTGTTTTTCAAGATTTTGTAGAAAACACCTGTAAAATTCAAAAATCAATTGGGCATAAATCACATAATGCAATGGACATATATAATATGAAAGAACACAACAAATGCACACACAAAATTACTAGGCACCTCAGTTTGCAATTTTGGAATCTTCCAGCAGTATTTTCTCAACTCTCTCAGGAACCAAATTTATGATAAGTTATTTCCAGGAAGACATCTAGCCAGCTAATCTTCATAAATAATGCACCTGACCAATTTTGTGTCAGGAAAGGATATTACATGAGAAAGCATTGTGATTATTAACCACTGTCTCCATCAATATGGAGAAAAATGCTCATTACAACTGCTTCCTGAATTGTTTCCAGCTGTCAAATAAAGAATTTATGAACTGTTTTTTCCCTGCCAACCAGCCTTATCGGGCATTAACCAACAACCATTAACTTAATTTGTTTGTGCCCGCATTCACTATTTCAACCTTTCCCGATTCATTCTTGTTCGTACACGTTTGCTTTAAATCCCACCCAATATCATAGGATTGATATGATTAGATATTCTGAGAATACAGACATTGTGAGATATTGTGAGAAGAATTAGTAATGCTGTCCAAGTTTGCAAATAGAGCTCATAATTAAAATTCTCCATGATCTTATATTTTCATTTATTATGTGAGACATCCACACCTGAAAGTATTTGTGTGCTCATAATTAATAATCAGATATATTTTGAGCTGATGTCCTACTTTTCTGCCCATGACTCAGCATTCATCAGGCCAAGCAGCCAGTGCCTTTTACTGTAACCAGTGCATGCTCCAGACTTAAACACTTTAATGTCTTACTCAGTCTTTGCTGGTAGCTGGAACTAACTTCAAACTTTCAAAATGGCATTTTAATTCACAGAACGATTCCCTCTGCAGTGCAGCTATGATCTTCTTCTTTCTCCTGAACCTTGCCCTTTGAAAAGCAGTGTGTAACCCTATGGTTGGATTACTGTAATCCTTTCTACATTGGGTTGCTTTGGAAGACAACCTGGACCACAGCTGGTTCAGAAAAAAGCAGCCCTATTATTGTCAGGGGCTAGCTGATGGGAGCACATCTCACCCACCGTAAAACAATTTTACTTGCTGCAGGTAAGCCTCCAAGTTCAATTCAAGGTGTTGGTTATGACCTTTAAAGTACTTCACAGGAACCATATATTTAAAGGACAATCTCCTCCTGCATGTCCCCATGCACCAATTTCCTCAGGCTGCCACCTACTTACTGGCTGTTCTCCCACTTAGGATAGCCCATCTGCCATCAACCAGAGTGTGTGCCTTTCCCACTGTAGTTGCCACTGGATGGAATGGGGTCACTTAGAGGTCACGGGAGTACCATCTTTAGAAATCTTCAGGAAATGTGTCCTCATCATTTTATTTGCCAGGATTTTTAATGGGGTATAAAATGCAGGCATTTTTGTGGAGGACATCAGTGGTTTTATTCTATTGGTTTTAAATTGTGATGCTTTAATGTGATGTGTAAGCTGCCTTGAGCCATAAGGAAAGGCAGGTATGACATGCGCCCCCTTTATACTGACACTGGTACTGTGAGGGTCTGTGTGTTGCGCTTGGTCAGAGCTGCTGATAATTTTGCTGACCAGTCCTCTATACAAATCTACAATAGTCACTTCGGGATATTTATTTTCCCTTCTTGGTCAGGAATATTTGTAAGGACCACTGCTAAGTGTATTTGCTTTACCATTAAATAGATAGGCACCATGGCTTGTTAACTTCAAAACAGAACAGGCTTTATTTAAAGAAAACACAACAGGGGAATGGAAGTTTTACATGTAGGTTAATTTGTTTCTTTTTCTCAGTTACACAGATGTTAAATAGTTCACTATACTCTCTGATTATCACACCCTCCTGCACTGATTCATGGTTAACTTTTGGCTTTGGTTCTCTGGACCCTTTTTGAGTCCAACTGGCCACCACCAATTTTCCTGACTTGGCTCAGACCTTTTTCTTAGCCCTCATGAAACCACTTCTCTCAGATGCCTTATGGAGTGATGTCTCATTGGTGTATGACACTATTGTATTTTGTTTTTAACCATCTGGTCACTGTTCCCTTCCTTCTGAGGAACTCAGTAAACCAGGTTATTTCACACAGAGCTACAGAGCTCCTTCAGTTCGCTGACAGGCTCTCGTTAGCTCTCCATCCAACAACTAACTTCTGCTTCTCAACTGATCCAACATTGGCTTCTCTTATGTTCTTAGCCCTTCCAAGCAGCAATCATATGAGGTGCCAAGTCAGGAGCTTTAGGGCCACTGACATACTTCAGTGTGAAGTGGTCACCCAGCTCTGCATGCAGGTGGCATAGTGCAAAGACGAACTAGATTTATGGAGAGGGTTTTTGATTGACCTCAGGCCTGGTAGCTCAGTCAGAAACCAGAGAGATGATGTAGCTCTCTTTTAGTTACTAGGCACGTGACATTCAAGGATGGACTAGAGGGGGAGAGAAATGAAACTGTACTGCAGATAGGTCACACCCATTCCTGCACAGATGCCCATAACTTCAGTTGTTTGGAATGTGCTAATTGGAAGGACCAGGGGCGGTTGGTACTCCCTAGCACTTCAGCAGCAAACAATTAGGCTAACAAGGTCACTGTGTTCTAACTCTGTAGCCTCCATAGGCCTCTCTGCAGCCTGAACCAAAGATTTTATTTCTCATAGCAAAGCAAGAAACCATTTTTCTTTACAAGAGCTCCCACTGGCATAGAGAAAGTTCTTGATGCACAGTTGTACACGGGGGGACTCTTGTCCAAGTGTCTAGTGAATTCAAGTATGCTCAAAATGCCTACGATTCCATTTGCCACCCCATGTGTTCTTGTTTTTGCTAAAAGTTGTCTAAAATGGCCATTATTCCGTAAAAACAAGTAATTGTTTAGTCAACTAATGAAATGAAGATATTTAACATTATAAACATGGGACAAATATCTGGAGGGACAAACCTCTGAGAGAGAGAGAGAGAGAGAGAGAGAGAGAGAGAGAGAGAGAGAGAGAGAGAGAGAGAGAGAGAGACTTTTGTTCACAGTTTAGTAGCATTACCTGGTTTTCTTTTACACAAACCTCACAATTGGTTCCATTAAGAAGAAAACAAAACCTTTTTTTGCAGAAGTTGATGCTACAAAAAGTTTAGATTACGGATGATGTTATGAATATTTCCATTGCATTTTAAGAGTTTTTATCTTTCTCTGTGAGAATGAAAATCACTAGGGGAGGCAAAAATCAAATTAAAAATATAGTATACAAACAAATATAGGCAAATATGAATTTGCATCTTAATAGCTTTGGGATACAGTGCCCAAGTTTGCAATTTGAAATTTGTATTATTTGTGCATAGCGTCTTCTATTTAAATGCTTCTTATTTGGCATTGAAAAACAGTTTGGCAATATTAAAATATGTAATTGGTGCTAGACTTTGGAAGTCTGTCATGCTAATGTATGACCTGATGCTTTGTGGCATTGTTCTGTGGGCTCGGGTCTGCTGCAAGTACAGCTTCAGCAAAAGCTGCTTCCCGATCCTGTCCTGTCAGTTCCAGACAGGACTGTGCTGTATCCACAGTGTTCAGGCCAGGAACTCAGATTTTCGTATCAAGAAACCCATTGCTTCTCCTTCTGATCTAAATTATCATGACTGACAAGCAAGACCTTATGAGTATACAAGGTACTCCCCTCCAGGATTAGAGTTTGTACCTAAAAGCAGTCTATATAAGACTTCTCTTTCTGAGGAAATATCCATTTATATAAATAATCATACAGCCACCCCAAGTGGACTGCCACCCATCCTATCCTTTTAGAGGTGTGGGGCAGCCACACACAGACATGAGGGGGAAGTCTCCTCTCCATCCTTTTCACCACCACAGTCTTTGGAGTCTGATCTGGAACTAAACAATGATAGCCAGAGGAGGCTCCCCTCACCTTTCCTTTTTTTTTTTTTATCAAAACCCTCCTAAAAAGGAGAGGAATTTATTCTTTTTATAAATAGAAAAAGGTAGGGTATATAGAGGGATAAAGAAAAGAGCGGAGTGAGTATTCTGTTAATAAAGGTTAGTTTAAATCAATATAGATACAGTTTTTGGCAATCTCCGTGATATGAGAGTCTTCTTTTCATCTAACAAAAATTCAAAATAACTCTGTTAATGAGGTTAGTAATGTCCTTTGGGGTTAATTATTAGTCATCTCCTTTTTGACGTTTCCCGAACAGTTATTTCTTAGGTTGTCTTCCTTTGGTATCCCTCAAGTTATAGGATGGGCCACCTTTGGTTTTCACTTCTCCCGCTCCGGCACCTCCCTCCTCTGGGCCGCTGTCATCTTCACTACTCAAATCTGTCCACGTTGCGAGTGCTGCCTCTTCCTCTGGACTGGCGTGTCTCTTCAGAAATTCCTGCGCCTTGAAGATGGAGTCAATCTTCTCTCTTTTATCCTTGTACTTGAACAAAAGGCCTTCAGGATAGGTCCATCTGTATATGACCTGTCTTCTTTGTAGAAAAGTGGTCAATCCTTTATAAGCTTTCCTTTTCATCCGGATTTCATAAGGCACATCTTTCAATATTCTGATGGTCTGCTCCCCAATTTTCAAGGGCACCGCTGCAACTGCACGCAAGATTTGATCTCTGGTACTTTGCTTGACAAACTTGACAACCACTTCTGCTGGCAGATTATTTTTTTTGTAAATGTGGAGTAGGCCCTATAGACCTTATCCATTTCTTCTTTTAACTCACGCTGATCTCTGCCAGTTACGGGTGCCAAGGCATTCGCAAGTATAGATCTGAGATCTTCCTTCTCTTCTTCTTTAATGCCCTGAAATCGAAGAGTCAGATTCGATTTTTCCATTTGCAACATCAAAATTCTTTTTTCTTGCACATCCTGATGCTTTTCTAACTTGTTGACCCTTTTCTTCACTTTTCCGATGTCTTCCGACGAGACCAAACATTTCTGTGCGATCTCCTCCATCTTCTTTGACGTCTCTGTTAGTTGCCTCTGTTGACTGTTGAGAACACCTTCCATATTAGTTAAGGTTTCGCTGATTTTCTGTATTTGGACCAGCAGAGGGTGCAGTAGCTCACTTGTCTGTTGACTGACAGTTGGCTCTGGAGGGGGATTACCCGGACCGGAAGTCCCGCCTCCCTTCTTCTCAGTTTTCAAAGGGACCTTCTTCATGGCAGACATTTCTTGTATTTGTTTACTTTATAAAAGTTCGTGACGCGTCGCTCAGGAGTCCCGCTAACTCATTCGCTTCAATGGCACCCCAAAGGTAATTTCACCAACCCTTCTTCCCTTTCATCCCCCTTAGCTTTCTTATGCAAGTCCCGCTTCTCAGTGGGGGGGGATTCCCCTCCTCCCAGCCGCTTATTCGCTTACGGGGGAAGGGCTCGGGTTTCGCTTCAGATTCAGACCTCCAACTCACGGTTCCTGCCGTTTCTTCTTTTTGCTTTAATTCATCGCTGTTCCTCACTCCTGTTGGAAATCGGTGGCGTTGCTAAGTCCCATTACGGGCACACCGCAGCGGGGCCGATTGGGGCAGGGAGAAAGCCTCAATTTCCCGGCTGACTGCCGGCAAAGAGGCTACTCCCCAAGCCCCCCCGGTTTGGAGCCTTTGCCTAAGGCTCACTAGGGTCTTGCAAACCTGCAAAGACCCCCCCAAACTGCGTGTGGGCTAACCACCTCCGGGGGCTTCCCGAAAGGTGTCCGCCATTCGCAACGCCGGAAACCGAAACCGGCTCCCCTCACCTTTCCAATCCCTGGCCCTGACCTACTGTGGCAAGGCTAAGAGGAGGCTACTGTTGTACCCTTTTAATTTGTACTTCTACTGCCACTTGAGTCCATGAAAAGCTTGGTATTTTTAAAAGTCTCTATCTGTAGCCTGCTCTCAGCCCTTCTTGTAATCCCCTCCTCAGTTTTCCCTAGTCATTACTGAGGACAGACTCAGCTGTATTCAGAAAGCTCAGCCCCATCCTTATTGTTAGAAATAGAATAATGCTTTCCAAAAGTAGACAAGTCTCCAGTTTGGTCAGAAGAAGGGAAAGAGGAAGGATGGCTGGTCAGTCAGCTAAAAATAGCTAAGAAACCAGAGAATCGGGGATGAAAGAGCTGCCCCTGCCATTTGTTGTTGTTCAGTCGCACAGTCGAGTCCGACTCTTCGCGACCCCATGGACCAGATTACGCCAGGCCCTCCTGTCACTGTCCATGGGGTTTTCTTGGCAAAGATACTGGAGTGGGTTGCCATTTCCTTCTCCAGGGGATCACGCTTGGTCTGAGTTCTCTGCTGTGGCCTGTCCGTCCTGGGTGGCCCTCCACGGCATAGCCCACAGCCTCATCGAACCACGCAAGCCCCCTCGCCACGACAAGGCAGTGATCCATGAGGGAGAATTTTATTTATTTTATTTATTTGTTAAATATCCATAGGGCCCACCTTTCTTCTAAACAAATGGGACCCAAGTCACATAACAAAAATGAATCCATTAAAATCATGACAATGTAAAAACATGAAGCAATTTAAAAACATCAATTGAACTTGAACAATACTCATTTGAAAGGTTTTCAGCCTTAGAAACCTATAGGAATTGTACAGCTAAGGGCAATTATGTATTGGCTTTTCCCTCCTTTGTTTTACCAAACCCACCTTGGAAATGAAATTCCCCCTGCATTGCATGCCACTTTCACTTTTTTTGATCATTGGGTTTTATGGTACCTTCTGTATAGATTTCTGGCCATTCAGGGGTGACTTCATAGTCAGTAAGGTATTGCCCCTGGGTATCTGAATGTGGTTTTGACCTGTACCTTTTCCTCAGTGTTGAGAAAATGTGGAGTGAATGCCAGATGCAGAATCACCTTTAGTGACCCCCCCCCCAAAAAAGTTCTGACTTGCAGCTAGGGTTGCCAACTTCCAGGTGGTGACTGGAGATCTCTTGGAATTACAACTGGTCTCCAGACAACAGAGATCAGTTCCCCTGGAGAAAATGGCTGCTTTGGAAGGTAGACTGTACAGAATTATAACCTGCTGATGTCTCCCTCTCCCCAAGTTCCACCCTCCCCATGTTCCACCCCCAAATCTCCAGATATTTCCCAACCCAGAGTTGGCAATGCTACTTGCAGCCCTTACAAAATTGTAACAGTGTCTGCATTAATTCATCCAGGAGGCTGTCTTCTCAGGCAGGATTACATTTCTGGGGTCCCAGGTATGGACCCCCCAGGAAAGTTCTCCCCAGTGCTCTCTCTGGAAAAGACAGCTGCAGTTACAGGAGTCTATGGCTCAAGAACAAGCCAGTGACATCAAACTCACAGGGAAACTTCATCTGGGCAGACCTCCCCCCCAGTCAGACCCTGGAAGCAAGGCAAGCATCCCCCCTTCACTCACAGTCCGCCAAAGATTCCAAAGGCAAGTTCTGAAGGTCAGAAAGGCAGACATCCCCAGAGATTTGACAGGAGGTCCCCAAAGTAACCCCATAACAGCTTGCCAGGCATCCTAGCCACACCACACAAGCAAGGGAAGCAGAGGAGAGAAGAGCAAGCAACGTAGCTTTTGAAGCAAGCTCTCAACTTGCTCCCAGTACTTATGCAGTATGAAGTGTTAAAAGCTACTTTCTGTTTGCTTCAAATTCCTTAACACCTCTTTGTGCCATGAGGGTGAAAGTGGGTGCAAAGGGTGCTCATCATGGGGGAAGAAGCCCTCCACCCCCTGCATACCAAAGGCCCCTGTCCCCAGGCACAAAACCCTTCCTGCCAGGCTACTGGTGTTCTGTCCTAGCAGGGCATCACCAGTGCTCTTGAAGCCTCCTTCCCCTGAGATGTTCCTGGGCCTCTCCACAAAGGCAAAAAAGTTGGTAGCACTGCCCAGAGACACCAGCAGTTGCTTACACTTGTTGGAGAGGAGGACTCTGACAGCAGTGATTCAGAGGATGGGGGGGAAGCCCACAGTTTGGAAACATTTCCACACCCTCCCCATTGACCCCTGTGTAGCAGTGTGCTAGGTGTGTTACACCCATGTCTGGAGAGGTGCTTGGCCCCCAACACTTGTCCTCCTCCATCCTCTATAGGAACCTGCAAAAGGGTGCACCCAAGTATGTTGCCACTAGATGAAAGAATGATGGCTAGTGGGAGGAAGATGAAGCCCACTCCCTCTTAGCAGGGTGAAGTGAAGGGGGAGCTGGAGGCCACTCCAAAAAAGGCTCCCTGCATTAGTGGGACATCAAGGCAGGTCACTCACTTTCCAAGAGGTCAAAAGGGCTATGTGAAGGGCCCAGGAAACAGTCACTCACCTCATTGGCAAGATGATTGCTGTGGATGGCCAACCATTATCCCTTGTGGAGGATGTAGCCTTCTGCCAGCTGCAGAGCTGTGCACTCTGGAGCAGCCAGCGGGACTGTCGGGGCATAGCCCAGACCCCAGGAAGGGACAGTCCTGACACTGTGCTACAAAGTGGTTCTCTCCATGCACAGGGAATGGATGCAGACCATATGGGCAAAACATTGCCACTGTATGATACAGAGTAGCCTGAGGTAGTGGGTGGGCAGTGGCGACATCATCATCCATGGCTACATGGTCGTGGATGCCAGTGCCAACAAACTGGCAGTAGTGAAGCTTGTGTGCCTCAAGGGCATTGTCTGCCTGGGGCACACTCTTCAGCTAATGGTGAAGGAGGCTCTGGGACTGAGGAGCTCTGTCAAGGTCACCTGGGATGCTCTGTCAAGGTCACCTCAAGATGCAGTACTTGTTTGAAACTTGCCAGTGCCCACTTCTCATACAGCATCAGGTCTGCCCATCTGCTGCATGAGAGGCAAGGGGAGGTGAATGAGGAATACCAGCTTGCCATAATTATGTGTTTGGTGGAGCAAAAGAGCACCACACAGGGTGTCATCTCCTCCACAACCATCCTGCATGGGGAAGAGGAGATCAGCCTCAGCTTCACCACCTGGTTGACCCTCTCCCAAATGCTGCATGTCCTCAAGCCCTTCCAGGACACCACTGACTTGCTGTGTGCCCACACAGCCAGCCTGGGGCAAGTCATCCTCCTGATTCAAGGGCTGGACTAGGTGCTGCTCTGGAGACAGCTTTTCTCCCATGGGTCAGGGCCTTGGCAGAGAGGTTGCAGGTGGGCATTACTACTAGGTTGCATCCTCTCTGCAATAAAGGGTAGTACAGACTAACCTGTATCTGTACCCTGTATCTGTGATCCATGGATAAAAGGCAGCATTGCTGTCCTGAATGCAGACATCTTGCAATGGAAGCGTGAACTCTGCAAAGAAATGCAGAGGCTACAGGCCAACAGATGTGGCCAGCAGAAACATTGGGTGGAAGAGACTGGGGAGGAAGAGGAGGAGCAGCAGAAGCATCACCTCTGCCTTAATGAGCCCAACCAGGGAGAAGCCCCAGTACTGATCATCAGTAGTGAACTGGGAGGTCAGCAGCAGCAGGGCTGCCAGGTGTGCAATGGCAGAGGATTTTGACAGAGGTGATGGCCAAGTCCCCCGAGTCCACCTCTGGAGTACTGGTCATGCAAGGCTGTCATCTGGCCCAACCTCTCTTGCGTGGCCATGAGCCCAGAGTCCACCTAACAACCAAACCACAGCAGGGGAGAGGAGTTCACAATCAGGAGGGTATAAAATGTGGCTCCTCACCTGAGGCACTCAGTGTGAGCAGAGAGACAGGGTGGCTCAGAGTCCTGAGTCCACCTACCACCCAAGCCCAGCAGGGTAGAGAAATTCACAATCAGGAACCTATAAAATATGTGTCCTCACTCAGCCAAGGCACCCAGTAGATAACAGGTTCCCTGTCTAACTGCCAACAGCCAACAAAGGAGGGACTGTGAAGCTGAGATGATATATAGCATTCTGCTCCCATAGAGCAGAATGGGAACTCCATTATTGGCAGCCAGCCATGCCTGTCAAGCTTTGTAGGGCCAGCTTGCTGTAGTGGTTAAGAGCAGCGGACTCTAATCTGGAGAACCGGATGTACTTCTACATTAGAAGTAGGAAGCCAACCAGGGAGGCAGTGGGGCCCTTGGATGACCAAGGGGTAAAAGGAGTAGTGAAGGATGATAGGGAAATGGCTGAGAAGCTGAATGCATTTTTTGCCTCTGTCTTCACTGTGGAAGAGGAGAAGTGCTTGCCCACTCCAGAAGCACCGATTTCGGGAGGGGGTTTGAAAGACCTGAATCAGATTGAGGTGACAAGAGAGGAAGTCCTCCGACTGATGGACAATTTAAAAACTAATAAATCACCAGGCCTGGATGGCATTCATCTGAGAGTTCTGAAAGAACTCAAATGTGAACTTGTGGATCTCTTGACAAAAATATGTAATCTTTCTTTAAAATCTGCCTCCATTCCTGAGGACTGGAAGGTAGCTAATGTCACTCCCATCTTTAAAAAGGGCTCCAGGGGAGATCCAGGAAATTACAGGCCAGTCAGTCTGACATCAATACTGGGTAAGTTGGTGGAAACTGTTATTAAAGAAAGAATGAGTAGGCACATTGATGAACAAAAACTATTGAGGCAGAGTCAGCATGGGTTCTGTAAGGGAAGATCTTGTGTCACTAACCTGTTAGTGTTTTTTGAGGGAGTGAACAAACATGTGGACAAGGGGGACCCAATAGATATTATTTACCTTGACTTCCGGAAAGCTTTTGATACAGTTCCTCATCAAAGGCTCCTAAGTACGCTCAATAGTCATGGGATAAAAGGACAAGTCCTCTTGTGGATCAAAAACTGGCTTATAAATAGGAAACAGAGAGTGAGTATAAATGGGAAACTTTCCCAGTGGAGGGTGGTAAGCAGTGGGGTACCACAGGGATCAGTACTCGGCCCGATGCTTTTTAACTTGTTTATTAATGATTTGGAATTGGGAGTGAGCAGTGAAGTGGCTAAATTTGCAGATGACACCAAGTTGTTCAGGGTGGTGAAAACCAGGGAGGATTGTGAGGCACTCCAAAGGGATCTGTTGAGGATGGGTGAGTGGGCGTCAACGTGGCAAATGGGGTTCAATGTGGCCAAGTGCAAAGTGATGCACATTGGAGCCCAAAATCCTAAATATAAATACACGTTGGTGGGGTCTGAACTGGCAGAGACGGACCAAGAGAGAGATCTTGGAGTCGTAGTGGATAACTCAATGAAAATGTCTAGACAGTGTGTAGCTGCAATAAAGAAGGCCAATGCTATGCTGGGAATTATTAGGAAGGGAATTGAAAACAAATCAGCCAGTATCATCATGCCCCTGTATAAATCATTGGTGCGACCTCATTTGGAATACTGTGTACAGTTCTGGTCACCACATCTCAAAAAGGATATTATAGCATTGGAAAAAGTGCAGAGAAGGGCAACTAGAATGATAAAAGGGTTGGAACACCTTCCCTATGAAGAAAGGTTAAAATGCTTGGGGCTCTTCAGCTTGGAGAAACCACGGCTGAGGGGTGACATGATCGAGGTTTATAAGATTATGAATGGGATAGAGCAGGTTGAGAAGTACTTTTCTCCCTTTCTCACAATACGAGAACTCGTGGGCACTCCATGAAATTGCTGAGCAGTCGGGTTAGAACAGATAAAAGGAAATACTTCGTCACCCAAAGAGTGATTAACATATGGAATTCACTGCCACAGGAGGTGGTGGCAGCTACAAGCATGGACAGTTTCAAGAGGGAATTAGATAAACATATGGAGTAGAAGTCCATCAGTGGCTATTTGCCACAGGGTATAGATGGGAATTCTCAGTCTGGGGCAGGTGATGCACTCTATTCTTGGTGCTGGAGGGTGCAGCAGTGGGAGGGCTTCTAGTGCCCTGGCCCCATTGCTGGACCTCCTGATGGCACCTGGTATATTTTGGCTGCTGTGTGACAGAATGTTGGACTAGATGGGCCATTGGCCTGATTCAACATTGGCTTCTCTTATGTTATTATGTTCTTATGTTTGATTCCTCACTCCTCCACAGGAAGCCAGCTGGGTGACCTTGGGTCAGTCACAGTTCTCTCAGAACTCCCTCAGCCCCACCTACCTCACAGGGTGTCTGTTGTGGGGAGAGAAAGGGAAGGCAATTGTAAGGCACTCTGAGACTCCTTCGAGTAGTGAAGAGTGGCGTATAAAACCAACTATTCATCTTCCTATTTGTGTTTCCAGGGCTGGACAATTCTGCCGCCTTTGTTGCTTTGGTGTTTTGTAAGCAGTTTAATAGAGTGGAGACAAGCTGTCTGGAAATGTATCACGAACCTCCATGAAGTTCATGGAATGTTTGTGCTGGTCACTCTTCCATGAACATCACTTCACGAACCAGCCAAAATTCATGATGAACTTTAGTCTGCGAGCTGGTTCATGCCCATCCCTACATATTTTTTGTTTAAAATGGTCCACACACATTACATGATCCACATAACAATTTGCTCTTTTTCTTGAATACAGATAATTGGTTTTATCTTCCAGCTTTGCTTTTGTTTGGCAACTAAATTAAAACTACATTCAGACCTTATCTGTTGTTGCTCTCCTGGAGGTAACTCCAGCCACATAAGTCTTATCAGTCTTAAAAACCAAGTGACATTTTCTAGTTTTAATGACAGTATTAGAGGAAGATTACAGATATGCCCAGATCGAGGTTATTGTCTAGGTTATTCTACATAGCAGTTGATTGGTACATTGTGTACAAGAATCCCCAGTGTTACTCTTTATGTATTGCAGAACAGTGTTTTGCATTCTCTGTTATTCACCTGATCATATGATCTTTATGGTCATAGTCATAAATGTCTGTACTGAGATGGGACTTCTCTGTAACTCTGACCAGTGGGGAGTGTAGTGACTTCTACTGGTGCTGCTGCATGTGCACTTCTGACTTTCCTTTTCCACTTTCCTAACTCCACTGGGAATGGAAAGAAAACATAATCCTTATTAACTATTCCTCACAGTGTTTTCAGGCTGGAGAAGTGGGGAAAGTCCCTACTATTTCATTTGAATACTGCTGATGAATAAATGCAAGTGAGACCGACGAGGGCATTGCTCCACTTGCAACATGAAAGATGCCACTCTTTGTGGCATAGCAGATGTAGCCCATTTAAAGGACTGGGATACTCTTATTACCACCTCAAGAAACAAATCTGCATTGTTGTGAATCAGCACTACTCACAGTTAACTTTAATAGTACAGGCATGGATTTACTCAGTACAGTTAGACAATTGATTAAAGTTTGTGTGCTGCTTAAATTTTTACACTGCTCAGATCATAACATTACATGAATAAGATGGAAGAGCAGCAGAAGAGATGCAAATCAGTAAAATTGTGAAGCTAACACAACTGCAACTTTAATGCGTTCTATCATTTTGGATTTCAACTGTTCAGCCTTAACGTTCCAATAATATTTTGGTGTATTTAATATCCAATAGTTGTTTTTAGAAGGAAGTTGATGTAATGCATGAGTACCAACTTCCTGAAAGCATGGAAACTTTTCTCCCATTAATACTGGAACACTTTTGAAAAAAACATTTCATTAACTAAGCCATGCACACTCCAGTGATTAAGAAATTTACAATGAAATCCTATGCAGAGTTATTCTAGTCCAAATTCACTGAAATCGATAAACTTAGACTGGAATAAGTGTACATAGGAATGCACTGTTAGCCACTGATTTTACAATGTTTTCTATGGGTCTGATCACAGGTAAAATTATAATTTTAATTCTGTACCATAATTTAAGAAAGGGAATGTGTATCAGTTTTAAGAATTCTTAAAATTTTGTTGTTCTGTTATGAACTGGCTACTGGTGGGGGGATGGAGGGAGTAGGGTTCCCAGATCTAGGCTGGAAAACTCCTGGAGATTTAGGGGTGGAGCCTGGGGAGGACAGAGGACATCAGTGGGATACAATGCCATAAAGTTTACCCTCCAAAGCATTCCTTTTCTCCAGGCAACTGATCTCTATAGTCTGGAAATGAAGCATAATCCCGAGGCCCCAGCTGAAGGCTGGCATCCCTATCATGAACACTTGTCAGGGTCTGGGGAAGAGGATCCCCAGCAGAAAGGTGGGGGTGAAGTGCCATCAGTGGCTATTAGGCCACAAGGTATAGATAGGAACTCTCAGTCTGGGGCAGGTGATGCACTCTATTCTTGGTGCTGGGGGGGCAGCAGTGGGAGGGCTTCTAGTGTCCTGGCCCCACTGCTGGACCTCCTAATGGCACCTGGTATTTTTGGCCACTGTGTGACAAAGTGTTGGACTAGATGGGCCATTGGCCTGATTCAACATTGGCTTCTCTTATGTTCTTATGCCCCCGTGAAGGGACTTCAGCCCTTCCATTTAAGCCCTTCTTTCTGCTCCCCACAGCTTTTTGAAAAGCCTCTGTGAGCCAAAAGCAGGGTTTAAATGGCTCTGAACCATGTAAACCAAACCACTGAGCAGCAGGGAGCTCCCAGCCACTCAGCTGTTGCACCTGAAGGGATTTGTGGTAGTTTGTCCCAGTTCTTCAGTTCATGAACTTGGGTTCATGAACCTCGAACAGGCTAAAATTCAGAAGGAACTTAGGTTCATCAGCTGATTTGTGCCCATTCTTAATTTCAAGAGAGAAAAGGGATGAGATAGAGCCTGGCACAGATGCAAATGAGATCATGGGCCTGGGAGCTTGAAGGCCAGAGACCCAGGGGAGTTTCACACTCACATTCCATCTCAGTGGTGCTAAGAACCCTGGTTATGGTTCACTTGCTTGATTGGGAGCATGTGCTAGCTGCAGGGGTACATGGACATGTGTCTTAGCAACATATCTGATTGGTCAAACAGGATCAGACTAGTCTGACATAAAGCAAGACCATTCATGCTAGATTCAGACCTCTGTCAGACTCCCACAGCAATCAGAACCAACAACTCACTTCTTTGGAAAAAGGAAGTTTATTGATCACTATTGATAAGACATCTGTACTGTTCTGTGCTGAAACTGAGTTGAAAAGCGCGGGATGGGAATGATATACTGGAATCAAAGCAGGTCAGGGGGTGGAAGGGAACCAATGAAGGTGGCAAGAAGAGCCTGCCAGAATGTAACAGAGCCAGTGTAACCAGAGAAGATGTTACCAAGGTCAGGCTCATAAACTACAGATAAGAGCCTGGACACAGACAGCGAGAAAGCGAAAGTAACATTCCAAGGAATTCAGTCTCCATCCCCCCAGCCTCCTCCACCCCCTCCACAATACATGGCAGCAAGCTGACAACCTCCTTCCTTTGGGCCTGTCTTTCTTCTTGCCATCCTTTTGATTGCAGGCTGGACCTTGTGTGTCCGGAACACCTGCTTCTTGGATTTTGGACTTGGAGTTCTATCTGGTCTTTGTACCTTCAGTCATACTCTCCACTGCCCTCACAACTGTTTTCAATTCTCACTCACACCAACACTGTCACCTCCCAACTTCCGGTTTAAGCATTTCACCCCTCGGCTGCACCCCATCTCGCTCCAATGGGGGGGGGGAGCCGAGTCTTGGCTGACGGGAAGGGTCTGAGATTGTCCCGGACCCTCTCAGGATCTCTGTAGGAAATCCTCAGCCTGGGGAGCTGAGGAGAGCCTCTTCCAAGGTGGCGGCCAAGGAATTGAGGCTCACCTTCTTCCCCAAAAGGTCCAGTCACCGCAGAGCCAGTATGGCACCGAGAGATGACTGCCGGACAAGCGGACATGGTCAAAAGTTTTGAAATGCTTCTAAAAGACTTCCAAGGCTTCAAAGCGTGAGTTAAGCAATGCTCAGGTGATTTATAGCATCTATGAGAACCTTGGTAGCAATTAGAAGAGCCTAAGTGCAAAGCGACGGGGGAAGGAGAAAACTCAAGACTTCACCCCCACCCCCACTTAAAGCAAGGCAGTTTTAAAGTGCAAATAAAGAACTTTCTGTTAAACTAAATGCATCAGATTATTAGCAAAACCAAAAGCTGCATAAGAATGTAAAGCAGATTAAATTCAGCTAACTTTTACTTTGTTTTGGGAAACTTACTTCTTGTTGATATTATAGCTGGGAGAGAACAGAAGGCGGGACTGGAGAAAAAAAATGTTGGCCAGAAATAGCCTACCAACGACTCCCTCCCAGAACCAGGAAGTAGCAGCAGACACATCTACACTGCTGGCAAATGTACTGCATCCCCTAATGGAACAGATGACTAATCTCAACGCTAAAATGGACAATTTGCAAAAACAATTGACTCAAATGGACAAAAGAACCTCAGTAACTGAAAAGATGGAAAAACAGACAGAGAGTATCAACAAAAGAGTGGACGAAGCAGAGAAAGAAAGATCCTCCAACAAAACACAACTAACACAGCTCCAGCTGGAATGATCCATGTACATTCTACGTTTCCAAGGGATACCAGAGGAAAAGAACGAAGATTTAAAGGCTCTCCTAGCAGAGGCTCTTGCTCCATTAATGGATTATAAACAGGAAGAACTACTGAAGGAGATGGACTGGGCTTACAGGACTTATCCAGATTTTATAAAAAAAAAAAATAAACTCCCAGGAGAAATATGTATGAAATTCATGAGACGGTCTACCAGAAATCTGGTGCTGAAATCTACACAGGGGAAACCTTTAAAAATCAAGAATGAAGAGAGAAAAATCTTGAAGGATATCCCCTTTGAAGTCAGGAAGAAGAGGAGGCTCTACAGGGAACTTATTCTCTCTCTACAGAAAAAAGGAGTGCCTTACAGATGGTTATTTCCTGAAGGACTGAGTTTTAAATATGAATATAAAAAAATTAACATTGACACTGTTCCTAAGGCAAAAAAGTTTGTGGACCAATACTTTAATCCAACGCAAGGCAAAAAAGACAAGAAATCCAAAACTGAGGAGGAGGAGGAGGAGGAAGAAGAATCCTACTCACAGGATTCATCAAGCAATAGCCCCAAACTTTATAGTTCTTCAGACACTTCGGAATCAGAGAAAGGAGCAGCCGCTCCCAAACCCCGAGGAAAAAAGAAATGCAAGAAGAAAAGACTCTAAAACCAAGATAACTGTTGATAATGCAGTTTTTGCCAACCAGTTAGCTAATGCAATTTTTTATTACTTTGTTAAATTTTTATAAGCAGCAACATCTCTGTACCACTAGGTGACAAGGATATATACCTATGTAACCAGATTGTGTCACCCTGTTAGTTTACCCTCCCCTATATCCATTCAGGGCTGGCTCACTCACTAGGCAAACTAGGCATTTGCCTAGGGTGGGCCGGCCCTTAGGGCACCAAACTGTACCCGCTCCCCCGCCAAAAGCCCTGCATCTCCCTGACTGCCTTTTTTCCCCCGAGTCCAGCAAGTGTGAGTGCTGACTGAGCAGCATCTTCTCAGAGGACGAGCCGAGGAGGGGAAACCAGGCAAGTGCAAGCGCTGACTGCACAGCATCCTCTCGGAGGATGGAGGCAAGCCACTTTGGGGCCCTGCTGGGGAGAATTAAATATATAAAAATTAAAATCTCCAGGAATTGCCCAGCCGGGACTTGGCAACTCTCTGGGTATGGGGTTCGGACCCTGGCTCGGAGGAGTGCTTCTGCAGCACCTGCAGCCACCAGCAAACCAATTGAGGTGCTTTCAGTGCATGTCTCCCAGGGCCTGGGAAAGACTTTCAGGTTGACTCCACAATGCTCCCCATGGGCAAAGCAATCACTCCACATCGTTCCGCTGCAACAGGTGGCAGGAAGGGTGGATGAAGCCAGAGCTCTGTGCAAGCTCCTCCCTGCTCCCTGCAGGTTCTGCATTCTGGTGCACCTCCTTCCAGGGGCCAGGGCACACCGAGGGCGTGGAGAGGCTCTGGCAATGAGCGCAGCCCAGCGCGGTCTTCGGCTGCTATTAGGGGGAGTCACCCTCCTGCTGGTTGGGGGGAGCTCCAGTGAGTGGGTGGCCAGGGTGGGGGTGAGGAAATGATGGGAGGTGCCGGACAGTCCCCTCAGCCCAAGCCCTTTGCGCACCCCAGGGAGGCAACCTGCGCAGCACCCCTCCAGTGTTCCCTCTAAGCTGAGTGACCTCAACAGTTTTTTAGCCTCCGGCTCACACATTTCTGTCTTGGCTCGGGAAGGGATGGCTCCAGAGCAAACTAATTGATGCAGCAGCCAAATTGCTTGCTCACAACTTTAATGCCAGCAGCTCACAAAGTAGAATTTTGCTCATAGGACTCTACAGCTTAGAGGGAGCATTGCACCTCCCCCCACTCCCTCCCAGTGAGGTTTTGCCTCCACGCTTGTAATGCTGGGTGAGACCTCCCCCCCACCACTCTCATGTTGCACCTTCCACCTGGCTTCCATGAAGAAAGGCTTTGCAATGTATGTCAGAGAGGGTATGTCAGAGAGGGTATACCATCCAGTAAGATTGAGAGGGTAAGAGAATTGGATTCCCTTCTGGAAATGCTATGGGTTGAAATAGTGGGTCCAAAAGGAGGCTTAACAGTGGGAGTTTGTTATCGCCCACCAGATCAAAAGATAGAGGAGGATTATAAAATGATGAATGAATTAAAGATAGCGGCTAGACGAAATAACTGTGTTGTAATAGGCGACTTTAACTACCCACACATTGATTGGGTCAATATGAGTTCTAGTCGGGAAAAAGAGATTGCGTTCTTAGACACTCTCAATGACTGTGCTGTGGAACAGATGGTCACAGATCCTACCAGGGAGAGGCGATCCTGGATTTGGTCCTAAGTAACACCCAAGACCTGGTGAGAGATGTAAAAGTGACTGCACCACTTGGAAACAGTGACCATAATGTCATTGAGTTTAACATTTGTACAGATAGGGAGTTGCCCAAAAAGACTGACGCAACCACTTTTAACTTTAAAAGGGGTAACTTCTCTGGTATGAGGGGACATGTGAGGAAGAAATTGAAAGGAAGAGTGGAGAAGGTCAAAACCATTGGGGAAGCTTGGAGACTATTTAAAAAGACAATCCTAGAAGCTCAGAAAAAATATATACCGCAGGTTAGGAAAGGTACAAATAGGTATAGAAAAAAGCCTGCATGGTTAACAAATAAAGTAATGGAAGCTGTAAAAGGTAAGAAGGATTCCTTTAAGCGGTGGAAAGCTAGTCTTAGTGAGGTTGATAAAAGGGAACACAGACTATGGCAAATAAAATGCAAGTCTGTGATCAGGCAAGCAAAAAGGGAATATGAGGAGCATATCGCAAAAAACATAAAGACCAACAATAAAACTTTCTTCAAATACATTAGAAGTAGGAAGCCAGCCAGGGAGGCAGTGGGGCCCTTGGATGACCAAGGGGTAAAAGGAGTAGTGAAGGATGATAGGGAAATGGCTGAGAAGCTGAATGCATTTTTTGCCTCTGTCTTCACTGTGGAAGAGGAGAAGTGTTTGCCCACTCCAGAAGCACTGATTTCGGGAGGGGGTTTGAAAGACCTGAATCAGATTGCGGTGACAAGAGAGGAAGTCCTCCGACTGATGGACAATTTAAAAACTAATAAATCACCAGGCCCGGATGGCATTCATCCGAGAGTTCTGAAAGAACTCAAATGTGAACTTGTGGATCTCCTGACAAAAATATGTAATCTTTCTTTAAAATCTGCCTCCATTCCTGATGACTGGAAGGTAGCTAATGTCACTCCCATCTTTAAAAAGGGCTCCAGGGGAGATCCAGGAAATTACAGGCCAGTCAGTCTGACATCGATACCGGGTAAGTTGGTGGAAACTGTTATTAAGGAAAGAATTAGTAGGCACATTGATGAACAAAAACTATTGAGGCAGACTCAGCATGGGTTCTGTAAGGGAAGATCTTGTGTCACTAACCTGTTAGTGTTTTTTGAGGGAGTGAACAAACATGTGGACAAGGGGGACCCAATAGATATTATTTACCTTGACTTCCGGAAAGCTTTTGATACAGTTCCTCATCAAAGGCTCCTAAGTAAGCTCAATAGTCATGGGATAAAAGGACAAGTCCTCTTGTGGATCAAAAACTGGCTTATAAATAGGAAACAGAGAGTGAGTATAAATGGGAAACTCTCTCAGTGGAGGGTGGTAAGCAGTGGGGTACCACAGGGATCAGTACTCGGTCCCATGCTTTTTAACTTGTTTATTAACGATTTGGAATTGGGAGTAAGCAGTGATGTGGCTAAATTTGCAGATGACACGAAGTTGTTCAGGGTGGTGAAAACCAGGGAGGATTGTGAGGCACTCCAAAGGGATCTGTTGAGGATGGGTGAGTGGGCGTCAACGTGGCAAATGGGGTTCAATGTGGCCAAGTGCAAAGTGATGCACATTGGAGCCAAAAATCCTAAATATAAATACACGTTGATGGGGTCTGATCTGGCAGAGACTGACCAAGAGAGAGATCTTGGAGTCGTAGTGGATAACTCGCTGAAAATGTCTACACAATGTGTAGCTGCAATAAAGAAGGCCAACGCTATGCTGGGGATTATTAGGAAGGGAATTGATAACAAATCAGCCAGTATCATCATGCCCCTGTATAAAACATTGGTGCGACCTCATTTGGAATACTGTGTACAGTTCTGGTCACCACATCTCAAAAAGGATATTATAGCATTGGAAAAAGTGCAGAGAAGGGCAACTAGAATGATAAAAGGATTGGAACACCTTCCCTATGAAGAAAGGTTAAAATGCTTGGGGCTCTTTAGCTTGGAGAAACGACGGCTGAGGGGTGACATGACCGAGGTTTATAAGATTATGAATGGGATTGAGCAGGTTGAGAAAGAAGTACTTTTCTCCCTTTCTCACAATACAAGAACTCGTGGGCACTCTATGAAATTGCTGAGCAGTCGGGTTAGAACAGATAAAAGGAAATACTTCTTCACCCAAAGAGTGATTAACATATGGAATTCACTGCCACAGGAGGGCGTGGCAGCTGCAAGCATGGACAGTTTCAAGAGGAAATTAGATAAACATATGGAGCAGAAGTCCACCAGTGGCTATTAGCCACAGGGTATAGAATGAGAACTCTCAGTCTGGGGCAGGTGATGCACTCTATTCTTGGTGCTGGAGGGGGCAGCAGTGGGAGGGCTTCTGGTGCCCTGGCCCCACTGCTGGACCTCCTGATGGCACCTGGTATATTTTGGCTGCTGTGTGACAGAGTGTTGGACTAGATGGGCCATTGGCCTGATTCAACATTGGCTTCTCTTATGTTCTTATGTTCTTAAACTGACACTGCCCCCTTAGAACCCCCTTACTGTGCCATCAATGCCACCGCAGGGAATTAGGGTTGCCAGTTTTGGATTGGGGGGCACGGGGGGGGGGGCCAGAAGGGATCTTTGCCTAGGGTGCAAAATAAGCTGAGGCTGGCCCTGTATCCATTAGTATGCTTAGAGGTAGGGGTTTAGTTTCCCTTCCTCACTCCAGTAGTTTGTGATGTATTAGTTTCCCTTTCCCGTTTCCTATAGAATTTAGAGGTAGGGATTTAGTACCCTCTCCCCGTACCCTGTAGTACTGCAAAACCAATAAAATACTTATATATATATAAAACATTGTCACCTCCCATTGGCTGCTCTCAGGGAGAGGTGGAACCTAACTTGTGTGTCACAGTGGCTTACTTTCATCATATCCAAAGAGTACAGTGCAGTACAAATGTCACAGTTTCATTCATGTACATTATCACAGCCAAATGGGATTCCCAGTTTCTCTCCTTCTCCTATACCTGTTATCACTGTGTGCCACTCAGCAGCTTGAGAATCAGGTTAGATATTGGTGGTGTTTTCCAGTCCTATTGTACTTACTGATACAGCTGTTTAAAGAGCTTGGTGAGGTGTTTGATAAAGTAAGCCTTCTCTGGTTCCCCCTCTCCCTCCCTTCCCATCCTATTAGCATGATGACAAAAATTGACTTTCATAGACATTTTATTTTAAGGCACTATCTCGCAGTAGCGCAGTAGAATTTACAAGTCATAATAATCTTTTATAAAGCAAAGTGTGTTATGATGGCATGTGCCAGTGAACAAATCAGATGATAGATTAAGATGTGCACCATACTAAGTTTCTCCTATCTTTGAATGGGAAGACTACCTAGGAAATCATTGATGAATTTGTTTCTGTAGAGGAATGGTGGCAACAATATATTACAGAAAAAGACAGCATTTGTTTGTCATTCTACCCATAAGCAAAAAGGTTCCATGTTATACACCTCACAAGGCTAATGCTCCCAGCATTAATTACTGGGCAACTACCTTACAATGATTCATAGTCTTGCTTTGAAGCTAATGTGAACGTTGCCATGTGTGGAGAAATCACAACCTATCAGGTTCAATATGAACCACAAGGTTTGAATTTGATAACAACATAAAAATATATCTGAAGAGAAAAATATATCTGAAAAATATATCTGGAGAAGTGAGCAGTGACTCACAAATTTTGTTAGTCTTTAAGCTGCTACTGGACTCTTACTCTTTTCTACTGCTACAGACAGATTAACATGGCTACCCATACTGATCTATAAAAATATAAGAATTGCATTGCTAGATCAGACTATAACCACCAAGCACAGCATTCTGCATTCAGTAGAGGTCAGCCAGATGGGTGGAAAAGCTCTCCCAACATTAGTTCATCCTTCTAAAAAATGAAACGTGTTCCTTTGTATTAATTATGCACAGTTTGAAGGTTATCAATCTTTCTATTTGTTCCAAACTTGTGGTGTAGTGGTTAGAGTGTCCGACTAGCAGGGCTCTTTTTGTAGCAGGAACTCCTTTGCATATTAGGCGACACCCCCCCTAATGTAGCCAGTCCTCCAAGTGCTTACAGTAGCCCCTGTAAGAAGAGCTCTGTAAATTCTTGGAGGATTGGCTACATTAGGGGTGTGTCGCCTAATATGCAAAGGAGTTCCTGCTATAAAAAGAGCCCTGCTGACTAGGATTTGAATCTCCACTCTGCAATAGAAGCTTATTGGATGACCATGAGCCAGTCACACACTGTCAGCCTAACTTACCTCACTGGGTTGTTGTGAGGATAAAATGGAGGACAAAAGAACAACTTAAGCTGCTTTGGGTCCCCATTGGGAAGAAAGTTGGGAAGTAAAAGAAGTAAATATATTAGTAAATGAAGTAAATAAATCCTGTCACTATTTATTACATTATTATCCTGCTCTTTCTCCAAGGAGCCTAGGATGGTATCCATGGGTCAGCACTCTTCTGCTTTACCTTCATAACAACCCTGTGAAGTAGAGTAAGACTGAGTGATTTTGACTGGCTCAAAGTCACCCAGTAGACTTCATGACTGGGGTGAGTGGGTTTGAAACCAGGTCTTTCCAGGCTCATACTTTAACCACTGTGCAACTCTAGCCCTCATGAAATTCCCTTTGGAACTGTATGCATACACTACTGGGTCCATAGTGAAAGCCATCCACACGGAGACAGCAGGAGGCAGGGCTCATGAAAAGTCAATCTGAGACATTTATTCTAATATGGATTTTCATTTTACAAAGGTTGCTTTTAATTCTGCATGCTAGGTGTGGATCTATTAGTGAGACCAAGAAGCATGAAATACCTAATTTATACCACTCCCAGAGCAGGTTGGCAAAGCAACTGGGGACACTCCTCCACAGCAACCAAGGATACTTAAGTATGAATCACCTGCTATCAGCTATTTATTCCAAACAAGATGGAAAGAGAGAGAGTGAGCTACTAATTTCTGCATAACAGTCAATTAATACAGATAGCAAGAACTAATTAACTGTGTAAGGGCCCTCATCTTCCCAAACATACACTTTTAAATGGCATTAACCTTTTCCAGCTGGTAGGGATTGCCACAGCTTCATTAAAGATCAAGATTTCCAAATGAACTCCCCCCGTTTCAGTATACTGTCATATGCTGTAGGTTTTGCCAGGCACACATGTTACAGGTCCAGATGGAGATGAGATTTTGGTTAAACCAAACATGGACTACAGCTTAAATGTTGTCAACAGATATGAAGCTTAGTTTCAAAGACTGCGGTCACACACACTAAATAATCTACTTTCAATCCACTTTCAAACTGGATTTTTACTGTGTGAACTGGTAAAATCCAATTGGAAAGTGCATTAAAAGTGGATTGAAGTGGATTATTTAGTGTGTGTGACCACAGCCAAAGACAATTTTCAGAAGCATTATAAAAGAAAAGTGTTCCAAGCTACCCATTGTTCATAATGATGCCTGTGTGTAAAATGTAGTTTCTTAAACCTGACATATAATTACATACTATTCACCTAAACATTCCTTCTTATTTCAGTCTTTTTTTGTTGTTCATTTTTCCTTCCAAGATGTGTTACGTTGCATTGGTGAATAATCAGTATATTCCACTCATACAGTACTTCTGTTACCATGCTTTGGGATAAATCTCAGTGTAGATTCTATGAAATACTTAGTATTCAAATACTTTAACTACCAGGTGTCACAATAACACTTCTTGGGAGGTGAGATACAAAGGCCATAAAGCGCAATTTTATTAAGAGCCAACAAGCCTTTTATTTCAGTTCTTAGTGCTAATATTAATGTAAAATATTTAAATGAGTCTTATAATGGTGGTATATCACAAACGTTGACACTGGCATTGTAGACGAGCCTTCATATTTTTTTTAAAAAACACCCTTTTAAAAAACCTTTCCCAGTTTATTGTGATGCACGTATGATTCCATGAAAGCCATCCCCAAGGTGTCAGCTGATGCCATCCCAGCTGTGAAGGAAATTAAATGTGTAATAATAGTAATTTACTCCAATTACTAACCTTTCTCAATAGGTTCATTATATACAATTCCACACAGTTTTTCAGTTCACCGTAGGAAGGTACCGTTAGTTGCTCTTGAGAATCGAACCTCGGTTATGTATCACATTAGTAATCTCCGCATATATCTCTGTCCCCTGTAAATTTTAAGGTCACATTTCCCTTATTTTTAACTAATGGAAAGTAAAATCCTTTGCATCTATAGACATTCCCTGTAACATTCTTTTTAGCCACACAGGGTTTATATGGCTAAGCAGTCCTGAAACTGGGAGAGGGTGACAAGTAGGAGCAGCCACTTTGGTCACAGCAGAAGCTACATAAAGGTGTTTGTGCTTGTCAAGGATGGTGACGCGACTTGCTGTTCCCCTTGGCTCTCAGTGGTGACCAACACAATGTGTATTGTGTGAATTTATAGGGTCTTGAACTTTATATTGTGAAAATAAAACTAAAACCACATTGTTCTAGACTTTTATTTGTTTGTTTATTATTGAGACTCGGCAATCTAAGTAAGTGGAATCAATAGAATAAGACATCTGATAAGTCAAGTAAAAGGACTACAGTAACAGAAATTTGAAAACAAAGCATAAGTATTAGACATGTTGATAAGGTTGCCAACTTCCAGGTAGGGCCTGGCGGTCTCCCAGAATTACAAATGATCTCCAGATGACAGAGATCAGTTCCCCTGGAGAAAATGGTGGTGGACTCTATGGCATTATTTTGGCATTATAAACATAGGGTATATTCTGGGGGCTGGAGGGGAGGAGATTTGAGGGAGAGACTCCAAACTCACAGGATAGCTGATGGAGCCTCTCCCCAAGATACCCACCAAGTTTCAAGAACATTGGATCAGGGGGTCCAATTCTATGGGCCCCCTAGTCCAATGTTCTTGAAACTTGGTGGGTATCTTGGAGAGAGGCTCCATCAGCTACCCTGTGAGTTTGGAGCCTCTCCCTCAAACCCTCCCCTACAGCCCCCAGAATATACCCTATGTTTTCACCATTGACTTCAATGGCCCATAGGATATAATGGAGCTGAAATTGACATCCGGCTGCCTGAAAGACTCCCCCAGACGCTGGCTGGGGGTGGGGCTTGGCTCCTGAGCTCCGAGCTGCACTCCCCCCAAAAAGACCCCTGATTACCACCATTTTACAGAGATTTTAAAATACTGTGATGCCCCATCCACTGTGGGCTTGTGGTGCAGAACTCTTTTCCCTCACCCCAAGTGTTTTAAGGGCCAAAACAGCTGTATGGGCACCAGCACATGCTGTAGAATGATAATAAGTCCACTTGTGAGAGTCAGAATACACAGGTGACTGCTGCCACCCACACCCTCCAGTTCCAGCCACCTTTGACCACTCCCCATGTGGGGAGCAAATATAGAGCAAAAGAGAGAGAGAGAGAGAGAGAGAGAGAGAGAAAATAAAATAAAAGCTTCTACTGTAATATGCTACAGTGCTGCAGATCAGAGGAATCCATGATTGACACAATCTAGCAAGCTAATGCAGGGAAAGGACTGTGTCACATGCGTCAGAGCACAACTGAATCATCTACTTTGTGCAGAAAGCAAAGTGCAAAGGGAAAGCCTGGGAAGGAGGCAGGAGGAGGGAAAGAGACTCTGCTCCTCATTGGCAAAGCCTGGGAGGGAGGTGGAAGAAAGGAAGGACAATCTTTCACTGATAGGCGAAGCTTTGGTTGGGAGGCAAGAAGAGGGAAGGAAATGTCCTCTCTCATTGGCAGAAGACAGATTTCATGACCTCTAGTGCTGATTGGAAGAGCATGACAAATGATTGGTGCACCACTGTGGCTATGGGCCTAGATCTCACCCATTTTCAGGGCAGTACCTGCAGAAGGCCTTATAGAATCATAGAGTTGGAACGCACCTCCAGGGTCATCTAATCCAACCCCATGCACAATGCAGAAAATTCACAAATACCTCCCCCCACACCCCCAGTGACCCCTGTTTCATGCCCAGAAGATAACAAAAAACCTCCAGGATCTCCTGCCAAACTGGCCTGAAAAAAAATTGCTTCCTGACCCCAAAGTGGCGATCAGCATTTCCCTTGGTGTGTAAGAAGGACCACAAGAACTAAGCACTTATGCAACCCTTCCTGCCCTCCCTCTCACGGTCTGCCTAAGTTCACAGAATCAGCATTGCTGTCAGATGGCCATCTAATCTCCAAAGAACGAGAGCCCACCTCCCGAGGAAGGCTGTTCCAATGAGGAACCACTCTAACTGTCAGGACGTTCTTCCTAATGTTTAACTGAAAACTCTTCTGATTTAATTTCAACCCATTGGTTCTGGTCCGACTTTTTGGGGCAACAGAAAACAACTCCAAACCATCCTCTATATGACAGACTTGAAGATGGTTATCATATCACCTCTCAGTTGTCTCTTCTCCAGGCTAAATGTACCCAGCTCCTTCAATCTTTCCTCATAGAACTTGGTTTCCAGATGCCTCACCATCTTTGTTGCCCTCCTCTGGACACGTTCCAGCTTGTTTATATCCTTCTTAAGTTGTGGTACCCAAAACTGAACACAATACTCTAGGTGAGGTCTAACCAGAGCAGAGTCAGATGAGCAAAATTGTTGTGGTAAGGAACAGGGGGAGAGGCAGTCCTGTAGATATGAGAGTCCAAGGCCATGAAAGGCTTTATATGTGATAGTCAATGGCTGAGGACAGACTGGAAATTTGCAGCGGGAGCCAGTCGTGGCAAAAAAGCCCTGGAATAAACACAGCTCGGACTGATGCAGGAGCATACCGGGAGCGTTCGGACTGCTGGCCTGGAGGCGTGGCTTTTTCCTAAATCAGCTGGATATGCATGCGCCCATACACACATAGGCATCCAGCCAATTTGGGGAGGATCCCACTGTGCTGGCACCACATTGGGTGGTACAGCAGAGCACAGCCAATCATATTGCTGCTCCCTTATGCACAACGTGGGTTGCTCCCAGCTTTTCCGCATAGCGTTCACACTGTTGGGAAGCGGACAAACGCAGCATACAGGCACTCTTCAGGGATTTGCTACTACTTTTATGAGGTATCTATTAAATGGGGGAGCGAAGCGGAACAGCATGGGTTACCTATGGGTGGGGAACACCAGGCAGATGTGCCTGTGTGAACGCCCCCTTTAATCTGCTTTTAAAACATCACTAAAATGGGGCTATAGCAGGGCAAATTGCCAGTCTGAACTCAGCCAATGTCTTAAATTGAGCCCAGAACAAATTTAGAGTCCAGTGGCACCTTTAAGACAAACGAAGTTTTATTCAAGGTATGAGCTTTCATGTGCACGCACACTTTTTCAAATACACTGGAATGGAGGGTAAGGTTCAAACTTACAGAGGGCTGAACAGCAAATTAACATGTAACATGATGAAGACGTTTTAAGATATGTGAAGACAAACTAAATAAGAAGCTAAGTTTATATGGTCAACAGTTGTAAAGCAGTAAATATGTCAAAATAAGACTGAGACTCGCCATTCACTACTCCCAGGCATGGAGGTCACTTAGCAGAATTTTTTCTTTTTTGAGATGGGTGTAATGTTATGTTAGCCAAACATTCCAATATTCCTTGTATTACATTCAGTGTTCTAAAATACTGTTCTGAAAAAGAAATACACTAAAATACAGAGGATGTATTCTGTATGAGAATACTTATGTGAGAACTGAATGAGTTAGCATATGTAATGAGATAAGAAACCAATATCCCTGTTGAGTCCTGGGGAAGTTTTTGTTCCAAGTGTTGTAATAACTTGTAATTAAGCAATTTCCCTTTCCATTCTGTTTCCATCCTTTATAATAAAATACCTACCTTGAGGTCACCCCTGTTGTCCAACAGGTTTCTCAGTCTTGTGATTCCTGATGTCAGATTTGTGTGCATTTAGCCTCTGGAGTAGGGTTTGTCCTGTTTGTCCTATGTAGAGAGCTGAAGGGCATTGTTGGCATTTAATGGCATATACAATGTTAGAAGATGAGCAAGTGAATGAACCTCTGATCGTGTAGTTGACGTTGTTAGGTCCAGGAATTGTGTGTCTGGGTGTATGCGGCAGCAAAGTTGGCATCTGGATTTATTGCAAGCTCTGGTTCCAGTGTCCATGTTCAAATTAGATGTGGCATTATTGTGAGTGTGGACTTGTTTGAGAAAGGGAGGCTGTCTATGTGCAAGAAAAGGTTTGCCAATGCAGTACTTGTGAAAGAGAACTGCCATTATCTAATAGAGGTTGTAAGTTGTTGATGCATTGAACTGTTTGAGCTGAGAGCTGTATGTGACCGCTTGTGGTGTTCTATTATTGTCTCTTTGGAGCCTGTCTTGTAATAGGTTTTCTCTGGGTATCATTCTGGCTTTGTTAATCTGTTTTCTGACTTCATCAGCTGGGTACTTTAGTTCCAAAAAGGTGTGATGTAGATCACTGGTTCCCAAAGTGGGCAATACCACCAACTGAGGGGTGCTGGAACAATCAGGTGGGTGGTAGAAGCCTTGGGTGCAAATTTGTCACTGCATCTTTTTGTCTATTTTTTGAAGGTTAGATTTCCAGGGGGGCGCTAAGTAAATTTTTTTTTCTGAAAAGGGGGCGGTAGGCCAAATAAGTTTGGGAACCTCTGTTGTAGATCTCTCAGGTGAGAATCTCTGTAGGACAGTCTCTGGCCGAGTTCAGACTGGCAGTTTGACCCAATATAGGCACATTTCACAAACGGATTAAAGGGGCCAGTTCACACAGGCACAGCAGTCAGGTGTTTCCCAGTTGTACTCAACCCGTCTTGTAACGCTTCCCTTCCGAGTTTAAAAACTACGAGGTGAAAGTGGTAGCAAACCCTGGAGAGCATGTTGATTCCACTTCCCGGATGTGTGCACGCTAAAAACAATGCGAACATGCCACATTGATCATTGCTGCTGCACCTATGTGCATAGGCGCATGTTGCTGGAGTGAGAAAAAGCCACTTACAGCCACACGTCCGACAGTGGCAGACTAACAGTGCGAACGCTCCCTTGTGCCTCCTCCTGGTATGCTCCCACATCAGTTGGTGCAGTGTGACCGGGAATACCCAGAACACGTTGTTCCGGGTCTTTTTGCCACGACTTCATTGCGTTTCATACTGCCAGTCTGACCTCAGCCTCTGTCAGTAAATTGAGCCCAGTAACTGATAGGCAGCCAATGGACTGACTGCAGAGTGGCCATAATATGCATGTTCCTGCTTCTAACAGTAGGTGAGTTACAGCATTTTGTACTAACTGGAATTTCAAGTTGACTTCAAGGACAGACCTATTACAGTAGTTTAGTCTTGATGTTACTGTGGCATGGATCCAGGTGACCAGATAGGTGGAGTCTAGGTAGGAGGCCATCTTCCAGGCTTAACAGAATTGGAAGAAACCATGTTTAAAAGCTGCGTTAACTTGCTTCCACTGGTCTAGTAGAATCATAGGGCTGAAATACAAGATAATTATCAGTTGGATAAAAGAGTTTAAAATGTTTTGACTGAGTAAAATGAATTCAGTTATTACAGATTTTAAAACAAGTATTTATAAATATTTACCATCATAAAAGAGGATTCTTTCTTGTGTGAGAAATAATAAAAATGCCTCTTCTAAGAACATACATATTACAATAAATGTGTACATTTAAACATAAAATATACTTCCTCATATGAAAATATATGTAGTTTTAATGCACACATTAGTCAACTAATTGGCTAAAATTCAGATGATTAATTGAGCAAAATGTCTTTAATTGAGTGACAGCCCTGTCATTTCTACTCAAAACCTGAAAGGGGTGGTAATGCTGTGAGCTCAGATTTTTAAGCAGACACTTTGTGAACCTTTCCAGTAACAGGTGCTGTGGTTGCATTTTTCCCTCCACTGTTTATGAACATTGAAAATGTAAATAATCACATATATTTGTGCAAACCCCACTGGAGATAATGGAGTTTCATAGGTGTCAGCTTTTGTCTGAAACATTTATTTTGTACAATGATGTACTGGGAATGAGAAGTTATTTTAAACTCATCCAAATCCAGGTTACTGACTGAAAAATGGCATTTTTCTTAAAAAAAGAAAACAAAACAGCAATGCTGTAGCTTTCACCCAAGGCTTCAAGGACTATGGCTGCAGCCCTAGGAAAGCTTGCCAGGGAGTAATTCCCACAGACTAAAAGTAGACCTGATTATGATTGTTCCCTATGAGAAGCACAATGAATAACACCCTAACATACCTCTAACTGCATTTTCACATTGTCCTGTGCGTAGTAAAATGAATGCAAGCTCTTGAGATGACAAGACGTTTAATCAAAGTGCTGATAGTTAGCTGGTAGGACGGCCACTGAAATGGCAGTTGAGTACTGGGCTTGAGTTGCTGTAGATAGTATGAAGACCTTGAGGACCCTGGATGGGAATATAGTCTAGAACATGTCAGATCTATTAGGGACCTCACTAATGTCCTCTAAAGCTTCTGAATATATCAAATGGAAGCTTGGCATCTGTAAATACATAGAATATATGAAAGTAAATAATGGGAATCTATATCCTCTCCACAATAATAATATCTGAATCTCAAATAGCAGCTCACGATTTTTTTTTTTAAAAAACACTCTTTTAGAATACTTTGCTAGGGAAATGTAGCAAACCCAAAGCAACATCCTTTTCAGATATAAAAAGGGATTAAAGGGGCTTAGAGGACATAGGTATGCGGAGCTTGAATATTCCTTCATGATTCTTTCATAACCAAAGCAAAGCATTGAATGAACATGATGAAAGAGGTTAATTCTTGAGAAGGAAGAGACCCCATAGAAGGCTATATGGTGACTAAGCAATTTTCTTGCAAGGAATGTTTTAAGTATCAGACCTCTGTGTATATGTGCATGTGTATACGTAAAACTATATTTGTGCAATTTTATGGGTGCACACTTGTAGAAGTATGAAGCAGATAATTGATGGGCACACACTGCATAAGTAATACACCTCTGCGGAGTAACAGTGAGGCCTGAATATTATTGAAGAAATGTAAAGAACGCAGTCTATCAGAATTGCAATCAGCACTTGCCAAGAAACAGACCATTACTCATCACTTTTCTGGCCTTTAGAATCAAAGCATTACTGAAGAGATGTTACAAAGACTACCCAGATATACACTGAGCAAATTGAACACCCAACTTTTGACTTAGGTCTAAAACTATATTAGACCTCAGCTTGATATGTAATGATGATTCTGAATTTTTAATCCATGCTGTTTCATTCCCTAAATCCCCATTTCAATTTTGTTTCTCCCTTGTGAATATTGCTTCCATGAATCACTATGTATAAGGACAGGCAGTATATAAGCATTTAAATAATTAAACAGATAATTTTACTGCATTTTCTGGGTTTTTGCAGTATTTTCTCCTAATAAAACATACACATTTTTCAGTTCCATGTATGTACTAATAAAACTGCATATTTTGTGTCTATACAACACACATTATACTGTATACGTTTGTGTATAAAACCATAAGGACATAAAAAAGAGCCTGGCTGGATCACACAAATGGTCCATCAACATAATGTCTCATACAGTGGGTAACCAGTTGCCCTGGAGGGCCAAGGAACAGGGCCAAAGCCTCTCCTTAACTCTTCCTTCTTGGACTGGTATTCAGAGGCTTGCTGCTGCTGTGTATAAAAGTTTCCTCTACTCACCATGGCTAATGGATCGGGCCTCCATGAATCTAAAATAATCTCTGCTAATTATCTATGTTAATAGTCATCACAATATCCATTGCAGCGAATTCCACAATTTAATTACTCATTGAATAAAAAATAATTTAATTTGTTCTGAATCTATTGCCCAGCCACTTCACTGGGTGCCCCCAAGTTCTACTATTACAGGAGAGAGATAAAAAGCTCCCTCTCCTCACTTTCTCTACCCCATGTATAATTTTAGGAACCTTTACCATGTCCCCTTTCAGGTTTTTTTAGACTGAAAAGTCCTAGACTCTTTAGCCTTTCCCCATTGGAAACGTCCTCCAACCCTTTAATCTTCTTGGTTGCCCCTTTCTGTATTCTTTCCAGCTCTGCAATATCCTTCTTGAGATAAAGTGACTAGAACTGTGTAAGTATTCTAGGTGAGTCCACACCAGAGCTCTACATAAGGGCATGACAATATCGATCATTTTATTTTCAGTCTTTTCCCTAATAATCTCCAGTGTGGAGTCTGCCTTTATCACTGCTGCTGCACCCTGAGTTAACACAGAGTTGAGCTATCCACTAAAACCCCGAGTTATCTTTCAGTCTTGGCCTTGGGCAGTTCAGATCCCATCAGTACACATTTAAAGTTAGGATTTTTTGTTCCAGTGTACACCACCTTACATTTACCAGCACTAAATTTCACTTGTCACACAGCATGCATCTATAGTGCAAACAAATCTACAACACAAGAGCAAAAAGTGAAGAACTGAAAAGAAAGCATAAAGAGAAACAAAATAAGGAACATTCACTCATCCCTAAATATAGAAACTCTCCATGCCAGGTGGAAGAACGTCATGGAGAGCAGCAGGACATATTTGGGCAGCAGCAAGGCACAGCATGATTGCTGTTTCAAGCAGACTCTGCCAGAGATGCAACTTGAGCCTCTGATCCACTTCTCTTATGAATTTCCTATGTGCAGCTCAACGTGTTTGCTAGAAGTAACTTCCAGTGATTTAAATTATTAGGATGATTGCAGGAAATAAAGGTAGTTGCCCTGTCCTAGTTAGGGCGTAGCCGCACAATGAACCAGATTTATGGCTGGATGGTGCATGATTTTCCTTTCACAATTCCTTCCAAGGGTCCATCCAAATCTACTTATAGTTCTTCAAAAAAGTTGAAACCCCATCCATCTGTTGTTTGAAGGTGAGATGGGAGGAGCAAGGAGCTCCATACAACGCCCCAACTCACCCTTCCTTTTCAAATAGCTGATTAGCAGGGTCTTAGCCTTTGTCTGCTCTCCATACATTCTTAGCTGAGCGCCAGTAAATAGAATGTGACAACTGCTGGTACCAACCTCACCTAAAATGTAATCCTAAACTGAATTACCTGCCTTTACATCCACTGAGAGTGTAACATGGTTTAGAGTTACCCTGCCAATCACGTCCTGCACTCCCAGTTATGATCAAAGACAAGCAGGTCATTTTATTCACTGGCACTTACTTCCAGCAAAGTGTTCTTAGGATTACAGGTGCAGTCAGACATTCGGATAATAATTCAGTCTGCATTTGATGTTTAAACAAACCAGACAATTTTCAAAGATAAATGTGTAAGGGGTGGGGGAAGGAGGTCTCACTGCCTAAGCTCAATCAATAATTAAACTAAAAACTAGAGAAGAATAATGAAAATGAAAACTACATACTTGACACTTCTCTTCTGGTCCTGCTCCCATTGTAATTCTATACCTGCACCAGCTCTCCATTTTAAGAAAGCAAGACAGATTGCTTCTCATTCAAGCGAATAACTGCTATACTAAGCACTGGTCCAATGCAGACAAGATAATTGAACTAAATTAGCATTTAGAATATGAATGCAAAGGTAGCAAATGACCTATGAAGCCAAATTGAGGATACAGACTTTATTTGTTTAGCCCCAGGACTGAAAAAATGAGACAGTCACAAGCAGGTCCATACACACACAGCAAGTCTCATTAAACCAGGGAACGATAATTATGGAAGTCTCTTGCAGGGAAGTTGCTGACCATAGATATAGGATCAGTATTACAGAGAGTAATGAATTGAAGTCACAACCAATGGAAGGACAGCTTAATTGAAAGGCAGTGTGTAAAAGGGGATACAAAACCAAAACTGGTTCTTTCTTTCTTTTTTAAGTTGAGTCATGTTCTAAAATATCAGAACTAAAGCTAGTCCTATTAGGAAATCAGTCTAATAATTTTATGTGGTTTCAGCGGGAAATACTTTGGGAAAGAGTCAATGATCCCCATGAAGGCACATTTGTTCACTTCTTCAACATCTATGTTTGAGGATGAAGAGTCCAAAGATGACTATTTTAATTATATCATAGCTAACTGTTAATTGATTTTGGTTGCAACAAAGGCCCAAAGCTGCAAGCCAACTGTGCTATCCAATATGTGCATATCATCAACACAGAAAAAAACCTGATATTTTTCCACCACTGACCACAGGACAGAAGAATTTACTTTCCACTAGCTCACTCACAACAACATTTATAAAACAGTGTAAAGAAAAGATGCAAGAACCACAGCACTGCCTCACATCTCTTATGACTAAGACCCAGTCCAAATAACTATCCTCTGGCGAAATTCTGATGAGAACAGCATTGGTGTAAAAGAACTCAAATCAGTTCTAAATACCAGCAGTCCTGAGAAGAATCATGAAGCTAAACAGGTAGTATTAAAGGCTGTTTTTAAATCTGCAAAAGCTATATGCAGTCTAGTATTTGTGCACAGTGAGAAAGTGAGGAAGGACAAAACAATAATTTGCTTTTTAAAAATTATTTTTTATTTATTTTTCCACATAAATACATATATGAACCAAGTGTTACTATCTTACAATTATGCAACCTGCAAAGTCACTAGAGTGACTCTACCACCTCTTATAACAGTTTTCCAATACCTCTCTTATTTATCACTAATGTGGCTGCTGCTGGGTTTCATGTTGTGTAGAATGAACTAAGGCTGCGTTCAGACGGCCAGTCAATCGCGCCATGAGCCCTCCTAAAATTTTATCCCGATTTTTTAAATCCAGCCTAGCACGACCAGACGCCCCCTATGAAATAGCCTCACCGCGCGTTGTTCCCGCCGTGATTTGTCTACACGGCATCCACCGAGAATTTAAAAAAAAAAAGTTTTGTACATTCGCATAGGCAAGGCTGCGCCTCCTTGGAGAACTGAGGCGATCGCGGAGGGTTTTCAGCAAAGTCCCGGTCCTCCCCCTTGCCATTGCCATCAATGGAGGGACTATTTTGCAAGTTAGAACAGTCCTTCCCCCTCCATCTCCCCATCGCGGTAACATCTTGTCCCTAAAAGAAATAAGCATGAATATTACATTCCTCGTAGCGCTTATCGCTGAATGCGTTTCCTCATTAAAGCGCACATGGGGTTTCAATTTTTTAAAAATCGCGCCCCGTCGGCTCGGTCTGACGTCAGACCGAGCCGACGGGAGCATCGCGCGCTAATGGAGTGACCAGACGGAAGAAAGTCTGCAGTTGTTGCGCGGGTAAGCGAAAACCCTACATTGAAACTACTACTTTTTAAATCAGGATTGGAGGCGCAGCAGAACGGGATGCCTATGGGACTGGAATATTTCGCAGATGTTTCTGTCTGGTCGTGCATTTTTGATCCGCAAGGAGTCGTTCCTATGGCAGATCAAAAGATCCGTCTGAACACACCCTAAGTATGTTAGTTTGCCTTTTTCCTTGATTGAGTCTTTATATTTTCTGTTGGTACTTTCAGACAAATAACCATTTATGGTACTGTGGATTAGATGGGATTATTTCATGTCTTGTCAGATAATTTATTACTGGTTCCCATTTTTGCTTGAATTTTGCATGTGATTTAGCACTGTTATTTTCGCCATTACAAACTGTTGCCATGTTTTATCTTGCCATGCTTTGAGAGCTGGAGGGTTTGGTGTTATTGGCTAATTCACTTATTGGTAATCTGATTGAGTTGGTGGGTAATCTGATTAATAGCCCCTCCCTGGGAAAATATAAAAATTTCTGGAATTTTAAAAAACTGTTTTATAGACACCCACCCATGATGCACTTGATGTTGATTCTGCCTGCCTGAACTTCCCTGAAATGGCTACTTTCCTTGACCTTTTCTATATAGCAGGACCATTATTCCTCCTTGCCTGTTGCCAGAAGCAGAGAAGACCTTCCACAGCCCTCTGGACACTTGCCAGGCAGCAGAGGACTACAATTCCTATCATGCCATTCCCCTCTTTTTGTGATGTCCCCCCCCCCCACAGTCCTTTCTTGGAGGAAAGGAAGGGGAATTTCATGAGAGTTTCTGTCAGTGAAGGGGAAATGAACAAGTTGTGCATGAACAAGTTTAGTACTGCCCAGCAAGCAGTGCAGAGGTCTTCCCTCTCCTCCTGCTCAGCTGCAGCTTCAAACTGCTCAGCCACAGTGATACCAAGTGCCCCCCACCTCCACAGGGAATCTGGCATCCTCCTGGATGGGACTGGGCACATCTGTGGGGAGCCCAGCCCCCTCAAGCCCCCCCCATCTAGCTATGGGCCTTACATGCCAGTTGCTGGAATGTTGCATTTAGACTTCTGGTTCTACTTCTGTCATCTTTTACTTTTGTCTAATCTTATCAATTTTAAAAGTTTAATCAGTCTTACATCAAGATTGTTCATTGCTTATGGCTACAGAAATAGTCTTTGTGCATTCTTCATTGATACTATTTCTGGTTTCAACCTGTAGTTCTTTTGGTTCACATTCACTTGAATTAGTAATGCAAGTCTGTTCTTTACTCAGTCTTTAAACTCTTCAGGAATGTTCTTTAGATTGCATTTTGGCACTATAAATGTTTGGGTGTTTTTCTTCAGCTTTATTTTAATTTTCAACCTACTATTAGGGTTTCATAATTATTAAGGGACTTCCATAATAGGTTAAAAGCTGTTATTTGTACATACAGTCTAAGAACTCTAAGAACTAGAAAAATCTGAAAAATTAGACTGCTTAATGTTTCTCCCTTAGATTCCAGAACATAATTTTTGACAAATGGTGACCAGAACAAAGGAAACCAAAGCAAAATTGGACTTTATGTTAGCATAGAGAAACCCCACCATAGCTCATTGATACACCTACTGATTAGAACAAATTTTACTTTTCACATGTTTTAACAATTCTCAGGGTGAAGACTTTTTTTCCTAGTAGCAAGTATTGTGTAGCACCTATGCTTGCAGAATGTTTGCTGTATTTACTAATAAAGTTTCACTAATCAAGTTCAAAAAGCTGTGTCACATTACATGGCAGCAAACTTGAATTTGCCACCAAGTGCAAAGCTATTGGGGACTCCAGCCGATCCTTGCTCCTGACAAGATTGCTTGTGTGATTCACCTGTTTTGAAACACGTTGGCTATTTTCACATATAACATTTTTATGCTTAAACAACATGGATACCTAGAACATAGAAATAAAATGTTTCCTATGTGCCAAAGTCTCCCTATTCAATGGATCCAGACTCAATAAGTACTTATCATACAACTGTAACACAAAATCAAAGTTGATATGTTTACAAGGGAAGAAGCAAATTTTTGCTGACATTACATTTCTTATTTAGCCATACATTCAGGGTAGTTGAGGATTCTGCTTTATCTAGAAGCAGCAGCACCTGCCGCTTAAATGAGCACTGCTGAGTGGTGCTGGAGCTCAAATCTGGTTGGAAGCCAGGTCCATTAGACAAAGACAATTTCCTGTCAAAATAATACTCATGAAAACTTCAAAATGATGTATATACAGCCAATGATTTGTTAGATATTATTATGATACTTACAATTGTTTCTGAAGTGAAGCCTAAGACAAGAAAGGCTAAATGTTTGATCCTTGGCTCAAATAATGTCCTAGAATTACCATCCTAAGAAATTCTTTACATATGAAATATTTCCAACCGGCTTGCAAGGAAGTATTAAAGATACATACACTGGCTTGACTTTATCCATTCATCTCCTATGTATGTGTGTGTACTGAGCTGTCATTATCAGAACAAAATTCAAAAGGTTTAGTTCAGAGGTGTCAAATTCATTACAAGGTCCAGATCTGACATAAATATCACTTTGTTGGGTCGAGGCATGTGTGCCATAAAAAGTTACACAAGGTACCAGAGATAAAAAATTCATAAAGATGATTTCAGATGCCGAATGGCAATAGCAGGCATGATTGGATTAGGTGTGATATGCAGAGGGGTGGAGATATCAGTATTGGTGTGATATACAGAGGCGTGGAGATATCTGCATTGGTAATAAGACCTATGTCTCAATTTGGTACATGAGGATTCAGTCCAGGGGGATTGAAAGAATAAATGGAAATAAGTCCGAAGAAGTGAGAAGTGACTCACAAAAGCACATACCCTACCACAATTTTGTTAGTCCTTAAAGTTGCTACTGGACTCTTACTCTTTCTACCACTATTAGAAACCACAATGTTCAAAAACCAGTGGTGGAACATTTTAACCTTCCAGGGCATTCAGTTACTGACCTAAGAGTAGCAATTTTCTTACAAAGGAATTTCAAAGGGAGATTAGAAAGAGAGACTGCTGAGTTGCAACTGATCATGAAGCTCAAGACAATGCAAACTCCTGGACTGAATTGAGAACTAGGTTTCTTGTCTCATTAATAATGCCTGCTATTGTCTTTTGGCATCTGAAATCACTTCACCATCCAAGATATAAGGACAGATGGACTCATATTCTAATTGTATCTGAGGAAGTGAGCCGTGATTCATGAAAGCTCAAGCTCTGCCACAAATTTTGTTAGTCATTAAAGTGCTGCTGTATTTGCTCCCTTTCACTAATAAGGAATGCAAGCTGTGCTGTTAGGTTCCCACCCCCATCTGTTAGAAATGGAAATGGGGATCTCTCCAAGTGCCATGGGATGGACTCTCTCTCTTTCTCTCTCTCTCTTATAGTTGGAATAAAAAGTTTTTTTGTCTTAAACACAGGACTCTTCCCACCTCCCATGCCTGGAATAAAATCTTTTTTTGTCTTAAGTACAGGACTCTTCCTCACCCATACCTGGAATAAAACATTTTTTGATCTTAAACACAGGACTCTTCCTCACAGTTTGGCGTAGTTTGGTGTAGTGGTTAAGTGCACAGACTCTAATCTGGGAGAACCGGGTTTGATTCCCCACTCCTCCACTTTCAGCTGCTGGATGACCTTGGGCAAGCCATTGTTCTGTCAGAGCTGTTCTTGAAAGAGCAGTTCTTGAAAGAGCTCTCTCAACTCCACCTACCTGTCTATTATGGGGAGGGGAAGGGAAAGGAATGATTAACATATGGAATTCACTACCACAGGAGATGGTGGCAGCTACAAGCATGGACAGTTTCAAGAAGGAATTAGATAAACATATGGAGCAGAAGTCCATCAGTGGCTATTAGCCACAGGGTATAGATGTCTGGGGCAGGTGATGCACTCTATTCTTGGTGCTGGAGGGGGCAGCAGTGGGAGGGCTTCTAGTGTCCTGGCCCCACTGCTGGACCTCCTGATAGCACGTAGTATTTTTGGCTGCTGTGTGACAGAGTGTTGGACTAGATGGGCCATTGGCCTGATTCAACATTGGCTTCTCTTATGTTCTTATGGAATTTGTAAGCTGCTTTGAGATTCCAAGTGAAGGGTGGGGTATGAATCCAATCTCTTCTCTCTTCTTCTTCTCCTCCTCCCCCATACCTGAAATAAAACATTTTTGGTCTTAAACACAGGACTCTCTCTCACCCATACCTGGAATAAAACTCTTTTTGGTCTTAAACACAGGACTCTTCTCCCCCATACCTAGAATAAAATATTTTTTGGTCTTAAACACAGGATTCCACCCATACCTGTAATAAAATGTTTTTTGGTCTGAAAACAGGACTCTTCCCCCCTACCTAGAATAAAATGTTTTTGGTCTAAACACAGGACTCTCCCCCTTCTCATACCTGGAATAAAACTTTTTTTGGTCTTAAACACAGGACTCTTCACCCCACCTGGAATAAAACATTATTTGGTCTTAAACATAAGACTCTTCCCCCCATACCTGGAATAAAATGTTTTTTGGTCTAAACACAGGACTCTCTCTTTTTCTGGTGTGCTCCCTCTGTCTGTCTGGTTGGTTCCCTCCCTCTCTCTCTCTCTGAAGAAAAAGTGTGCTTATACCTTGAATAAAAAGTTGCTGGTCTTCTGAAAAGACCCAGGAGATGCCATTTCTCCCACTCTGTCTCTCTTCCTCCCCCTTCCTCCCCAGAGGAGGAGGGGAAGGGGAGGGGGAGGAGTCCTCATCTAATGGAGGGAAGGCTTTCTTTCTCCCCTCTGAAACAGGAACTAGGAGAGACTAGCCAGAAGGAGCTGTGATGTTAGAAACAGAAGTAGGAAGCAGCACAGAGTCAGCTGCTCTCAGGCTGGATTGCAGACCTGCATGAGCTAGATTTGGCCTGTGGGCCATATCTTTAACACCCCTGGTTTAGATGATTTCTCATTACAGGGTTGAACCAACTCCCCCCCCCAGTGGTCCACACATAATGGCATTATTGTTACTGTCATTGGGTGATCTAAAAATAGGTTATTCATCTCACTCACAAGACTACATATCGTCTTATAGATCTCTCTCTACTATTATCACTAATGTTCTCTTTTAAAAAGTCATTTGCTTATATCCATCAACATCTGGATACTGCTGTATGACAAAAGAATAAATCTTAGAATGGGTACTAGAGACACAAGTATTAAAAAGGATTACATCTCATGGTCTTTCAAAGATCAGAAATAGGATTTTTGAAATCTATTCAATATCATATCCAATTTGCTGCCTCTTGTCTGATTGTTATGTGGAGGAAGCATAGAGACAGCTTGGCCCTGAGTATCTTCATATCTGACAGTTGAATTCTCGTCAAGACCTAGTAGTTACATATAAAGCCATGTCTAAAGGAACTAGAGTTGTTCAATATATAACTTGCTTTGCTTTTTGAGAAGCATGTTTGGGATTCTGTTGATTAAATCTTATTTGTTTAGTAATCTGACAATATGCATCCAACAATTATCACAACAAGCCTTTCAGACAGCTGGCCTATTCCCAAATGAATAGATTTAATACTTCATAACCCTAAAGGAAATGGTAACATCATTATAAGAAAATTAACAGGTACATTGTTCAAGTAGACAAAAGTGGTTTGCAGCTGTGCTGGTCCAAAATCAAGCCATAAGCACGTAATACCTTTTATTAAGACAAGCCAAAATGACACAAAACAATAATGGTCTGTGGCAGTACTACATATGTTTTGTGTTCTGATAATTTCCAGTATTATATTGATATCTGCAATAAAATGTGGCATACTGAGACTGGAAAAAACTCTGGTTTAAATCTCTGCTATGCCAGAGGGGAGTCTGTTCCTCCTCTGATATCCATCTGATATCCTGGAGATTTGGGAGTTGAACCTGGTGAGGACAATGTCACAGATATAGTCATATATATAGGAGAATAGTTACTAGTCTCCACACACCTCTCAAAAAATCATAAAAAATGTCTCTGTGCAAAAAAACCCAAAAAACCACTGAATGCAAAGGATGTTAAAAAAGGCCCCAAAACCATTAGAGTGCACACTGCAATTTAAAATAAAAGCAAAACCCCAAACCTTCAAGTGGGTAGGGCATGAAATTCCACAGACTAATGAACCTAAGTATGGCTGAGGAATACACAAAACCATTATAGAAGACTGAAAAGAAAATTGTAGATTTTTTCCCTCCTACTTATCAGTTTGACACCACATAGTTAAGAATGCTCAGGCTGTTTTGTTGAACCAGGATCAAAGTATATGTGTGTGTGCAGGGCTGTTTTTGTAGGAGAAGCCCAGCAGGAACTCATTAGCATATTAGGCCACACCCAACAGCAGGAACTCATTAGCATATTGGGCCACACCCCCTGACAGCACAGATCAGCATATTAGGCCACACCCCCATGTTTCCAGAAGAGTGGTCATCCAGCCACACCCACCTTTTGCTTCTTATTCTGTTGACCTTGTTTGTTGTCAAAACCCAGGGCTTTTTTGGTAGCAGGAACTCCTTTGCATATCAGACCACACACCCCTAGTGTAGCCAATCCTAATGAGTTTCTGCTGTTGGGTGTAGCCTACTATGCTAATGAGTTCCTGCTGGGCGTGGCCAACTCTGGAGCCAGCTGGAACTCCGTTCCTGTGCGTTCCTGCCCAAAAATAGCCCTGTGTGTGGGAAACCCATGGTCATATCTCCATCATACTTTTTACTATTAAATTAGGGCAAGGTCCCAGTGAAGGATTGCAGAACATATGGATTGTATCACCATGTGTCTTGCACCCACAAACATCCACTAAGATCAACAGACAGACATTTGGATCCAAAACTGACTTTATTCAGTATATTTCCAGAAGAACACAGTAATCCACATTGCTAAAGAAAAAGTTTGGTGGGGGGGCAGCTTTGTACTGCAAGTGCCCTTCACCATTATGCTCATCAGTTGGCCAGGCAGATGAGGATTCTGGCATGCCATTGCCCACCAATGTGGAGATTTCTTTTCATTGAAAACAAGGCATGTTTCTGACAGAAATAATTCTGACCTGCTATTAGCTCCAGTAGGGAATGAGACAAGCACCTATAGTGTAATTGTCATTTTCCGGGGGGGGGTGGCTATGGAAAAACAGCATGTCAGGAAGGACTAAGCACCCTTCCACTGCAAACTACAGTCTCAATTGAAATAATCCTGCTCCCCACAACTGTTGTTGAAAAATCTGATCATGACTTTCCAATGTGACATGCATTTCAAGTCCATGCCTGTTTATCCGTGCACCTTGGTGTTTAGTCATGCTGGCCACATGACCACGGAAACGTCTTCGGACAGCACTGGCTCTTCGGCTTTGAAACGGAGATGAGCACCGCAACCCTAGAGTCGGATTCGACTGGCTTTCGAGCAAGGGAACCTTTACCTTTACTTACTGTTGATAAACTGAGACTTCCAGCTCTCAGTGAAAACCTCCTGATACCTTAGTATTTAATATCATTCTTGCCTCTCAAAAATTATGTCAGAGTCTTAGTGACCCTGATCAGAATCCTGTGAAATAGTCAGTCTGTGTTACTGAATAATGCACACAGAAGCTTCATGGCAACTCCCCCCTGCCCGCCTTCATTTGGTCCGTAATATCTTATCAACAGATGGAGAAATGAGTAAATGCTCATTGCCTCAAAAAATAACAAGATCATTGTGGCTGTGATGACACCAAAATAACCGATGCCATTGCACACTTCTTTTCCCTCAAAGAATCATTTTTTTGTCCATGTCACCTGGAGTTAAGTTAGTCCAGAGTGAGAGCTAGCTGTGTAGTGTTGTGGGCAGAAAACAGGGCTCAGCCACAGGGAATGTAGGTTTAAACCTCTGTTCAGCCATGAATTTTTCTGGGTGGCCCTGCACATGCCAGTATCTCTCATCCTTGTAATTAGTTTGGAAAGTCAGAATGCAAATGTGAACCAGGGCTCAAAGAGCCACATAACCATTGATGGCCATATGTAACTGCCTTATGTCAAGTCATATCATTTACTTGTGCAGTTCAGAATTGCCAACTCTGATTGGCAGCAGCTCTCAAACAGAGAAAAGTCTAGGCCAGTATTTGCTACCTGAGATCCATTAACTGAAGACACCATAAATTGAGTCCAGGGCCTTCTCCATATGAACCAGATGTTCTACCACTAAATCACACTAGATTTAACTAAGGGCATTCTATGCCACAGTCCTTAAGTAGGACCTTTAGAAATCAGAGTAATGATAATATAATGACATCATCTGAGTGCCAAATGGGGCAAAAATCAAATTCCACTGGGTTCATACAAGATAGCTAAAGTAGCTTTTGGATCCTGGCATGCACTTGAAAGCTTATACTCAGAATTAGACTTTGTTGGTCTTAAAGGTGCCATGGACTCAAACTTTGTTCTTTAACTTCAGTATTAGTTCATTTCTGGTAAATTTTTCTGTGCATTCTTCTTATAGCATACAGGAGTAGATGAGTAATATTTAAAAATCTGGCTTGCCCTCTTAGAACTGAATCTGAAATAGGTTTTCCAGAAATTAGCCCTGGAATATATGAAGGAATAAAAAAAGAATAGGTCTTGTAATGACCAAGAGATGTAAGATACTTTGAAGCTCACCCAGGGGTCCTCAAAGCTCTGGGAACAACATACTTTCCCAGGTCAGAGGGTTGTAAAATGCTCAAATTGCCAGCAGAGTGGAGATGAGTTTCCTGCAAGGAGATAACCATTAGCCCAACTGCCAAGGAGGGGCAGGATGGATGTCTATTGCAATAACATGAGCTAGGCAAAACAAATTTAGTGTCCAGTGGCACCTTTAAGACCAACAAAGGTTTATTCGAGTTACAAGCTTTCATGTGCAAGGCACACCTTTTCAAATACATTGGAATGGTAGATGAGGTTCTAAACTTATAGACAGGGATTTAACAGCAAATTAACATGTAACATGATGATGTTTAAGTTATGCAAAGTGAAAAACTAAATAGCAAATTAAGGTTATAAGATCAACAGTTGTAAAGCAATAAATATGTCAAAATAGCAGATACATGTCTAAAGGTGTTTTTTCTAATTGTGGGAAGTAATGGAATCTTAATTATCTCCTCTCAAGCATGGAAGGTACTTAGCATATTTTGAGCTGGATGTAATGTTGTCAGCAGACATCCAAATATTCCTTGCATTCAGTATTCTAATATACTATTCTGAAAAAGAAATACACGGAAAAAACAGAGGATTTATAGTCCTTCTTGTTGAGAATACATATGTGAGGACTGAATGAGTTAGTATATGTAATGGGATAAAGCAATAAAGCCAGGGACATGTGCAGTCCACGCTGATTGGGGAAAGGAGTACCAGGGTTCCACAAAGGCATCACTTCCTTCCTAGACTCAGGACTTTCATCCAGCTAGGGCAGAAAGTGTTAAAAGGTTTAGGCACCCTATTAATGGTGTTCAGGCCAGGAGTCCAAGTGGCATTCAGCTGTGCATTCAAACTGGACATTCAAACTGGACTGGGAGTAAGGGAAGGAACATAAGGACAACATAAGGACTCTAAAGTTAGTCTAGTTAAAGTGTTTTACTTTCTTTTCTTAGATCTACAACACTCCTTAGTGCTATAATATCCCTTTTCTGGATAGATTGTGCTTTAGATTGTAAAGCTGTACTGTAGTGAATGAAGTTCTTTCTCTTTCAAGTAAGTAGACTTTGTCCAAAGCATCTCATCTACAAACTTAGCTGCCTGTTCACACATGCACTGACAAAGGGGAGTGGAAGTTGAGGCCTCTGCACATGGACATGGAGCCTGTTTCCAGTGCCCCAAACATCAGGTAAGTGGACAGGTAAACATCAATTTGGTGATGGCAATCCAGAAACTGGTGGGCATTGGGAAAGAAATGGGAAGGTGCCCTCTGAGCCATACGCATGCAAGCCCCTGCCCAGATTCATGACAATAATGAAAATAGGGTTTCCAAGATGGGAAAAACCCAGAGATTTGGAGGGTGGAGCCTCAGGAGGGCAGAGTTTGGAGCATGATGCCATAGAGTCCAACTTCCAAAGCAGCCATTTTCTCCAGGCGAACTGATGTCTGTCACCTGGAGATCAGTGGTAATAGCGGGAGATCTCCAGCCTCTTCTTGGGGGTTGTCCACCCTACATGAAAGGAGAGTCTACCCTCCTTAATTTAGATGATTAAAAGATATAAGTTTAGAGAGAGGGGCTTCCAGGTCTTGGAATGCAAATGAAAAGTACCTTTCTTTTTAGAGATGTATTCATTTGTTTGTAAAACACCCCCTCCAATTTCTACCATGAATAAATTACCTAGTGGTATTTAATATTTATTATTTATTGTGATTTCTCAGATAAACAGTTTTTGATTCCTTGACGGAGATGAAAGCAGAAGATAAAATAGCATAAAATATTCCCAGACTGATTTTCTCTTAACTTTTGTATGAACATCCTTGTAGAACAAGGACATTGCATTTCACTCTAAGTTTTATGCAATCTATTGCCATGGGTACTCCAAACACAGAAGGCAAAAGCTACAGTTGTGCAAAGATAAACATGGGCAGAAGGTTACCATAGGAAAGCTTAAAAGAATTATTTCATTTTTTCCTCACACATTCTGTTTCAAACACAAGAACAACAGGTACCAAGAATCTGCAAGGCCTGAAACCGGCTCAAGAGGAAGAGCTCAAACAACATGGTTGCATTTCACTTCTCCTAACTGTGAGGTGCATACAAATAAAAGTTCAAAGGGTCAGAAAGGTTTTTATCTTGGCTGTTGTCCTAATTTATGCTGTGACAAGTTAATTTAGAAGACATTGGCAGAGTGGGAGATCTATTGGCCTAGTTTTTGATTTCACATATTGCCACAAGTAAGGAAAGGCAAACAAAAACAATCCCTCTGTGCATACGTTTGCAGAGTTCATTAAGTGAAAGAGATTCATGCAAATACAACAATATTCTTCTTGACCAGACTGCATTAGGAACAGTTGGAGCAGTGCTAGCAACATCCACCTCATGCAAGTGAGGTAAATTGTGATGCTGATCAGGAACAAAATGTTGCTTTCCTTGCTAGGATTTGTTTCTGCTTTATCTTTATAATAGAGTCCGATTTATTCTGTTCTAAAAGAGTCAATCCAGATTGTCAAAAAGCATTTAAGTATGTTTTGTGAGTCCTGACCTGAATGGCCCAGGATAGCCTGATTTTGTCAGATCTCGGAAGCTAAGCAGGGTCAGCCATTTGGATGGGAGACCAGCAAGGAGACCAGAAAGGAAGTTCACTATGCAGAGGCAGGAAATGGCAGATCATCTCTCTATGTATCATGCCCTGAAAACCCCAGAGGGTTGCCGTAAATTGATAGCACTTTTCACCACCAAATTAGATCAGGTCAATATCTGAATGCAAAGTACAAATTTCATTTGAGAGCCATTCTAAGCATAATGCATGAATGAGTTTATATTATTACATTTATTTTGGGTGTGAAAATAATATTTGTTTTATTTATTTATTATTGCATTTATATACCACATCCTTTCCTGTGTGGTCTTGGATAGGTTTATGCCTAAATACAAAGATGATGCAGTTCAGGAGCTCATATTGGTATCAATTAGATACACTTTTCATTTTGTTTTCTGTTACGTAAGCAGAGACACCTGGTCCTGTAGTGCCCCCAGTGGTGAAAAGGAGTCAGGCGGGCAGGGGAATATATACAGTGCTCATAGCAGTTCAAAGAAAAGAGAGTTTCCCCTAACAATATACTTTCAGCATTTCCTACCAGAATACAGCAATAAATAATAGATTTCATTATCAAAACTCACAGCTCCCTTTTCACCTGCATTTCAAGTCTACGACATACATTGTAAGTTGCACTGGAAATACAGTTCCAAACATTAATATTTTGCAATATGGTCCTTCATGCCTAATTTTGGTGTGAGAGTCAGTTTGGTGTGAGATCCAGTTTGGTGTAGTGGTTAAGTGTGCGGACTCTAATCTGGGAGAACGGGGTTTGATTCCCCACTCCTCCACTTGCAGCTGCTGGATGACCTTGGGCAAGAGCTATTCTTGAAAGGACAGTTCTGGAAAGAGCTCTCTCAGCCCCATCTACCTCACAGGATGTTTGTTGTGGGGGTGGGGAAGGGAAAGGAGTTTGTAAACTGCTCTGAGACTCCAAGTGAAGGGCGGGGTATAAATCCAATCTCCTCCTCCTCTCTCTTCCTTTCTCTCTTCCTTTCTTTCTTTCTCTCTTCCTTTCTCTCTTCCTTTCTCTCTTCCTTTCTTTCTCTCTCTCTTCCTTTCTTTCTTCCTTCCTTTCTTTCTTCCTTCCTTTCTTTCTTCCTTCCTTCCTTCCTTCCTTCCTTCCTTCCTTCCTTCCTTCCTTCCTTCCTTCCTTCCTTCCTTTCTTTCTTTCTTTCTTTCTTTCTTTCTTTCTTTCTTTCTTTCTTTCTTTCTTTCTTTCTTTCTTTCTTTCTTTCTTTCTTTCTTTCTCAATCTCCATTTATTTTGCAGAACTTGTTACAAGTACAGCAGAACAGTGCAATTATGCTGGAGAAAACAATGGTCTGCAAGAGCTGGATGTGGGCTTTGTGTATGGCAGAGAAAGACAAGAAGGCAGTGAATACTCTGCTACCATAATCTCACTGGCAATCCAAGGGCATTCCTTGAACAACAGGTATATGCATTTGAATGGTAACAAACCACACAATCAGATGAAAAATATACACTTTTCTATTAATGTCATTATTACATTAAAAATTAATGGCAATCTGGAAGCACTGGTTAATATTATCTCTTTGTGATTCTGGTACCTGGCAGTCTGGTTTAGTGTTCACAGAGGCCCAGTGGTGGCGAGGGAGAGGAGGTAATCCAAGTTTCATGGAAGCTTTCCTACTACACCTTCCCAATTTATTATGCTGGCCTGGCTGCTGCCACTGCTTGGGACTACATTTTGTAGAGTGCCCAGCAATGTGGCACCTTAAATGCATCAGAAAGTACTAGACATGTGGGGCAGAAAACTGTTTGCTTGGCTGGCATCGTCATCATGAGTAGTCTGGGCGTTGGCCTTGTCTGCTGTGCCAATCGACACAGTAGGTAGCGGAAGGAAAGGAGGAGAGGTAATAATGATGGAAATGAACAGAATTAATAATGAGTATAATGAAAACATTTTAATTAAATCAAAATGAATAAAAAAAACAAAAGCTTTCTTTGTGTACATTTCTATTGAACTGTTGCAACTATGGCTGGAATCCCAAGGGCTACTGCCCATGGGGAATGTTTCTGGGGGTTTTTCTTTGAACAGTACAGCCTTAGGACAAATCTGAAACTGGTTTTGAAACCCCCTCCCCAGTTTCAATAGGGATTTGCCATGCAGCGTGAGTGGCTGCTGTTCAAGGAACAGAAGGCCAGTGCTCTCTAGTGACATGTCCCTTTGGATCCCAGCCATTGCAACCAAACATGATTTCTGAGTCAAAAACATGAACACCAGGTGCCAAAGTCCAAACAAATGTCAGAATACAGATGAGGAACAAGATGCTGGCAGTTTGCTTGATTCAGACACAGAGGTTTGGCTGTTCAGCAGCTATAGGAGTCCAACAGCTGGGGAAAGACACTAAGGGAAAGTCCACACTCATGACACTGTCACATCACTCCAAATACATTAAATACACAATCTCCCACTTGCTTATAAGGCCAGATCCAAAGGTTAAATCTTTAGAGTAAGCAAGCAAGCCATCAATGCAGTTAGGATTTCAGTAAACGGGGAGGGCAAGCCACACTGTGATCCCTAGTAAGGTAACTGTCAGGCTGAGATTATGTGTGTGCACTTGGTACACAGAGATTCTGGAGCAGCTGCCACTCTACATTTTAATTAACAAGCTATTGTTCTGGTGCCACACTGAGTAGTATTGAAATGAAATAAAATACCAAAGGTTGCCTGGACTTCGAGTGGTACAGTGTGTGTTGAGTGTGCTTAGAGATTCAGAAAGAATTTGACAAAGTCCTCCTCTGCATGAGGCATCAAAGAAACAGTGGCAGATCCACCAAACATCAAGACAGGCTACTCACAATGGAATGAAACTGACAGTGGGATCTTTATTGATTTATTAAAACATTTATATCCCACCTTTTCTTGTGGTTCAGGGTGAGTTACAGTCATGCAGACGGGGGGGTGGCAGCTTGTACTTAATAAATGAACTGGGAAAAGCAACAACTGGAAACAGCTGGAAATAAATGAACTGGAAACAGTGAGTCTGCAGAAGACATTAAAATTTCCCCAAGATTTGGTGGTGTGCATATGACACAGCAACCTTATTGGAGCACCTCCTGGGGACCCTAGATATGTTGCCTTCGGATCCATAATGGAAGAAAGGCAGGACGCAAAACCCCCTAATATTCAGAAAGATGACATCAACTAGTCAGCAATTTTAGTGAATAGTTGTTTTTTTCTACCATGGCCTTTCACAGGCAACAGCATATGTCATTTGATGCCTGGTGAAGGAGTAAATTCAGCCATTTAGGCTGATGAACATTGGAACATAACTGAGGTAAACATCTGAGGGATTAAAAACAGTCTGATTTAACAATGTGCCTATTTTGAATTTCCATTGAAGAGGATTAACAAATTCAAAATCCTAAATAAAAATTAATTACATTAATTTAATGTTACAGTAATTTATTTTGAAGTGTTCTACAAACTCATTGAAGCAATCCAAATATTTATTTATTTATTGTATACACTACCTCTGCAAAGACGTGCTTTAGGCAGCTCCCAGCATAAAAGATAAAATTATAAAACAAAAAATAATTTAAATTATCAAGCATTAAAAATCAGCCAATATAAACCTGAAGCATAACACATAAAAACTTAGAAGCAACCCCCCCCCCCAGCATAAAATATTTTACAGCTGAAACAATCCTCATAATAATCCTTAGGTTAGAAACAGGCTGTAAAACCAAGTAAAAAGATCAAACCTCTTGTTAAAAGCCTGGGCAAAAAAAAAAAAAGAAAGAAAGAAATATTTTGGTCTGGCATCTAAAAAAAAAAATAGGGTAGGTGCCAGGCATGCACTGGGGACAAGGGCATTCCATAAGTAAGGTATTACCACTGCAAAAGCCCTGTGCTGTAGCAGTCTTAAGTATGCTGCTCAGGTGTGTATCTGTAAGCTGCAAACCTACTTTTGATTTATTGACATTCATTATAGAAATCTCATGCTCAGTGTTCTGAGCCTAGAACCCAGGGGAAAACATGATATGGCTGGGCACTGTGAGCTTTTGTACATAATTTGCTTTCATGTGCTGGTCAAGAAAATGAGAAGGCATCCTGACACAGACTGAGGGCTATGTGTTCATCTACAAAACTTCCCCAGAGAAGTAACTACAACTTTTATGAGGCACTGCAAGAATAGAGAGACAGCAATGTATAGCGGTCAGTAATTATCACCCTACTATCTGGAAAGTCTAGGTTTAAAATCCACCGTCTACAAAGGAAATGTGCTGGGTAAACTTGGTTTGGACACACACTCTCAGCCTAATCCACCTCACTGGTTTGTTTTTATTCCTCATCTAAATAGTTCACATTGGCTGAGTTCAGACTGGCAATTTGCCCTGCTATAGCCACGTTTCAGCCACGTTTCCCAAGTGGATTAAAGGGGGCATTCACACAGGCACATCTGCCTGGTGTTCCCCACCTGTAGGCAACCCGTGCTGTTCCGCTTCGCTCCTATGTTTAAAAGATACCTAGTGAAAGTGGCAGCAAATCCCTGAGAGCCCGTCTATCCCACTTCATTCCGCTGCTGGGAAATGTGAACGCCAACCCCCGTTGTGCATAAGGCAGCAGCGATATGATTGGCTGTGCTCCGCTCCACCCAATGTGGTGTTGGTGCAATGGGATCTTCCTCAAATCAGCTGGATGCGCTTATATGCACATAGCCAAATTACCAGGGAAAAGCCATTTACAGTGGCGCCTGCGGGTCAGCAGTCTGAACGCTCCCGCACACTTCCTCCCGGTATGCTCCTGCATCAGATGGCCCCGTGTGACTGGGAAAACCCAGAACAGTTTGTTCCAGGGCTTTTTTGCCATGACTGGCTCCCGCTGCAAACTGCCAGTCTGAACTCAGCCATTGTTTTCCTACTGAAAAAGACTGGATCATGAAGACATGAATACAGTGATAAAGGAGAGGCAAACCCAGTTGCACCCAGGAGAGCCATTGCATAATGAGCCCAACAAAACACACACAGTAGCAAGGCACACAAAAGCTCATACCCTGAATAAAACTTTGTTGGTCTTAAAAGGTGCTTTGTATTTCTCCCGTGCAATTGAGGCAGCTGAGCAAAGCAAGGCAGGAGGAAGGGAAGGCACCTTGGTGCAATGGGAGGAGGAGGGAGAGGAGCCTCAGCCAGTGCAGGGAACAGAAGCTTGCCCATCTATCTCTCCTGTGTGATTGAGACAGTCTGGTAAAGCAAGCTGTGATGCAGCAGCAGAACTGGAGAAAGAAGCAGGAGACAGCCATTTCCTTGTTGCCTGGATTAGGAGTCCTCTGAGAGCCTGATCTGGCCCGGGGGCCATATGTTTGACACCTCAGTCTAAAAAGCAATGGAAGTTCCAGATAATGTTGCCAACTGACCAGAAAGATGGTTGGTTTGCACTTCTGCCTTTAATGGCAGTGTGATCTATAGAAATAAGCAAGAGAACTTTTAACAAAACAGAGCAAACACTTATTACTGGCTAGTTCCTGCAGTTCCAGCTGTCATGAGAGGCGCAAGAGTAGGAGCTAGTAAGAAAAAAAGATGGCAACTCCTAGATCTGGGTGGGGATAATTCCACGGGGTTGTGGGGGGCATCTGGTTCTGGTTCTGATGAATGGAATGGGATGGATGTAGAATGGATTTGGGGATGGGAGAGTCAGGGAGAAGAAGTGAGGGAGGGAATTTAAGGATGCAGTCCTCCTGTGCATATTTGCATGTAAGTAAGCCCCATCATACTCAGTCACACTTTGAGTAAACAAGGGCAGGATCCAGCTAACTAGAGCAAGGCCTAAGAATAGGGAATGTGGTTGATCTTTCACAAATCAGAAATCTTACACTCTGGCTGAAAGAGGAGGATAAGTTGGTCCCTCTGTTCTCTTCTGCTTTTTTTTCTGTGGCAGAAGGGGAGGAGAGCAAAGCAGAGAGTTGGATTTCAGTATCAGGGGTCTAGAGTTGCTTTCTAAAGATAATGCAGATGCCAGACTCAGATACTTGGTCTTAAACACAAGACTTCCTTTAAACACAAGAAATTCCTTACTAAGAAACACACCGATGGGTGCCAAATGTTGCCCACGAGTACCAGTCACAAAAATTAATATACTTATTAGCTGTAATAATATTCTCCCTTCTTTTCCAAAGCAGGTCAATGAGACAGAGATTGTGAGAGCTTGGAGAATGCCATGAGCTAGATTTTTGTCTCTTCTTGTTTTATGTTGACATCCGCCAGGAGGTTGTTATTTGAAAGTATTTGGGGGTTTTTGCACCATACCTTATTGCAATGTGCACTGTGTAAATATGTTAAGTAAAATCTGTTCCTTAATAATCCTGTCCATTTTCCTTTAATGTTTCTTATCTAATGTTATATACTGAGTTATGTGCTTCAGCGCTAGCATGGCCATGTGGTCGAGCGCACCTTTGGGTGCGAGAACAATAGAAGAACAGGATCCTAGGGCAGACCAATTGGAGTGCCTGGATCCTAGAGTAGACCTATGATGGTCTCCTCTACTGTAAATAGCCTGTCACTGGAGTGTGTGTGTGTGTGTTGGGTGTGGGGTACTGCAGGAATGAAAGCGGGGCTTGGACCTCACTAGTTTGTCTTCGTTTTGCTTGCTAAATAAACCATGAGCTGATCACTACTCAATGCCTCCAAACTCAGTACTTTTCACCTAATGAACAATTATTATTCTATTCATGGATGGTATCAGCAAGCCAATAATATTTGGTTTTGATCAGGGTCACATGGGGGGAGGCCCAGACAGAATCTCTGTCCAAGAGCCCCTGGTGGCTCTCGGCAGCCCTGCATATACTGACTTCTTTTATTGGACCTGCAATCATTCCAGTTTCTTCTGTGTCCATCTATACATGTAGCAATATTACTAAATAATGTTTAACCCTAACATAATCCTTTGGACCATATAAAACTTTAAAATACACTATGTGTGCAAAGTACTGTCAAGCCGCAGCTGAGTTATGGCAAGGGGCTTTCAAGGCAAGTGAGAAGCAGAAGTTGTTTGCTATTACCTTCCTCTGCAGAGTGTTCCTTGGAGGTCTCCCTTCCAAGTACCATCCCTCCTTAGCTTCTGAGATCTGATGAAATCAGGCTTTACCATGTTGCTGTCCCTCCCCAAATACCCCATGCCTCCCTTTAGATCCATGCCATCTGGAACAGGAAAAGCACCTCTGCATCCAGCCCAGCTGACCATATAGCATATCAGCAAGCAGCACATGTAACTTAGGTAGTACTGGGAAGCAATCAGTCATTTAACAGGCAGTGCTGTGGACATGATGCTCAGAATCGACTAACAGCAAGGTTGGCTCCATCATTAAGGGTCCATAGGGAAACAGTGCCCTAAGTATAAAGAAACATTTAGTGAAGTGCTCACCACAGGAGGATACAGATATTGAATTTACAAGCAGTTATTGCAGGTGCCTTTAAAAGGAAGCTAGATCAATTCATGGAACTGAGGACTATCAAGGAAGAGACATATACATGAAATTGTCCTACAAAGAGTCAGACCACTGGTCCATCTTATATGGTTGCCAACCTCCAGGTGGTAGTTGGAGATCTCCTGGGGTTACAACTGAGCTCCAGGCAACAGAGATCAGTTCACCTGGAGAAAATAGCTGCTTGGAAGGTGGGCTCTGTGGCATTATACCCCAAGCCTGCAATCCTCAGGCTCCACCTTTGAAATTTCCAGGCATTTCCCAACCCAGAGCTGGCAACCCTATCCATCTAGTCTGGTATTCTATACTATGAATAGCAACAGATGACCAGATGGAGGTCTTAAGTATCATCTATTATTGGACCTAACTGAAGATGCGAGAGATGACAGTAGTTAGTTAACGGTGGTTAAATGGAACTTTCATGGTAATAGGAACTGACTTACCAGTTTCTGGGGGAAGGGAACAGTAAGCTGTTGACTTCATGTGAGAGTTGAAGGATTTCTGGAATTGTTTAGTTGATGACTATAGGGAAAACAGGATACTGGACTAGCTAGGCCTTTGTTCTGATCTAGCAGGTCTCTTATCTATATATCCAAGGTGCCCCCTGCATGTGGATATCTAAATCCGTACATCGGGGGTGCCTAGGAGGCAAAGAGATTTTCCTGCACATTTGGGGCAATCCCCAGATGTGCAGGAAAATCTGAAATCTATAAAAAAAACTATAGGGGGGATATTTAAAAAAAACCAAAAGTAAACGAGTCCCCTGCGTATGCGCACTTACCATTGTGAACTGTGGCAGATCTACACAGGGCTTGCTGCCATTGCTGCTCACAGTGGCGGCAAAGCCTTGGCAGCCGGGAGCCATGGTCATTGCTGTGGCGGAGCGGGAGAAGCCCAGCGGGCCCAGCGGCAGGGAGCCATGCAGGGCTCGCTGCCACTGCTGCTGGAAGGGAGGAGAAACCTGGTGGGCAGGCGGCTGGGAGCCCGCAGGGCTTGCTGCTGTTGCTGCTGTCAGTGACAGCAGCAGGGGGGAGAAGCCTTGGTGGGCTGGCAGCTGGGAGCCACAGCCATTGCTGCTGTCAGCAGGTGGGGGGAAGCCTGGTGGACAACCTGATGGGATCACCTGCGGCCTCCTTCTCCTCCATATGGAGCTCCTGCTGCTTCAGTGGCTGGCTGGCCAACCAGAAGCTGCTGGGAATACTCCCCCCTGCAAGTATTGCGGGTCCCACCTCTTGTATTCTTATGATAGTGAGGAAAGAAAGAGGTGGACAGCATGCTAGTATAGGTAACCAGCATGATGGGGAAGCTGTGGCTGGAGAGAAGCAGCTATGGAAGGAGAAAGAAGAAATTCCTGAATAGGCTTGTAAAGTACTGGGTTCGCCGCATGGAAGACTTGAACTACGACATGCATTCAGACACGTTTATTGTACTTCCCACACTAGACAAGGAAGATGGCCCTGCAAGGCCAACTGTATACACTCCACCCGGCACACCCATGTCCCCATTGGAAGGTTTGAATTTCCCGCCAAGGTTCTGTTGGTGGACTCATGGTGGACTAGGATCCTAGGTCCCCTTTGTGTTTGGGGACTAAGCTCCTGCTTAGCCACAGACCCCTGGTGGCGGTCCGCGTACATAACCCCTCCCCATTAGTTCCACTCAACCTATTCCCATAGTCTTGCAGATAGGTGGAGAGTCTGCGCTCTCATTGGGAACGCTGGGGTGTTGGCATGGGGTTAATTATGGCCACCTCTTGCTGGCTGACCATGTCTGGTTGTGGCAGTGGCGGTGGCTGCTCCTCGGTTTCTGGCAGTGTGGCCAGGGGCTCACCCGGTGGGGTCTTCTCTGTGCAGGGGTTTTGGCCCGAGTGCTGGCCCATGGGGTGATGAGCCCTGGTCCCTTGAGCTGTGGGGGGTTAGGGGGAAGCAACTCCTCTGGGAGTTGTCGCTGCCTCAGTTGATCAATATGCTTCTTTAGTAGTTGGCCATCCTCTGTGAAGACCCCATAGGATACCGGGCCAGTGACTCGGACAACCCTTCCCACAATCCAGGTGGGGCCCCTCCCAAAGTTCCAGATGAACACATGGTTGCCTGGGAAGAACCCCCGGGGTGTGTCCCTCTGTTCTGTCAGCCTCCTGGAGTCTGGCACCTGGTCTGGATGTAGGCAATCCAGCAGAATAGTGGGGCACTGGCCCATCAGCAGTTCTGTGGGGCAGTGCCCGGTGATGGGGTTGGATGTTGTCTGCTGTGTCAGCAGGAAGCGGGTGAGCAGGAACTCCCAGTCCCCGTCCATGATCCGGCTGAGGGCTTCCTTCACTGTGCGGACCATCCTTTCTGCTTGGCCGTTGGTTGTGGGGTGGAAAGGTGCCAATCTTACATGTCAGATCAGGTTCCACTGGAGGAAGTCCTGGAACTCCGCCGCCATGAAGGCAGTCCCATTGTTGGAGACTATCGTGTCCGGCAGCCCATGGGTGGAGAAGATCCAGCAGAGTGCTTGGATGACGGCCTTTGTGGAGGTGGTGGATACGGGGCTGGTTTCCAACCATTTGGAGTACGAGTCTACTGTTACTAAGAATATCAGCCCCTGGAACGGCCTGGCAAAATCTATGTGTAACCAGGACCAAGGCTTGTCTGTTGACACCCATGGCTGCAGGGGCACGCTTGGTGGGTTTGGGCAGACTGCCTGGCAAGTCTGGCATCTCCTTACCCAGGCCTCAATCACAGTGTTGATTCCCAGCCACCAAATGTAGCTCCGGGCCATAGACTTCATCCTGACTATCCCCCGGTGCACCTTGTGGAGAGCAGTGAGGACTCGTCACAGAGCAGGGGGGACCACAACCTGGTCACCCCACAGGAGACACCCCTTAAGAGATGAAAACTCATCCCTATGGGTCGCGAAAGCAGTGAACTTGGGACCAGCAGAAGACAGGGGCCACCCCTTACCACCCAGCCCAAGACCTGGGAGAGGAGGGGGTTGTGGGCCAAGCAGGAAGTGATGTCTGTTGCCTGAAGCGGTGACTTGGGGAGCCCCTCAATCATCAGGACCCTGGGGTGGGGGCAGGATCGTTGTCCCTGGAGGGAAGGGGCAGTCTGCTGAGGGAATCAGTGTGCCCCACTGCCATGCCCAGTTGGTGTTCCAAGCAGGTGTTCCGGCCAAGAAGATGGACCAATGGAGAACAAGGGGCAAGAGCACCTGGGGGGGTTGTTTGTCCTCTGCAAATAAGCCAAGGAGTGGCTTGTGGTCAGTTACAATTGTGAAGGGGTGCCCGTACACAAAGTTATGAAACTTTTTCACCCCCACCACTATTGCCAAGCCCTCCTGGTCTATCTGCATGTAATTGTGCTCGGCGGCCGTCAAGGTCCATGAGTAGTAGGCCATGGGAACCTCCTGGCCATCGGGAAGAAGGTGGCCTAGGACCGTAACAATGCTGTAGGGGGAGTGTCGCACACGAGGACTACAGGCACAGACTCATCAAAGTGTGCCAGTACCTCATTCAAGATGAGAAGCACCTTGACACCTTTGAACTCTGCCACCTCCCTCGGACCCAAGACTGTGGTGTTGATTTGTCCAGGAGACAGTGAAGGGGCTCTGCAATGGCTGCCTTGTGTGGCAGAAAGGTGTGATAAAAGTTCAGGAGCCCTAAGAATGCCTGAAGTTCTACCATGCTAGATGGTGTGAGGGCTTCCACGATGGCCTTTACCTTGTCCCTCACCATATGGAGGCCTGATGCATCGACCCAGAACCCCAAGAAATCCACCTCTGGGACCCCCAGGAGGCACTTCTCCCTCTTTACTTTGAGACCCAATGCATCGAAGCGGCTAAGGAAGGCGCAGAGGCAGGAGGCAAAATCATCTGGGGTGGCTGCAGCAATGAGGACATCGTTGAAAAATGGTGTCACCCCAGGGATCCCTTTCAATAAAGAGTCCATCAGGTGCTGAAATATCCCCAGGGTCACACTTACGCCGAACTGCAGCCGCCTAACCTTAAAAGCCCCCTGGTGCATTACAATCATCCGGGCCATGGCTGTGGTCTCATCCACTGGCAGCTGTTGGTATGCCTGCATGAGATCCAACTTGCTGAAAATCTTAGCCCCTGTTAAGGAAGCTAACACATGACTCACAACTGGGACAGGGTAGGCATGATCAAGAAGGGCCTTATTCAGTGTACATTTATAGTCTGTGCAGATGTGGACATTGCCATTGGGCTTGATGGAACAACTGGTGATTGTCCCTGAGTGCCCTGAGACTCCAGTGGTTGCCAGCGGCTTCTGGCAGTTGGGGTTGCAGACGAGATGGATGTCTTCCTTATCTGAGTTCTTGGGTGCTGGGCCGGGAAGCACGAGATGGGACGCTGCCAGTGGTTGGTCGTGATGGGAGGCCTCATGGGCGATGACGAGCTGTAGGGCCTCATTGAGGTTGATGTCGGTGGTGCTGGTCATCCTCTGGCGGAGCTTCACGTCGCTGATTCCCCAAGCGAACTGGGTCATGAGGTTCTCCTCCACTTTAGTGAATTTGTACTCCATGGCATGCTGACACAGCATGGCCAGTAAGGCTGTGACCATCTCACCAGGCTTCTGGATGCACCCCTGGAATTCCATCCACTTGGCCAGCATCATTGGTCGGGGTGTGAGGTACCTGGGCAGGGCATCAATGATTTCCTCGTACGTGCACTTGAGGATTGTCTTCAGGGCCAGGAGGCTCTTCATGAGCCAGATGGTGTACATGCTGCAAAAGCTGAGGAGGAGAGCCCTTCTCTTGCCTGCATCTGTCACCTCATGGTAGGCGAGGTAGTAGGTAAGCTGATCCGTCCACGAATCCCAGAGCTTGGGATGAGTGGGGTCAAAAGCTTTGAGGTGTCCCAGAGCAGAGGCCATGACTCTAGCATGGAGCGGGGAGTGGTGTTTGGGATTGCTGGGCACAGTGCGGTGCTGCTCGGGAGTGGTGTGGGGTGCAGTGGCTTCCTCTGGAACGTTGTTTGGTGCTTTGCTGGTTGGAGAGTCAGGCCCACTCAACGGGATCCCACCTTCATCACCATTGTAAATAGTGGGTTTGTCACATGGAATACTCAAACTAAAACATGCGTTCTGATGCATTTATTGTACTTCCCACACTAGACAAGGCAAATGGCCCTGCAAGGCCAACTATATACAATCCACCTGGCACACCCATGTCCCCATTGGAAGGTTTGAATTTCCCACCAAGGTTCTATTGGTGGACTCACAGTGGTCTAGGATCCTAGGTCCCCTTTGTGTTTGGGGACTAAGCTCCTCCTCCCTGGTGGTGGTCCGCATACATAACAAGGCTACTGATGGTAAAAGAACAATTGTCCCGCACTGAATTGAAAGACTAGATTATGATACTCTTGTTATGTCTTTGGGGCAAATTCATAACGCTGATCAGTGATAGCATGGATTAGCTGTACATTTGAATGCTCTCAGAGTCTTTCACTAAGAAAAAAGAGGGAAAAGATCTTATGGCAAACTTCACATATTTTTGACAGAACCCATAGCAACACAGATAGTTAATCTGCAAACAGCCATCTATTTCAGTCCATTCATTAAAAATAGTCTTCAGCTTGCAGAGTATAATTAAGCTGTGAACATTCCATCCTTCTTGGATGAACCATCAGCAATTTATAGTTACCCATACAGTTTGCAGAGCACTTTCCATTGACATTCAGAAACAGATTTTAAAAGGGAAGCAAGAGAATTAGAAAATAAGTTTTCTTTTAGAAAGAATATTACCAAACTGAACTTAAAAACAAACAAAAAAACTGGAGTAATGTGAGCTATGTTTGTGTGAGGATATCAGAACAGTTCTGGAAACTGTCATTATGTATGAGAGCAAAGACTAACTTTGGTTTAAGTGACAATCTATTGGAAGAAGAAGTGTGTGTCAGTTTTTAACCCACTCAACATTCTTAGTCTGCTAAAAGGCTCTCTGCTTCCTCAGCCTTGCTAAGCCATGCAGCTAGCAATTCAAGTCCCCAGTGAGAACACTGAAATAAAGAGACAGGTGGGGGGTTTTTTGGGAGGGGGAAGTAAACTTCTAAAGCAGTCTTTGACTGTATGGAGACCCTTTGGTGTAAAACTGACAACCTTGGCCTGTTAACCCCAAGGACGTCATGTCTTCTGCAGTAAATCACATGACCATCTCCCACCGAGCCTTGCTGCTCGACTGTTGCCATAGCAGTGAGAGGCAAACCTAGCAACAGGCACATCAACTTCCAAAGCATACAACTCCAAATGACATTTTAAAAAATACAATTAGCTACCCAGACTTGCCTGTTCCAAAATATATTGTATGGTTTCAAGAGGGGCGTCAAGACCGTTAGGTACCTTTTGTGATTGAAAAATATGCAGCATGGAATGGTTAATTGCTATTCAAATTAAGGAGGACGGCTGCACAATGAAAGGAAAGGTCTTTTTAATCCAATTCTTTCTCGGTATGTTTACAGTAGAAGCTACAGCTACACTGACTCGGGCACTTTTTAAAAAGCAACAATGAGGAATGCAAAATCACTTGATCCACTCGCATGTAAATCTTCATTATTAAAACTAGTCTTGCTGAATGCCTCTTGCAGTCCTTCGTGCCTCATCATCTTATTCCCTGTAATAGCAAACTTTGTGTTTGGTGCTCACCAGTAAGGCAGTGGTCCAGCAACAGACAAGACAGGAGTTTATTCTCACTTGGGGGATTATCCGTGTAAAAAAATTAAAGAAGATCTCTCCCCTTCCCCAAATGGCTTCATGAGAATTGAGCATGTTTCTTGCTTTCTAGAAAATATAAACTATAACAGGCATTTGAGCATCAGTTCAAGAAAAAAAGTGGGTATACAAAAGGAGAAACTGGCCTATTTTTATAGTATGGAATAGAACAGCTATGCATACTATCCTGAGCACCTTGCAATGGTCTAGGTTCAGTAGTTGGTGAGCAGCAAGCTAACTATCTGAACCCTGTGCTCAGCAATATTATATTACAAGTGGGACATATGAGAATCACAGGGAGCAAAGGGGATTTGCCATTAAGGCAATCAGGAAGAGTCCTGGGGGGCCATCCCCCCCACTGGTGCCACCATCTCACGAGGCCCCCCCAGCCCTAAGAGAGGGCACAAGCTGGAGGTGTGAGGGAAGAGGGATCACTGTGGTGAGTGACACACCTTCATGGACCAATGGGGAAAGATTTTATTCTCGTTTCCCCCATTTTATCCTCAGAAATACCCTGTGAGTTAGATTAGGCTGAGAGTAGGGAACTGACCAAGGTCCCCTAGTGAGCCTCCATGGAAAAGTGGGAATTTGAACCTGGGTCTCCCAAATTCTAAGCTGAAATCCGAAACACTACACTTTTGTGGGGTGGCCACTGTTGAACAGTAGCAAACAGCTATGCCTGGGTGAGTCACGCAGCTCAGTTTAGTAGCAAGTCACCTGGTGGTTGCTGCTGGTCTTGGCCCTAAGTCCTCTTTCAAAGGCCAAAGCAGCCCTGGAAAAGGCCCTGCCCCCTCCCCCTGCCTTTTTTCGACAGAAACCAAGGCATCAACTGGCAATAAGGTTAGCAAGTCACAGAGGGAATTTGTTTTTAAAGCTACAGGTGCTACTTCTATTACTTTGGGTGGTTTTACTCTCTTAGTGTTATTTTGTCTTTATTTTAGATTTCAGATTTTTCTGCAAACCCAAGGCTTTTCTCAGGCTTGTAGAAAGATATGTCTTGTATATTCTTGGGACCAGCCTCCAGATTCAAGCCTCTGCAGATTTGGCCTCATTGAAAATTAGATATATTGACAAGGAGGAGACCTGAAAGGACTTATGTGGGGGGCATCTCCTTTCCCCCTCCCCCACTATTAGCTCCTTCTCTTCCCTGAAAGCCCCATAACCTCTCCCCTTTTCCTGCTTCCTTCTCTGCTTCCCACCCACCAGGCAACCTACTATTATCTGCCCCCACATCTTCAGCTTTTCTGCCTTCCCTACCCCATACAGACTTTCCCCAAGAAAAGTCTGGACAAATTGTGTGGTGTCACTTGGCAGGCTGGGCCAAGTTATATGGTGCTGGGCAAGCTTAGCCCAGATACATAGTGGGAAAACTGCAAGGTCTTGTGGGTGTTACCTCACTTTCCCCTGTACACCCGTCCCCACTATTTCCTCTTTCTTTCCTCCTGACAACCACCATATCCTCAATCTTCCCTGTTTCCTTCTCTCCTTACCACCCACCAACCTACCTAATTTTTTTTTCCTGCTGCCCCCATCTTAGATATTTCATTATTTATTTACTTTATATTCCCCACCTTCATCTACAATAGGGAACCAAAGCATTTGTATTGCTCTCGTCTCCATTTTATCCTAAAACGGCGCCACCTCAGCTGGTCCACGTGACGCCGCAGGACTTGCCCGTCCATTGTTGACACCTCATAGGAGATGGGGCTGGTGGGGCGGATCACCTTCCCTGCTCTGTGAGATAGATTAGGCTGACAGTGATTGGCCCAAAATCACCCACTGAGTTTCCACAGCATAGTGGGGATTTGAATGGGTCTTCCACATCCTAATCTGAAACTCTGGCTGAGTCATGCAAGTCACATGGTAGCAGGTTGCCTGAGGCTGCTGTTAGGCATGGCCCCAGTGAGTACTTCCTCAAAGGTAAAAATAGCCCTGGAAGGGGCCCTACATACACACATATCATTAACACTTTTATCCTCTCCCATCCTCCTTCCTACCCATCCCCCTCCCTGTTGTATAGTGGGTTAGACGCATAATGAACCCACAGACAACGGTGTAGTGATCAGCATGGTTCGCTATTATACAACACGAGACAAAGGTACCTGGCCAGGAGGCCAACTATATACACGCAACAGGGGACACCCCCTGGTGCCATTGGCGGGTTTGAATTCCCGCCACCATTCCCATTGGTTCCCCTACGCTGGAGCCAGGAGCCCCAGTCCCATTGTTCACAGGACCTCAAGCTCAGGCTCCTTCGTTGATGGCCCTTAGTGGTCTGCGGACACAACACCCCTCCCCCCATAGTTCCGATCCTGCCTAGGTGACATAGTCCTTCAGGTATGCCGGGGCTCTGCGTTCCCTAGTGGATCTCCGCGGAGTGGGCATTGGGGTATCCCCGCAGGCCGGTTGTGGATGCGTGGTGGGGCCGGCCGCTTCGCTTCCGCCCTCTGGGGACGCGTGTGCCGTCGAGTCCTCGGCTGCCGGGGCCTCTGGCGGTGGGATCTGCCGGTTGCTGGGGCCCACTTCCCTGAGGCCCTGTTCTGCTTTGGGTTCTCCCCAGGCTTCTCGTGGGGCCTGCTCCCCCTCCCCTTGGTCCCCCGGATCTCCTACCGTAGGTAGTAGGCGCCACCTCAGCTGGTCCACGTGACGCCGCAGGACTTGCCCGTCCATTGTTGACACCTCATAGGAGACGGGGCTGGTGGGGCGGATCACCTTCCCTGCTAGCCATTCCGGGCCCCGGCCGTAGTTCCTTGCGAACACCGGGTCCTCTGGGAAGAAGCCCTGGGGCGCCTCCCTGTCCTCGACCAGGTTGCGCACTGTTGGGGCCCTGTCGGGGTGCAGGCGGTCGAGTAGGATCACGGGTCTCTGGCCCATCAGGCGCTCTGCAGGGCAGCGGCCGCTCACAGGGTTGGGTGTGGTCCGGTTTGCTAGGAGGAAACGAGCAATGCGAGCCTCCCAGTCCCCGTCCGTCAGACAGCTCAGCGCTTCCTTTGCGGTACGGACCATCCGCTCGGCCTGGCCATTTGTTGTGGGATGGAAGGGCGCCGACCTGATGTGCCGGATCAGGTTGTTCCTCAGGAATTGTTGGAATTCCTCGGACGTGAAAGCTGGCCCGATACGACCGTGTCAGGCAACCCATGCGTGGCAAAGATTTTCCGGAGGGCCCGGATGGTGGCACTCGCGGAGGTGGTGGAGACCGGGCTCACCTCTAGCCACTTCGAGTACGCATCTACCGTCACCAGGAATGTCAGCCCACGGAAAGGGCCAGCGAAGTCGATGTGGAGCCAGGACCACGGTGACCTTGTTGCCTCCCAGGACTGCGTAGGCGCGCTTGGTGGGCTGGGCTGGACTTCTTGGCAGGTCTGGCAGCGCTTCACCCAGGCCTCTATTTCTCCATCCATTCCTGGCCACCAGACATAGCTCCGGGTGAGGGCCTTCATCCGCACAATGCCCGGGTGTGCCTCGTGCAGGGCCTGCAGGACTCAGTGTTGGAGTGCGCTGGGGACTACCACCCGGTCCCCCCACAGCAGGCAGCCCTTGTGTGCCGACAGTTCTTTGAGCCATGTTGTGAACGCGTTAAACTCCGGGCCCGCTGGGGCCGTAGGCCCCCCCTCACAACCCAGCCGAGAACCCGGGAGAGAATGGGGTCACGGGCGGAGCGGCGAGCTATGTCTGCTGCATGGAGGGGGGCGTCCGGGAGACTCTCCATCTGTAAAATGTGGTGGGCAGGAGCTGGGTCCTCCCCCTCGTCTGGCAGGGGAAGGCAGCTCAGCGCGTCCGCGTAGCCCATCGCCTTGCCCAGCCGGTGTTGCAGGGTGTAATTGTAGCCCGCCAGGAAGATGGACCACCGCAAGACTCGGGGGGAGAGTACCTGGGGGGTCTGGTGATCCGCCGCGAAAAGGCCCAGCAGCGGTCGGTGGTCCGTCACGATGGTGAATGGACAACCGTAGATGAAGTCGTGGAACTTCTTCACCCCGGCCACAACGGCCAGTCCCTCGCGGTCTATCTGGGCGTAGTTCCGCTCAGCCGCAGATAGGGTCTGCGAGTAGTACGCGACCAGGACCTCCTGACCATCTGGGAGACGGTGCGCCAGCACGACTCCCACCCCATATGGAGACGCGTCGCACACCAGGACCATGGGCAGGGCCTCGTCAAAGTGTGACAGGACCGAGTTTGAGATGAGCAGGGCCTTGACAGCCCAGAACGCGGCAGCCTGATGTGGGCCCCAGACCCAGGGCGCCTTCTTGTCCAGCAACCTGTGGAGGGGCTTGGCTACCGCCGCCTTGTGGGGGAGAAAGGCGTGGTAAAAGTTCAAGAGTCCGAGAAAAGCCTGGAGCTCGGCTTTGGAGGTCGGGGGCGGCATCTCCACGATGGCCTTCACCTTGTCCCGGGCCGGGTGGAGTTCGTCTGCATTGACTGTGAAGCCCCAGAAGTCGACGGATGATACCCCGAGCTGGCACTTCCCACGCTTGACTTTGAGGCCGGCATCCTGGAAATGGCTAAGAACCATGCGGAGGCGGGAGGCGAACTCATCAGGCATGGCGGCGGCGATCATCACATCATCAAAGAATGGTGTGACGCCGGGAATCCCTTTGAGGAGAGAGTCCATAAGTTGCTGGAATATCCCGGGTGCCACGCTCACCCCGAATTGCAGGTGATTGACCCTGAAGGCCCCTCGGTGTGTTACAATTGTTTGGGCCTCTGCTGTCGGCCCATCTACAGGCAGCTGCTGGTAAGCTTGGGCCAGATCTAGTTTGCCGAAGATCTTGGCCCCTGCCAAGGTGGCCAGAATGTGGCTCACCACCGGGATGGGGTAGGAATGGTCCTGCAATGCCCGATTGATCGTGCATTTATAATCCGCACAGATGCGGACATCCCCGTTATGTTTAATTGGGGTCACGATCGGGGTTTCCCACACTGCGTGGGAGACCGGCTCCAAGACCCCTTGAGCCACCAGTCAGTCCAGTTCTGCGTCTATTTTGGGTTTTAAGGCAAACGGAACAGACCTGGCCCGCATGCGGATAGGGGCCACCGTGGGGTCAAGTTGAAGCGAAACCGGGGGGCCGTGTATCGGCCCAGGGACCCATCGAAGATGGATGGGAACTCACGGCACACTTCCTGGAAGTCGCGGGTTGCGCATTGCTGGACCCCCTCGATCGCGATTCCCAGGGGTCCAGACCAGGCCCTTCCCAGGAGGCTGACTAGGTCCCCCTCGACTACGAGCAAGTCCAAGTGACCCTTGAAGCCACGGTACTGCACCCTGAAGCTCCCGACCCCCTTCACTAGCACCCGGTTTCTCTGAAAGCAAGCGGGGGCCCCCCTTTGGGCAAATCTGCTTTAATGTGGCCTCCGAGATGATGGAACATGCGGAGCCCGAATCAAGTTCCATTTGTAAGGGGACCCCCTCTACTTTGACCTGGATGTATATTTTTGGGGTAGAGGCCTGACGGGAGTTTCAGTACCTGTGCTCGGGCTGCCAGGGCATTGGTCAGTTGGTATAGGTCCTCCTCCGGGGCCGCGCAGTCCTCGAAGTGTGCCTCAGACCTGCGGCGGGGTGGTTTTTGCGCTGTGCGGGATGGCTTGGAGCAGCAAACCCTTGCGACGTGGCCCGTGCGGCCACAGTCCCGACATGTGGTGTCCCAGAACTGGCACGATTTCCTCTCATGCTGCCCTCCGCAGCTGGCACACTCCTGTGCCACCGAGCCGGGTTGCTTGCGTGCGGAGCTTGTGGGCGGTGCTGACGGACGATGCTGTGCTAGCGTGCGGTGTACCTCGGGGTCGTCGAGGTCACTGTTTCCAGGGGAGGCCACACGGTGAGTAGTGGTGGCGGCTGGGTGTGACCTCTCCCAAGCGGTGGCGGTGGCTAATGCTGAGGTGATGGTCACCTTCTCGCCCTCCATTATTCGGCGCCGGAGTTTCTCCTCCCTGAGGCCCGCGACAAATCGGTCACGGAGAGCCATATCCAAGTACTCTCCGAAAGTGCAGTCGGCCACCAGGCGGCGGAGCTCTCCGAGGAACTCCGCGGCGGTTTCTTTGCCCTGCTGATTCCGATGTTGGAAGACCACGTGGCAGGTCATCTCCGACGGCTTTGGGGAATAGTAGTTCTGCATGGCCTTCACAATCTCGTCGACTGTGCACTCCTCCACCTTCTTCGGAGAGAGATGGTATTGGGCCAGATCTACGATCACGGGGCCGCAAGAGCAGAGCAGCAGTCCTCTCTTTCGGTCTTCGTCTGTGATCTGGTAAAAGATGAAGGCTTGCCGCAAACCCGTAACCCAGGCTCCCCATCGCTGGGGCTGGGAGGCGTCGAACAGCGGCAGCAGCCCGGATCCTGGAGCGATGGCCATTGTGCTAGTCGGCGGCTGCGACACGGCTCTGGATTCACCCTCGGTGGTGCTCATGGATGACGAATGCGGAGCGGTGGAGCGAGTCTTTGGTAGCGTTGGCCGACAGCCCGGCTGGAGCGCTCAGCAGGATCCCACCTTCGTCGCCATTGTTGTATAGTGGGTTAGACGCATAATGAAACCACAGACAACGGTGTAGTGATCAGCATGGTTCGCTATTATACAACACGAGACAAAGGTACCTGGCCAGGAGGCCGACTATATACACGCAACAGGGGACGCCCCCTGGTGCCATTGGCGGGTTTGAATTCCCGCCGCTGTTCCCATTGTTTCCCCTATGCTGAATCCAGGAGCCTCAGTCCCATTGTTCACAGGATCTCAAGCTCAGGCTCCTTCGCTGATGGCCCTTAGTGGTCTGCGGACACAACACTCCCCAGGCAGAGTGTCAGGGGCTTCCCCTCCTGCTCTGTCACCCACCCACCTCCAGCTCTGCCACCTCAGTGGTAGTTAGTGAGGAGGGAATGTTGAGAGGTGGCAGAGGCTCCGGCAGCCGCTCACCTTCAGCACTACTGCTTTAGCAACAGTTTAGAGAACTGCTGTGGACTCCTAACTGACTGCCAGTTTATCCCTCCATGTGTTTGTCTTTCTCTTTGTTGTTTGTCAGTTGGGGGGAGGTGGCAGCAGCTCCTGTGCTCACTTCCTCACCCATCTGAAATGGAAGGGGGAACAACAGTGGTTCCTACTCCTTCTCACCCATCAACAGCACCACCACCTCATTTGTGGAGGCAGCTCCCACTCCTCCTCTGCACCCACCCTCCAGCCTCCAGAGGACAGGCAGGGGTGGGCTGCATCAGGGCACGTGGTGTCACCAGGCATTTCTTTCCTTCTCTGAGGCTGCTAAGCTGCTGTGTGTGTTTGAGTAAACATGTTCCCCTGTTTATTTTTTAACTTTTCAAAGTTTTCTGCAAACCGGGGGGGGGGTGTCCCTGAACTTTGCTTGAAAATCTCTCTTCTGTCTCCATAGCTCTGATCTATGCATTTAAGTAGCCACCAATGAAGCCATGTGGAGAATTATACATATACAAATGTAGGCCTATGATACTCATGGTGGAGAATTCCCCTCTCCCACTTTCTTACCAGGCATGGACCAGTCTGACTCCCAGGCATGGGCCTCTGCTGCTGGTGGGTTCAACACAACACCCATGTTGCACTGCTGTTGTTGGTGGGCCCAGTGTGGCTCCCAGGCTGTGCCACCAGTGGTGGTGGCAAGCCAAACATGACTCCCAGGATACACAGTGGCGCCAGTCCCAGCATGGCTCCTGGATTGTGCAGATGCAACCAGGCCCATCACGGAGCCCCAGGCTGCACTGCCATTGGACCCAGTGCAGTGCCCGGGCTCCTCCAACAATTGCCAGAGGTAGGGGCATTGTTTGTGCCTGTACAGAGAATGCTATTTTTCATTTTGGGAAATTAATATATATACATATACATACATACATATATTTGAAATTTTCCAATATATTTGAAATTTCAATTTTTTCTGCAAACTTGGGAAGTCCATTAAGTGTTCATCGGGTCTAATAAGTGTTTCAAAATATGCTTGGGTTCAAGTTGTAGGAGTCTCCAGGAGAAAGAAATTACAGTGCCAAGAATGATTTTTGGAATCTGAATTTAGTGCACAGATGCATTTATGAATACAATGCTAGTGACTTGAGATATCACAATGGGAGAAGACCTTTGCTAAGGTAAAGCGGCTTCCAAGCAATTTAGGGCATTATAGGTTAAAACTGATAGTCTAGAAATGAGATAGTTTAAACTTGTCTCCTCTTCACCTTTTACAAAGGAATAAATTTTAGTCAATTGCTGAAGGCTGTGTTCAAAGCTTTCCTTGGTTAACCCCATAGGGAGTGTGGTTGGAAAATAATACTGGCACGATGATAGCAAAAGATACTATAAAATTACATATGTTAGGTGTTCATTTTCTCTCCGGCAGTTGGCTAAGCGGAAGGCTACAAAGATGTCTGTGAGGGAAAGTTAACAGCTGCTCATTTCTCTCAGTGGACAAACATATTTAAGATGAATTCCTCCGGCACCCCTAATGAGTAGATGTAAAAGAATGAATTTCAGGAAATGGTGGCATCTGTCATAGTTGATGCATAGCACAGAACTGCCATATTCAAATTAGAGTTGAATAGCTGAATTTCAATAAGGGTTTTCCTACTTTGGTGTATGTTATGCATGCACAAAAAGACCACAAACCAACTGGAGTTTGATAGGCCTTATTTTTAATGCTCCCTCATGTCAGTTATCAGACTCTTTCATGGCATTTAGAAATACATTCTCCAAGATGGCAGCAAATACAACACCAGTATGGATAATAAAATTTTTCCAGAGTAAACCAGTGTGTGTAAGGAATGATTAAGCCTCTTCTTATGGACCAATCTAGGTGTGCATTTTACAGTGTTTTTTAAAATTTATATATACACATCTGATTATGCATGATACAGTTCATTAACCACCCTTCAGGCTGACTAATTGTGCCAGATGGTATAATTTTTATGTATACTTGGTTTTCCATTAATTACTTCATTCTAATACTAAACCAGAAAAAAATAGAAAAATTGTATTTCTTATTTAAATATAGCAAAAAAATGGAAAGGTTGATTGAAGGTTAAAGTCCTTCATTGAGTCCATGGGAAATTGAACATCGCAACAATGCCATGATGTCCCTCCCAGTTATGCAACTAGAAGCAAAAGTCATGGCATTCTGTGGTATCACACAACACTGTGCAATACTTAGGACCACCCCCAAAGCTCCTAAAGCTGAAGGCTGACAACCTTATGGGTTAGTACATTTTAAACCTACCCTTTCTCCAAAGAGCTCAGGATGGAATACACAGTCCTCCCTTCCTTCGTTGTATCCTCACAACAGCCCAGCAAGGTAGACTAGACTGAGAGAAAATGACTGGCCCCAGGTCACCTAGCAAGTTCTATGACAGAGTGGGGATTTGATTCTAGTTCTCCCAGATGTTTGTTTATTTTTTATTTATTTTATTAAATTTTTATCCCGCCCTCTCCGCTGAGGCAGGCTCAGGGCGGCTTACAATACATACAAATAGATGCATGCATTAAAACTCCACAATATACTAAAAACAAAATAAAATCCCAATATATTTAGTCTGATACTATAACACTACACTATGTGATGCAAAAAGCCATACGTGGCAGCAATTTTCCTTTTAAAAGCTACAGGAGTCTCTGGACATTATCACATTTTGAACAAATTTTAAGACAAACTTTGGCCTATCTTGGGGCTTATGTAAACAGTATAAATAACACTAGTTGCATTGGGTGTCCCCTGACATGACTTCCAGCTTCAGTGAGGCTTTGAGAGGAGAGAGGATGCAGGTTTCCCTGCCATGCAATGCCAGAAATGGCCACAAGAGGCCCTGTTTCCACCTTCTTTCAGGCACCACATGTCTTCAGTCACATGAAACCCAGGACACAGGGAGCCAGAGGGTCAAACAAGGTACCTCAGTGGCCATTTCCACTGGTGAAAATCAGTGTTCCCTCTAAGCTATGCTAGGGGGCACTGGCACACAAAATTTTAGCTGGCTGCTCAGAGATTTTAGCTTTCAGCTCACAAGCATTTTTCCCTCTGCTGGAAACAATGGAAGATGGGGACACCTCCTTCTGGGAGCCATTAAATTGGACCCCTGGTCCAATCTTTTTGAAACTTGGAGGGGGGGGTTATGAGAGGCACAAGCAGCTATGTTGCAAATTTGGTGCCTCTACCTCAAAAAACAGCCCCCCCTGAACCCCCAGATCAATTCTCCATTATAGCCTATGGGGCCCTTTGACTATAATGGAGCAGGAAAAAAATGATTTTTTTTTGCACATCCCTATTATGCTTTTCAGTATGATTTGTAAGATGCCTTGTGTCACAGAAAAACTGAGATATAAATAAGTAGTTTGGACAGGTTGATAACATCTAAGCAACTTCCTGTTTGTTAGGTTAGGCAGGGTTCTGACAGTGATTGTTCCACCTCTGTTATACTTGACCTGTAAATTTGCCATATTTCACTACCCCCCTAAGGCTCAGTGCAGGGCAATGGTTTGAGGCCAGGTCTACCAATATAGTGGAAAGGGGAGGGTAGCCCTGTTCTGCAGAGGCCAGGTCTACCAATATAGACCCTCCCCAGAAAAAGCCCAAGCCCTGGTCGAGGAAGTCCTTTAGGAGAGGGATAACTAACAGATCTTGCTCAGCAGAGCACAAGACTCTCGGGGGAGAGGCAGTCACTGAGGTATGTCAGTACCAGCATGTGCAAGGCTTTGAAGGTCAATATCAACACCTTGAAGTGGATCCAGTACTCAATTGGTAGCCATCGCAATTGGCATAGCACCAACTAAATGTGTACTTGCACAGGCAGTGCAGGCAGCAGGCACACCACCACATTTTGCACCAATATAGTGGAAAGGGAAGGGTAGACCTGTTCTCCAGAGGCTAGGTATACCGATATAGTGGAAAGGGCAGGTAGACCTGTTCTTTGGAGGCCTGCCTCTACCCCTGTAGAGGACATTTTCCGTAATGAAATTTGACTTTCTTTTTTTCTCTTACAATGTTTAAATTATTCTTAAAATATATTTTAAAAGAATTCATTCTGAGATTTATACAAGGTTATGGAAATAATCCTCTAAAATTAATTTATGCGATAGTCAAATGTAGACTCGCTCACAACTTTAATGCGACTAGCTTTTTCACTCACAAGATAGAATTTTTGCTCACAACACTGTAGAGCTTAGAGAGAACACTGGAAACTGTTGTGGGAGGGAAGCCTGAAGTCCCTCCTTCTCCTTTGCCATATTTAGAACCACATCAAGTATGCTTGGAAAATGTAAGTCCCTGTATGCACATGTGGCTGTAAGTCATGTTGAGGGATTCTTTTGGTAACAGGCATTTCTGGCAGGGGGATGATGCTGGGAAGATCTTGCCAGCTTTCTACTAAACACTGAATATATCTGAGCTGTTTCTTTTCTCTTCTGTTTCTTTTGTCCTCTGCATGCAGGTAAATAGCCTGAATATAGCCAGAGGTGCAAGTTTGGTCCATTGGCATAGCTCATGAGTCACAACTTGCAGCTTGGGACCTGTGTTCACACACACCCCAGGAATCAGAAGCTGCTCCGATGTGTTTGTTTGTTTTGCTTAACTGTATTATTTGAATTAGTTGTTTCATATTCTGGAAATTTCTGTAAGTCGTTTAGGGTCCCCCCAGAGAGAAAAACCACACAGAAATGCCATAATAAGTAAATAGTAAATGTATTATGTGCTTTTTATAGCAGTAGTTGGTGTTAGGTTTTGAACATGGGAGATCCAGGTTTGAATCCTGTTCAACCATAAGTATAAAGTGACAATGTTAACAAAGATTGACACATATCGGCTAAGATATTTGGTCTACTTTCAAAGTAATCCATACCCAAACATGTTACAATTATAAAGTATCATGAGTACAATGTGCTACTATTTTCTCTCTAATTCTCCGTGAATAGGAACCTTGGAGGCTTTAAGTTGTATAATGACAATTTTACACAAATTTCACCTCACATTTCACTCAAAATGTCTCATCAAAGAAATGCTGACTGAACTTAGTACTGATTGGGAAAATTCCACTATCAAAATTAACTGCACTTTTAACATACAGATTCATGTATTAAGTGCCATCAAGTTGCTTCTGGCTTATGGTGACCCTATGAAAACATACAGATATACCTTTTTAATTGGCACAGTAGTACTCCCCCCCCCTTTATATCTGGTATCCAATGATGCATTTCAAATTATCTGAATTTTATGTGGATGAAATCTCTAGTAACTAATGATAAAACTAGACAACATGACATGAGAAATCAGGTAGGATTTCTTACTTTTTTTTGAAAAGCTAATTAGTAGCCCCATGCAGCTTCTTTGAAGATCAGGGAATGGTCTCGGGGATGTTCTGATATTGTCCCAGTGATTTAAATCACCCCTCTGAAGCTTCAGTTAGCTCAGCAGCAGGGAAAAGAAGGGCAGAGTGTTCAAAACTTTCTAAGAACAGCTCAGGGGGCCACTTGGAATCATTGAAGGGCCATAAGGGAAAGCCACCATTTTAATTAGCTTTTTTTAAAAGTGAAAATCATAATCATAGATCTCTTATTTCACATTTGGTTTGACCTTTTTAAAATGTCCAGATATTTGCAAATACTCAAATGAAATACAAATTCAGACTATATAGGAGACTGTACAAAAGTCATGATATATATTCAGGCCAACCTGAAGGGCTGAAAGGTGAAAAGGGTGTGCTGTTGTAAAGGAAGACTTATTGTTCCATGGTACAGCCACTGTCATTATATTGTACTTTTTGTACCTCATCAATGCCAGAAGGTTTAAAACCTTCCATAATATACTAAAATTCCACAGTACCACATACCATCAGAAATATTTCATACTAAAGGTTCATCAGAGGCTTAGCTTTTGCGTTCTGTCAGATCTGATAGCCTCTTCCATTTATCAGAAATAAACTTATACTGTGAGTTCTTTCTATCCATACAGGGCATATTTCATTTGCCATTTCATTCAGGAATACCATAGAGGAAAGATGGCTTCAGTTCATAGTGACTGTTTGACATTTTAGACTGGTTCATAAGCCTTTCCGCTGGTTATAGTTTGAACATTCTAATGTCCAAATTTCTTGCCCACCCCGCTATAGATTCTTCACAAGAGATGTTACTGACGATTCACTCACAGTTCCACCCTGACCTATGTTCTCCCATGAAACCTTGACTTCAAGAAATAGCTCTGCTTCTGGCTTTTGGGGAAAATGTTAATGCTTGTCAACATTAATTCCCATATATTTCTACACAGAATATAACCCACAAGTGACTTGCTTCCCAGTGGGGTATCTCAAAGCAGCAATAGGATAAATAGGCTTAATGTGTTTTATATGGAAGTTCCCTTGAAGTTGACTCTGAAGCTTTAGCTGGTTCAAAAGGCTTTATGAAAATGCAGGCAATTTGCAACCAACTTATAGAGACCCCAACAAGGGGCTTTCAAGTCAAGTGAGAAGCTGAGGTGGTTTGCAATTGTCTTCTGCTGCAGACTCTTCTTCAGTGGTCTCCCATTCAAGTGCTGACGCTGCTTAGCTTCTGAGATCTGGCAAGATCAGATTACATCATGCCATCTTCCCTCCTGCAAAAGACTGTCTCTTATTTAATGTCTGAAAACAGGAGCTTGTATAGATGCCTCATAGCCACAGGAACTATGGTTCCCACAATTCCTGATGTTGACATTAACACTTATGAATCTTAGTGCTATCACTGAACTGGCCAGCTGCTACTGCTCCTGTTCTGTGGTTGCTCCCGCATGATCCAAGTGGGTACTTGCAACAGCTTCTGTTGAAGTAGGTCATCCTGATGGAGTATTTACATACATACAAGGAGTGTGGCTACTACTGGACAAAATTGCTTGTGTGTTATTATGTAAATACGGCATTAGGATGAACCAGATTAATGTATTTTATGCCTTCAGAGATGCAGTTGGTGTAAAATGCTACAGATTGTCTCATATTAAAATGCCAGGGAGACAACACTGTGTGCAGCTTTTGCTTTGACAAATACACAGGATGCCAGTTTGTTTGAAAACCCAATTCAAGGGGCTGTTTTTCACTTTTATGCCATCCTAAGAACAGTTTCCTGGGAGTAAGCTCCACTGGATTGACCATAGTAGTATTCTAAGTACCCATTTAGGATTGCTATTTTAGTGGCCTGGAGCCTACAGACATTACTGGTCATCTTTTTCCACTCCTCTTTACTTATCAAATCAGGCTCTGCTTCCAGGGCTGGCTCTGTAATAAAGTAACTTGAGGCATTTGTTTCACATGGTACATTGGGGGGGGGGTGACAACCTGCCCACCTTCACCATTGTCACCCATGATGTCATCCATCATTTTGCCCTCTTAGGGAGCTGGAAGAGATAATCTTTGATTCCATAGGTCTCTTTAAAAGATGGGTAGCATGCCAGTTCCCAATACCTCATGAGATTATTTCTACTTGCGATAGTTCAATCACCATTTCTAATTTCTGATTGCCCATGCAAACAAAATAGCTGAACTCTCCTGAGAAGAAATAATTTCTTGAGAGTTTACGAAGCTTCACAGGGCATGGGTGTCTTGCTGGCTCTTTTTAAAAAGAGCTAGGGCAACAAAGAGTTATACCTCCCTGTTTCTGGGTGGCAGCAGTAACAGCAAGGTAGGAGGTTACCTTCCTGCTTCATTTACTACCCATTTATGAAATATACAACCATCTTCTGTCACATGCAGGGCTTTATAGATGTGGCCCCAAGGCTGTGCAATAATCTTCCTTTGGAAATGATCAATTATTCCTCTTTGTTCGTACTCTAGAAGGGTTACAAAACTTTCTTGTTTTATGAGGCCTTTCAGATTTCTCCTTAGAACAGTTTTTCTAACTAGTCAATATGATGTATTAATCAGCTTTTTTATTTTATAGGATTGTTTTATTTTCTCTCTGTTGGTGTAATTGTTGCTGTTACCCAGTATGTTTTAGGTTAATCTGCTAGTTTGTTTTTTTAATATGTCTAAAGTAGCTTTTACAATGATTGCTTCCTGCAAAGATACTGAGAAATGGGATGCAGGTCCATATGCTTCTCCATGCTCCTAGTGTACAAGCAGGTGTTACTACTGAGTGGATGCTTGTATACCAAGTCAAAGGTTTATTATTGCCCTGCCATTAGCCAGTTCAGCATTCCAGGGCATACACAGGCCAAATGGTGATCCAATATTTGAACAAGGAACAGTGCTTGAGCTTCCTGCTAAAAAGCTCTGGCATTCCTTTTTCCATGGATCTCAGGAGACCATGTGGTGCCTTTAACTGTGAACAAGTAAACATTAGTCTGATAGCTGGAGAATTCAGCAGATGAAATGAAACAGAAGCTGTCACTGCAGGTGGGTTAACAGCTGCTGCCAAGCTCTTCTCTGCCTTCCCATCTTATAGAAAAACCTTTACAAAACTTTCCAATGTAATAAGTACTGGAGAACCAGTGGGAAAATGTAAATATGTTTCAAATGTAGGAATATTGTTGATAGTATCTATTAAAGAACAAAAATCTGGTGAGAGGGAAAGGAGGGGACCCTTATGAGAGGCTGTTTTAATATGGCACAGTTTTGTTTTGCTGTTTTTGAAAACTAATGTTAAATTGCTAAACTTATTTTCAGGTGTAGCTGAACTGTTAAAAAGGCTCAGCCTTGGTTTTATGTAGAACAGCAATGCCTGATATTTAGAATGCCAGGTTGCAATTAGAGAAGCCTGGATTCAAAACCCTGCTCAGCTACGAATATCTCTAGTTGATCGTGGGCTGGTCAGTCTCTTAGCCTAAATAAATTGCTGTAAAATAACACAGCCCTAACTGGGTGGCCCAGCACAATCTCAATAGATCTCAGAAGCGAAACAGGGTCAGCCCTGGTTAGTACTTGAACTGGAGACCACCAAGGAAGTCCAGGATTGCTACGCAGGCAATGGCAAACCACATGCCTTGAAAACCCTATGGAGTTACCATATGTCAGCTGTGACTAGTTGGCATTTTACCCCAGCCCCTTGGAGGAAAGGTGGGATAATGAGATAGCCCCAAGGGTTTCCCATTAACCCACCCATCCTGTCCTGCCCACCCAAATTTATGTCACCTGAACTAAATCCATCTGCCATTGTTATTTCTGTCTGTAATAATTCTTGGTACATCATCTTGGTAAATAATGCAACTGTTCTCTATGTGTCTCCCAGCTGCTTATTTTAAAATTAAGAGAAAACACCCATTTCTTTATTTCTTCATTTATTAGATTTTTACCCTGCCCTCCCAGCAAGGCCAGTTCAGGGCGGCTTACAACAATGTAAAACAGTACAATATAACAATGAAATCCAGTCAAAACATATTTAAAACCATAACTATACAATTATTAAAGTGCTAGCATTTAATTCCTCAGTGTAACAGTCAGCCTCTATATCTCCTCCAGATGTCCTTCAGGTGAGGAGTAGAAGCCTCTAAGTCTCCTTCAGATGACTTGGGCACTCGGGTCAGGCTATACTTGGGGGACCCAGGGGTTGGGCTCACTCTCCATAGACTGTCAGATGTCATTGGTGGCTGTGGCGCTGGCAGTTTGAAAGGCCTGGTGGAAGAGCTCCATTTTACAGGCCCTGCGAAACTGTAGTAGGTCCCGCAGGGCCCCGATCTCCTCCGGGAGCTCATTCCACCAGAATGGAGCCACCACCGTGAAAGCCCTAGCCCTTGTTGTCATTAGCCTGGCCTCCTTGATGTTCAGGAGGACCAGCCGATTCTGGGTCCCCAATCGCAGCACCCTCTGGGGAACATGTGGGGAAAGGCAGTCCCTCAGGTATGCAAGTCCCTGGCCATAAAGGGCTTTAAAGGTAATAACCAGCACCTTGAACCAAATCTGGTATACTATAGGCAGCCAGTGCAGTTCTTTTAGGGCGGGCTGGATGTGTTCCCACACAGGACGACACAACAACAGCCTTGCCGCTGCACTCTGCACTAGCTGCAGCTTCCAGATTTGGGACAAGGGCAGCCCCATGTAGAGGGCATTACAGTAATCCAATCTCGAGGTGACCATCGCATGGATCACTGTTGCCAAGCTGTTGCATTTGAGGAAGGGAACCAACTGCCTAATCAGCCTGAGATGGTAAAAGGCTGACTTTGGCAGTGGCTGCTACTTGGGTCTCCATTGTTAAGGAGATGTCTAGGCGCACTCCCAAACTGCTGACCTCCAGCGCTGGCACTAACAGCGCCCCATAGAAGGCTGGGAGTGGGATCCCTACCCCCAGACCATCCTGGCTCAGGCACAGGACCTCTGCCTTCATTGGATTCAATTTCAGCCAGCTCAGCCTAAGCCAACCAGCCATGGCTTGCAATGCCCAGTCAAGATCTTCCGGGTTGGAGTTGGACTGGCTGCCCAAGAACAAATACTGGTGACAACCGCATACTGGTGACAACCCAGCCCATGCCTCTGGGCAATCTTGGCAAGAGGGTGCATATAGATGTTAAAGAGCATTGGGGACAACACTGTCCCTTGGGGCACTCCACATTTAAGTGGGTGCCTCCGGAACTGTTGGTCCCCCTAGCACCACTCTTTGTTCCCGACCTTGGAGAAAGGAAACAAGCCACTGCAAGGCCAGTCCCTGAACTCCAATGTTGGCAAGGTGGCGGATCAGTAGCTGATGGTCGACCATGTTGAATGCCACCAACAGATCTAACAACAACAGCACTGCCATTCCGCCTTGATCGAGGCGCCGCTGGAGGTCATCCATGAAGGTGACTAGTGCCATCTCCATCCCATGACCCGGGCAGAAACCAGACTGGAAGGGATCTAATACAGACGCGTCATCCAGAAAGCCCTGTAACTGAATTGCCACTGCCCTCTCTATTATCTTACCCAAATAGGGCAAGTTGGAAACCGGTTGGTAGTTAGCCAATTTAGCCGGATCCAATTATGGCTTTTTCAAGAGAGGGCACACCACTGCTTCCTTAAGTGCCTCCAGGAACATCCCCTCAATGAGGGACTTGTTGATCATCTCCTGCAGTACACCTCAAAACCCCTCATGGCCAGGTTTAATTAGCCACGAAGGGTATAGATCAAGGGAGCACGTGGTAGGATATACAGTTAGGAGCAATCTGTCAACTTCATCAAGGCTGAGTGGGCTGAAATAATCCATGATATGACAAGAGACGTACATGGAGCCTTGAGTTCATTCACTGTATCAACTATAGAGGGGAGGTCACGGCAGAGTGACAAGACTTTATCTACAAAATAGCTCGCAAAAGCCTCACAGCCAATATCCAATTCCCTACGGTTTAATCTATTTTGAGTCAGAGCAGTAATGGACCAAATCGTTCTAAACAATTGGGCTGGGAGTGAGCATGCAGACGCAATCTCGGCCATATAATACTGTTTTTTAGCAGCCTTGACTGCCATCTCATAGGATCTCATAAATGTCCTATAAGATGCTCTTGTAGCTTCATCACGAATGCACCGCCACTGCCTCTCTAGCCATCTTAGCTCCCGCTTCATTTGCCTCAACTTCTGAGTAAACCAAGGAGTGAGCTTCAGCTAGGGGTGCAGAGGGCACTAGGGAGCGATCTTGTTGATGGCTATTGAGAGTCGGCTATGCCAGTCCTCTACAAGCTCATCCAACAAGCCACCAGGGGGCATCGGATCCTGAAGAGCCATCTGAAGCTGCACTGGGTCCATTTGGCTCTGTGGGTGAGCCAAAATGGGCTTGCTGCCCAAACAGGGTCAGAGTGGAGTATTCAAACGAGGCTTTAGGGCAAAGTGGTCCAACCATGATATTGCTAATGCAGTAATCCAGTCCACTGTGACCCCAATAGCAAAGATCAAATTGAGCATGTGCCCAGCCCGGTGAGTGGGGCTGTGATGAGTTGGGAGAGTCCTAGGGCCACCATGGATGACACCAGGTCCGCTGCTTGAGTAGAGGCCACGTCATCGGCATGGACATTGAAATCACCCAGGACTAACAGTCTAGGGTGTTCCAAAGCCCAGTCTGATACAGTCTCAATCAGGGATGGTAGGCTATTGGCAGTTGCGTTGGGTGGTCAGTACACCAGCCGAATCACCACACTCTCCTCAGCTTCCCATAACAGGCTGACACACTCAATGTCCATGATCCTCAGTGGCGGGAGTACCCTGATGGAGTAAACCTCCCTAATGAATAATGCCACTCCTTCCCCCACACCCCCTAGTCCAGGATTGGTGAAGGACTGAGAACCCAGGAGGAGCCACTTGGGAGAGAGGTACTATTTCTCCCTCTCACACCCAGGTCTTGGTCACGCAACCCAGGTCTATCTTCTGCTCCTGCAGGAAGTCCCGAAGGACTGCAGTCTTATTATTTATAGACCGGGCATTACATTTCAGTCCTATTGTTCATACAGTCCATCAAACAGTTTGCAAGACATCAGTAAACATACAAAAGCTGTGCCCAAAAACTTGCAAATTAAAAAGACAAGGTGAAGATAGAAAAGGGTGCAGAGAGATGAAGGCAGAAAGGGGAAATCTATTTGACAACATCAGGATTTATCTGCATTTAAGGCCAAGCTGGTATCTGGGTCATATATCATTTAGTCCTCAGTTCTTTGGTCAGTGACAAAGGCCACAAAATTTTCTTCTTGTGACCTTGCCAACAACCCTACCCTCCCACAAATGCACTAGAAAACATAAAGACAGAAGCAACTGTTCACCTTCCACATTTGATGACAAGAACTTTGACTCTTGAAAACTTATACCCTGGAAATCCTACTTGGCTCAAGTTTTGCTCTTCTACTGCAGATCAACACAGCTATCCACCTGAAATTATCTTCTACATCCCATCAGCCACAATATTTGGTGATTTATTAATCTCATCCAGAAGCAGATGACAGTGTTCTTTCCAAGGCAATATGAAGAATCTCAAGATGGATCTCAGCCTTCAAAGTCATACGGGGAGGGTGCAGAAGTCAGTGGTAGAGCACATGCTTTACATCCAGGATGTCTTCTGTTCAGTCCTTGGCATCCCAAGTTAAAGATCACCAATGCTGGAGAAAGCCTTGGAGGGCCACTTCCAATTGCAAATAAATCTTAGCATTATAAAAACGGAAAAATATGCCCAGCGTGTTAACCAACCACATATGCTCACTATTAAACAAAGCCCGTGGTCAAGGAAGCTTAGGCCATCACTCCTCATAAAACTCCCATTTTATTTTAATTAATCTCATTTATTAATCATATACTTTTATCTAATGTATCCCTTATCTACCCTAATCTCACCAGAGAGTCCAATCATTTAGACCTTATTTGTGACCAAATCTCTTGATCACACACAAAATGCGAAGCAACATTGTTTATATTCTAGTGGTAGTGGATTGCAGGCTTCATGGTTCAAGCTGAAAACTAATGAATGAAAGCTCATGTCATGTGTCACCTCTGGAGAATTTAAAACTCATCTGTGCAAAGAGTCCAAGCTTTACACAGTACCTTACTTTTTAAGGTCTTCTCTTTCTTCCTCTAGCTCTCTCTTTCTCTCTTACATCCTGTTCTTCCTTAGAAGAGGTCACACAACAACTAAGACATTTTCCTGAAAGTCTCCATTTAATGAAACATTCTTGTTCAATGCAATAATTTAAATGTTCCCAGTTCACATTTACCAGAAACAATGGTAATTACCTCCTTTTCCAGTAATATTTGGTTAATATTACTCTCTATGACAAAGGCAAACTGTAAAGGAAGTAGACAGACAGACAAGGGAAATACCCGTGATAACTGGGAAAAAAGCAAGAGTTCTCAAAGGCACAGAGAAGGGCAACATAATAAAATGCTTTGCCTAGAGCTGTTCAAAGGGGGGGAAACAGTTGTGTGGTGGTTCCTTATAATTATTGTTCTCAGTGATTTTTAATATGTCAAAATATCTGCATGATTGCTTTTCCAGTCTAACATGCTACCCCAATGGGTGCCTAGGATTGGCTGTTGCTATCAAAGTTCTGGTGCAACACCACAATAATGCCAACCATTTCAAAGTGTGCAGCTCCACTGCACCTTACAAAGAGCTTGTAGAATGATACATCAAGGGAATGGATGAGATCTTTCTTACAAACCCAGCCTGTAGAAGAGCAGCAATGTCCTTATGAGGCCAAGGAACCACTGTGAAGTATTTGACAAAGGTAACAGCTGTTTGTGCAGGAGAACAGAAGCAGCAGCACTCAGTTGTTCTATGTTTTCCTAAGATTGTCATATTACCATGAAGAAATGGTAGGATGTATTATTTATTGTGCAGTGAAGTGCATAGGAAAAAGCTTTGTATGGTAAGGAGTACTGCCAGACAAGCTTTCTTTGGCTTTTACCAAGCATAAGATGCCACTTTAACTGATGCAATCCGGCGTTTGAGCCCCAGTACTGATGAAGATGTGGTAGCTCAGACAGCCCATTGAAACATCTTCACTACTTAAAGATACACTTCACTGCTTAAAGACGTGCAGATGAAGAGAACTCAGACATGGCAAGATTTAAGTTAGTTCATGTCTTATCCATGAAGTTTGTCCCAGATGGTCCTTCTCATACTCACAAAGTTGTTGCATGGTAAACTGAAAACTGCTACAGAGTTATGGATAATTAAAATCCCCTTACTTTTATATGTAGTCCAACACATTTCCCTTTGATATCAAGATATTCACTGCTGAGTTTTCCTATAAAATCTGAAAAACATCATGGTGTAGTGGTTAGAGTGTCAGATTAGGGTCTCGGAGGCCAAGGTTCAAATTCTCACTCAGATATGTAAGTTTAGTGGGTGACCTTGGGCCAGACAGACTCTCTTAGCCTAACTTACCTCAAAGGGTTGTTGTAAAGATAAAATGGAGGAGGGGAGAATGTTTTTGTAAGCCCCTTAAGAACAGGGTATAAAAATCTAAATAAATAGATATCCACATTTGCTTCTCTCTGTTATAGTAAAATGTTTTTTGGGTCATGTGCTCATAATTATTTAAACATGAATCCAGCACACATAGCACAATTTAAGTTTTGGCTGATACAGCATCACATGTGAAAACCAATAAAAAAGCAACAGGGAGAAAAATAACCATCACAAATAATATATAAATGAAATGGTGACAAGAACCTCACTGGGAGGGTGAAGATTCATTTCTGTATTTTTAGCAGGTAATAAATCACCATCCTTTCATTTCAGCTTCAGACAGCATGAAAAAAAATGTCTAGTGACAACTGCCGAAGAGCAGCTTTATGGGCTATGGTATTCACTATTTGGTATTTCAAAAAGCCAGCAGAATGGAAAAGACCAGTCTCCTTAGATGAGTCTTGCGCCCCCCCCCCAGACAATTGCCAAGATCATATGCTGCAGCCTCCCATCCCACAAAAATGCTTGGCCCAGCTTAAACAAAAGGCAGTGTTAAAGGAGACCTATTTACCAGACAGTATTAAGCCCCAGGAGCAGGCAGACTAATATGTCTATATTATAAAAGACAGACAATTCCTTTCAGAAAGCAAACAAAAGCATTCCTATTCAGAGCCCAGACCTGCCAAGTTTCAGCTGTCTACTGGGGAACAGAAGGAGTTAGGGGAGAATGTCTAGTCCTTCAGACTTTGCGTTTGAGTTTACACTGCTCCCTTCCACCATCTCAGTGCCTAGTAGTTATCCAGCCCAGTGTTGCCTGCATCCATCTGATTTAAGGTTCCTAGCTCTCAGAAACACAGGGATGAGAAGCCTTACAAAAGAAACAGTTTTATGCCTCTGAAGTTCAATCAGCATTTTCTAAAAATACTTCTTGCCACTGGGAAAGGACTGAAAATTGAATAAATAAGCACAAGCTGGTGTTCTGGCTGTGATTCAGATATAAAGAAGCTTTTTTAAAGAAAAGAAAAGAAAAAAAAAGGTTCCCTGAAGGCCACCACACACTGTAATAGCTAGTTCAGTGTTTATAACTTAATTTGTATCTAGTATATCTACAGTTCAATATAATAACAAAACAACAGGCCAGAGACAAGATATCTGGGGCTCTGTTTTTCTGTTCACCTACCAGATAGATCACATTCTCCTGCCTTGACAAACTGAAGAAGGGCTTGGTCATTCCCCTGCCTTTGGCTGAGGCGAAGGCTGGTCAAATATTGCCACCCAAATTTAAATACTCCCCAAAGGTCTTTCTCATGGCTTTGCTTCATGCTAAATGTTGTGTCCTGAGATCAGAGGGCTGAGCTGGCGAAACACTGCCAAGCTTCGCTCTCTGAGAACAATAGGGACTAGGTTCCTGAGCTCGCCAGTAGTGAACCAATGGCAGCATTGGCGGGCGATTCAAACCCGCCAATAGGAATATAGGGCCGTCCCCCCTAACTGTATATAGTTGGCCTCCGGCCGTTACTGTGTGTTCTTTTTCTTATGTGAAGTACGAATAAACGCGTCTTCTCTTATGTCGTCGTCCGAGTCATGAGGCCTGAAACCCAGTACTTTCAGCTTACAGTGGCGACGAGGATGGGATTCTAACGCCTTCTGTGACTCCATGAACGACGAAACGGACACCGCCGAGCAACGCATCGCTGACCCCGAGAGCAGCACCGCACCGCTCGCCGAGCATCGCATCGCTGACCCCGAGAGCAGCACCGCACCGCTCGCCCCGGCGCGCGCCGTTCCTGACAGAACCATGGCCGCTTCCCACGTAACACTGGAGCACTTCGACCAGTCGCAGCCAGAAACCTGGGACGCATGGGTCGACCAGCTCATCAGCTACTTGGAGCTCAACGAAATCCGCCACCCCGACCAGAAATGAGCGATCCTCCTGAACGCCTGCGGCACCCAAACCGTCCGCCTCGCCAAGAGCCTCTTGGTGCCCCGCACGGCCTTGGAGAGCTCGTTTGGGGAAATCCTGGACGTCCTAAATGGCTACTTCAGCCCCCGGCCGACCTTCCTGGCCAAGAGGATGGATTTCCAGAGGCGAGTCCAGACCCGAGGGGAATCCATTGCCAACTTCCTAGCCGCGCTAAGGGTGCTAGCCGTGCCGTGGACTGCGGGTTTCCGAAGGTGGAGGACAACCTGCTGACACAGTTCGTGTGGGGCCTGGCGGACTCCAAGCTGCGGCGCAAGTTGGTGGGACACCGGAAGCTCACCTTGGACGAGGCCCTCGACGCCGCCACTGCCCACGAGGCCGCAGAAGGGGATCGGCCGGTCGCGGCCGCGCAGGTAGTTGGAAGGAGCCCAAGCCCCGGAAACGAAGAGACGGACGAGGTCTTCGCCCTCAAACCCCAACAACGCCGGCCGGCGCCGTTCCAGCAGGCCAACAGGGAGCAAGCCAAGTACTCCGGCAACCGAGCCGTCTGTGCCAGCTGCGGGGAGGGCCACGGACGGAAATCCTGCAGGTTCCGGGACGCTGTCTGTCACGGGTGCGGAAAGCAGGGACACCTCGCCCGGGTCTGCCGGTCCAAGGGCTCCCGGAATTCGAGATCGTCGGTCCCCCAGTACCGCGCATCGTCCACCGCACACGAGACAACGGAAGAGGTCGCCGAGTTGTACCACCTCACCGACCAACCACTACAGGTACTCGCACGCCTCCCCAACCCCAACCTTTCCTCTGCCCCGAAGTCCAAGGCCGAGCTCCAGGCGTTCTTAGGCCTCCTGAACTTTTACCATTCCTTTCTCCCACACAAAGCCGCCGTGGCCGAACCCCTACACAGGCTGCTGGATAAGGCGACACCTTGGGCATGGGGAGCGAGGGAGGAGGCGGCGTTTCGGGGGTGAAAGTCCTCTTGATTTCAAACGCAGTACTCGCGCACTTTGATGAAAAGCTCCCGGTCATCCTGGCGTGCGACGCATCACCGTATGGGGTCGGGGCAGTCTTGGCACACAAGCTACCGGATGGGAGGGAGGTCCCGGTGGCTTACTACTCCCGCACGCTGTCCCCCGCGGAGCGCGAACTACGCCCAAATCGACAGGGAGGGCTTGGCACTGGTGGCGGGGGTAAAAAAATTCCACAATTTTGTGTACGGGCGGCCCTTCACGCTCGTAACAGATCATAAGCCGCTCCTGGGACTGTTCGCGGCGGACAAACAAACGCCGCAAGTTTTGTCGCCCGGGTGTTGCGCTTGTGTTCGCTGGTCCTTATTTTAGCGGGTTACCAATACCGACTGGAGCATCGGCCGGGCAAGGCGCTGGGTCATGCCGACGCCTTGAGCCGCCTACCGCTGCCGCAGACAGGGGAAGATCCGGCCCCAGCCCCCGCTGTCTTGCTGATGGAGGAACTGCCAAACCCCCCTTCAGGCTGCAGATGTGGCCGCCCGCACGTCCCGAGATCCCATTCTCTCCCGGGTCCTAAACTGGGTGGTGAGGGGTGGCCAGCGGAACAGACAGGGCCAGAGTTCACAGCGTACAAGGCCAGGCGGGAAGAGCTGTCCGCATTGAAAGGGTGTTTACTATGGGGAGACAGGGTGATCATTCCGGGGCCCATGAGACAAGGGGTGCTAGAAACGCTGCACGAGGCCCACCCGGGCATCGTACGAATGAAAGCTCTGGCAAGGAGCTACGTGTGGTGGCCCGGGGTGGACGCAGAAATTGAATCTTGGGTCAGAGGGTGCACACGATGTCAGGAGGTCCGCCCCAATCCACCGAGAGCGCCAACCCAAAGCTGGGAGTCGCGCTACCCACAAGCCGTGGTCACGCCTGCACATAGACTTTGCGGGGCCGTTCCAGGGGCTCCAGTTCATGGTAACGGTAGACTCTTATTCAAAATGGGTGGAAATAAGCCCAGTGTCTACCACCTCTACCAAGGCGGCAATAAGGGCCCTGCTGAAGATATTTGCAACGCACGGGTTACCCGACACAATCGTGTCGGACAACGGGGCAGCATTCACATCTGCGGAGTTTCAAGCGTTCCTCGAAAGGAACCTCATCAGGCACATACGATCCGCGCCTTTCCACCCGGCAACTAATGGACAGGCGGAGAGGACGGTACGCACCGCCAAAGAGGCCCTGAGCCGCATAACGGGGGGGACTGGGAGTTCCGGCTGGCCCGCTTCCTTCTCACATACCGCACCACCCCAAACCCCATCTCCGGACACTGCCCCGCAGAACTATTAATGGGCCGCCGCCCTACCACTTTATTAGACAGACTCCCACCCGGACCGAGCCCCCGAGAGAAAGCTGGTCGAGAACAGGAGGCGCCCGGAGCTTCCCGGAGCTCCACCGGGAGACCCTGTCTACTTCCGGAACTATGGAGCGGGGCCGCAGTGGGTGGCAGGGCGCATCCTAAAACCCACCGGGCCAGTGTCGTACGAGGTCCTAACCGATGGGGACCGGGTCCTCCGCAAACACATCGACCAGCTCCGGAGGCGTCAAGACCCCGATAGAGAGATCGAGTTACCGGGAAATGCCGCCCCTGCCCCATCATCCGATCGACCGCAAGCACCGACAGCGGAGCCAGCGCTAGAGAGTCCACGGAATCCGGAGGGGGCCCCGGTAGCAGCTGAGCCGCCGCCGCCGCTGCCGCCACCGTTGGCCCCGGTAGCAGCCGAGTCACCGCCGCCGCTGCCGCCACCGTTACAGCCGCCACCGTCACCGCCTCGGCGACTTCCAGAGGCCCAAGCTCCGTGTGCGGGCGGAACAACCGATAGGGGCCCCGCCAGTCCGGTACCGGCCCCCCGACGTTCGCTAAGAGAAAGGAGGCCACCAGCATACTTAAAAGACTACGTCACCTGATAGGGGACGAACCATGGGGGAGGGGGGGGGTGTTGTGTCCTGAGATCAGAGGGCTGAGCTGGCGAAACACTGCCAAGCTTCGCTCTCTGAGAACAATAGGGACTAGGTTCCTGAGCTCGCCAGTAGTGAACCAATGGCAGCATTGGCGGGCGATTCAAACCCGCCAATAGGAATATAGGGCCGTCCCCCCTAACTGTATATAGTTGGCCTCCGGCCGTTACTGTGTGTTCTTTTTCTTATGTGAAGTACGAATAAACGCGTCTTCTCTTATGTCGTCGTCCGAGTCATGAGGCCTGAAACCCAGTACTTTACACTAAAGCTGTAGCCTCTCTCATGGATCACTGCCTTGATGTGGCAAGGGGGCTTGCATGCTTTGATGAGGCTGTGGGCTATGCTGTGGAGGGCCACCCAGGATGGACAGGCCACAGAAGAGAACTCAGACAAAACGTGACCCACTGGAGAAGGAAATGGCAACCCAGTATTTGCCAAGAAAACCCCATGGACAGTAACAAAAGGCTAAAAGATATGACATTGGAAGGTGAGGCCCTCAGGTCAAAAGGTGTCCGATATATTACTGGGGAAGAGCAGAGGGCAAGTACAAGTAACCCCAGAAAGAGTGAAGCAGAAAGGACACTCAATTGTGGATATGTCTGATTGTGAAGGGAAGTCCAGTGCTGCAAAGAACAATACTGCATAGGAACCTGAAATGGAAGATCTATGAATCAAGGTAAGCTTGACGTGGTAAAAAATGAGATGGCAAGACTGAGCGTTGACATCTTGGGAATCAATGAACTAAAGTGGACAGAAATGGGCAAATTTAACTCAGAAGACCATTATATTTACTACTGTGGCCAAAAATCCCATAGAAAAAATGGTGTGGCCTTTATAGTCAACAAGAGAGTGTGAAAGGCAGTAATGCAATACAATCTCAAAAACAACAGAATGATCCCAGTCCGAATCCAAGGCAAACCATTCAGTATTACAGTAATCCAAGTCTATGCCCCAACTACTGATGCAGAAGAGGCTGAAGTGAAACAGTTCTATGAAGACCTACAACACCTTATAGAATTAATACCAAAAAAAGATGTCTTTATCATCATCAAAGGGGACTCGAATTCAGAAGAAGGAGGAGGAGGACGAGGATGAGGAGGAGATTGGATTTATACCCTGCCCTTCACTCAGAGTCTCAGAGCAATTTACAAACTCATTTCCCCACTCCCCACAACAGACACCTTGTGAGGTAGGTGGGGCTGAGAGACCTCTTTCAAGAACTGCCCTTTCAAGGACAAATTCCTTTCCCTTCCCCTCCCCATAATAGAGTCTGTGCATGGACAAGAACAAAATGAAGCTGGGCACAGGCTAACAGAGTTTTGTCAAGAGAACACGCTGGTCATAGCAAACACCCTCTTCCAACAACCTAAGAGGAGACTCTACACATGGACATCACCAGATGGGCAACACCGAAATCAGATTGATTATATCTTTTGCAGTCAAAGATGGAGAAGCTCTATACATTCAGTAAAAACAAGACCCGGAGCTGACTGTGGCTCAGATCATGAGCTACTCATTGCAAAATTCAGGCTTAAACTGAAGAAAGTTAGGAAAAACACTAGGCCATTCAGGTTTGACCTAGATCACATCCCTGATGAATATACAGTGGAGGTGAATAATAGGTTTAAGGGACTAGATTTGATAGACAGAGTGCCTGAAGAACTATGGATGGAGGTTTCTGACACTGTACGGGAGGCAGCAATCACCACCATCCCAAAGAAACAGAAATGCAAGAAAGCAAAGTGGCTGTCTGAAGAGGCTTTAGAAATAGTAGAGGAAAGAAGGAAAGTGAAAAGCAAAGGTGACAAGGAAAGATTTACCCAATTGAATGCAGATTTCCAGAGAATAGCAAGGGAAGATGAGGAGGCTTTCCTGAATGAACAATGCAAACTAATAGAGGAAAATGACAGAATGGGAAGGACTACAGATATCTTCAAGAAAATTGGAGAAATCAAGGGAATGTTCCATGCAAAGCTGGCCATGATAAAGGACAAAAACAGTAGGGACCTAACGGAAGCAGAAGAGATTAGGAAAAGATGGCAAGAATACACAGAACTATACAAGAAGGACCTTGATGTCCTTAACAACCATGATGATGTAATCACTGACTTTGAGCCAGACATCCTGGAATGCAAAGTAAAATTGGCCTTAGAAAGCATTATTAACAACAAAGCTAGAGGAGGTGATGGTATCCCAGCTGAGCTAGTCAAAGTCTTAAAAGATAATGCTGTTAAAGAGTTGCACTTCATATGCCAGCAAATTTGGAAAACACAACAGTGGCCACAGGATTGGAAAAGGTCAGTTTACATTCCAATCCCAAAGAAGGGCAATGCCACAGAATGTTCAAACTATTGCACAATTGAACTCATTTCACATGCTAGCAAGGTCATGCTCAACATCCTACAAGATAGGCTTCAGCAGTATGTGGATAGTGAGCTACCAGAAGTACAAGCTGGGTTTTGAAGCGGTGGAGGAACTAGAGATCAAATTGCCAACATTCGCTGGATTATGGAGAAATCAAGAGAGTACAAGAAAAACATCTACTTCTGCTTCATTGACTGTGCTAAAGCCTTTGATTGTGTGGATCTCAACAAACTATGGCAAGTCCTTAAAGAGATGGAAGTACCAGACCACCTCACATGTCTCTTGAGAAACCTGTATAAGGGTCAAGAAGCAACAGTTAGAACCGGTTATGGAGCAACTGCTTGCAGAGTACATCATGTGAAATGCTGGCCTGGAGGATTCAGAAGCCGGAATTAAGATTGCCAGGAAAAACATCAACAACCTCAGATATGCAGATGATACCACTCTAATGGTAGAAGGTGAAGAGGACCTAAGGAGCCTCTTCCTGAAAGTGAAAGAGGAGAATACAAAAGTTGGCTTGTAACTCAACATCAAAAAAACGAAGATCATGGCATCCGGCCCCATCACTCCTTGGCAAATAGAAGGGGAAGTCATGGAAGCAGTGACAGACTTCACGTTCCTGGGATCCAAGATCACTGTAGACAGTGACTTCAGCCATGATATTAAAAGACGCCTGTTCCTTGGGAGGAAAGCAATGGCAAACCTAGACAGCATAATAAAAAATAGAGACATCACCCTGCCAACAAAAGTCTATATGATCAAAGCCATGGCATTCCCAGTAGTAATGTATGGCTGCAAGAGCTGGACCATAAGGAAGGCTGAGTGCTGAAGAATAGATTCTTTTGGATTATGGTGCTGGAGAAGACTCGAGAGTCTCTTGGACTGCAAGGAGATCAAATCAGTCCTAAAAGAAATCAACCCTGACTGTTCCCTGGAAGGCCAGATACTGAAGCTGAAGCTCAAATACTTTGGCCACCAAATGAGAAGGGAGCACTCACTGGAGAAGACCCTAATGCTGGGAAAGATTGACAGTAAAAGAAGATGGTTAGACAGTGTTATTGATGCAATGAACATGAAATTAAGCAAACTCCGGAGCACGGTGGAAGATAGGAGGGCCTGGCATGATGTGGTCCTTGGGGTTGCGAAGACTCAACTGTGCGACTGAACAACAACAACAACAACAAAAAGCTGTAGCATCTAAAACAAATCTTGCTCCATGTGTCTGCATGTCAACATCTAAATGCTAGATTTCCATCATTAAGCAGCCCAAAGTAAGTGCAGATATGTGAAGCCCATGCCTGCCTTATGTATTTTCATGTAGCCCAGCTATGCCCTTGTATTTAATACTCCCTTTCCCATCTTTTAAAATGTAAAGTCACATGATACACTGGAAAATGAGAATGTACTTTTTTGTAATTAAACCTTAAACCAGGGCTTACTTACAGAGCTGGATTCCATTTTATTGCATCTATTTCAGTTGCTGAATCACATTGGGAGATGCAGATACCATGAATCATGTAAGATTGATGTTCTGGAGCTTAAGTGTGGTTTACATGAGATTATATCTTAAAATTCTAGCACATGAAGTCATTTGGTTATAAAAGTTTATCACACAGCTTTTCCTAAGAAGTCTGAGGAATTTGAATTAGACACAAGCAAGGTAAATGCAACTATCAATTTGCCTAATATATAGTTCCTCGTAAGAACTATCATAGAGACTGATTTCACTTTATGAAGAGTAACACTTCACATATTACTTTTTTGACAGAGATCAAACTTCACAGTAAACAAAAATGTATAAAATACAATATAATGACTGATCACAGAGGTATCTTCTTTGATCTGGCTACATCCATTGTGAGACCACTGAAACAAAAAATCAGAAAAAAAACTTTATGAAACAAAAAATCAGAAAAAAACTTTATGAAACAAAAAATCAGAAAAAAACTTTATGAAACAAAGAATCAAAGAACAATGAGAGAGAATACAGAGTTAACTAAGAACTGATTCCTGCCCCTTTTTCATGATAACAGGTCTGAACGAGAAATCCATTCAGATTTTGCAAAACAGATTGCCAACCAGGAACAAACCGGGAAAATGGCAACTTACTAGTAGGCTTCTCTAAAAAGTCCACTGGGATTTCTCATACTGCATGGACATTATAGATGCATGTATTCTTCTATTAGTGAGCATTACATAATATTACATCATTAGACTCATACCAGAACACTCAAAACTGGGTCTCAAAAGGCTGCTAAGGTTCTGAGGGCAAAAATCTTTCATTCCTAACTCTGCCTTTGGTATAGTTTCATAGCATGCAATTGAATGCCATTTTTTAAAACAACAACAACACAGTTTCATTAATTTCCCTGGCACCTGTAAGCCTGGTTAGTGACTTGAAAAAGGATGTCAAATGATAGACTCTTAGAGCCTCTTGCTTGTCTTCCTGGGGAGTGAATAAAAAATGGTGTTTTAAAATGGTATCTCTGTTAGCTTTCATTAGAACTATTGATTTCAGAAGGCCAAGAAAATAGTAACTCTGTTCAGCCTTAACAGGATGTCACACTGGAGAGGTCTGGAGGGCCCCACGTAGGAACATTCCCCATGCCCCTTTGAAGGGGTACAGTTTGCGGTTTGGTAAAGGGGAACTGGCACTTATGCCTCCGCACAGCTGTGGTGTACTGGTTAAAGAGCAGTGAACTCTAATCTGGAGAACCAGGTTTGATTCCCCACTTCTCCACATGCAGCCAGCTGAGTGACCATGGGTCAATCACAGCTCTCTCAAACCCACCTACTTCACAAGATGTCTGCTGTGGGGAGAAGAAGGAAAGCTGACTGTAAGCTGCTCCAAGACTCCTTTGGGTAGTGAAGGGCAGGGTATAAAACCAACTCCTCCGCCTCCTCCACCTCCACTTGCAAATGCCCAACATTTCTGAATGTTCTACAGAGATGCTTGCAAAAATGTAAGTGGCTTCAGATCAAATGTGGGAATTTTTGCTTAATACTCCCCCTCACAATGCTTCATATTTAGTTTTAGTAAAGTTAGAATATCAGATGCTTGCAGATGGCAACAGACATATTGAAATAGGCTGTTGCTTACATAAGTGCCTGGTTCAAACAGTGAAGTGTTCTCCACAGCACTTCTTTTTTTCAGGACTCACACATAAAATGGTGCCATATGTATCCTCCCAAAACAGATACTCCTGCCACCAATGTCTATTGAAGTCAGTTTAGTGGTCTTTGCTCACTGTATATTTTAAGGATTTGATGTAATAGCTTTTGAAAGCAAAACGACTTTGCTAAATTCTGTAATTCAGGGCTAAAGGCACAGAGCGCATCTCAGCTGTCTCCCCCTTTGTCTCCCAGACAATTTCAAGAGACACTCGGTCAGCTTTTCAGGCTGTAAACTCAAAAAGATCTTTCAAGAACAATTTTCAGAAGTCTGCAGCTCAGACAAGAGAGACCCCAAATCGCATCACTGCTCTGATCCATAGCTTGCAAATTTGTTGTACAGTAGCAAAGCAAGAGGATTACATACAAATGCGTCTCTGTTAAGCCAAGGGTTCCAGCATGCCCTTCAGTTTGCCAGAATTCCAGGGTGGCTCACAACTACAAACAATCCCTCCACATAAATAAATACTCTAGCCCAAGCCTTGAATGCAAGACACCATTCTCCTGTGCTATTAATGTGAAATAATCAAAGTCCCAAAGTGATTTAGAAAACAAAACAACACTACAATTCAATAGAGTAGGATTAGCAAGCAGCTCTTCAGTTAACACTGAGCATTAAGCAACCTGCTGATGTCCCAGGGAGAGCCCCAACAATACATTCTGCTGGGAAACGATTTTACTTGCAACCTACATCTCTCTGAGCATTCATGCACTCATGGTTTGCATGAAAACAGGCAGCTTTTTAATTCATAAAGCAGAGTTCAGTTTTGCACCTCTGTTTCCAGTATAATAACACATGTGAAGTCTCCACCCCCTCATTCTTTTCAGCTTTGCTTTCATTTTTCTGTATACTCCTGCATGACACACAGGCTGTATGGCTGCACAGAAAGGAAGATAGAACTCTGGGCAAAAATGTTTCCATACCAAATTACACTTTGCCTCCCTTCAAATCATCATGATATTACTGAATCAATACAGTCTTTATGAACTGAGAATCTGTAAGAAAGAAAGAAAGAAAGAAAGAAAGAAAGAAAGAAAGAAAGAAAGAAAGAAAGAAAGAAAGAAAGAAAGAAAGAAAGAAAGAAAGAAAGAAAGAAAGCAAGCATTCTGAGCAAGGTTCTAAATCGTTACAACTGTATTACCATCCATTCTTATCAACACTTCAGACTATGGCCAGGACAAAATGTTAAGCTCCTGCTCGACTCTGTCACTGAAACCAACTGAAGCCAGGGTGTACAGATGTGGCCTTTTCATTTCTATTTGCTTTTGTACATTTCTGTCACATGCCTTTCCCTTTTGTCTGCTTCAGTTGCTGGTATTCTCAGTTTGCTTATTTCTTTTATGACATGTGAACAGCAATTTGTTGACATTTTTGCACCATTTCTATGTTATAGGCCATTTATATACAAAACCTGAAAATGTGTTAATTTTGATGGGGAACATTAATATGAGAAGCAAGAAGATGTGGTCTAAAAATAAAGACTCGTAGGTTTGATTTCCACAAGGGAGAAGTAGAAGATATTGGATTTATACCTTGCCCTTCAGTCGGATTCTCAGAGTACTTTACAATCCCCTTTTTCTCCCCACAGCAGACACCCTGTGAGGTAGTTGGGGCTGAGAGTATTCTCAGAGAACTGCTTGAGAAAACAGCTCTGTAAGAACTGTGGCTGACCCAAGGTCACACCAGCAGTTACATGTGGAGGAGTGAGGAATCAAACCCAGTTCTTCCAGATTAGAGTCTGCACACTTAACCACTACACCAAACTCGCTTTACACCAAACAAAATCAAAACAGGCATGTCTGAGCTGAAATGGAAGGGCTACAAAATTTAACAACATTCTCCTCTAGAAGTGTTTCACATTCTCTCAGTCATCTCTATTCAAAGGTTTCTCACTTCATATTAGAGGGCGGGAGATGGTCTGCAAGCAATAGTGATAAGAGATTGCAATGCAGTAGGAATGGGGAAGAGTCGGATGGTATGCAAAGAGAGAAGGCAGGCTAGAGTAGTTTAGGTTTTGGGGATTTTTAAGCATGACCTGTACTGGAGAGCAACTTGAAAAAGGCCTTTACATATCAAAGTGTATGTAAGCTGTGTCTGACCCATATTTTTATCCTGTAACAAAAATAGCTGACAATCTTTTGACGTATCAGACAATCCTGGTATACAGTGAAACCTAACTGGGATTTTTATTGCCTCCCCATACATTTATTTTTGTCAATGAATTTGGTTTGTTTCCTTGCACCCTTCCTCTGAAAGAATCTTATTTCTGTATTTGTTTTATAAACAACTGCATAATTTGAAGCTTAAAACTGTTTTCCCCCTAGCCCAAGATGATGGATGAAGTCAATATTAAATAAATGAATCAATTTCTAGACAGTTTGGGTCTCTCTTTTCAGTTTTTTTGGTTTTTCTGTAGAATATGCGTGCACAGAATTCATAATGGCTGTGAAAAGTACTGAGACTGATGAGTCCGTAGAGTGAAATCAGCTCATACTTTTATTTCAAGGTTGAGAACAAGACAACTTAAGCCAGCTTGCAGGCCGGTTTATATTCCCCAAGAAACCCACACCCCAACACACACACACACACACACTCATGATTGGACTACACACTGATTGCATTAACTTCCTGGATCCTAGTCCCCCGATTGGAAGGGAGCTAGGATCCTACTGTCCATTGTCTTCAGGAGCAAAGCTCAGGCCTTCATCCAGCCACGTGTCGGACCGGCTGAAACTGGTTCGAGCGCATGGCTGGCCTGGACCCATGTTCTGCCTGAGGTACTGTAGTGTATCCACAGAGAAACATGGACTTGGGGCAACCATGTGCTCGGACCGGTTCGGACTGGTCCACCATGCAGTCAGGCAAAGGGCTTGAGCTTCGTTCCTTTAGACAATAGATTGTAGGCTCCTCGCATTCTTCCAATCAAGGAGCCCGGGGTAACTCAATTAACTGTAAATAGCAAATCACGGGTGCTGTGTGTGTTTGGGGTGTGGGTTCACTTGGGAATAAAAGCCGGCTTAGTTGTCTTGTTCCTGTTCTAATAAAGTATGTGAGAGCTGAAATCACTCGTCAGTCTCAGTACTTTTCAGGTACATTACAGGCTGCCACACTTGATCTTGCTCAAAAAACTATGCATGACTAATAAGTGCATGACAGAAAGCAATAAGAAGATTTCATGTGGTAATTTGTTACTTAAGCTGTGTGTACAGGAAAAGGGGATCTTTTACGATAATACTTGTCCTTTGATATAACCCAGATACCTAAAGTTATATAATATTCCATATTTCAGATTGTTACAGTGTTATCCTAAGCAGTATCAGATCCTTCTAAAGCCATTGAAGCCGTGTCTTAGAAGGGTACCTCTGTTTAAGATTGCCTAATGGTTTACTATTCTGGATATTTTCCAACCTTCAGAACAATAAAGAATTCTCACAGAATATGTTTAATAGTCCCTTAGATAGTCTTTTCTGGGATATCATGTGATACATGTCTTGGATCCACAGAGTAGTATCTTAAAAGTTTATGATGTGGTAGTTGTAATAGTATGAGGAAGTGGTTGTCTATAGAATAGTCTCTGAGTTAACCTGAGGCACAGGTGATATGGCAGCATGAACTTACCAAACTATAAAGAAATGGAATAGGAAAAATCCTCTTGGTAACTTGGAATACACAGTCTATTATGTTAAGGGAAAATCAGACTAGTGAAGACCTATTAAAAGCTGAGGAGGGACTGGGAGCGGGAGGAAAGTCTGATTGTCCCCCTCCACCATCTGGTTTTGGCCTGAGAGGACTCCCCCCACTTAGGGAAACATGCATCTAAGGAAAGCTTGGTCCATAGTAAAATCAAAATAGGGAGTGACCCTGTTGCCCATTTTTGCATTTCTTGTAGCAGAACTCCATGTTTTATTTCTTCCTGACAGAAAGCCAAGGTAAGACCCAACACCAGCACCATTTTAAATCTGTGTGCTTGGTCAGCATTTTATACAGCATATTGACAAGACAAAGACCTGAGACATCCTTCTTTGAGGTTTTCTTTTATTTTGTGTGTTCTAAATCATCATGATTTGTAAATCTCCATGAGCGAAGGTGGGATATAAATATTTTGAGGTGGATTGGTGCTGTGGATTATTCTAGATCTGTCAGCGGCATTTGATATGGTTGACCATGAGGTGATAACTCACCACCTCACCAACACGGGATATGTGGGCTTGCCTTGCAATGGCTGACCTTGCTATCTACTGATGGACAGCTGCTCGAATGCAGCCCCATGTGAACTGGATGGGGCGGTACAGGCTGTAAAGAAAATGCTTTCTTAAGTGTAAGTTGTTTATCTAACTTGTGAACTGTGCCTGGCCTGAGTTTGTAGTGGTTCGTGTAACCTTAAAGGTCATGCCTGGTATGGCTGGTCATAAAAGCTTCTTGCTGTGACAAATGATTGGGGCTCTCCATTTAAGACGGAGATAACTCAGAAGAGCTCTGAATGACCTTGCAAAATACTTTCAGCTGTAGGCTGATAAGGGCCCCCGGATATGACTAATTCTCACATACCGAGCAATTAACCTTGCACCACCTGTGTGGAGGCTGGTCCTAAAGTTATGTTGCAGCTCTTTAGACTCCCTCTGCCTGACCTGAATATTATGGGATATAGGTATGCCTAGCAACCTGAGTATTGACATCATTTTCCTGGTCCCTCATTGGGTGGAGCCCATTGGGTGAGAACTCATGTTTTCCTATAAGATGGGCCTGGTTCCATTATGTTGGCCTGGGGTTTCTGGCTGTTGAACCTAGCTTGGTCTGGGCCAGTAGCCAGGACCTCATCCATGGCGTTCCTGTCTGCTAATGCTGTTCAAGGCTAAGAGATGCCTGTCTCTGACTGCTGCTCAACTGAACTCTGGTCTGTGGAGAGGTAATGTTGTATCACTGATTCTTGTGTAGTCAGGCTGGATAAGCTTAGGACTTTTCTTTTCTGTTTTACCCTGCAAAATCATGTCTTGTGTCTGCCTGCACCAAAATAAACTAGAATATGTTTTACTCTGATCCTTTGTGTATATTTTTTGTGTTACCAAGTCTCAAAGCCTAAATCCTGTTTGCCTAGCCTCTTGTGCCCACCCTACCAGGTGCTTTTGATTTTGTTATACTTTTTGGGGTCTGTAGTCGCAGCTGTAGACTCAGAGATACACAGGAGTGTTGTCATTCCTTGGCTCCTGTCTGGTCAAAACCCTTGATCAAAAGAACGTGGTGGCAGTCCTACCATGCTGACCTGTTTTGTTTTTCCTGTTTGCCCGGTCTGGGTGAAAGTTTTTGGAAGCCTCCCAGGCCTTCTCTGTTGTTGTGCCCTCCCGGTAAAAAGCTTATTTTTACACAGGCTGTTGCTGCCTGGTTGTGTCAGAGCCAACTGAAGCTAAATCCATCTAAGACAGAGGTCTTGTAACTGAGCTGCAGGGGACTGAGTCAGGGAATCAGGCTCCCAAACTTTGATGGGGCTCCGGTGGTGTCAACGTCAGGGGTGAAGAGTTTGAGGGTGCTCCTGGATGCCTCCCTCTCTATGGAGGCCCAGGTCACCGCCACTGCCAGATTCGCCTTTTTTCTTCTGAGACAGATCAGGCAGTTGGCCCCTTATCTCAACCCACAAGATCTAGCTACAGTGACTCATGCAATGGTCACTTCCAGACTGGACTATTGTAACTCTCTCTATGTGGGGTTGCCTTTGACCCTGCTCCAGAAGTTGCAGCTGGTGAAGAACGCGGCAGCACAGGTGTTGGCAGCAACACCTGTGCAGGCTCGCATCTACACAGTGCTGCATGAACTGCACTGGCTGCCTATTTGTGGTATACAAATCAAATCAATCAATCATTTAATTAAATAAATAATACCTAATTCTGAAAAATAACCAATTGGGCCTTATTGTGGCTTTCATCCTCTACTTCTCAGTTTGCTTTGGAGTGTTGCATCTTTAATATAGTAATACCTATGCAAAATGGAAATAGTTCAGCATCTTTTATCTAACATTTCACTTCCTGGCTAGGGTTGCCAACCTCCAGGTTGGGCCTGGCGATTCCCCAGAATTATAGCTTATCTCCAAATGACAGAGATCAGTTCTCCTGGAGAAAATGGCTGCTCTGGTGAGTATAATCTATGGAATTATAACCTGCTGAGATCCCTCTCCTCACCGAAACTCACCTGTCATGATGCTAGGCCTATAGTAATGAGGCCTATAGGCTCTACGCAGGCTTAATGACTTCAGGAAGCCTGTATTAGAGTAGCTATCAGGGCCTACATTTCCCAGGTGCCTCTGGATCCTGTGACTGGTTAACAGGGGATTCGGTGGGAAAACTTACACCAGCAGAGGAGTAGGGGGTGGTGCCTTGGAAGACGGAATAAAAGGCCTTGCCCAAAAGTGGGAGGTGGTTCACTCCCAGGGAGAGAGCTGGTGAGGCTGCTGCAGAAGAAGGCATCCCTCATCCAAAAAGGTGTGTCAGTCTTAGACCAAGTACCTAGAGAAGGCTAGGACACTATAGTCAGAGGCACTAGGATTTCTTAATTTGCTGGTTTACCTACCTTTACTATTATACATTTACTTACATGTTATGTGATGTAATCAAAACTGAAGCTCCAGGTACAAGCTCCATTGACTCTCAAGTATCCTAAATCCTGCAGTCAGATTGGTTGCTGTTGTGTAACAGACCAATCTGGAAAGACTCTGACTTATGGCAGGAATGAATCCCATTGGTCCGAAGCTGTCTATTGTGATTGGACATTATGGTACTAGGTGTCAGATAACTGCCATACTTCTGCATTATGTTATTACTTACTTGTGCGCATGTGCTTAGATCTGCTTTGCTTTGCTGCAATTACCATGAGAGACTCCTCCACCAGACACAGCTATCTCTGTAACCTTGAAGAAAGGGAGGGCTTGCATTCCCCAGCTGGTGGGAATAAATTCGCCTCTGGAGGGAGGGGGTGGTCTCCCGTTCATGTAGTAGCATCCCGCCAGGAGGATCCCGCCCGTGTGCTAACACCTCATTTGCTAGGCTAATTGAAGCATAATAGTATATACATGGTCTCCTTGCATTAACCGACATTCCTGACAATGTCCCTGTTTACCTGGCAACAGACTGGCATTCCAATAAAGCTTTGAATGAAGTGTGTGTGGACCTGCTTGCTATTGAACCTGACACTAAGGGGGTGTGGCCCCGCTAGTTCTAAATGTATATATTGCCTCATTCTATGAAGGTTCTTGTGTTGTTGTTGTGTTGTGTTCTGAATAAAGAAATCACTTGTTTTGGAAACACTGCCTTGATCTCAGTATATAACGCTGGCGATGAGGATGGGATGCAATGTGTAGACAGCCCCACAGAACCATAGCTGATCACTACAGTGGGCAAGGAAATGTCAACTTGTCCCTCAGAAGAATCCAAAGAACACAAGCACCTGCCACTCCAGCGTAACACCACGATGGCCACCAAGAAAGCCACCTTTCTCAGCGTCTTCAGCAAGAACATTTTCAATGCGGCTAAAACATTAGTTGCGCCTGCTGAACTCAGGGACACTGTGTTCATCACAATCAAGGCCAAACTACATGACCATTTTTCACCTAAGCCTTCAGAGATTGCATGTCAGCATGCATTCCACAAACAGGACCAAGCTCAAGGCGAGTCAATTGCTGAGTATGTGATGGCACTTCAGAAAGCAGTGCGACAGTGCAAGTTCACAGACTTAAACAATAGACTCCATGACAGAATAGTGTGTGGCCTGCAGGACAAAAAGTTACAAGGATGGCTGTTTGCCACAAGAGAACTTACATTCCAAACTGCGTATGAAGAGGCCATAGCAGCAGAAACTGCCGACCAGTTGACCAGAGATGTGCGCGAGTCCAGAACCCCACCAGCGCCCCGAAAGTTGCAGCCAGTGCATCAGGGATTCCTGGAAGAATCTGACAGCAAGGACAACTCAGTTTACCAAACACAGACCAAGAGGCACAAGCACACCTGTCAATGACCCACTAACAGATCACAATGTGCCAACTGTGGTGGTGACCACGAGCACCGTGTTGGTTCCACGAGGCCCAGTGTCGGGATTGTGGGAAGATTGGACACCTCGCCCAGGTGTGTTGCTCATCTAAAGTCAAGACATCATCCAAGATGTCTCCTAGAACTTTGCGTAGTAGACTTTGATTGTCATCAAGGGACACTACTGCAATTGCAGACTGCCACTTGATGAACTACTGCATCTACCATTCATCGGTATAGAGCACTCATCTCCAAACAAAAACCAAAATCAAAGTGACCGTAGTCTTTGACAATGCTCCCTGCGAGATGGAGGTCGATTTGGGATCAGCGCTCACCATCTTCTCAACACAGACTCTACACTAGCTCTTCCCCATATGGAGCAAATGACAGCTCAAGCCTTGTGAGTTCTACCTCAATTTCCAGAGACAGCGCATTCCTGTTGCAGGAATTGGCAAATTCATGGTTTGATATAAGAAGTTTTACAGCAAATTGAGTGTTGTAGTGGTCAAATGACATTGTCACAGTCTCCTGGGACATGCTTGGTTTGGTGCTCTAGGCATCCGCCTTACGGGGGTCCAGCAGATCAGGTCCCTCCGGTTCTTTCACCAACAATGATTCATTGGTAAGTCTTCAGGCCAGCATACTGCTACGAACTGTACAATGGGTCAGGAAAAGCCATCAGTCATGCCGATACAGGTAGATGCCTGCTGATCCGGGAACCAGACATCGACCAATCCCCTGCCTGCAGAAGCAGAGCTATCGAGGAATTTCCACAGCCACCATTTTATGCCTACATCTGCCAGGCAGACCCATGAATTCCAGATTTTTAAGCTTCATCAACACGAACTGTTGGTTTACACAGGATGCCTGCTTTGGGGAAATCGCATGGCCATTCCCCCCTAACATTGCCACCAGGTGCTGGAGGACCAGTATGCTGCCAACCCTGACAGGAGTGACTGCCTATGAATTGCAATGCTCCGCAGTCAACTATTGGGTCGGAGACAACATGCAGTGCTCCCCAGCTACGAATTGCAACACTCCTCAGTCAACTATTGGGCCAGAGGCAACTTGCAATGCTCTCCAGTCTATGATCAGGGTCGGAGGCAGTAGTACACCAACACCCTGCACTGAACTCATGCAGAACTAACACAGCTTACAGACTCTGAGAGTTCGAGCACTATGGTTCCCGAAGGACTCTGATGGACCATTCCATCAAGACAGGGGAGACCCTGTTGTGACACACGGGGAACTCTAACTCGGGGGGAGGGGTGTTATGTATTTACTTATGTGTTATGCAATGTAATCTAAACTGGAGCTTCAGGCACAAGCTCCATTGACTCTCAAGTATCCTAAACCCTGCATAACAGGGTTGGCAGGGTTGCATAACAGACCAATCCGGAAAGACTCTGACCAACGGCGGGAACAAATCCCATTGGTCCTAAGCTCTCTATTGTGATTGGACATTATGGTACTAAGGGTGTGTGGCCCTGCTAGTTCATAATGTATATATTGCATCATTCTATGAAGGTTCTTGTGCTGTTGTTGTGTTGTGTTCTGAACTGAATAAAAAAATCATTTGTTTTGGAAACACTGCCTCATTTTATCTATATGTTATTGGATTATAGTTGTTATTAAATCTCTTTAGTAAGAATAGTTTGTTACTCTCAGGACTCTTTTTGTAGCAGGAACTCCTTTGCATATTAAGCGATGCACCCCTAATGTAGCCAAACCTTCAAGAGCTTACAGTAGCACCTGTAAGATGAGCTCTGTAAGCTCTTGGAGGATTGGCTACATTAGGGTGTGTTGCCTAATATGCAAAGGAGTTCCTGCTACAAAAAGAGCCTTGGTTACTCTGCCTGGGTCCTCGCACCTCATTCGGGCACTTATAAGGGGAAACCTACTGGAAAAGGAGTGCATAAAGGGGTAGGGTGGGTTCTCTGGTCCCTTCTGAGGAGACCTATACCAGAAAAGTGGCAGCCATTAGAGAACCTTTCTAGATGCTGCCTGCGACATCACCCATCCCAGGTTCCATCTCCAAATCTCCAGGAATTTTCCAACCCAGAGTTGGTAACCCTAAATGATAGCTAAAGAGGACAAAGATGCATCATTATCTTCATTACAAGCTCTTCAGGAAAGGCCTTGTCTCTTAGGAAACAGAAGCTCTGGATGGCATTTAGACTTTTTTTTTAACTCTTGTGAAACAAAGCAGCCATAAATATGGATTTACTAGAATAAGCAGCCTTGCCACTTGAAAGCAACTGGTAATTGAATATGTCTTCTGCTAGCCAAATTTTAACTAATTCCTTCAGGATTTTGCTTTCCAAGCTGCTGAACCCTTGCACAATATTTTAGTAGGAAACTCAAAGGGCATAAGGGAGAAATACACTCATGTGAAAGCATCCCCATGAACACCAAATAACACCCCTCATTTAAGCTCTGTCACAACTGTCTGTGACACATTTTACCCACCTACCATTTAAACTGTCAAGAGAGGCTAATCACTGTACTCAGAGGAGGCAATTAAAGAGGCTGGAAAATACATTTCCAAATAATCTTGCCTTTTTAAAAGAAGAAAGCGAGCATTTAATGACTTTTACTAAAATAACATATTTACTAATTGACAGGATTGGAGCGACTGCCTCTCCTCATCATTTGGTTAAATAGCAAGAAACAGCACAAATACTGTCACATGCGGTGACTGAGATTCAACCTGCCAACCTGCCAGTTTGGTGTAGTGGTTAAGTGCACGGATTCTAATGTGGGAGAACTGGGTTTGATTACCCAGTCCTCCACTTGCAGCTGCTGGATGACCTTGGGCAAGCCATAGTTCTATCAGAACTGTTCTCTCCAGGACAGTTCTGGAAAGAGAGGGAAAGGAGTTTGTAAACTGTTCTGAGACTCTGAGTGAAGGCCAGGGTATAAATCCAATCTCCTCCTCCTCCTCCTCCTTCTCCTTCTCCTTCTCCTTCTAGACTTCCTTAGAGACAATATACTTACCCAGAAACACAAAAATCAGTACAAGATTGGTAAGAGATGCTTTTACCCAGAAATGTAGCTTATTCCTGAACTGAAGATGCTCACGAGGTAAAATCTGAAATGCAGAACAGACCCCCCCCCAAAAAAAAACCCCACCCTTTAATTATTAGCTCCTTTTCTATAGCATTGCTGTCCTCCTTTCAACTTTCTTCTGGCTTTTTTCTTCCACTTTCTCCCTGGCAATGTTGGAAATCCAGCCCTGAGAGGCAATTTACCTAAACTCTAAAAGGACAAACTTCTAAACACAAACAAGGGAATGGAATATGGCTATCAGGATAGAAAAACTACTAAAATGAATCAGCTTCCATAAATTCCTGCCAAAATTTTCTCATGCAGATTCAGTGTCAATATTGTCCACTAGCAGACTGGGAGGGGTTCTTGCAATTCCAACAGTGAAAACGGTTCAGGTACAGAACCTAACATGAAAAAGTGAGGCCTTGGAGTCCTTTCCATATGCACCAAAATTTACTTGGGTGCATATGGAAGAAGCACCTGGACCGGACAACTTTCATGCAAAGCTTTCATGTAAAGCTAGCATTTTTGGGAGGGCTTTGGAGCCTAAATTTCTATAGGTTAACTTTAAGTTGCATTCTTATTGGGGCAATATCAGGATCCAGGTCCCTTTTGGCATGTTGCAGGATCTGGACTTGAGCTGTCATAGGACAGTTCAAACTTTTCATTATGCAGAATATGCTGGAAAATATGCCAAGGTACATCACAAGCCAAGTCAAATATGCTAAGGTACATCACTAGCTTCAGCCAAGTCAAAATTTCTGGAGATTGAGTTATGAGGGGCTGGAGGCATGACTCCTTCCTACTAACAGTATACAAGGCATGGGATGTGCATATGATTGACACTTATATGGTGGGGAAAGAGTTGACAGCTGTGGTTATTTTTGTGAGAACTTGGGACACTAACTTGTGACCAAAGGAGTGGGGAACTCTGAATACTTTGATGCAATCACTGATTAACACACTGCTTGCACAATCCAGGCAGTTGGTTAATCCCACTCAAGAGCACTCAAGGAAATTCCTACCTGTGTCTGTGGCCCTGAGTTTGATATCAGGTTGGATATTTTCTCCAAGTGTGTGGAGCCTTAAAGCCACAGTTTGTGTGGTGCACAAAAACAGAGTCCCCATAAGGTCACCATGTGATTAACAATCCTCACATTGTTTTAGGGTGCATAGTCAGTTTATGGGGGGCATTTCTAAGTTTCACCATTCATTCGCTCAGTTAAAAGACTTGTTCCTTGCTTTCTGGCCAAAGGATCTCAATAAAATCAAAATGCACTACAATCTAAATAAGCAAAGACCAAGAACAAGCAAATTCAAATATCCAGCAAGATTACAGATGGCTAAAATTAATAATACTGAAATGTCATCTGGAAGAAGGTGCCCTTCTTAGCCATATTCCTGAAGGCCAGAAGTCTAATTTCCCATACTTTTTGGGTCTTTGAAGAATACAGAGCAAGGCATCTGCAGAAGGGTGATTCTTAAAGTACCTACTGTGAACTGAGTGTGTGACCAGGAATATACTACATTTGGCTATACACTACTAAGGTATTTTTTATCTCACCATGTTTGCTAGGCAACATGTTTGTTTAAAGCATTCAAATGTTGAGGTAAAACTTGATATTCAGAATTCTAATCTTATTTTAGAATTTCTCACTGAAAATGTGAGTATTGAATTTGGTAAATATGCCAAATATTGTGATTATTTATTACATCTTGTGATGCAACAGCTGTGCCTTTTGACTGAGAGCACTCATTACCATAGCTTATACATTACCATATTCCTGGTTTGGTATACTAAGGCAGCAAGGCTGCCAGGGCACACAGTAAAATCCAGTTGGAAAGTACATTGAAAATAGATTGAAAATGGATTATTTAGTGTGTATAATCACAGCCTGAGATTCCTCCTCCTGCAGTTTTAAACTGAGGCTGCGGTCACACACACTAAATAATCCACTATCAATACACTTCCCAACTGGATTTTGCCAGTCCAGTTGGAAAGTGCACTGAAAGTGCATTGAAAGTTGATTATTTAGTGCGTGTGACCACAGCCTAAGTCTCTGTCCTACTTCCTGGCAGGGAAATTTAGCAACATGCAGTTGGCAACTATTTAATGAATGCATAGGTTCTTAGGTGAACATGGACATTTCCTTCAACAAAATACTTCAGCATAAAACTGATGGAAGATGCACACAAGGATTAAAAAAGACATTTAAATGGTTATGATGATATGTTCGCTTTTATTCACATAGACAGTAAATCAAGCATTCTTGATTAGTATATGATAAGACTGGAAAAGGATTGCTGAAATATAATTGCCTTTAATTTGGCTAATCTTATCAAACAAAGTATACATGAAATTAGTATTTCAGCTTCTATTTGTGGTTGATTGTTTGAAGAATGTATTCACTAAAATTAAGGCTTGACATTTCTTTGCTATGCTTCTAGGGGAAATGGATTTGATGTATGAAAAAATGACTTGAGATATAATTCAATAGTTAATATCTGATCTCAGTAATTAAATAGATTTGAAGTCCAATAACTATGTTACAACTGGACATCACCATGTTAGACATTCATAATTACTGCTGAAATGATGGAGGGAAAGATGTCCAATCCAGAGACTGTCTTCCATCTGGACATTTATTTATTTACTTTATTTGTAGTCTACCTTTCTCACAGGGGCTCAAGGCATATTAAACAAAATGATCCTTCCCCCATCTTTGGCAGATTAGGTTGCTGAAACCCTATCTCTTCCCCCAATGGTCACTTCCAGGCTTGACTACTGTAATTCACTCTATGCAGGCTTACCCTTCAGGTTGACCTGGAAATTACACTGATGTAAAATGCAGTGGTGCACCTGCTAGAAAGCCATTTTTTGCAGCTTCATTAACTTGCTCCTCTAGTAATAAAGCTGTATCCAATATAACCCCAAGACTTTTGAATCAGCAAGAGTAGGGAGAACTATGTCCTTCAAGACCTCCACCTTCCCAGCCTTTGTGTGAATGGCAGTGATCTATGGTATGATTCTATATGTGTCTAGTTGCTGTCAAAGTGCCAGGAACAACCATCTGTTCACTCTGTTTGTGTGCAGTTCATACTACAGTATGGGAGGGACCACACACGAGGCTGCCCCCAGTGCTGGATGCAGGAATCAAGCTCTAGAACACTTGGTTATAATATCTTTTTATACATATGGAAGAAAATTTGCCAGATAATGTGAGCATGTATGTATATGATTTAGATGGATAACGTTAATACTGTTGGATACTTGCTTCATCAGTTTCAATTTGGAAAAATCCCACATTAAAAAAAAATCTGGAATGAAATAAATGTTAATGGTTTCAAATAAATGTAATTGTTTTGTGTGGGTCTGATACAGTGTGCCCTTAACACATGCAGTTATGTAATTCGTTTTGAGTGCAACATTTGTCCATATAGACAAAGTACTGGTCTCCTTGGAATGTACACCCAAAACACATGTTAAATAAACTGAGTAATCATTTAATTATTGAGAATGTTAGGGTCTTCACATTCTGACAGTACTCTGGGATTAACAAGGGGAAAAAAAGGTTACTCTGAGTTTAAAGGCATACTTTATTATATGTTAGAGTAAAATCTGGCATCTAATATCAATCAGGGTCATACTAATGAATTCATAAAGTACTATCTTTTTAAAGCTGGACCCACCGGTAGCTGCTGGCCCAAATACTACAACTGTCAATCAGCTCAGAGCCAGAGCCCTGCCTCCAGTGACAGCCCCACTGACAGCCTCTGACTCCGATGATACTGAAGCTAGAAGGTGGGTCCATGATCCCAATGATGGAGGCGTGTAGAGCTTAGGAGGACTGGGAAGGGCATGAGGTTGAGCTGCTTGGCTCCCTGGGTGTTTTGCCAATACAGGGGATTGCTGGCTCACCTCACTGAAGAGGGTCAGGGGTGAGGCCCAATGCCATGCCAGTTGCTGAGGCAATAGGGACCCATAGAGTCTTGGAACTCTTGCAAGGCTAAAGTTTGTTGATGTGGCTTATAGTGACTGACAAATGCTATTTAAGCCCTTGTTGCCAGGAGGAGCAGAGGAGGATGCAGCATGCTAGATGATTAGCTTCCAGAGGGGGAGGGGGAGTGGCCTGCTGAGATTAAGAGGAAGTGGATGGCACAGTCTCCCCTTCAGTCCCTTAATGAGGCTCTGAGGGAAAGAACTTAGTCCTCATCACTGACAGGACGGGTCATGTAGGAGCAAGGTCCCCACAAACTGCAGGGGAGGTTACCAAGAAGCAGTAGATAACATAGATATTATTTGCATATACTGCCTTCAGACAGTGCCCACAATTCCAGAACTCATTATCTTAACTATTGTCTAAGCACCAGCTGTATTCTCCCTTCTGAGTTCTACTACCTATTTTGACAAACTGTACTTCAGCCAATGTATTTTGGACAGAATTTGACTTGGATGATGAAGCCATCAAGAAAATAGCAGATTTCAACTGGAATTTACTAGGGGGAGTTGACAGCTGGGACTTGGCCCTATTTGGTTATCCAGCATACTGACCATGAACTGCCAAGCTATTCTGCAGATTTCAGAACAGGTGCCACAGTTACTGTCTGGCCTGACAGAAAGCCTTCAAAGGACTACAATACCCTTGGGAACAACCGTTGCAACCCTACAGGAAGCAGAGTTCATGGGGGGAAAGAAAAGTGAAGCAAAACTAACTGAGATGGAAGATGGGTCAGCTACTCACCCATCCAGATACACTCATTTCATTGGCTAAAATTTAGTGCGCTTATTAAATATATGGTGGTCATCTTGCTAAGACAGTCATAAGAAAGGGCTTTCACTGATTATACAAGAAGGCTACAAAGGCCTGAAGTAATAATGCAGATGAGACAATGGGCACAGGAAACAGCCTAAACAGACACAGAGAGAAAACAGAGGCCAAAGGAAATAAAAGAGGCACTCACTCATACACTCTGCTGCAGTGTAAAAGCAATACAATAAAATCATAAACATAACAGTATAAGAATTATACTGTAATAAGCCATTAAAAGGCAAAGACATAAGAACAATAGGAAACAATATTCAGCAGCCTGTGCTTTGTGAAAGTATGTGCTTCATGGGAGGGAAAAAACTAGAATAATCATGCTTATTAGCAGAATCAACACATTGGAATGAATTATTATTATTGATCATCATCATATATCCCAGACCCCCTCACATGAATGGGACTCTGGGTGGCTAACAACATATAAAATACACCCATTAAAAATATAAAATATACAATAAATAAACTTTAAAATATAAAAGGATCGAAAACTATCCCCATTAAAATGTATCCACTCTCAATCAGGGTAGAATGCGAGAATGGTGAAGACACAGTTGAAGCATACCACCTGCCAAAGGGAATAAGAGAAACCCTGGCTAAATAAGCTAAAGAGCTACATTCTAGGATAAAAAAGCTGGCCACACTTTCACATTATCAGCTGTACACATCAATCCTCATTTCCCTAATATCTAATGTTACCTGCATTAAGCATTAATTTAATGTTATAATATTGTTAATATGTGTGTGTTCAGCACAGGATTAATCCAGAACAAGAACAAGGATTTAACAATTTGGATTTCAATCTATTGATATAACTTGAATCTACCAGAAGAGTTCATGGAAGATGTTGGTGGAGCAGATCTTTTCCTGCCTTTTCCTTCCTCAGGTGGTCTGCTGTTAACCCACAATTCTTCTCTGAAGGTTGGGAGAACCTCACAAACACAGGATGGACAGCTATAGCAAAGATGATAAAACAGGTAAAATAACCATTTCCCCGTCTTGTAGCCTACATCAATAGAAAAAACAAAATGGTGTTTTTACTTGACTCTGCTTTGTTGCTGCAGCTTACTGTCCTGTGGCATGTTGAGCCTGTGGAAGTATTAGCAGTCCTAGGCCCAGGGCTCTTTTTGTAGCAGGAACTCCTTTGCATATTAGGTGACACACCCTAATGTAGCCAATCCTCCAAGAGCTTACAGTAGCCCCTGTAAGAAGAGCTCTGTAAGCTCTTGGAGGATTGGATACATTAGGGCTGTGTCGCCTAATACGCAAAGGAGTTCCTGCTACAAAAAGAGCCCTGCTAGGCTGACTCAAAAGTAAGTCCGGATGGGCACAAATCGGCTCACAAACTAAAGTTGTGATGGATTTTCACCAATTCATGGTTTGTGAAGTGAAGTTTGTAGCAAGTCAACAGGCACAAACTTTCCACAAATTTTCCAGCTGTTCATGATGGTGTGTGGAGGTTCATGAATGTATACATTTCCAGACTGAATTTTACTCCTCATTCTAAATGTTTACAAAACTTCTAAGCAACAGGGGGGTAGAACTTGGAGGGCATGTAAAGGAAGAAGAAGAGACTGGATTTACCCAAAGGAGTCTCAGAGTGGCTTACAATCCCTTCCCCTCCCCACAACAGACACTCTGTGAGGTAGGTGGGACTGAGAGAGCTCTTCCGAGAACTGCCATTGATGTCAGCTTGCTGCCATAAAGGCCTACATGTGGGGAGGGGAAATAAGCAGCTTGGAATATGTTAGTTTTGTTTCTCTTGCTGTTTTGGTGATGCATCCTTATCTGTATGTTTTATATGCCTGACCTTGGTTCCTAGCTGTAACTTCATCTCTGGGAATGTGGGTCTGTTACTTTCTGGCAGACCCCACTTTTTACCTTGATTGACTCCATGCTGCCTGGTGATCCTTTTTGAACCATGTATATCTGTCTACCCCACGCTTTATGCTTTAGTCTTAACACAGAACCTGAAGTAGAGATGCCCTGCCAATACTGTATCAATAAACTTTCCTTCTGAAGAAGCGAGTTGTCAGTTCTGATTGCTGCAGGAGTCTGACAAGTGAGAGAACAGCTCTGAAAAAACTTATGACTGACCCAAGGTCACACCAGCAGTTGTGCATGGAGGCATGGGGAATCAAGCCCAGTTCTCCCAGATTAGAGTCCACACTCCTAGCCGCTACTCCAAACTGACTCCCCAGGAGCATCCTGGGGAGGTCCCCTGTAACTTTGATGTCTCTAGCTTGCCCAGGATCCGTTCTATACACTCCTGAAGCCCCTGAACCTGTACCTGTCAAAATGACTGCCTATCAGTGAGTATGTAGAACAGATTCTGTGCAAACTAGAGACACCAAACTCACACAGGTTCTCTGGCCAACTCTCCTCTTCCTGCCCTCCAGGTCTGGTGAAGATTGGATTTAGAAGGTCCGAGTTATGGCACCCAAAGAAAATGCTGCCAGGAAAGTGCTTTCTTGGAAAATGACAGGAGGCTAAAAGTTTGTGATGGTTCATGATTCACAAAACGGGCACACCACGACCATGAACTGAACCACATTTTCCCAGTTTGTATCCATCCCTAGAACTAAGTTACTCCCAGAAAGTGTTCTTAGAACTGCAGCTTCAGAGTGGAGTCTCAAGGTGGAGTACTCTGGGTAGATGGAAGTGGAGAAAGATAAACCTTCCACAAACTCCTTGGATGACTCCAACCCAATGGTAGCATATAACATGCCTTAAAGTTCTTTAATTAATAAATCAATCCATTAAATAGAATTGGTCTCAATGGGATCAATTATTCTGGTAAATCACTTGCTTAACTCACCCACTGAAGGATTTAAAATTTGTTGTTGAAGGCTTTCATGGCTGGAGTTCATTAGTTGTTGTAGATCTTCCAGGCTGTATGGCCGTGGTCTTGGCATCATAGTACCTTATGTTTCGCCAGCAGCTGTGACTGGTATTCTCAGAGGTATAACATAGAAAGATGAAGTGTTCTCTGTGTCAATGTGAGAAGAAAATGGTAGGAAGGTAATTTATATCTTCTCAGGAAGGTAGGGCCAGGCTGAGTCATTACCCCACCTTCCTGAGTAGATATAAATTACCTTCCTACCATTTTTCTTCTCACATTGACACAGAGAGCACTCCATCTTTCTGTGTTTTACCTCTGAGGATGCCAGTCACAGCTGCTGCCGAAACGTCAGATCCTACAATGCCAAGACCACGGCCATATAGCCCGGAAAATCTACAACAACTAATGATTTAAAATTTGTCTGGAAAGTACTGACAGAGTAATTAACACAGCAATGTTGCACAACCTAATTAAAGAGTAAATAAATATTTATTTAGGAACTATCATACTTGACAGTAAAGGGGAGAGACAAAGATAGGTTCCTAACTATATCTCCAGCTGAGAGAGAGGGTAAGACTAAGTGTGGAACTTCTGAGAAGAGGGGAAATTACCCTAAGAGCAGCAATCTGGAGACAGACAGGGAATGACACATAACAGGAGAGAAAGTCCTGACCTCCCTATCCTATCTGTCTTTTTGCTGCCCCCTGCAGGGTCTTCTTCACTTTTTCTTTGTACAACAGACACTGTCTTTTAAAACATAAAGTTTCTATGACACCCTGATCCAGAGATAGGGTTGCCAACCTCCAAGTAGGGACTGGAGTTCTCCTGGAATTTCACCTGCTCTCCAGATGACAGGAATCAGTTCTGCTGGAGAAAGTGGCAGCTTCATACTGCACACTCTATGTCATCATTTCCTCCCCTAAATCTTCAGGAATTTTCCAAGGCAGAGTTGGCATCCCTATCCAAAGATCCTGCTGCCAACAAGCTTCCTCTATCCAGTCAGAAGGTGTTCTTTGCCACACAAGAAGTCAGTCAAGCCAACTGCAGAGGCAACACATTTACTAGCAAGAAAGAAAAAAAATTGCAAACAGATGCCTGGTGGGAAGTGACATCAGACCGACAGCAAACATAACTGAAAGCAATTCCATTTTGGACTTCATTTAGCTAACCAAAAAAGAAGAAGAACCTGGCTCTTTATTGGATTTTATCAATCTCTCTGCTCTAAACTTTAGGGCACAGCTATGCCTGTCAGTCTTGATGATTAAACACTGTCTCCATTAGATCCCTTCAACAAGATATTTTTGAAAGGGCAAAAAATACTCATGATGGATCTGAGCCTGAAAAGGGCTTTGAAATATTGAGTTCTTCTTTCAGTAAAAAGTTATTGACACATAGCGAGAAGATGAACTGTATAGAAAACTCTCCTGAAATAGAAGTTATCAGTTTGATTTGGCTGCTTAAGATTGTAGTTTAAAACCCATCTTTAAAATCTAGTATTTTCTTCACAATTCTGTAATAAACTGATAAACTAAGGGACCCAAATGACCAAACATTTCAAGAGCAGACCTCTTCATTTTGGCAGCCCAACTCAGTTTCTTTAGACAAAGATGTAAAACCTTAAATATGTTTCCAAAGTCCCAATTTTTGTGCTTGCAAAAGCAATGAATGTGCTTCTATTGTATTAATTAAAAAATTGGGGGAGGGAGGGAACCATACTTGTGTCTGGAACAAAGACGAAAATTCAGTCTGCAATTTATACTTGTGTCTGGAACAAACAAAAAGATGAAAATTCGATCTGCAATTTAAATCCCTCCAAAATTCAAAATAATGACAATATTGACCTCATCAATGGATCTTTTAAATAATCTGATGCTACTTATGTTTATTAATTTCCATATATAAAATACTTTTGAACTGTAATTTAAAATAATATGAAACATTAACAGAACAAAATATAAAATTTCCATATATAAAACACTTTTGAACTGCAATTTGAAATCATATGAAACATTAACAGAACAAAATATAAAGTAATTCATTATAATATTTAGCAATAAGTAAAACAATTAATTCTTAATGTCATGGCACTTTGGATTCAAATTTTCCATCTATGAGATTATTTGATATAAGTTAAACTCAAAAATTAAAATGAAGTTTGGGTTTTCGGTTTCGGCGTCGCGAATGGCGGCCGCTTCTCGGGACGCTCCCGGAGGCGGTTAGCCCACGCGCAGTTAGGGGGGGTCTTTGCATGTGCGAAAGACCCTAGTGAGCCTTAGGTAAAGGCTCTGAACCGGGGGCGCTTGGGGAGTAGCCTCTTTGCCGGCAGACAGCCGGGAAATTGAGGCTTTCTCCCCGCCCCAATCGGCCCCGCTGCGGCGTGCCCGTAATGGGACTTAGCGGCGCCACCGAATTCCAGGAGTGAAGACAGCGCTATGGCTTAAATTAAAAAGAAGAAGTAGCATCGAATCGTGAGTTGGAGATCTATTTTGAAGCGTAAATCGGAGCCCCCCTGCATGCGTATAAGCGTTGGGAGGAGGGAGGAGTTCCCACCCCCTTTGAGAAGCAAGATCCACAAAGGGAGCGCGAAGGGGGCTGAGAGAAGAAAAAGTGTTGGTGAAAGTACCGTTGGGGTTGCATGGAAGATTTTGATCATCTTAGCTTCCTGGGGGATGCAGCACGAACTTTTTAAAAGTAAACAAAAAAACAAAATGTCGATACTGGAAAAAGTCCTGCAGATACCGGAAGAGAAGAGAGGAGGGACTTCCGGTCCAGACAGCCCCCCCAAGAGCTTGCTGTCAATCAACAGGAAAAGGAGATGCTGTGCCCCCTGCTGGAACAATTGCGGAAAATCAACGAAACTCTGTCTAAAATGGATAGTGTTCTCATCAGTCGACAGAAACAGATATCGGAAACAACTGGAAAGATGATGGAGATTGAACAGAAAGCGAATTTGATTCTAGGTTTCCAGGGCGTTAAAGAAGAAGAGAAAGAAGATCTCGGATTTACCTTGACAAATGTCTTGGCACCCCTAACTGGCAGTGAAGCGATAAAATTAAAAGAAGAGGTGGATGAGGCTCCCAAAGCCTATTCCGCTTTTATAAAAGAGAATACTCTGCCAGTAGAAGGGGATGTTGAGCATAGCAAGCGACAAGCTGGAGATCTAATTTCATCCGAAGAGTTTGTGGAGCCCAGGAAGCCTGAAAGCCAGAAGTTTAAGGAAAAAGAAAAAAGAAAGAAGAAGGATTTCATCTTTAAAACACAGAAACTTCTGAAGAGACACGCCAGCAGGGAGGAAGATGCAGTATTCCAAACTGGGACAAGCGAAGAAGACAGCAGCCCAGGGGAAAGTGGTGATGGAACGGAAGACTTCAAAGTTAAAATGGACTCAATCCATAACTGGAAGAGATTTAAAAAGAAGATATTTTGAGGACTGTTCGTGTAGCACCTGGAAGGAGCTGTTTAATTACTAACCCCAATGGACTTTACTAACTGCATTAACAGAGTGATTTTGGACTTCGCAATAGTTAAAAAGAAGATCTTCTAACCACGATAGATGCCAAAACTGGTATTGGTTATTAACCTAAACTAACACTCACTAACAGGAAAAATTTCACTTCATCTTTTTCTTTCTCCATCTGTCTACCCTTCCTGTTTCTTATAAAAAGAATAAAATTCTCTCTTTTTTAAGAGAGTTTTACAAAAAAAAAAAAAAAAAAAATTAAAATGAAGTTTTATCATTTTTTTCTACTTTAACATTTTCTAAGTTGGTTTCCAATTACGTTTAAATGGTCACTTCTCATTTTGAGATGACAGATTCAGTTCTGCACTTTTTTGCTATTGGTCTTGCACATTTGGCTTTATTGTGTAGTTTTTTATGCAGTGTAAATGTTATTTCTAAGTATAAGTTATGCAATCAATCTATATATTTATATCTATCTCTCCATCTAGATGTCTGTCTATCTGTATAAAATGTTAACTTAGTGATGCACCAACAGTATTGGAAAATGCATACATTTAAGTGGAAAAACCAGTAAGAGAAAACAGAAAATGGCAGAAAAGTAAAGAATTAGGTTCAGTTCACATGAGAGAATTAGAAATGAGTATTTAAGGGTTGAAATAGCCAGGATGGAAATCTGAAACCAGCTCTAATATCCATTTATATGTTTATTCCAACAGCAAAAGTATCAAGAGTTCTGCAAACTAAAAACATTCATTCCATAGTGGACTAGACTAGACTAGACTATCCCTTTCTAGTCAGCATCATAAGCGTCTGAAATACTTAAGTGAAATCTGCTCTCCTTAGGCCATCACAATGCATACTTTCTCATGAAAATATGCCAAAAGCCCCCCCTTTTCATTTTAATACCAAGTAGTTTGACCTTTATGCTTTCCCACCCTTTCCCCATTCGGCCTGATAGTGAAATGAAAGAAGAATGGAGACTGCTCTTTTACTGTTCAAGAGAGAACTGTGAATAATTACATAATTAAGGTGTATTGTGTTAATTAATTAAGTGGCACCCTAAATTACATTTAAAGTATTTGAGCTGCTGACACAGATTGCTTTGATACTACTCATGCCTTATCAACCAAGCCTGGGCAGCACAGTTCTGCAGGCTGCTTTTTCAGCAGTTTTAAACACTCTGAGTAATAGCCACAGAAAATCTTCTGACATCCATGTTTATGTACTGCAAGCAACTAGAAAGGCAATATAAATGGAGCAGTGGGCATTGGACATATTAATTGCCTTTCCAAGAGGAAAACTGCATCCTTTAAAACCTGTGAATTGTCTTGCCTGGTGGAACAACAGTCTTGATACCACTTAATAAAAATACATTAAGAACAAATGGTAAAACATTGTTTTATAATATATTCCTACAATTTCTCTATCATGGGATAGTGTGTCATATTGATGGCCCATGGGCATTCCAAATACCCAATTTAATTACTATGTATTGTACAAAAACACTAAGGCAAGGAATACAGTCTTAATGTTGAAAAATCAGTCTGTTGTGATGTGCTGGATTGCTACCTTGAGTGTGTCTACGGATATTTTCAGTACTGAGCAAGCTGAGCTTTCTTTTTACTACCACTTTTTCTGCCCCTTCCCATGCCACAGTATAAATGAATTAAATTTCCCCTGGGCACAGGGTTTTAATGCTTCACATAAGAATTGTGGGGATGTGCTACCATTTCCCCATTGTCCAGCCTGACTTGAGAAGAATTGTTGCTTTTTTCTATTACCTCCCTTACATTATTCACTTATTTAAACATATAAAGCACCCACACTACACTTCACAGTAAGTGTATATTTTCTTCTATCAATGAGAAAAACTGACATGTGAACTGCTCTAATTCTGTACCACCTTTGTGAGCCGAAATAGCTCACCTAGGAAACATATCTGGGAACCTGTAAAATAAAAGAGAAAATATTAAAAGATCCTATGAAGTTTTTTCTCAGTTTTTTTTTAAATTAAACAGTGCAGACTGCATTGGTTGAGATTAATGGTTTTATTAACAGCAATTACTTGAAATCACTGTGTTCTTCTATTCAAGAATATCTTTCCAAGCACTGGGAATAGTTACCAGATTTGCAGACAGGACTGCCTTAAATGGCTGAACCACTGGATGAAAATGATGCCTCTACATGGGTGGCATATCTGCTTCCACTCCATTTCCTGCAAAGGCTCATGGGGATTGGGCCAGACACATACATATGGGGAGAAGCAACAGTGCATTCAAGCCTGGCTGGACACTTGCACATGGCCCCACAGTTCCCAAGGTAACCATGAAGCAGCTGGTCTTATGCATAAGGCAGGAATTGAGTCAAGACAGAGGATTAAAGTAGGAGGAAAGTAGGTGCTATAATATCAAGCTTCAGAAGGGAGTCCATTTTCTTCCCAGTGGCTGTTGAATCATGTATCATAGGGGCTTTTCATGAGAGTCAGAATGGGGCAAAATAGCATATGCTTTTGATTGACTTATATGAGTAGCTCCCATCATATGGAAACCCAGACCAGATGAAGTTCATCATAGGCTTGCCTAAGTAAATATAAACTTGTGAAAGAATACAAAACAGTTATGTTTCAGGCTTTACAGGAATGTGCTTGTTTCAGGTAGGAGCATTCTCCATGCCCCACAAATTCTTTGTTGACTGCTAGGAATCCCTGTGGGTGAAGTAACATAGCAGCTTGGCAGAGAAAGGCTAAAAATGCTGTCCACTGGGACAGAGAAAGGGAAGTTTATAATTAGGGATGGGCACAAACTGGGAAAATGCAACTCATTTTGGTTTATGGTGTGCCCAGTTTGTGAGCCACAAACCATCATGAAAATTTTGGAACCAAATGAACTGGTTTGGTTTGTGATGTGGTAGAATGCTCCCTTGGCATGCTAGAGACACCAAACTTGCAGGGGATCTCCAGCTGACTATCTGCCCTCCAAGGTTGGTGAGGATGGGATTTATGGTGTCCAAGTTACAGCACCCTTAAGAAGGTGCCCCCAGGAAAGTGCTTTCTGGGGAAATGACAGGCACAGGTTCAGGAGTGTATAGAATGGACCCTGTCCATGCTAGAGAAATCAAACTCACCCCAAACCTGATGACCTCCAAGTTATGTGTGGATTGGACTTCGGGGGTCCAAGTTGTGGCTCCCCCAAAAAAGATGCCCCTAGGAAAGTGCTTTCTCTGGAAATGTCAGGCACAGGTTCAAGTGTATAAAAAGAACCCCCTGCAAACTACACACAGGGAACCTCACACAGGGAACCAAACACACAGGAAACCTCACCCTGCTGCCCGCTTCTCCAAGTCTGTGATCAGGCAGGCAAAAAGGGAATTTGAGGAGCATATAGTGAAAAACATAAAGACCATCAATAAAACTTTATTCAAATACATTAGAAGCAGGAAACCAGTGAGGGAGGCAGTGGGGCCCTTGAATGACCAAGGGGTAAAAGGAGTACTGAAGGATGATAGGGAAACGGCTGAGAAGCTGAATGCATTTTTTGCCTCTGCCTTCACTGTGGAAGATGGGAAGTGCTTGCCCACTCCAGAACAACTGATTTGGGGAGGGGTGTTGAAAGACCTGAGTCAGACTGAGGTGATGAGAGAGGAGGTCTTACGACTGATAGGCAACTTAAAAACTGATAAATCACCAGGCCCGGATGGCATATATTCGAGAGTTCTGAAAGAACTCAAATGTGAATTTGTAGATCTCCTGACAAAAATATGTAATATTTCATTAAAATCTGCCTCCATTCCTGAGGACTGGAAGGTAGCTAATGTCAATCCCATATTTAAAAAGGGTTCCAGAGGAGATCCAGGAAATTACAGGCCAGTTAGTCTGGAAAGAATTAGTAAGCACATTGATGAACAAAAACTATTGAGGCAGACTCAGCATGGGTTCTGTAATAAGGGAAGATCTTGTCTCACTAACTTGTTAGTGTTTTTTGAAGGAGTGAACAAACATGTGGACAGGGGGGACCAAATAGATATTGTTTACCTTGACGTCCAGAAAGCTTTTGATAAAGTTCCTCAGCAAAGGCTCCTAAGTAAACTCAAAAATCATGGGCTAAAATGACAAGTCCTTTTGTGGATCAAAAACTGGCTGATTAATAGGAAACAGAGTATAAATGGGCAATTTTCTCAATGGAGGGTGGTAAGCAGTGGGGTATCGCAGGGATCAGTACTTGGTCCAATGCTTTTTAACTTGTTCATTAATGATTTGGAGTTGAGAGTAAGCAGTGAAGTGGCTAAATTTGCAGATGATATGAAGTTGTTCAGAGTGGTGAGAACTAGGGAGGATTGTGAGTCATTCCAAAGGGATCTGTTGATAATGGGTGAGTGGGCATCAACATGGCAAATGGGGTTCAGTGTGGCCAAGTACAAGGTGATGCACATTGGAGCCAAAAATCCTAACTATAAATACATGTTGGTGGGGTCTGAACTGGTAAAGACTGACCAAGAGAGAGAGCTTGGAGTCATAGTAGATAACTCACTGAAAATGTCAAGACAGTGTGCAACTGCTATAAAAAAGGCCAATGCTATGCTGGAAATTATTAGGAAGGGTATTGAAAACAGATCAGCCAATATCATAATGCCCCCATATAAATGAATGGTGCAACCTCATTTGGAGTACTGTGTACAGTTCTGGTCACCACACCTTAAAAAGGATATTATAGCACTGGGAAAAGTGCAGAAGAGGGCAACTGGAATCATAAAAGGGTTGGAACACTTTCCCTATAAAGGAAGATTAAAACACTTGGGGCTCTTTAACTTGGAGAAAGACGGCTGAGGGGTGACATGATCGAGGTTTATAAGATTATGCATGGGATAGAACAGGTAGAGAAAGAGGTACTTTTCTCTCTTTCTCACAATACAAGAACTCGTGGGCACTCAATGAAATTGCTAAGCAGTCAGGTTAGAACAGATAAAAGGAAGTACTTCTTCACCCAAAGAGTGATTAACACTTGGAATTCACTGCCACAGAAGGTGGTGGCAGCTACAAGCATGGATGGTTTCAAGAGGGAATTAGATAACGATATGGAGCAGAGGTCCATCAGGGGCTGTCACAAGTCCTAAACCCCAGTTCTGCAGACTGTGAATAAATGGATGCTGGTGCCAACATACTGGCAGCAGTGAAGACTGTGTGCCTCAAAGACATTGTCTGCCTGGCAAAACACTTCATCTGGTGGTCAAGGATGTTCTGGGGCTGGGGAGCACTGTTAAGGCCACCTGGGACACTGCCACCCTCAAGATGTGGACCTTGCTGAAGACCTGCTGGTGCCTGGCTGCATGAGAGGCAGAGGGAGGAGGATGAGCCTGAACACAAGTTCATCCTGGACTTACCCACCTGCTGGAACTCCACCTATGCTATGATTGCGTGTTTGGTGGAGCAAAAGAATGTAGTACAGGATGTCACCTTCTCCATGAACATCCTACACAGGGAAGAGGAGCTCAGCATCAGCTCCAACAACTGACTGACCCTCTCCCAAATGGTGTGTACCCTTAAGCCCTTCTAGGACACCACTGATGTGCTATGTTGCCCATACAGTCAGACTGGGGCAAATCATGTCCTTGATTTGAGGGCTGGACCAGGTACTGGTCTCTGCACTGGAGCTGGGCTCCAAGGGGATGGCAGTGCTCCCATGGGTCAGGGTCTTGGCAGAGAGGTTGCAGGCAGCCATCATTACCAGTTTGCATCCTTTTTTCAAGGAAGGGGAGTACAAGCTGGCCTGAATCTGTGACCCCCAGATAAAAGGCAGCATTGCTCTCTGGAATGCAGAGCTCATGCATTGGAAGCATGAGCCCTGCAAAGAAGTGTGGAGGGTGCAAACCAACACATATGGCTGGAGGGAACAACAGGTGGAAAAGACTGTGGAGGAGGACCTGCAGCCCAATACCTCTGCCTCAAAGAGTCCAACCAGGTTGTCAGTGGTGAATTGGGAACCCAGCAGCAGCGGGGACACCAGGCATGCAATAGCCAAGGATTCTGCAGAGGTGATGGTGAGTAAGTATCTTGCTGAGTCCTCTGAGCCCACTGAAAAGTACTGAGATGGACGAGTGATTTCAGCTCTCATACTTTTATTTAGTGAAGAACAAGACACTTTGGCTGGCTCGCAGGCCGCCTTATATTCCATGAATAACCCCATCCCAAAACACATCCCTACACCATAATAGGCTATTTACAGTGGCCGAGAGTTCCATGGGCCTAGCCCTCAGATTGGTGCGGGTTAGGATCCACTTAGTCCATTGTTCACTGGAGCAAAGCTCTGAGGTTAGCAGGGCCGCATGGAGCCCCCGTGAGCCACACAGTTGGGCCCGAGTACATTACACCCACCAATGTACTGGAGTACTGGTCACTGACACCCAAACCCCAACAGGGGAGAGATTTTCACAATCAGGAGGTGTGGGAGGGTATAAAATGTGAGTCCTCAGCCAAGGCACCCAGTAGCTAAGCCCCTCTGCTTGGCATGAGCAGAGAGATGGGGTGGCTCAGAGCCCTGAGTCTACCTAATGCCCAAACTCCATCAGGGAAGAAGTGTTCACAATCAAGAATAAATGAATGTGCTCTGCTTTTAACAAGTTCCCTGCCTCTCTGTCTAGCTGCCAACACCCGAGTTGGTGCAGAGCTGAGCTGAAGGAATATACAACATTCTGATCCCATAGAGCAGAATTGGGACTCTGTTACTGGCAGCCAGCAGCACCTGTTAAGCTTTGGAGGGCCCCTATTGGTGTCCAAGGCTAGACAATTCCACCCCCCCTGTTCCTTTGAATTTGGTAAATATTTTGATTCAGTGGAGATTGTCCATCTGGAAATGTGTCCATTCATGAACCACTTCTGGAAAGTTCATGCCAGTTGACTTGCCACGAACTTCAGTTTGTGAACTGGCCAAAATTCATCACGAACTTTAGTTTGTGAGCTGGTTCATTCCCATACCCATTTATAATTGTTGCTGAATTCAAACAGGGTCTTCAGAACCACACAGATCACTGCTGCCCACCTTTTCCCACACCTACTGCAGGAAAGAGTACTGTCTTGTGAATAGGAAACTGTTATACAAAAGCTGTTGATAAATTGCTGTGCACTTTGTGTAGCCAATTAGGATGCCCAGCATGGCAGGAAGAAAAGGGAAATAAACCCAAAGTCTGGTGGAATCTTAAAGACCTGCAACATTTATTCCAGTATGAGCTTTTGCAAGTCAGACCTAATGTCTTCAGATGTTTTGAAGAAGAAATAATGTTCTACATGTTTATAGGGAAAATTACCAAATAGGAGGGAGATAGGGAAGGAATTAGGGAGAGCACAAAATTGATGAATGTATAGATGAATGTATGAATGTATATGTGTGGAAAGAATTCTTCTAATGCCTCTATTCCTGTAGCAAGGATCACAGTCTGAGTGCCTGCCCCTCTCCATACACATTGCTGATGATGTAATTTCAAAACATGATCCTTTATCTAACTAAAGTGGTCAGGCACAATAAGTAAACCAAGCATGACATACAGCAAAAATTACAGTGATTGTGACTGCTGTTATTACAAATTAGGAATGTTAGTAACACTTCAGAACAGTGTCTGTTAAACCTGGTGATATTACTATTCTGAAGTCTGTAGACAATAATATTAATTTGAGTTTTATCCAGAAATTGCACTGGAGAGCTGTTATCTTAGAGCCAGATAAACAACAAGAAGAAAAAGGCCCCTGTTCTATTGTCTCAGGTTTCCAAAGAACTTTATAGAAAAGAATACACATTGCCGCATAGGTTTAGGGCAGATCAAAAGGACCAGTAGACCTTATTTTTAAATTGTTTCTTCCAAGGGACTCAGGGACATGATAAATGGTCCTTACCTATTTTATCATCACAGCAACCCTGTGAAATAGCATAGCCCAAGAGACAATGACAGGCCCAAGGTCACCTCATAAGCCTTGTAAGGGGAGAAGGGGTTAATCATGTTTCCTGAGTCATTGTCCTTGCTCTAACCACTACGCAAAACAGATCTCATTTGCTAGTTCTTCAGGATTAAGGAATTAACCCCTTCCATGTGGACTTTGGCAGAAGATGAAAGAAGGGGGCAATAGAAGAGCACCAGGGAACACAAACCAGCCCTCAGACTCCAGTGTGTGCTAACTTATTGCTGTTGCCATGTGTACAAATAACTCAGCGAGTTGATGGCAAAAGCAGACGTACAATATTGCTGCTGTCTGTTTATGCAGTATGTAGTGTAAATAATTCAGTTACTAATCTCTTCTGAGTCAGAGCAGCTAATGCCACAGCTGTGATAGCCAAGTATGTTACAAAAATGTGTTTGAAAGGGTCATTTTTGCGTGCAGGTGAATAAAAAGACAGCATAGCAATCAGGGAAAAGGGAAAGTGCAAAGACATAAATTGAACTTTTCCAGAGCTGAAGGGTAAAAGGGATCAGACACACTTTATGTCAGAGCTGCCACAACGTTATGAGATGCTGAAAATGATGCCAAGAGAATACAAGAGTGTCAATTTCTAAAAGCACACAATGATGCCCCCAAGGCACGGCATCTTCTTCTTTGGGTAGCAAGATGCTTTTGTGCATTGATTCAGAAGACACCTTTGAAGTATTAGCATGATCTCCACAGCAAATGCTGGATAACAGAAGGAGTTAATTAAAATGGCTGATCCTGTCAGACATGCTTTGCACTGTACTACCAAAAGGACAAAGTATTTTAAAGGGAAGTTTACTTTCCAGACAGGACTTCTCAGAGGTTCAAAGTGGCCAAGGTTACTTCCAGCTTTGTGGCTCATAGGCATAATAAAAACAAAAATGACAATATATGATGTGCATAAAAACAAATTGGTAAACATCAACTGTCAAAACATAAAATTAAAAAGTGCATAAAATTTGAGGCCCTCTTTGAGCCTGAGGCAAAGGCCAGATGGCCCTCTTGGTTACACACACCACGGGGTCTGGCTATGCTTCCAGAAAGACCTGAAAAATTAAACATGTAAAAACAATGTTACATAGCTCTTATTCAAGTGGATTCTATATTCTATATTTTATATTACAGATTCCCCTGATGAGGCCTGTTTCCAAAACGCATGAGGAATTTTTTAAGAATTTAACTGAATAATAAAATATATATTTTACCTGATTTTGCACCATCAGCCTTGGCCTTTTTTTTTTTAATCTCCTGTGACTGGTTCTTCTTGTTACTAGTGGAAATTCCACTTGGGCCTTTTTGTCCACAAGGAATGGGATAATATTTTGAGTTTCTGTCAATAACATATTGTCAGGCTCCTGGGCTTCCGCGAAGGCTCTCCCTCCAGTGGCTGTCGCCGGTACTGCCCTGGGATGCTCGGGTACCTTGAGTCCCGTGGTTCTCAGCCTGGATTACGAGGTGGGGGGGCCAAGGGGAGTCCTGAAGTGGAAGAGGGAGAAGCTGCCTCAGAAGATGGGTTGTTCAGGGATGTTTCCGCACCCCTCTGGACCATCCTGGGGTCTGGCCTCTACACCTTGCTACTGTGCACACAGGCCGCTCTCTCTCTGTACCTGGCTCTCGATCGCCCCAGCCATCTCAGTCTTCCTCCTCCCCAGCTGTATCCTGTCTTCCCTTTTTATTACCCCCTCATTCCCCCTGGCCCCACCTGCTCCCAAGCCCCGCCTCCACCTAAAAGCAGAGACACTGAGCTGGCTTCCATTTTCCCCACCCCCTTGCTGTGCGCCCTGCTGCTGGGTGGGCCTTTGTTGCATGCCGTATCCTCCCTCAGCACTGGTTCTGCTATGTTGGGATGCTGCCCCCACTGACGGCCAGACCTCGCTCTCCCTGTCTGTGGACTCCATCTCTCTGCTGCCTTGGCGTCTTCCCCAGCATGTGTCTCGTGGGCCATGACGTCATTTTCCTGAGGCATCGCTCCCCCTTGGGAGGTGGGGTAGGGCTGAGTCAATTATCTTGTGTAGTTCTCCAGGCTGTAGTTGTGTAGTTCTACCTTCCAGGGTAGAAATAAATTACTTGCCTACCATTTTTCTGCTCACCTTGACATAGAGAGTACTCCATCTTTCTGTGTTACACCTCTGAGGATGCCAATCACAGCTACTGGAGAAACGTCAGGTCCTACAATGCCATGACCACGGCCATACGGCCCGGAAAATCTACAGCAACTAATGAACTCCGGCTGTAAAAGCCTTCAACAACATATTTATTTGAAATACTTTATCAACCCTTTAGATTAGAAAGATTTCACAACATGTAATTCTAAAAATGCTTATATATATTTTTATATATATTTATTTATAATCCCAAGGTCCCTGTAATAAACTTTATGTTGGGAAAACTGCCACAGGAGGTGATGGCGACTACAAGAATGGACAACTTCAAGAGGGAATTGGATAAACATATGGCACAGAGGTCCATCAGTGGCTGTTAGCCACAAGGTATAGATAGGGACTCTTGGTCTGGGGCAAGTGATGCTCTGTATTCTTGGTGTTTGGGGGAAGGGAAGCAGTTGGAGGGCTTCTAATGTCCTGGCCCCACTGGTGGACCTTTTGATGGCACCTGGTATTTTTGGCCACTATGTGACAGTGTGTTGGACTGGATGGGCCATTGGCCTGATCCATCATTGACTTATGTTCTTACGTAAAACAACTAGAAACTTAAGAACATGCATTGCAGAACATAAAAGTAATATTAAATTGAAAAGAACAAGTGTCCCATTGGCTAAACACTTTACTGAAATTAATTATGGTCCCTCTGATTTTATTTTTTTGACTGTGCAGAAATTAATCTATAAAAATAAAAGGCTGCTACTGAGAGAGAAACAGATTCGATCATTAGACTCCAGACACTGAAACCTGAAAAGTTAAATTTGAATTTAGAATTGCATCATCTTTTGTTAAAAAAATTAGAGTTTGCATCAACTAGGCATGGGAATATAGTAAAGTCAAATTGATACTGTAAAGACAAATTGATACTGATCCTGTACTCATTTTGAAGAACTACTGCAAGACAAACAGGTTTGTAACATTCATTTGGGCGCAGAAAATTTTGAGCCAAAACCTGTGGGTGCTGGGCAACTTTATCTTCTCTCTCTTATTTACAGGGGGTTTCCTTTCCTCATGTATTCTCAGAGGAAGAATAAGCTCTAGCGGTTTTGTATGACTGATATTTTTGATCTGGATGTTGACCTTTAATATAATAACTTATTTATTTATATAATTTTAACTATCCCATTATTTATGTAAACTCAGTGGTGTAATTGTATATTATATAGTACAGATTCCCCAGACAAAACTGTTGGTGAAACACATAGGGATTTTTGGGGGGGAATTTTAACTAATAAATATATAAAATATATTTTTATCTGATTTTGCACCATTGGCCTTGGCCTTATTTTTTTAATCTCCTGTGACTGGTGCAGTTCTTTTATTTTCTTCTTATATAATGAACATTAAAACAAAGCATACATTTTAAGGAAATGACTCAGGTATTGAAATAGAAAATGGCATGAAAAGAAGAATCGTGGTTTTACTTCCCACAAGTGGGAGGCAAAATAGGGATTCTAGAGTCAAAACAACAGAGAGAAGGAATTTGAAATCTTGGGATATGGGAAAAATAATTTATTCACATGAACAAATTATCATGCAGTACTATAGTCAACAACTGATTAACACTTATGCATGATACAGTTCATCTGTACAGCTCTAGCTGCTTGACTCTATGTTCCTTGGTGACTCTGTCTAGATGTCTATTACATTTCTATCCCACCTCTCCTCCAAGAAGCTAAAGATGGTACACACTATTCTCCTCTTTTCTCCTCCTAATGTCACTGTGAGGTTGAAGTCAGGTTGAAAAATAGTTACTGACCCAATGAACTTCATAGCTGTATACAGGTTTCAGTGTCTGGTCCACCGTTTTAGTCCTTTAACCAGTACTGTACTCTGATTTTCATTAGTGAGTGTGTGCTTCCCTTTAACCCACCACAGTTTCCAAAGTTGAAACAACATCTTTTTTTAGATCCCATCCAGATTACTCAGAGCAGCATACTCAAAACAATTCTGTGAAGCAGGCTTATTTCATGGCTATCCAATTCTAAGCTTCATGATTGAGCAGGATTTTGAACCCATTTCCAAAGCCCTGTCCTTGAGCCACCAATACAGCAGTATTAGCACAGTTTCCTTTTGTTGTTTTCCACCTGATTTGGAGCACCAGGACTGCTGAGACAGAGAGCGGGAGCCAAGCCTAAGTAGGTTCTCACAGCGCTGGTGCCCTTTCTCTTCCTGCCTCAGGAGGAGGCAAATCAGCCCCCTCCCACCAGCACAGGCTCAGCAGGCATTGGGGCTCACATTTTCACATGTCCTGGGCTCTTGGAACTTGAATCAGCCCCCAAAAATGGAAATAAAAATTAATTCATTAAAATAAAACCTGGCAGAAATTCTGAAAAATGATACCATGCTATATAAATATATGTCCACTATCTCACTAGCCACTGAGCTAGATTTTCCCTCTATTGGTGCATTCTGCCAGTGAGTGAAAACTTTTTTGTTTCATTTGGCATGTCCCAAATAACCATTACCAGCCATCTGCCTTGGTTCTGGCATTGTTTGTTTGTGAGTTTTACTAAATTGTTTTATAATTTTAAATGTCTTTAATTGTTCAAAAGTTTTTATGTTTTTATGCATGCTGCCTTGGGGATCCCAAGGTGGAAAAGTGGCATAAAATGATTTAAATAAATAAATGTACATATTTCTTTTACAGAGAACTATCACAACTATAGAGGTAAATATTCATAATATTATATATACCAGACACAAATCTGTTGCCCTAAGCTTTAAACGATTTTTAGAGAAAACGTTATGAAAATTATAGATGTGTATTTAATGCACAGTTCATGTACATTCACACTAGAGAGGAACAGATAACTCCAGCTCCGAATTCTCCCAGAATTTTACCATGCTCTATTCTCCTCTCCTTTTTAATTATTTTAACTAGGGGAATTTCTAAAATTGAATCTACAGCTGCAGCATATGTAATTTGTTACAACTTTCCATTTTCCTCCAGTGTATTTGCATCATTTTAAAGTAATCAATACATACATGATACAGCACTGCAAAACTGATGGGACTGCATGGTGATTCTTTTTGTGATGATTGTATTTTGCTGAGAGGCACATGTTCTTTTGTACACTGATAAAGCACCTCTCAAAAGAATCTCAATAGACCTACACACATGATTTCTTTCAATTTTATTGATTTACAACATTTATGCCCTACGCTCTCTACCCCCAGACAGGGGACCAAATTAAGTTTGTTTTTGTGTTTTTTAATGTGCATGTGAGCATCTGTAATGTAGAGGGAGGGGGGACACAAAGGAGGCAACTGAAATTTGCACCACACCATACAGGCACAACACTGCATGTTTTGGATGTAACAAACAATGTAGAATACCTAATGTATCAGTTCCACTTAGAAAAGAAGACCAAGTAATTCAGAACGCCAACATATGGGGGGAAATATCAGATGAGGGGAAATTCCATAGCGTCCTTTTCATCAGAGAACCAGATAGTACTATGAATTAGAAGTGGTAGCATACCCTCTGCTCATCTTATCCTAGAAGGACAGGACTAGATGTCAGACCACACAGGCTTTCCTATGCTCAGCTCTGGACTGCTGATTAACACCAGAACTCATCCCTGTAATCTTCCAGGAATAAAAGAAGACAGTGCATCACAGGACGATATTAAGCACTGAGTGAATATGGCCTTCACCTTTTGGTGCTGGGCTGATTGTGCTTCTTCATGAGAAGGAGAGTCAAGCCATTATTTCCTATCATGTCCCTTGAGGGAAGGCAATGGTTTTTGATGTAACTGCTTCAGCATTGTTGTCTTCTGCTTCAGATACAAAAACCATTCTAAACTAGTGGTTTCCAAGCTCTCTGCCTTAAGGGTTCCTTGCTGACTTGTCTTTTAAAGAACCTGCATGCATTTGTCATGGATTCTTATGACTCAGAATGGGAGTGATGAGGGAACAAATTCTCTTTTCCCCTAAGTCTGTTGGATTGTTTGCTTGGAATTTTAAACATACTTCACTTGACAAACTGTGGGAACCACCTGACTTAGGAAACAATATAAGCTCTTTTTCCATGTTAACTGCAGAGTGAGTAATATACTAAACCATTTTTCACTGAAAGCCAAGCACTTACAGTATGGCTGCATCCACAGGGTGACAAGTTTTGTATTGCCTTCATGCAACCATTAAAATAAAATTGTGTATAATTTCTCTTTACCAGAGTAAGCACATTGAAATGAAAAAGGAAACAATAGAGACAAGGAGGAAGGTACAAACAGAAGGGCCCATGGAAACCTGGAACCAGTTCTGGTTTTAACATATTTGAGCTGAGTGTCTAACAGTTGTAGCCTGGTGTGATCTCTCTGGCATGGATGCAAAGAGATACCACTGAAAAACCATTTTAATTTCAAACTACCACTGATCTGTTCAGCTATAATAAACCTGGCACAATTTGGAAAAAAGAATTGAATGAGAAGTTCAGTCAACCAGTTTGGTGTAGAGATTAAGCCATTGGACTAGGATCTAGAAGAACCAGATTTAAATCCTCATTCTGCCATTGATGCTTGCTGGGTGACCTTTTGCTAGTTATGCTTTCTCAGTCTAACCTACTTTACAATGTTGTTGTGAAGGCAGGGTAGCTGATGTATGCCACCTTGAACTCCTTGGAGGAACAGTGGGATTAAATTGTACTACACAAATAAATATCAGAAAAGGAGACTGTAATCCAACTCAAGTTATTCATGCATAAATTCCATCAGAAATAATAGGATTTCAATTAATGACAAATTTCTTCCCATTATTTCAGTTGGACTTAAACATGACTAATTATTCCTTGTTTAGGACCTCTAAGTGTTGGTTACACCAGGAAAAAAGGTTATTATAGTGAAATGGACATGACCTTGTCATTGAAGAATGACTAATAAATAGGAAACATTCAATTTAAATATGGAAGACAATTGTTGCCACTGCACTAAATAATTACTATGAAGAATTTTTTTGTAAATGACTTTCATAAACACAACAAGCTATGTTTGAAATGCTTTATAATTTTTAATTTTGGTTATATAATAATTATCTTTTTTAAAGTTAGAGAATCGACCACCAAATTTCAATATGTAAAACACATTTTTTTTAAAAAAATGCAACAATATCAGCCTTTCAAAAACTGGATAAGCTGAAGCATTCATTATAAGATCTGAGCTCAATTTCAACAACAGATGTATTCCTGTGCCTCTTTTTAACAGCTATACTGGATATGCTTCCTTAGACACCAAATCTCGGGCTGTTCCTGTAGTAGATCAATATACTGATTTAATACATGCATGTAGTGTCTTGGCCAGCAATCAGACCACGGTTGAGTTTAACCCCATCTCATCCTAAATACAGTTGTCTACCTGGTAATATTTTGAAGCCTTAAAATAGATACTCAAAGAGAAGTGAAAATGCACTCCGTGGAAGGATGTTGTCTACACTAATCATGACTTTTATAATTTAAACCAAATCTTATTATGTGGCTCATAATTGTTCATATGGTGCTCCGTACACATTCACAGACTAATGTGCCTTGTGCTGTGAAAAAGATAATTATGCCTTTCAAGAAATTAGTATCAATCTTTTAATTAATGTTGTCCATTTTCTTCCCACAATGTGTCATGAGTGTGGGTGAGGGAGAGCTGACAGAACTGCCAGACCTTGCAGAAACTACAGCTGGCCCCTCTGAAGAAGCAGAGGAGGACAGTTGGCAGCTGCTGCCCACATCAGCTTTCCTTGCACCTGGCCCAGATGAGGGGGAGAAATTGCAAGATGAAAGCCTTCCCAACTTGTCTCCACATGTGATTCGTCTAAAGGAACGGCTGCATCAAAACTCAGCAATCAGGTGGTGAGAGGCCAGCGCAGAGTTTTAACAGGACCCTAGACGCTCACACAGCTGGCTAATTGGTAGCAGCATTTAGCTCCACACTCTGGGAAGAGGCCTTCATGGAAGCAACAAGTCAGCTTCATGACGCATCACATCCACATCAGCTCAGCCTAGATACCTAGACTCTTGGACCCTCTGGCTTTGGACTATGTTTCTGGTTAGTGATTTTGGACTTGGCTCTGCGTTCCTGGCTCCTGACCCTCGCTTAGCTTTGGACTTTGCACTGTCTTCCCACCTTCCACCCTCGGTCTGTTTTTGGACTCCCTCTGACCGGCACCCCAGCTTGTGACACAATGTGCTGAAATCCTAATAACACTTTCCTGGAGGTAAGGCCCATTGAATAAAGTGGGTAGACCTACTCTGTAACAGTCCCATCCTAAGCACAGTTACACCTCTCTAAGCAAATGTATCTAAATGGAAGGATGAAACATTGCTTCATATTATACTGTTAATGCAGTAGACCACATTCTATGAGCTACAGACAGGGTTTCCCCGCCCCCACTTATAAGTGATACAGTTAGTTTAGCCTACTATACACATACTTATTAAGTAGCAGTTTCTGACTCACTTGACATGGCTTCAACAATTTGAAAAAAGCATTTTCAGACAAAGCATGTCAATATATCTAATTAACAATGTAGCCCCATCTGCAAGTACATAAAACTGAAGACTGGAGCCATGAACAGGCAAGACAGATCTTTCTATTAACCCAAGAAAACCCCAGGTTTGCAGAAAAATTAGAAATCTTTAGCCTTCCAAATAATTGAAGAAACACCTGTACCTTTACAAAAGGTGGTCTCAGTGGTGATTATGGGGGGTGCAAGGCAACCAACAATATTCAAATCTTGGTTTCTGTCAGGTGAGGACCCTTTTCAGGGCTATTTTGGCCTCTTTCCACTCCTGCTCACCTCTCTGAAGAGAGGATTTATTGAGACCAATCCCAGCAGCAGCCAAGGGGCAATTTGCTACTATGCTACTATGCAAATTGCATTCCTCACTCAGGTGTGGTAGAGTCTACTAAATAACTTGATGCTACACAACCCACATGGGCCTAATGGCAGTCGCCACACAACCACAGATTACTTAATACTACATTAATACCTGTAAGGCAGAGATGTTCCACCAGGCTTTTAGCTGAGGGCAGCAATGGGAGATTAAGACTGGCGTAGGGATAATAGGAACTTTCTAAATTTAAAACTATTAAGGGATACGAAATTTGTCGAGAAATGCAAAAAAGAAATGATAGAGTTTTTCAAGATAAATATCAATGCGGAAACTCCAATGGAAATAGTTTGGGACACTTTTAAAGCGTACGTGAGAAGCATCTTCATTAACCAGAATGCTTGGAGAGTTAAACAAGCAAAAAAGAAACAGGATTACATAATTAATGAAATTAGAGTGCAGGAAAGCATATTGAAAAATGGAGCAGTTAATAAATCAGTGCATATGAAATTAAAGTTGTTGCATCATAAAATGAATATAATGCTGAACGATGAGATAGAGAAAAGAATGGAGTACACAAGACAGTATTACTTTGAAAACATAAATAAGCCAAATAGATGGCTGGCATATAAGGTACGAAAAGAAAGAGAAAAACATATAATAAGACAATTAAAAAATGATAAAGAGGTACCAAAAAGTGACATACAAGAGTTGAAAGATATAGTGGAAAAATTTTACAAAAATTTATATCATAGAGAAGAACAAGAAAATGATCTAATAATAAAATATTTGGAAGGGAATACGAAAAAATTCAACGAACAACAGAGAAAGATTTTAAATAACCCCATAACAATGTGTGAAGTGACGGAAGCAATTAAAAAACAGAAAAAGAAGAAATCTCCAGGACCAGACGGTATTCCGGCAGAATTTTATCAAATATTTGAAGAGCAGATTAGTATCCCGTTTAAAGAATTATTACAGACAGTAGGCAGACAAGGGATGATTCCTGAATCATGGAACCACGCGTTAATCACGTTGATCCCCAAACCCAACTCAGATCATGAGGAAATCAAGAACTATAGACCTATATCCCTACTTAATGCTGATTACAAAATTTTTGCAGGTATTTTGGCCGACAGGCTAAAGAAAGTTTTATCACAGGTTATTCACCAAGATCAAATGGGGTTTTTGCCCAAAAGGCAGATGAAAAATAATCTAAGGATAATAATGGACGTGTTAGAATTTTATGAGGCACGCCCAGACAAAGAGCTAGTGTTACTGTTCCTAGATGCAGAAAAAGCATTCGATAACCTGTCATGGAATTTCATATTGGAAAAATTGAGAAAGGTAGATTGTGGACAATATTTCTTCACTTTGGCTAGTTCTATTTATAAGACAAACTTTGCAAAGGTAATAGTAAATGGGGAAGTAACAAACAATATCGAGATTCAGAAGGGTTCGAGGCAAGGATGCCCGTTGTCGCCATTACTGTTTATTTTAGCATTAGAATCCTTAAATGATGCAATTAGGGGAAACCCACTCATACAGGGTCTAAAAATAAAGAGGGAAGAATATAAATTACTGACGTTTGCCTATGATCTTGTATTTATATTGGAGGAACCGGAAGCATCTATCATACATTTGATGGATACTATCAAACAGTATGGGCAGGTGGCAGGTCTCAAGTTAAACTATAGTAAATCTAAAATCTTAACCAAAAATTGTTTACCTACAACAATACAGAAAACGCAGGAGATCACAAATATGGAGATAGTGAAGAAGGTAAAATATTTGGGGATCAACTTTATGAATAAATGTAGCTCATTGATAGAAGACAACTATAACAAGCTATTGGACGAAGTTAGAAAAGATTTGGAGAAGTGGAACAAGATACCCTTGTCATTCATGGGCAGAATAGCTTTGGTAAAAATGAATATATTGCCCAGATTTTTATTTCTTGCACAAAACATACTGATTTTAAAAAATAAGAGCTTTTTTGAAGAATTGAATAAAATCACAAGAGGATATATATGGCATTATAAAAGACCTAGAATATCTTGGAAGAATTTACAGGATAAAAAAGAAAGGGCAGGACTACAAGTTCCCAATTGGTATATATACTATCAGGTGGCAGCGATGGTTTGGATCAAGGAATGGTTAACATTGGGAAACAGTAGAATTTTGACACTCGAAGGGCATGATTTATATATGGGGTGGCATGCATACATATGGTACGGAAAAGATAAAGTACATTCAAATTTTGGGAGACATTGGGTAAGAGGTGCATTGAATAAGATATGGTCTGACATAAAGGAGAGGTGGTATAGAAAAACTCCTAGATGGGTCTCCCCTTTGGAGGCATTCATAGCACCCACATTATTAACAACAAGTAAGAAAGTAAATTATCAAACATTGTTAGGTAGAAATAATAAATTAAAAGCAGAGGAAAAACTTGCTAGTGAGAACAGATTGTCATGGTGGGAACAGATAATGTTAAGGGACAGATTTCAGAAGGACCTAGTAAGGGGGTTTGAAGATCAAAATAATGAACTTGACAAGATTTGGCTCTCTTCAAATGACAAATTAATACAGAAATTATATGGTTTCTTGTTGGATGATTACGAGCAAGATGAGGTAATTAAAGTAGCAATGGTTTCTTGGATGAGAGATCTGGGAGAAAATGTAGAAATAGACCAGTGGAACAAGATTTGGAAATCAACTAGATTCATGAGAGCGGTTGCATATAAACAAAATAAAGCAAAATTATATAGAATGTTTTATAGGTGGTATTGGTCTCCAGATAAATTGGCTAAATATTATGTAGGTTATTCCGGTCAATGTTGGAAATGTAAAGCTAATGTGGGGACCTTTTACCACCTATGGTGGAAATGTGAGAGGGTACAGGGATACTGGAGAATGGTGCAAAAGATGATTCAAGAAATTTTGGAGAAGGATATTGCTCTAAGTCCGGAAATATATTTGTTAAATATAATACCAGATGGATGCAACCAACAGGAAACTTACCTATTATCCTATATTGTAACGGCTGTGCGTTTATTATTGGCGAAAAGTTGGAAACTAGATATTATCCCCTTAAGAGAGGAATTAGTGTTGAAAGTGATAGAGTTAGCACAATTAGACGACTTAAGTTTGAGGTTACAAAACAAAAAGGAAACGGTACATGACGAAAGATGGACAAGAGTGTATAAATGGATAGAAAATTTAACGAATGTACAAGACTTAAAATTATGTGTAAGCTAATGATGGAATGTATATAATGGAAAGAAAATGAAAATAAAATCACAAAAAAAAAAAGACTGGAACCCTCTCTTTCTCTTCTGTGGCCCCCACGTGCCCTGCCATGCAGGACAGTGGTGTGGCTAGCAAAGGAGGATTACTATGCTATCTTGGATTGGTTATAATTTATTCTTCTACTGTCGATAATTTTAATTATATGTCAATTGTATTTAAACGTTCATAAGATTGTAAATCACCCAGAGCCTGCTTGCAGGGTGGGCAATTCATAAATCCAATTAAATAAATAAATAACTTGTACGACTCACCTAGCACTGGCTATTTGCTACTGCTCAACAGCAGCCACTTCGTGAAATCCAATGATATATAGTCAGAGCTTCTGACTAGGATCTGGGAGAGCGAGGTTCAAATCCCCTCTCTGCTATGGAAGCTCATTGGGTGACGCTGGGCCAGTTACATATTCTCAGCCTAATCTAACTCACAGAGTTATTGTGATGAGAGGAGAATGATATAAGCTGCTTTGAGTCTCCATTGTCAAGAAGGGTGAGGTATAAATGAAGTAAATAAATAATACAGTTAAAGATGATGGCACAGATAAAGCGTGGTACAGCAGGAGAGGCGAGACTGAGCTGTGGTGTCACTGCCTGTATAGGCTTATAGATGTACTGGATTTTAAAATATTTTCACTTATAATGTGCCTGATCAGTTCTCACTATACCGTATCTGACCAGGTCACTATAAAACATTATATTACTTATCAATGTCTAGAGGACCACTGCCCAGTATAATTCTTTCACCATAAAGTCAGGCACCAGTCTTTGTAAAGTTCAAACAGTACACGTCTTTATTTCGCTGCAAGCCCAACAGGGGGATGGGATGTATTTTCATAGGATATTTTGTTTCCTTGTAGAATATAACTTTTTACTTTGCCTTCACATATACTGTAGGCTTATCACTCTCAGTTTTACACAGATGTTCTTCAGTACACTAAACACACATATGATTCCAGTCTCCAGTAACTGTTTTGTGGCTATCCTTTGGACTTTATCTGTCTGGACCCTTTGAGTCTAACTGGGCACCTTTCCAGCTTTCCAGACTCCTCCAGACCTGTAGCCCTTTCTCTAGCCACCTCTACAAGTTCCTTTGGAGCAATGTATCTGATGTTTGTGACCACTGAGGTCTTATGCTATTCACTCTCTGGTCACTCTCCTCTTTCCTTTAGAGGGTACTAATGCAGAGTTTTATTCCAGCCCCAGTTTTCTACTCAAAACTGATATCAGGCTGTTTCCACAGAGCCACAGAGGTTTTGTTCCACCTCAGAGCTATTCAATTAGCTGACCACTTTTTGCTAACTTCTCTCCCAACTCCTTCTTCCAACTGTCAGCTCCCAACTGTCAGTTGTCCACCATTATCTGTCACTCTCTGAGAATTCTGAGCCAAAAGGCCCCCTCCCTTCTCAGCCATGTGACTCAGCAGCTTCTGTGTTTCCCTGCTGCTTTCCACAAACCTGTAATTCTGTCACAGGTGGGTTCATTGGTGGGTGGGAAGTAGAGAAGGAAGCAGGGAAAGGTGAGGATATGGGGTTGCCAGGAGGAAGAGGAAAGGAAATGGTATAGGTAGGAGATAACAGGAAAGTATGAGGTGTCCCCCCAGACATCCTTGCAGGTTCCCTACTGTACAACTGGACCCAGTGGCTAGCCTTAGGTTTCCTGGGTACAGGCTGCTAGGGGAGGAAAAGAGAGAGAAGTGAATACAGAGGGGGGAGATGAACAATAGGTTGACTGGTGGGTGAGTGTGGCCAGGTGCCCCAAGTGGGTGTGGAACACTAACCTTGAGGCTAAAGTAGAAATGAGAGGAGAAAGCAGGAGAGGCTATGGGAACTTTCAGGGAAGGGAAAGATGAAATAGTTGGAACAGAGAAAATAAGATGCTCCCTGCAAGCCCATTTGGTGGCACAGAAAAGTTTATCTTAAAGGGGTGCTGTAAGAGAGGGGAAACGTCATTTGGAGAAGGCTTTTGAAGACTATGGTATTCTTCTGAAGGCACTGCAGCTCTTGCAGACAAAATAAAGACCATCCCTGGGCTGTTTATCCTTATTCTAATTGCCAAAATATGCAGATACCTATTTCCACCAACAGGGGGCTCACTCTCCCCCAACAGCTTTTCCTACATAGTCGGTAGACTTCCTGGGTTTGTAGAAAAATCCAAAAACTGAAAAAATCCCTTCAAGGACAGTTGAATTCCCCAAAAACCTTTTGAAATGGCCTCTGCAGGGACCTAACTCCAAGCATCAATGGTGAGAGATTAGAATGTTTTGGGGGGGGGCTTCTAACTGGCTCTGTCGGTGAAAGGGTGGGGGAGGGCCCTTTCCAGGCCTCTTTTGGCCTTTCAGGGAGGTAGGGAGGGGGAGCCTTGGGGCCAGGCCTCACAAGAGTTGCCAGGGCCAAGCTGGGGGATTTCTAGAGATTTTGTGGTGGACTCTAAGGAGGGCTGGGTTTGGGAAGGGAGAGGCCTCAGCTGGGTATAATGCTACAGAGTCCACCCTCCAAAGCAGCCATTTTCTGCAGGGAGACAGACCGTTGATGTCTAGAGTCCAGTTGTAATTCTGGGGCTCTCCAGTTCCTATTTGAAGGTTGGCAAATCTAGGCCTGGCAGTAGTCTAGGGTTGCCAGGTCCCCCCTGATTTGCATGACTCACCTAGCCTTGGCTGCTTGCTACCATTCATCAGCCACCCTATGAAAGCCAGTGAGGTGCAGCAGTTAGAGCTTCAAAGCAGGGTCTACAAGACCCAGGTTCAGATCCCCATCTCGCAGTGGAAGGTGACTGCATGATTTTGGACCAGTCACATATTTCAGCCTAACCAACCTCACAGGGTTGTTGTGCAGATAAAAAGGAGGAGGGAATAATGAAAGCTGCTTTGGTCCCCACTATGGAGAAAGACTGTAATTTCCCTAGGTAAAGGCTGGGGGGTAGAGATAGAAAGCAGAAGACAGAGAGGCAGATAAAGGTAGGTCGGCTGTTGGTTGGGGAGGAAATAGGGTTGCCAACTCCAGTTTGGGAAATCCCTGGACATTTGAGGGGTAAAGCCTGGAGAGGGTGGGATTTGAGGAGGGGAGGAACTTCTGACTGGTGTAATGCCATAGATTCCACCCTCCGGCCATTTCCTCCATGAGAACCACCATTGTCAGCCCAATGGTGAGGACTGGAGATCACCCAGAATTACAACTGTTGTCCAGGTGACAGAGATCAGTTCCCCTGGATAAAATGGCTGTTTTGTAGGGTTGAATCTATGGCATCATACCCTGCTGAGGCTGCTTGCCTCCCCAAGCCTCACTGTCCCAAGGCTCCACCCCCAAATCTCCAGGAATTTCCCAACCTGAAGCTGGCAGCCCTAAGGTGAATTGCTCTCTAGCTGGGAGACCAGTTGTGCTTCCCAGAGTGCTGCCACTGCTGCTGTGGGGGAGAGGAAGCAGGTGGGTGGCTGAGAGCACTGTCACCACTGTTGCTGCTGCTCTGCGGAGTGGGGGAGGAAGCAGGCAGGAGGCAGGGAGAGTGATGGGGGCAGAAAGAAAGAATGATGGGGTGGGGGGCAGAAAGAGAGAGAAAGAGTGATGAAGTGGGGAGGCAGAAAAACAAAGAGAAAGATGACAGGTCAGAAAGAGAGAGGAAGTCACATGCATGGAGGAGAAATAGAGAGTAAGAAAAGGGGGGCAGAGGGGAGAAATAGTGTGAGAGAGGTAGGGGCGAGGAGAGGAAGCAAAGATGTGACAAATGAGATAACCATCCCGCAAGTTTCTTGAGGGTCTCCACTTGTTCCTTCTAATTCAGGAATAGATTAAGAGAAGTAAATAAATCACTTTTCTGTTTCCCATGACACGTTATACAATTTTCTCATCACTGTGGTCAACATAACAGGGAAGATGCTAGTGGCTCATTCTTACAACAGTATTTATCTATTAATACAGTACTAAAAACAATAAGCAAGGATGCTGGAAATACTGATTCATTTGTTTCTTTATTTAGAAAATCTATACTCTACCTTATCGTCTCAGTCTCAAGGCAACAAAAAAATCCACAGAAGTTTACAAGGACACAAAAATCTCAGTGGTAAAAACCAAAGATATTAGGTTACTTTTTAGAACACAAGTGACACCATGATGTCATTCTGGGTTTGGAAGTGATGTCATAGCATCATGGAAGTGATGTCATAGCATCAAAAGGGAATTAGATAAACATATGGAGCAGAGGTCCATCAGTGGCTATTAGCCACAAAGTATAGATAGGGACTCTGGGGCAAGTGATGCTCTGTATTCTTGGTGCTTGGGGGGAGGCAACAGTGGGAGGGCTTCTAGTGTTCTGGCCTCACTTCTGGACCTCCTGATGGCACCTGGTATTTTTGGCCGCTGTGTGACAGAGTGTTGGACTGGATGGGCCTTTGGCCTGATCCAACACTGGCTTATCTTATGATCTTATGTTAATGTTATTTCCACCCTAGTTTTGTTCCTGCTACTCCTTTCAGTAATGGCCGGGTTGGAGCAGTTGGAGTTAGGGTTACCAGGTCCCCTCAGCTTGGCAGTGAGGAGATTTGGGGAGGCATTCCTGAGGTGAGCGGGGACATCGTGGGATGTCCCTAATGTGATGACATCATATGGAAATTACATTATCTTGTTGGGGATGTCATGTGGCAACACGTTGCATTTTAATCAAAATGGGGGTTTTGGCCTAAAACCATAGTTTTACCCAAAAAGCAGAGTGTTGCTGCGCAATGTCCCATGAATATGTCAGTTCCATGTGACATCGTCATGTTGGGGATGTTGCTACATGACATCTCTGTTTGTGGGTGGGGCTTCCCCTGCTGGCCAGTTGGCTAGCAGTGGGCAGAAGCCCCCAAAATTGGGGGAACCCCCACACAGACCAGGGGTCTGGCAATCCTAGTCAGAGTAGGAAGTTGCCACTGTGGTCAGCAACCTGTTGGCAGTCAACCTGTCAACAAATTAACAACAACAATAAATTAAAGCCAAAGCACACTTAAAGCACATAGCTCAAAACCAAAGCACACACTTAAAAATCAGCATGTGATCAAAATGCAGCCAAAATGTTCTATCCTCCACCACATACCTTCTGGAACAAAACAATTTTACCTTACAGAGTATGGCAAGTGAAGGCACCCATCAAACCTACCACAGAGGAAGCCTGTGACCTAACTGTTGCCAGCTGAACAATTCTAGGTAATGGGACATTCAGGACCAGGCTGTCTGAGGAGTATAACTGGCATCTGGAAGTACATCAGGGGGTATGTTTCAAGAGGCATGACATCCCCTTCCTAGGGCTGCCAACTCTGGGTTGAGAAAGTTCTGGAGATTTGGGAGCTGGAAACTAAAGAGGGCAGAGCTGGATGGAGTGTGGGGAGTCGACGGAACTCAACAGGGCATAATACCGCAGAGCTCACCTTCCAAAACAAGCATTTTCTCCAGGGAAACTGACCTTTGTTATCTGGAGATTAGTTGTAATTCCAGGAGATCTCCAGGAACCACCTTGAGGTTGGCAACCCCACCCCAGCAATGGAGTCTTTAGGTAATATGTTTATTTTTAAATAGGCCTTTGGAAAATATATTTATTTGATAATAGGAGGCAACAGGCTGTTTGCTTTGTGTAGTGGATGCTAAATTCCAGAAAGCTCTGGCTGCTTACAGAACAGCTTATTTTATCAAATTTGCAGGTGACAGCAGTGCTAGGAATCTCATCACACACATTCACACACAGAGACAGTCAAAGTCCATCATAAGATTCATCATATTTCTTAAAGCTTTGTTTAAATATGTTATTTAAAGACTTTGTGGCCTAGGACTATCATACTTCTTGAACAGGGCCGGCCCCAGGTGTCTGGGCGCCCTAGGCAGGAGAGCCTGGGGCGCCCACCCCACCGGAGATGCCAACCTCCCGGTGGGGCCTGGAGAACCGGGGAACGGGCGGGCGGCTCTCCCGGCCCCCTTGCAGCTGCGGGGCGCCGGGGAACGGGTGGCGCGGTTCTCCTGGGCCCCTCGCAGCTGCGAGGGGCCCGGGAAGAGCCGGGGAAGGGGCGGCCTTGGAACGCCCGCCCCTTCCCTCCCAGCGGACGGGCGCTCAGACTGGCGGCGGCCAGCGAGCGGGGTCTGTCCCCGCTGGCCGGCCGCCGCCATGCCGCCCCACCTCTCCACCCCCCAAGGGCTTCTGAAGCGCCCCGGAAGGGCGCTCAGACTGGCGGGGCGGCGGCAGCGGGGAGAGTCCCCGCTGGCCAGCCGCCGCCATACCGCCCCACCTCTCCCCCTCCCCCCAAGGGCTTGTGGGGGAGCCGCGGGTGGAGCGCCGGCCGCCCCTTCCCTCCCAGTCCCAGCGCCGGCTGGAGACGGGGTGGAGCGCCGGCTTCACCGGGGGTGGGGCCGGGGGCGCTTTGGCGCCCCTGTGGGCCCCAGCGCCCTAGGCGGCGCCTAGCTCGCCTAGTGGGCGAGCCGGCAGTGTTCTTGAACCATATCTCTTGCCAGAAATAGGAAAACATTTCACCAATATGTTTCACCAATATGGTGACAAAAACATACAGTTACAAAAACATATTGTTTCACCAATATGGTGAAACTGTTTTTTTACCCATAAAATCAGGAACAGCCTTACCCAAGCACCACTGAGGCAGGCAGTCCAACAAGAGGCTGTGAAGAAAGGGTCAAGGGCAATGCTGCAATGCTTAGAAATGCCCCAGCAGCAGTTTCTGAGGCTGGCAGGCCCAGCACAGTGCTCAAATGGGAGGTGGGGCTCAGGCAGCGGGCTGCAGGGAGGAAAAATGGATGTTTAAACCATCAGAGAAGGACACAGCAGGAAAGGGGAAGACGTGGATTCAAACCCTCTCACCATCCTGGTCGCCCTCTTCTGGACACACTCAAGCTTGTCAACATCCTTCCTAAAGTGTGGTGCCCAAAACTGAACACAGTACTCCAAGTGAGACCTGACCATAGCAGAATAGAGAGGAACTACCACCTCCCATGTTCTGGACACAATGCTTCTGTTAATGCATCCTAAGATTGTATTAGCTTTCTTCACAGCCACATTGCACTGCAGGCTCATGTTGAGCTTGTGATCAACCAGAACACCTAGATCCCTTTCACATGTGCTGCTATCAAGCCAAGTTCTTCCCATTTTATATCTGTGCCTTTGATTTTTTTGTGCCTAGGTGTAGGACTTTAAACTTATCTCTATTGAATTTCATTTTATTTGCCTCAGCCCACTGTTCCAGCCTATCTAGATCATTTTGAATCCTGACTCTGTCTTCTTCAGAATTAGCAATCCCACCCAGCTTTGTGTCATCTGCAAATTTGATAAGCATCCCCTCTATGTCCTCCTCCAAGTCATTTATAAAAACATTGAACAACACCGGGCCCAGGACCGAGCCCTGTGGCACTCCACTCGAGACTTCCCTCCATGTAGATGCAGAGCCATTTACGAGCACTCATTGGGTATGATTTTTCAACCAACCATCCAGCCCACACTTAGCCAGCTTATCCTCAAGGATATCACGAGAAACTTTGTCAAATGCTTTACTGAAATCTAGATACACTATATCCACAGCATTGCCAGAGTCAACCATTTTAGAAACTCTGTCAAAAAAGGAGATAAGGTTGTTCTGACATGACTTATTCTTGATAAACCCATGCTGGCTACTACCAATTAACTCATTCTGTTCGAGGTGCTCACAGACAAAGTGTTTGATAATCTGCTCTAGAATTTTCCCAGGTATTGATGTCAAGCTGACAGGGCTGTAATTTCCCGGATCCGTCTTATTTCCCTTCTTGAAGATCGGGACAACATTCTCTCTTCTCCAGTCTTCTGGCACAACACCAGTACTCCAGAACATCTCAAAGATTAGAGACAGAGGCTCTGAAATAACATCAGCAATTTCTTCTAGCACCCTGGGATGCAAGCCATCCGGCCCTGGAGATTTGAAATTATTTAAGGCAGCTAGATGCTCTCTAACCATTTCCTTACTTACTCTGGACTGGCAGTTCCTCCTTCCTTCATATGCCCTGCATTCTTCAGTTTGTATACAGCTTGCCTTACAATTAAAGACTGATGCAAAGTGAGAGTTGAGTAATTCCGCTTTGTCTTCATCCCTTGTTAAGGCTTGACCATCTTCCCCTAGCAATGAGCTTACCCCATCCCTGTTCTTCTTTTTGCCCTGAACATAGGCGTAGAAATTTTTCTTGTTGTTTTTAGCATCGCTCGCAAGCCTCAGCTCCATCTGCACTTTAGCCTTTCTGACACCCTCCCTACAGATTCGAGCCTGCTTCTTCTACTCACCCTCAGTAATTTGGCTCTCCTTCCATTTCCTGTACATTTCCCTTTTTAGTCTCAGCTCTTTAGAGAGTTCCTTGTTCAGCCACCTTGGTTTCATTGCCCGTTTCCCACCTTTCTTTCTTACCAGAACAGTTTGTGATTGTGCCTTAAGCACTTCATTTTTCAGCATTTCCCATCCTTCCTGTGTAGATTTGCCCCTCAGCATTTCCAGCCATGGGATCCTATCTAATATTTCTCTGAGTTTTTTGAAATTAGCCTTTATGAAGTCCAGGATATGAGACCTACTATGCCCTGGTTTCACATCCCTCACTATGTCAGATTCCAAGCTGACATGGTCACTATTCCCCAAGGAGCCTACAACATTCACCTCATCAACCAGTTCTTCCCTATTAGTCAGAATTAAATCTAGGATCACAGATTCTCTGGTTCCCACCTCCACCTTCTGAGAGATGAAGTTGTCCGCAACACTCTTCAAGAATCTGCAGGATGCCCCATGTCTAGCAGAGTTAGATTTCCAGCAAATATCTGGATAGTTGAAATCTCCCATAACCACTACATCCTGTCTCTGTCTCATGAGAAACTTTGTCAAATTACCATAAGACCACCCCCAAACAAGTCTTTATTAGGCCAGCTCAGGGAAGGCCAAACCTATCCCATGACAGTCAGGGAAGGGTTGCTGTCCAGAGAGGGGGTCCAAGGGTGTTGTTGCCAATCCCCTTTCTCTCTGAATTCTGAGACTGTTCCTGAGGCTAGGCTGACAAAAATGAGGGCCTGGAGGGCATGGCAGCCCTGGTCCCAGCGCTGGGTAAGGAAGAACCAGATGGGTTACCAACCTCCAGGTGAGGCCTGGAGATCTCCCAGAATTATAAATGATCTCCAGATTACAGAGATCAGTTCTCCTGGAGAAAATGGTAGATTTGGAGAGTGGACTCCAAGGCATTATACCCACTGAGGTCCCTCCTTTCCCTAAACCCTGCCCTCCCCAGGTTCCAACCCCAAATCTCAATGAATTTCCCAACCTGGAGTTGGCAACCCTAATGTGTTGACAGTGAGACTGATACTGCCCCCCACATTCAGTATCAATGATTCCCCCACCAATAATTTGAACAGAATGATAAATCAGGCCCCCCCACACCAGTTTAAGTTTTTCATTTTAATGCTATTGCCCTCAAAACATAGGGTGGCTTTAAAAACATATAGGATGACTTTAAAAACAGACTAGGAACAGATGCACAAACAAATGCAGACAGGTTTGTGGGGTCGGGGGAGTCTGCTGCAGTAAGTGGTGCGAAGATAGAGAGCTTCATGACCCCAAACTAAGATTTTAATAGTTTGCTGCAGTCTCCATCTCAATAGAGCTATCCCCAGGGTCCTGGCAGACTTTTCCTGTCTCAGAAAACCAGCTTGTAAAGTCTGTTTCTCTGTGTAACCTACTGCTGAGTAAAATTATAGCCGCTGTGTTTGCCAGTGCAGTTGCGGCAACTCATTGTATTATGGCTCAATGATGGAATCGGCTACTGGGTATCAAGGCCAAAAGCACAGTTACTTTTTTTTTAAAGCAAAGAAATTTGACTAAGCTTATTTGCTGATGCTTGTTTATTCGTTGCTGGTTTCAGTTAACCTTTGTTTTGACTTGATAGAAAGTTAAATGGATCATATTTCCTCCTAGAAACAGTGACTTTGCCCAATTTAAAGTAACCTTTTTGTATGAGAAAAATTGCCCTTTAATGAAATCAAAATTAGGGGTGTGCAATTTTTTCCTCTTTATATTTTTTGGTTTAGATTTATTGGATTTGGCCTGGGATTTTTTGGTAATCCAGCAGTTTTTTGGGTCCAATAGACCCACAGAGGAAAAAACTGAAAGGAAAAAAGCAGCAACAAAGCTGCAAAAACCAGCTGTCCCTTTAAACAGGCCCCGAAAACAGCTGAGGTGGTGGGGAGCAGTTGCCTCCCTGGCTCAGCTTTGGGCTGTCTTGTGTAGTCCCTTTAAATGGGACTGCACAAGAGAGCCCAAAGCTGAGCCAGCTGGAAGTCTGCTCCCTGTGGCTCAGCTCTTTTGTTCTCTCTTGTGCAGTCCCTTTAAACGGGACTGCACAAGAGAGCCTGGGCTGAGCTGACAGGGAGACTGCTCCCCACCAGGTCACCTGTTTTTTGGGCAGACTTCTGCAGTCCTTTTAAAGATGCCAACAAAATTGATGAATAGCTTTCTGCAGATGAAACACAGATAAGAGCATTGGCTCCTCATTATAAGGCAACCTTGAGGAAGAATTTCTGATTTGAAAAGGTCTTCTAAGAGCCAGATGTGTCCATTGTTACATTACACAGCTACATGATTTCTAAGAATTTTTGCTGTGAAATTAACAAAGGAATTACATATTGCACTTTCTATTTGATGGACCTTGTGAATGTTTCAAACAAATTGTATATTACAGTGTTTGTGTTTGTTTTTTTGTTGTTTAAAGGGGGCTCAGAAGAAAGCCCGAAAAACAGCTGAACATTGGGAGCAATCTGCTCCAGCTACTCAGGTGTTTTTCGGATTCACATGAGTGGAGGTTGCCCCTTTTCTGCCATAGCTTGTGTATGTAGTGGTCAGAGAGTGAGATCTGGGACACAATCAGAGCCCCACAATGCCTTGAAACTTGCTGGGAGAACAATCCTATGCAGGTGTAGTGTACCCAGAGCGGAACGTGGGTCCAGGCCAGCCATGTGCTCGAACCAGTTTCAGCCGGTCCGACACGTGGCTGGATGAAGGCCTGAGCTTTGCTCCTGAAGACAATGAACAGTAGGATCCTAGTTCCCTTCCAATCGGGGGACCTAGGATCCAGGAAGTTAATGCAATCAGTGTGTATAGTCCAATCACGAGTGTGTGTGTGTTGGGGTGTGGGTTTCTTGGGGAATATAAGCCGACCTGCGAACCGGCTTAAGTTGTCTTGTTCTCAATCTTGAAATAAAAGTATGAGCTGATTTCACTCTATGGACTTGCCAGTCTCAGTACTTTTCAGCAGGTTTTCTACACAGAGGTCTACTAAACTCTATTTGATGGGGCTTGTTGTCAGGAAAACATTCATAGGATTGCACTGTGGGTGACCTTGGGGCAGCCTTGCTCTCTTTCAGCCTAACCGTTCTCTCAGAGTTTTTGTGAGGATAAAATGAAGCTGGGATGAATGATGTGTGCCACCCTGAGTTCCTTTGAGGAAGGGCAGGGTAAAAATGGACTAAATAAATAAATACATATACATAAAATATTGATCATCCTTGTTGTGCCTGCAGAGAATTTATTCATGTTGAGGAGAATGGGACAATCCCTGCAATCCCTCTGTTTGGTCTCTGAAGCCTTACGCTGGAGTCACTGGATGCTTGTGAACGTAGCAAGATGGACTGCTTATAATGATATTTCTAGCTCCTGGTCACATATTTTGTAATATATTTTTACTTTAGAAAACAAAGTAAAGGTATAAAGGGGATACAGAATGGAATAAAGGATTGCATAACACAATTATGTATTACAGAGTGTATAAGGCAGAGAACATTTCTCCCCAGCACCTCCTTCATTATAGTTTTTAAAACACTATCTATAAAATACAATGGCACTTAATTCTGTTGAGATACATATATGTTCAATATTTTAGATTTCAAGTCTTAAAACTAATCTGTTTTATATCTACACTAGCAGTAAAGCCCGTTGTGGAAATAAATGCAATGAGCTCTAGAAAGAGGCTCTGGGAGAGTCCCAAGCCGTTGGACACTCAGCGTCAATTTGCTGTGGCAACCTCAGCAGGGTATAATGACACAGAGTCCAACTTTTTTTTTTCCGGAGGAACTAATCTCTGCTACCTGAAGAGCAGTTGCATCAACCAGCAAAGCATCAACCTGCTATTATCTGCCCCTCTGATTTCAGCTTTTCACCACCTCCCCCACCCTCCTGGAGATCAGTTGTAATTCTGAGTGGTCTCCACCCCTCACCTGGAGATTGGCAACAGTGGTTCCCCAGAAGGGAATGACTGGTTGGGAGGATGGACTCTATGGCATCGTACCTCTCTGAGGTTCCACCCTTCCTCAAACCTCACCCTCTTCAGGTTCCATCCCTTAAATCTCCAGGAATTTCCCATCTGGAGTTGGTAACCCTATCTCCTTCCCAGCCAAGCCTCAACCTCCCTTTATTTCCCCCTCACTCTTCAGCTTTCCATCTCCCCCCCACCTGCAGCCTCTCCCATGCTCTGAAGCCCTGACTGCCACATCATATTAGCTGTCATGGAGGGGCCATCTCAGCAGGGTATAAGGACACGGAGTCCACAATTTTCTCCAGGGGAACTGATCTCTGCCAACCGGAGAGCAGTTGTAATTCTCAGTGATCTCCAACCCTCACCTGGAGATTGGCAACAATGGTTTCCCAGGAGGAAAATTAGTCTTTCTCTGCAATGGGGACCAAAGCAGCTGACATCATTCTCCTCTCCCCCTTTTGACTTGCACAACAACCCTGTGAAGTAGGTTAGGCTGAAAGTCTGTGACTGGTCCAAAAATCACCCACTCAGCTTCTACAGCAAGAACCTGGATCTAGCAGACCTTGCTCTGAAACATTGACTGCTACGACTAGGGTAGCCAACCTCCAGGTGGAGCCTGAAAATCACCAGGTATCACAACTGAACTCCAGACAACAGACCTCTCCCCCCCACCGGAGAAAATAACTGCTTTGGAAGGTGGACTTTATGGCATTCTGTTAAGCTGAGGCCTCTCTCCTCCCCAAACCCTGGTTTCCATAGACTCTACCATGAAATCTCCAGGAATCTCCCTACCTGGAGCTGGCAACCCTCGTCAGGACTGGCCCCAATGAGTTCCTCACAAAGACCTGCGAAGGGTTTCCTTCCTTTGTCTGAATCAAGCTTGGTTACCTACTGTGGTGAAACGGACTCCAGTTTATAATTCAGCTGTTTGCCTCCCACCCTCATCCCGTGGACTATCTCACTCCTTAAGTTCACTGCCACCACTCACTGAATTGTCACTACCTTTTTAGAGGGACAGTGAGAGCCCTCTGGCCAAATCTCCCTATTTGGAGATGGAATCCCCAATCTTTGCGGGATCCTGGGAAAGTTGACAACCAAGGGTCTGGCCTCTCCTTGCTTCCCTGGGCTACACTTTCCCTTTGGTGTTGTGCAGAATGGGGGAGACTATGTGGTCAGAGCACAACACAGAATTTATTTAACTATTTACACAATTATGGAGCACACTAAATGAATAAGGCAGAACTGTAGGAGTAAGCACATACTATGAACCAACAGGGCATAAATCAACAGGGGTTAAACGCAATCTTCTTTCCGTACACACAATACTCTCTACTTCTGGAGGTCGTGGCTCAAGATAGGATCTCTCCTTGGGCAGGCCTTTGGCTCTGCTTCAACCTCTCTCTCTTGCCTAAGATAGCAGGGAAACTTCCATACATTCCCCAGTCCAGCCAACTGTGGCGTGGCTGAATCTCTGCTGCCTCCCAGGAACTAATACTGCCTCTTTCCTGAATGGGCTGGAGTCTATATTGATGCCGCCCCACCCCTTGGGACAGTCCCTGTTTTCCCACACTTTTTGGCCTTGGGGCAGCTGGGAACTGTAGGCCAGCAGATGAGGAAGCCCCATTCAACCCAATGAGTGATACCCCTGCAGGCTCCTCTCTGGAACTACAACTCAATTAAACCTCATAGGGGAACATTTTAAATGAACAACTACACAGCAGCCATCTTAAAAACACAGGTGACTGCCGGTCTGTGAGTGGTCTGAAATCACAGCTTCCATAGCAAGAACCTGCGTCTGGCAGACCCTGCTCTGAAGCACTAACTGCCACGCCTAGGGTAGCCAAGCTCTAGGTGGAGCCTGAAGATCACTAGATATCACAACTGAACTCAAGGCAACAGATCTCCCCCCCCTGGAGAAAATAACTGCTTTGGACGATGACCTCTATGGCATTCTATTCAGCTGAAGCCTCTCCTCTCCCCTCCCCAAACTCTGGCTTCCTTACACTGGCTTCCTTAGACACAGAATAGCCAAGAATTTCCCAACCTGGAGCTGGCAACCCTAGTCAGGAGTGGCCTCAATGAGTTCCTCATAACAGCCACTGAGGGGAAAGTTAGTCCCACACAGGAGGCAAGCAGGAGAAGCATCTTTGTCAAGAGAGAAAGCCATTTGCCAGTAATTCTGACTGGGCACAGTAGCTGAATGGGGAGTGGGCAGGGGAGAGGAGCAGACCCAGCACCCAGCCAATGGCACATGAGTACTCTTGAGTGGTGACTGATGGCTGAGGGAGCGCATTACACAGCCAGTGGGAGAGCTGGAAAGAGCCACCCCAAATGGCAGTTATTATATAGGGAGATTATCTGTTTCATCTTTACTATCTTTACTTTGCATATTTTTGCCACTTCTATCTACTCACTGTATTTTTTAACAAATAGATAATGTATCAGAGTATAGAAAGAAAATCTGTTATATATCTCATAGTGGAAAAGTAGAAGATATTTCTGCTCAAGATCCCCTTCCTTATACATTTATATTCAAGATGTTATACTTGTTCTGCTTCTACATTGCAATACTTTTATAAATAATTTTTAAAAACTGTTTCTCATTCTAAATCCTCTCCTGATTGCATAATACAGACTCCATCTCTCCTCAATTTTTGTGATTTATCTAAATCTCAGATGAGCTGTTAGTTTCACCATTACTGCATATTCGGCAAGTTTATTTTCTCTTTCTTCTAGGTATGGACAGACATCTAGCTTTCATTTTGCTGCATAAATAATGCTAGCTGTTGTCACCATGTATTTGAATATCTCTTCCAGAATTTTTTGATAATTTGTTAGGCAGTATACCTAGTACCAGGGAGCTGTGGTGGCTCAAGTGGTTAAGATGCTGAACTGCAGACTGGAAAGTCAGTAGTTCAGCAGTTCGAGACCCATCTCTGGTCCCAGCTCCTACCAACCTAGCAGTTTAAAAGCAAGAAATTGCAAGTCGATAAATAGGTACCACTTTGGTGGGAAGGTAACAGTGTTCTGTGCACCTCAGCGTTTAGTCATGCTGGCCACATGACCACAGAAACATCTTTGGACAGCACTGGCTCTTCAGCTTGGAAACAGAGATGAGCACCACATCCTTAAGAGTTGGATATGGCTGGCTTTCAAGCAAGGGAAACCTTTACCTATACCTAGTAGCATATTCTTAGCTTTCATAGGGAATTTAAATTTTAATATGTTCTGCATTTTTCCATGTATTCCCTTTCCATTTTTTTTCTTTTGTTCCAAGTTCGCCACATATTTTAAAAGGTTCCATCTACATCTTGGCGTTTCCAGCATTTTCCTTTGTAGTTTTTGTCTGCATTCTCAGTGTTCTTTGGGGTTATATACCATCTATAAAACATTTTGTACCAATTTTTTATTTATGCCTGCCTGGCTGTAAACTTGATTTCTTTTTCCTATAAATGTTCCCATTGATGCATAGATATCTGCTCTGTAAAATTCTACATCCATTTAATCATACTTTTTTTTACTTGTTCTTCTGTTTCTAGCTGGAGCAATAACTTGTATATCCATCATAGTCAATAATTTTTTGTTTTGTAATCAACTGTTTAAACTCAGTCACATCTCCTAGAGCTCCACCTCCACATTAATAATCTTATTTAGTTTTGAAACTGCTTAATATCAACCACTGAATATTTATTCCTTTGTCTTTAATATCTTGCCACAACCTGTTTTTCCCCTAAGCATTTACCATGTTACCATACGTTAAAAAATCATTTTTATTTCTTGTGTAGTTATCATGATAAGCTTCTTTTGAGGACATAAGTGGAGAGCTTGAAGGGCTCAGAAAATTACAGTGTGTAAACCAAATTTTCAAAGGTCCATCTCTGATTGTATGGCTTCTTTCTTTGTTATAATAATTGATTTCTTAATCCATAAATAATGGTGTAAGCCAGAGGTGTCAAACTCATTTGTTATGAGGGCCGGATTTGACATAAATGCCACTTTGCCAGGCCGGGCTGGGCCATGTGTGCCATAAAACGTAATCCTAGGTACTGGAGATAAAAACTGTATAAAGGACAGCAGCTGCTAAGCTCCAAGTTGGTGTATACTCACTGCAAGGTCCCATGGGGTGGGAGAGGGGTGCAGAGAAAAATCCACCTAGGCAGACTGGACAGCCAGCAGTGCAGCACTGGGCAGATGCTCCCACAGTGCTTGACTGCTGTAGACAAGGTTGTTCTGCCATGCTGAAGCCACAATACAGTGGCTCTGCCCGCTCCCCCCAGCACTTCCTCCCTTGCACTGGTTGCTTGCGGGCTGCATAAGAGCCCTGGATGGGCCTGATCTGGCCCCTGGGCCGTATGTTTGACACCCCTGGTGGAAGCCTTCTTCCAGATCTGCCAATTCAAGTTTTACTATTCTCTGTCTTGGGTTTTTAATTCAATCTGCAATCCAGAACAGGCCTGCCACTTTTTAAATTTGAAATTTTTTTAAAAAGTTTTGGCAGTATGTTCAGTCTGATTGCTGAGATTCTTCCCAGCTGTGCAATTTTTATTTTTATTTCCCATCTAGATAAATCTGCTTGTTTAATTTTCCAAATCTTCTGGTAATTGTTTTTGAAAAGATTACAATTTTGCCCAGTCACATTTATTCCCAAATATTCGATGGGGTTATTGGTTGTTATACATCCTGTGCTCTTTAGAATATCTTCTTCTTGTTGTTAAAAATTTCCTGATCACTTATTTTTTTAAAGCCCAGACAAGGTCTGTCCTGTGGAATGTGAGCAGAAGAGGATACATATTGATTTTTAAGCAGTTTGGGCCTTATGGAGAATGAGATTTCAGCCTAACAGTTCCTAACACTTAAAAAAAATGTGGTTCAGATCGTTCCGCTGGAATGATTTAAGAGGCAGAGGGGCCTCCAGTGAGGCTTCTGTGCAACCAGACACTTTATGCTGATTAAAAAGTGTGCACCTTTCTCCCTTTCTTTATTCTCACTTATACAAGAATGTAATTTTTCAGGTTTACATGCCCCAGACTCAATCTTGTGAGAGTCGAGACAAACTTTCGTTTAATTAGTATAAATCCTGGGTCAGATCTAGCCAAGGAACCCCTTATGTGTCCATCACCAGACTTCCCATGTCTCTTTTTTGTCTTCTATTTCTTAGTTGAAATCATAAATAGTACAAGTGAAAATTTGCCAGAAACCTCATCAGATTTAATTAGTTCAGTGCAATGCATCCCTAAGAATTTTTCTACATTGCAAATTTTGGTAGTGCTTGACTCACATAATATAATACTAGTGCCAGGTTTTGTTGGAGTTATGATTTGAAGGGATGTTTAATAACTCATGTGCTTATCAGCTACCCAACAGTAGTTTTTGCCTTAAGAAGCATACATTTAAGGATGGTGTAACCTTACCACTGCCAGCTCCCTATGTAACAGTACTAGTACTAACTAGCTGGTAAAAATAAGGTAGCATTTAGTAACTTTGTAATACAAGCAGGTTGAGGAAGCTAAAATATGAGTTTTGGAGATCATGTTACTGACAATAGATATTTTCTTTATTCACAAATTCCATCTCTGTATTTACTGGCACTGGAGGTCTTATTTAAGGAATCTTGATGATATCAGCAGAGGTCTTATTTAACGAGTCTTAATGATATCAGCAGAGAAAGAAATCCTGGAAAAGGCTGTGCGAGGGTGGAAATGCTTCATTAGTATGAAAATGTTTAGCATAGGGGAAAAAAACATTTATTTTTGGCCTGGCTCTAGCATTCAAAGCAACAGGATTTTGGATCATCTAATGTACTTACACGCAGTGCATCTGATCCAAAATTCAACAGCAAGTCTTTTGATAGATGGCAACCACAGGTGGCAATCACATTGGTTGTCAAATATCTTGTCCCAGGTTATTTGAAGTTAAATAGTCTTGTCCCAGGTTATTTGAAACTGTTCTCTTACAACAAAGTGGTTTTGAATGACTGTATTATATAAGATACTGCAAGAATATGCACAAGTCATACATAGGATTGTCATCCAGAGCTTGGGAAACTCCTGGTGAGCTGTGTGCAGAGTTTGAAGAAAGCTGAATTTGGAGAGGGGAGGGAACTCTGAAACTGCCAGGTAACAGGCACCTCATAATAATTATAACAATTTCATCAAAACTGGTAAACAGTCAGCCTTTTAATTAAGCAACATGACTTGTGTCTGCCCTTTTGGGTGTGCATACCCAAGATTTAATTGTTTGCTATAATATTTATTCTGTATAGTAAAGATAATCTATTGATCAATATTGCAGGCTTTCCAGGGGAATAGTTGCATGTGGTCTTGAACACAGTTTGTATGTGTAAGGGTAGAGTTGCTTTTTAATTTGTTTTTAAATAATGTTTTATTTCCATGGTAAGCCGCCTTGAGTTCTGCAAGGGGGAAAGGTGGCTAATGAATGTTTTAAATAAACAAATAAATAATAAAAACAGTTCTTCCTGCCTGAAGATTTGGCAGGATAATAATACCCTCACTGCAGCTACCTATTCCCCTTGTCTAATCATAAATTTTCAAGTGATGATTTGTATCCAATTGACAGTAGAACCATTTATGTTGTTTTTTTATTAATTAATCTGAGTGTCTTCAAGTAGCAACTGACTCAGGGGGGTTTCAGTTCAAGAGAGAAGCAGAAGTCATTTGCTATTGCCTTTCTCTGCATAGTAACCCAGGTGTTCCCACTTAAATAAAAATCAACCATGGCAGACTCTGCTTAGCTTCTGAGCTCAGCCAAGTTTGGGCTATTCAGGTTTAATAAGATATACCTGCATCATATTTAACCTGAGAGACATGTGGGTTGGATCCCATCAAAATTCCACACACAGAAATGCAACTTCTGTCCTAATAAAGCAGCAAAAAAATCCCTCTGAAATGCTGTTCTTGGGGGACAGGTGATCCCCTCCCAGGAACATCATTGCAGGGGAACAGGATGGGGAATTCACTTGCTCTCTTGCATGTGTGAATCTTTTTGACAGGATCCAGCCCTATATGAACAGCAACATCGCCCATTAAACTTTGGCAGCATTTAAGCTGTTTGTAATGAATGGCAAGCAAAAGGGACATGAAAGCAAAAACACAAGCAACTGGAATGAGGTTTTGTCAGACAAACTCTCCAAATATGTTGTTTAATAAAATATTAACTTGAGTCTCATCAGAAAAGTGCTGATCATGCTCTCTTCAGAGCAAAAATACTGTAAATCCAAGACTAAAGTAAGGCAAATTGCTCATGCAGATATGAAAAGATTACGTTATTAGCATCATTTGGAAAATAGCATCCTTGAAACAGATCAGCAAATTCCAGACAACATTTGGCTTTAGAAATATTTTAAGATATTCTTAAACTAAATATAGCCCAATTTGTTTCAAGTTAGCAACATTCCCCTCTCTTGTCAAAATTATGCACTTCAAAGAATCATGTATGTTCTGAGGAAAATGATATTTAACCTGATAGAAAGACAATCTTTGCTGCAGCTCTGCTTTGGCCAGAATACAGGGGGGAAATGTATCAATTAGCGTGGAAAGCCGATTATACTACATAAACCAGGCAATTAGCAGGATAATGGAGTCATGGAGGAATGAAGCCAGCCTTCCCAGATATTGAACAACAACAACACTTCTTCATTTGCTCCCTCAAAAGGGCATTATTGTGCCTCTCCCAGTTCTTTCAGTCAGGGCAAATATTTGAAAAGGAAGTCGATACTGGATTCTAAGGTGAAGTATCTGAAAAACCATGAAGGGAGTAAAAATAGGTATTGATAAAACTACAGCCCTCTATTATGGTAGATGGAATAGTTCAACATCCCTTCTTGGCGCTTGGCCCTGGACCTATATGGCTCTTCCCCGTCCTGCAAAATAGTAAAAATCTCTTTACCTCGATATGATACACCATTTTTAAGATGTAAGGGAAATTAAAAGTAACCTAAAAGTCCCATTTTTCACTATGTAAAATTTAAATGAAAAAGTATTAGAAGGCTGAAGTCATATCTTTAATTATACACATATTTTAACTGGTTTTTAGAGTCCTAAGATAAAGACATAAATGGACTGCCTTTATTCCTGCTTTTGAGTAGTAACAGTGACAAGGATCAGAATATGAGGTTTGCCCAGTCACTTGATACTCAGAGCTCATCAGCTGCAGGCTCCCATTTTAACTGAAGGCTGGTACAATTTGTTTATTAAAGAAGGATTATTGCTTCTGTATGCAAATAAGATCTCCATACAAAAGACAGCTATTTTCCATGTTTTTAGACATTAATTTAGCATTGTAAAATAGTCAGTTTTCTCAACTCTATGCTGATATTTGTTTGATATCCAGTTTTCTCTTCCCCTGGTTTTTTTTTTTTTTTGGTAGGTCTATTAATTTCTTTTAGGAAGTAGCCATAATTTCTGAAGGAAATTTCACTGGATCTTGCTAGGACTCATATCTTTTTTTTTTTTAAATGACTTGCACTCCTGTCTCTTCAGAAATATATCTTTCTTCTTGCCAATTTTAAGTGTAGCATCAGCAGCATCCTTGTTTCTCTCTTAACTCTCCTGGGCATCCTTTCCTGGTTTAAATTAAGTAATAAATTTCACCCTTTTACATTTTGTCATTTCCCACTCTTTTATAGGTTTGCCCCCAGACTGAGAACCAATTCATACATGCAAGTCAGACAGGCCACGTACAGTGATTGGATAACCTCTCTTTAGAAAGAAGAAATGCTTCATTGGAAATGCCTACCAATAAAAATCATGTCCTGTGTGTACTATGCCTAAAAGGGACTATATTTGTAGACATTTCTTTGATTATATACACATCATATTTCAAATCAATGACTTTGTATAGTTCTCATATGAGAGCTACACTACCTCAAACGTGAATGTTTGAATCAGGCCTTAGGGCTACCTCGCCTGCCTTAGAGGCAGACCAAAAAAAACACCACATTTTACATAATAGAAAAATGTACAGGTGACAAATATGTGTTCCTTGTCCTGTATAACAATATAGGTTTATAAGTTAGGAACCTGAGACCGGTCGGTGCTTCTTGCAGTGCTTATGTGTAGTGATGAGCCCATAGGTGCTACCATGTCAAATGTGAAGTGCCTTTGGACTTGGAGTCCAAAGTAATTTTAGCTGTGTAGAAAGGACAAAGATGAATAGAAGGAATGTAGCTGATAAGGTCTGGGGAGGCTATACGTAAGGGAGGGATAACACATCTCATAGTTTAATGTTTTTATTATTGTATTATCTTAAAACAGAGGCACAGTGGAGAACAGGCTGTTACTTAGTGACTGAGCACATGTTCTGCATACAGAGGTTTCAAGTTCAATCTCTGGAACCACCAGCTCAAAGATCTCGGGCTGTATGTGTTGGCAAAGAGCTTTATTTGCCTGAAAATATGCATTGCTCAGATAAATGAATCACTGATATGAAGGCACCCTCATATGACCATAAAAACTTTTATGGATGTTTATTCCTCAAAAAGATGAGCTATTTGTCAGTATGAATTAATCTAGCTCTATGAACTAGGAACAACTTGTGTTGAGTGAATACATATTCCAAGAGCAAGATATTGTGCATACTATTTTCTGTACAGCACAGTGGGAAGTTAATAGGCTTCCATCCTCTAAAGACAATGCAGTTTTCTTACTGGATTTAGGTTTAATAGCTGTTGAGCTTGGGATCTGGGGCTGCTTGCTCTGTCACTTGGGAAGTTGCTATAGAAGCCCAACACATTCATGATGTCCATTGCGAATTATTCGCTATAGTCCTGAAAAATATCTCACTACACAGAAAGCATAACTGAATTAATTGTTGGAAAAATGGGCAAAATAGTTAAATATTCAGAGATTGCAATGGATCTTTGCTTTACTGGAGAGGAGGCATTTTCTTCTATATAAAAATCTTTATTTCTAAGGGGAAGGGTACACAGGAAAATCTACAAAACAACAAAGACACCTAAGACTACATGCTTGCAACAACAGACACACAGATAGTAATGGAGATTCTTCTTCTTGACCCCTAGAAGGAAATAACCTGAATGCATTAACCAATTATTGTTAGTAAATAGGCTTCAGTTTCACGGGCTTTCTTCCCATTGGCTCTGTGCCAGGTTCCCTTCCTGGTCAGTCTAAACAACAGCACAAAAGGTAAAGTACATTAACCCTATAATGACTGAATTTTAGACCTTGCAACACACATATTTCCAACATTAATCAGGCTTCAACAGACTTTTTGATCAAGGGCAAACTATGATGTTGTGGAAGGATCTCTTCCAGGATCATCCTAAGTGGTCATCTTGGCCACATTGAGCGGTTCTAGTTTTGATCTTGATCTACTGGATTCCAGGAATGATTTCTGTCTTGCATTTATGGGGTTATATCCGAGCAACTATTAGCATAATTCCACTTGCAAGAAGGAAACTTCTTGCCTTCAGTCTCTCACTACAGTTCATGCTGGGCCCCTGAAATGCTGCTCATTGTGTTCAGGGTTCCACCAGGAACAGTGCTAGGTATAATGTGAGTATCTGAAGTAAAAGGGGGCGAGGTGGAGATAGGCACAGATTGTGCCCATTCTCCCACTCACAGAAGAGTCCTGCCCCTAGTAAAAAAAATGGATAAGTTTGAACACATTATTCAAGAAGGAACACCAGGAAAAAAGTTGTCCTTTTCCCACTAAAAACTTTATAAACTTGAGGAAATTTGTTTTGTACATGAATTTGGGGGTCCATAAGTTCCTTTCCTGGCCTACTCATAGCCTGTTACTGATCTTATAACCATCTATACCTATCAAGTCTGCTGCTAGACCCATACACAACACTGTTAGAGCAGACCCTGCATAATGTAAATTGCATTCTGCTGTGTCCGCATATTTCCTCATTCAATTATTTAAGTTTTTCTTAAAGACTGATTCCATTCTGCTTTTCATTGTTACTCAATTCTAAACTAACAAGGAAAAAATTCTAAAATTCTGGGAATGCTAATTCTTTTTATCAATGTCTAGAGTAAAGATTTGGCAAGTACATCAGTGCATTCTAGTGGTTATTTACTTTAAATTAATTTACTTTATGTATAGTTTGCCTTTTTGGCTGAGACTCAAGATTACAGGATATAAAACAGTGAAATCAGACAGCATAAAACAATCAATGAACAATGTGACAGGACTAGAATTACAGAGATAAAAGAATGATGCAAACAACAAACTAAGGCAAAGGTATACTATAAGCAATACAGAAAGTGGATTACAAGGTATAAGGACAGTTAGAGTATAGGACTGTGAGTGAGACTTGACTTCAAATCCCCAACATGCCATAGAGCTTACTTGGTGACACTGGGACAATTGGTACTTCTTTCAGCATAATGGCCCTCACAGGTTTGTTGTAAAGATAAAATTGAGCGAGAGGATAGCGTGTGTTGGAAGAATGGTGGGATAAAAATCTAATTAATAATCAGGTAAATACAAGGAGAATACAGACGATGAAAATGGAAAATGGAGAAAAGAGGAAAAAGTCAAAATTGTGAAGACTGGAATTCAGACAAGAACAAGATGAAGGATGAGTATCAGCAGAATGTGAAAGAACAAAATGAATCATGCAATGAAACAAAAGGGCATTACTTTTTCCACTGGAAGTAAGTTATTTCTAGTCACAGAAATTTTCTCAGCATTACATTTCATTCCTCATTATTTCTGGTTTTGTCAGGATGCAGGCCAGGAGTGACACGAGGCATGTCGCTTCAGCTGGAGCAATGGAAGACAGAGCAATAATTCAGAGAACATAGTCAAAGTCCAGTCCGAGGGTCAAGAACAGTGTCAAATAGTTGGTGAAAAGCAGGTCTAAAAGGCAGTCCAAACACAAGAGTCTAGTGGTCCAAGAGTCATTTGCGAACAGGTTCAGAGCAATTCAGGAACTGTAGTCAAGATGCCGTCTGAGAAGTCACAGCAGCATGGTAAAGTCTGGTTCAGCAAATCACAAGGTAGCAAGGTAGGGTCAGATGCAGTGAACACAGGGTCAGGAGTAAATCAGCTTATTGCTTCCACCCCTGGTCCTTCTTCTACCTCCTTGTTTATGCTTGATTCAGAGCTGGGCTGTGTTGGGCCAGTGTGTGGGCAATCATCCTGGCTTGTTAGTTCCAGGTGTCTCTGGGCTGCTAGGAATGTGCTTTTTCTCCCCTCATAAGAACATAAGAGAAGCCATTGTTGGATCAGGCCAATGGCATATCCAGTCCAACTCTTTGTCACACAGTGGCCAAAAATAGCAGGTGCCATCAGGAGGTCCAGCAATGGGGCCAGGACACTAGAAACCCTCTCACTGTTGCCCCCCAAGCACCAAGGATACAGAGCATCCCTTGCCCCAGACTGAGAGTTCCTATCTATACCTTGTGGTTAATAGCCACTGATGGACCTCTGCTCCATATGTTTATCTAATTCCCTCTTGAAGTTGTCCATGCTTGTAGCTGTCACCACCTCCTGTGGCAGTGATTTCCATGTGTTAATCACTCTTTGGGTGAAGAAGTACTTCCTTTTATCCATTCTAACCTGACTGCTCAGCAATTTCATTGAGTGCCCATGAGTTCTCACATTGTGAGAAAGGGAGAAAAGGATTTCTTTCTTTACCTGCTCTGTCCCATGCATAATCTTATAAACCTCGATCATGTCAGCCCTCAGCAGTCTTCAAGCTAAAGAGCTCCAAGTATTTTAACCTTTCTTCATAGTTCGTGCCTTGCCCATTGCATCCAGAATTCCAGCAGCTCCAGGGATAGAGGAGGTGAGGCGGCCTGTGGAACCTTGTCTGGTCTCAGAGTAGCTGAATGAGGATAGTTAGAGTGCTGTCCTCAGCTGGCAGTTTTTTGGCTTCAGAGGACCAGCTGTCAATGTTTGGTTGTGAGTCGGGACCTGCTTCCATTGGCCGTTTGTCTTTTTCTGCCTTTTCTGAATTGGTCAACTCAGGCTGATCCACAACAGGTTTAATTAGAATTTCTGAAGTTGACTGTAGAATTGGAACATGTACTGTTTGCTATAATGTGCACAGAATTGAAGCATGAGCATTAGACATGGACCATATGCAATCTGCATGCACAGTTTATCACATGGTGTTGGAGGAGTGGAGGATGAGAGGATCCTCCCAAATTTCTACAGTTATGTTCCAAGGTTTCTTTCTGTTCACAATACCGCTCATTGCTGCTGGTACAATAAACCAGGGAGGCATGATGATACAGGACACCACTGAGAAACAGGAGACGCTTTGCAAGCAGGAGTAGCAGAGGTCATGTGTTCTCATGATCAAGGCAAGCATGGAAGTGGGGTGGGGCCTTGGCTTGGTGGTAGAGCATCCAGAAGGTCCTAGGTTCAATCCTTGACATCTCCTGTTAAAAGGATCAGGTAGTAGGTGCTGTCAAATACCTTGATCTGAGACCCTGGAGAGCCATGCTCAGTCACAGCAGACAAAACTGACTTTGATAGGCCAATCTTTGAATCAGTATAAGGCAGTCTTGTGTTCATGGGAGCAGAACCACAATGAAACACAATCCAAGGTAACCAATCAGTAGAGGCAATCATGTCCTACTTGGTAGTCCTAATACCTCACTGGATGCTAAGCTGATCCTCACAGTGATGGTGTGGCTGGGGAAAGCAGCACTAGGAAGCACATCTCTTCAGTGGGTGCGACCTAGCAGTTGGAGTTGTAGCTCCATACAATGAAAGGAGAACATGGCAAAGACAAACTAAACCTGGTCATGGACCATACATGCTACCCCACTTGCCCATCGGAGGAGGGGGGTCTCCAGTCACCATCTCAAACAGATCCCAATGTGATCAGGATGACATGATTGAAGTGAGAATCTCTGCTGGGGGAGCTTAGGATACTGACTTACCGCACCTGCACTGCAACCCCTTCAGGTTTTAGAAGGGAACTGTCCATTGCTTCCAGTTCTGTCCTGCTATGTCTTGCACCTGCTAACATTTTTCTGATACTGATATGCTATTTAAAGTTCAGTTTGGTTCTGTGACCTTCAACATGTAAACTAGAGCAATTTTTAAAATTAAAAAAATGTTTAAAAGGCAACCTTTACAGCTATGAAACATCAGCAATTTTAAAACATTTAGAGCTTTAAAAGGTCAAATGGATTATCAACTAAAGTGCTTTTTTTAAAAAAAAAAATTGGACAGAGCTATTGCACACCTGCAGCTAATTTTTATGGCCAAGTTGTAACCCTTTGAAACATAAGCACTGCAATGGAAATGCTGACAGATTTACTACAAAAGGTGCTCGTGGGGGGCCCAATATGTTATGTTTTGCTATAAATTCTATTAACACAATGAAGCTATCTTAATTAAACCGTTCTTAATGGAATAAATTATTCAAAGAATCAAATTCTCCAAACCTTTGACTGTGGTGGCCAAACGACCAAGCAAATCATAGTATATCACTCGGCAATAAAGGTGGCAGCCAGAAGCAGAATTGCTGTAATTAGCTACAGCATATCCCATTTAACAAGGGAATTTCTTTTGCTTGCTGGTAACAGCTCCACTGTCAAGAACCTTTTACGTTGCACTTGACTCAGTGAGAATTTTTCTATTTTAAATTAAAAAATCCAAAGGGTTAGCGGGGAAGCACAGTGGACAAAATGTCTTCCTGTTCATTAATGGGATTACACGTAACTTGGGAAATGAAGGCTGGTACTTCATCACAGGAGGGATGGGATGAAAGCTTAAAGCTTTCACAGTAGATATTGACTTTAGATCAACATTTTGTGCTTTCCTCCCCTATTGTAGCCGGCTTTTAAAAGCTGCTAGGTCTGCATGGAAAGTCATTTGGGTTCAGCAGGCTGGCAACATTCCAGGTGACCAGTGAGCTGGGGTTTATTAAAAACACATTCTGGATGACTTGCCATTTTATTCCCTCCAATCCCCAAGGTGTTAAGTCACAATAATGAATGCTGCAATGCGAGAATAGTGGAAAGGCAAGATTAAGTTCTGAATAGGAGATAGACAAATTGTAAAGCTATTTTGTTGAGAAATTCTGAGGATCTTTGTGCCTGTTTTGCAGGGAAAGATCATAACACTGAGACTGGCTCTATTGCTCATGACAATAAGGGAGAAAAATGACTGACCTCACAAGGCTGTCTCAGGTTTTGTTTTTAAATGTACCTACCTCAGGTCAAGTGTGTATCCTGTGTGCTGCATTGAGTGTGATCTGCCTGCCTCCTGTGCCCAAATCTTACAGCACTTTTCTGATATCTGTGAAAAGCTAGATGCTCTTCAGAATGAAAAAAATAATACTTCTTCATTACTCACAATCTTCCCCCACCCCCCATTTCCCTTACAAAGAAAAATATTAAATTGTTTGGGAATGTTTTTGATCAGACTGCTTTTCACCACTTTTATGGGTGATCTATGTAACTTTTAGCATTCCTTCTTCCAGGAGGATTAGAACAGTGTCCAGGTTCTCCTGTCAAGCCATTTCATTTTTACAACAACCATGAGAGGTAAAATAGGCTAAGGGACAGTGACCATCCTAATGCCACCCACTAACTTTCTCAGCTGAGTTGGGACTTGAATCCATAACTGTCCATTTTTACTATAACACGCTCTACCACACTGGCTGTCTAATGAGAAGTGAGGGAAAGAAGACACATTTCTTGGAGTCAAAGCTGTTTGGACTCTTATGAATCTTACTGATTTCTTAATGGTCCTATCTGTGATATAAATACAGTTCCACAAAGAGGGCAGTCTTACAAGCTCAACAAAACACTAACAGTGTGCGTGCTTCATGTACTTTCCCTGGCTGGTCATTCCATAAAGCAGGAGCTACACAGCTAGTAAAAGCTGTGTGAATCTGCTCAGTGGAAGGCACAGTAAGCAAGGTGTGCTGAACAGATCTGACTTGGCATACAGACCTATATGCAGAGAGATTATTCCAAGTCAGGAAATGATTTATCGGTATTTTTAAATGTATACTTCATCCCATGTCTACCAGCAAGCAAGTGGCTGTATTTTACACTAACTGTAGGTTCTCAGTTGTCTTCAAGGGCAGGTGTACTACAGTAATCCAGTCATGAATTTTACTTATGCAATTTGTTTAACTGAAAATCCTTATCATTTGCCCAGCACTTTTAAAGGGTGTTCAGAGCAGGCCTAGACTATGGTAAGTCTGTTATTATGAAGGAGGACCATAACTGGAGGGCAGCCACTGAGAATGCCTGTCTTCTACCATTCCTTTGCTGCCAGAATGTGATACATAGTTGGTCTTATTAATAATGTTATCAGTACATGTTCTTTGCATAGCCTTTCTTTATGATGTATTTTTATACAGACATTGGAATAAAATGCCCAGCCAGCAGCAGCCAATTACAAAACTTCACATTACACCAGGATTAATTTAAATTAAACATTCAGCTCTAATGCTGAAGTCAAATCTGCTGGCTGTATCTTCTGAATCTCCATCAAGATATTTATAGTCAAGTTCTCCCAACCAGCAGACTCACTCAGTCATTCATTTGATTGGGGAACAAAGCTTAGAAAGTCGAACTGTTACATAGTTGTTATTTCAGTGAACCCAGAAATCTCGTTTTGACAGTTCTATTCAGTCAGGGACAATATTTGGAGTGACCTTTCTCTTGCATAAAAATCTTCAGAGATGATAAGGGGGGAAAAAAGAGGAGATAATTGCTCCTGTAAAGTGTATTAATCTGTGACAGAATGCAGAACAGATTAGTGGACATGGTGGGTAGTTTTCCACTGAGGACATTTTCTTTTTACAGCAACCACTTCTAAATGTGAAGTCCAATTCACAAGAGTATTTTTTGGATAACAAGAGGAGCATTGAAGGAGTAGGCAGGGCTCTTTTTGTAGCAGGAACTCCTTTGCATATTAGGCGACACACCCCTAATGTAGCCAATCCTCCAAGAGTTTACAGTAGCCTCTGTAAGAAGAGCTCTATAAGCTCTTGGAGGATTGGCTGCAATAGGGGTGTGTTGCCTAATATGCAAAGGAGTTCCTGCTACAAAAAGAGTCCTGGGAGTAGATAACAGTGTCGGAGAAGACCAAAGCGGTCCAGATTCAAATTGACACTCAACTGCAGAGTTTCACTTGATCATCTTGGCCTAGTCACTTTCTCACAGCCTAACCTGTGAGCAAAATTATGTATGCTGGTTGGTTATTACATCCTTTTCCTTCAAATTATGATGCTCTGTACACAATAATACCAAGTACCAAGATTTCTGAAGTTTTAAAAATGCCAGGGACTGAATGCAGAATCTTTTTCATTAGCCTACTTTAAACTTTTTAACAAGCCATTAATGAAAGTTATTTTCTGTGCCACTATTAAATCAATATAGCTGCCTGAGTTTGCATTTGTTTGGGAAAGATGCATTTCTCTTCCTCAAGCTTTTGATTATGAGCTCTTCTCTCTTCTTATTTTCCACGCCTAATTTGGAGGGAATATCCCATCCCACTCTTCCCTTTGGCTGGAATTTAAAATGGATAAGATATATGTAACTGTTCCAATCAGAATCCTAGTAAATTATTTAATTAGAAACTGGCACTTTCTAAAACAGGAGACTGAAAGAACCTGAAAAACATGGTCAAGGTTTTATAAATGGATGGAAGAATACAATAAATAAACTGTATGGACATACAACCAAATCAGAAGAAAATATGAACTATATTTTTAGTTATGAGCAATGTTTTATTTATGGGTGGGGAAAAATAAAGAAGCAAAATATATAAATAGATAATGTATGAGGTAACTTAACAGATAAAATAATGTGGTAATTGGAACCCCCAACCTGTATGTATGTATGTATGTTTTTGCTTTCTGTTGGTCTTTCATAAAAATAAAATTGTTTTCTAGAAAAAAAAAATGTGGTATGCATGAGTAGAGTTGGATTCAAAACCCATGATCTCAAACATAATCAAGCTAGTGGTGTCAGGAAAGAAAACAACAGAGATAATGGATTTTTGGTTTTTACTATACATCTGCACTGGTATACTGAATGTCTCAAAATGTATGGGATCAAATGTGATACATATGAAACAATTCCATGTAAATGTGTTTAATGAGAATGGAGCTCCCGGCCTCCCAGCAAGGCCGCTGGAGGTCCAGGGGCTGTTTTGCTGCCCCGAAGGAAGCTGGGGCAGCAACAGAGCCATGACGCTGTGTGTCATGATGTGGGCAGGGGGCAGAGACAGCTCTGCTGAATGGCCGGGCTCCGCTCCCGCCCAGTGTCAGTTGCTCCAAGTGCTGGGGACATTTGGAGCTCCAAGCACATGGAGAGGAGAAGCTGCAGCCTACCGGGAGTCATCGAGGACAGATCGAGGTGGCGGCAGCTGAGGTGGTGACGGCCGAGGCGGCGGCGAGCTGGCACAGAGGAGGACGTTGCTGCAGCAACCTTTCAGGCCTGAGGCAATAGAGGCATCTGGTTGGTCCTTGACTGGCCTGTAGGCCACAGAGTCCAGGCGGTGGCAGCGGTCCTTGTCAGTCCAGAAATCCAGACAGTAGCAGCATCATTTCAGTGGCAATGGATGGTGGAGACAGGCTTGGGGGCCAGTTTAGAGCAGTGGGTGCCTTGAGTTGTGCTCAAGCTGCTCATAAGGGGCACTTGGGCAGTTAGGCAGCCATGGGGACGGGGCACTAACTGGCTCAGGTTGGGCTGGAGACAGTTAAGTGGCTGCATAGGAGAAAGAGAAAGAGAGAGAAAGAGAGAGAGAGAGAAAGTAGATACTCCTAGGTGGCAACCAGGTATGCTGGGCTGCCGGTCGTGAGCCAGGCTGATGACTCAAGGCTGGAACTGGGTGATCCACCCGAGAAAAGGGCAAGGAGGTTGGTCAGGGGAGTGACACCTGCCTTTCCTGTTCCATGCTCGCTTAGTTCGTCCCTTGCCGTAATGTTATGTTAAATAGTTAATAAAGTGGCCCTTGTTTACTTCCAAACTGTTATCTGTCTCGTTATTCCGATTGAGGGGGCAAATAGCAACTCCCACTTTCACCATTCCTTCCCTTCCTCTTCTGCCATTACGTACTTCAGTAAATTGGCAAACTGCATGTATATAATAAAAGTGGGTTCTAATTGAAACATAAGATAAAACGAATTTTCAGAAACTCAAGAAAGTTAAGAAGCAGGCCCATAGCTACAGTATGGCATCTCGGGGCCGCCCCCCCAATTACCACCAAGGCCTCCCAACTTCCCATCCAGCTGATTTATTTTATTTGTGTGTGTGTGCCACAGCCACGCCATTGCCCTGCCTCTTGCCTCTCTCTCATCACTTTCAAATTTTTTTTTTTACCTCCTCATCATTCCTGACACAGCCTGGGTGTGTTGGGTTGTGCTCCCCATCTTATTTAAATGCTCCCCGAAGAAAAAAATCCTGGCTACAGCCCTGTTAAGAAGATGCACTGAATTAGAGATGTTTGCATATTTAAAGGCATGAATTGATAATGCTCTCATTTAGGTCCAGTTCTCATGCTACCTAAATGGCTTAGGTACTATTGTGACATCATCCCAGAAATGCATGAACTGAGGAGATTATGTGGCTGCGGTTGGAAATGTGGATGGAGTTGGTATCCAATATCTTCCTTTCCTAAGGGCCAGGAAGAAAAAGAGAGAGGAGATTGGATGTATACCCCACACTTCACTACCCAAAGGAGTCTCAGAGCGGTTTACAATCCCTTTCTCTTACCCTCCCCACAACAGACACCCTGTGAGGTAGGTGGGGCTGAGAGAGGTCTCTCGAGAACTGTCCTTGAGAGAACAGCTCTGAAAGAACTTTTGTCTGACCCAAGATCACACCAGCAGCTGCATGTGAAGGAGTGAGGAATCAAACCCAATTCTTCCAGATTAGAGTCCATGCTCCTAACCACTACACAAAACTGGAAGTGCTAGCATAATAAGTAATCAATGTTGTCAACCTCTCCTGTGTGAGCTCCTCACTGTGCATGGTACTTTTACACAATGTCTTTTTATGGTAACGTAGATATCCCCCAAATTATTACCAGGACAATAGCTGTATCAATGACCAACTGAAGTTTCTTATTATTGGGTAGGTGAGGTCCTCTAATTATACTCCTTGGCTGACACAGAGAGTTATATAAAATATGCATCAAAACAAGACAATGTCTGATGCCTTATGTCATTCACTCACTGATAAGGAACAATTTTATATTCTAATAAGAACAAGAAAAATGCTTTTAAGTCTGATGCAAGACATCAGTATATAAGTACAGAAAATGCACACATATAGCTATTATCTTGTCATTATCCAAATGAGTGGCATAGATGGAACATTTATAGCTTGCTACTTGGACTTGATTTTGCAAGACTTTCTAAAATCAAGGTAATCTCAGGAGACTAACTTTTCCTTAGATATCTTTTACATCGCTATGCATTCCATCACTAGATACTAAGAAAACTGAAGCATGAATATATCTCTGTATTAGATAAAACCATTGTTCTGAAAATGATGGTCACTCTACTATATGTGCAATTATCTGGAGCTAAAATGAATGCTCAGTTTCTCTGAAATAACAGAACATTGCACCAAATTTTAAGGTATGGGTTTGTAATGGGGGGGAAAATTACTACCATAGTTGGCCATTATTAGATCTTGCATATATGAAAATTTGCCTAATTTGAGATAATTTCTATGCAGATAAAAGTATACATGTTGATATATGCAGAGGTGTACAATAGGTTTGTTTACTGTTAGGATAAGGATTTAACAGATATCCAACATGCATTGCACTGACTGTCTAATCTGCATAGTTGCAGCTAAAATAATCTAGGACATTATAGACCAGGAAAAGCCTTTTCCTGCTAAAATGGGAGAAATGAATTTTCATTTCAGTTGCCTGGTGGCTGCTGCTGGGGCCTGGCTCTGGTGTGTTTTCCTTCATAGGAGGAAGGGGAACACAGCTGGAGTGGGAAGATCCTGTCCTCCTTCCTTTTACTTACAGACACAGATTGGAGAAATGCTTATTGTTTGTCTTAATGTTTTTGTCCATCCCTCCTCAAGTTCTGTTTATGCCTTCTGTATTATCAATTTACAGTTGCTGTAGATTTTCTGGGTTGTGTGGCCATGGTCTTGACATTGTAGGACCTGACGTTTCGCCAGTAGCTGTGACTGGCATCCTCAGAGGTATAACACAGAAAAATGGAGTACTCTCTGTGTCAAGGTAAGCAGAAAAATGGTAGGCAAGTAATTTATATCTATCCTAGAAGTGGGGTAGGGCTGAGTCATTATCTTGTAGTAGTTCTCCAGGCTATGAACATGCTAATGGAGGAGCTTTCCTGAGGAGGCTCTTTTATCTATGGATTGTTTCCTGAGGAGGTTTCCTGTTTCTTGAGAAGGTTCTTTTGTGTGTGGAATGGCTATTGAAACTCTAATCTTATCTGTAATGCTATTGTCAGCTGTAGAGCATTTTGTGTTTTTCAGGACAGGAAACCATGCCCTATTTATTTTTAAACTCTCTTCTTTCCTGTTGAAATTGCGTTTATGTTTATGAATTTCAATGGCTTCCCTGTGTAATCTGACATGGTAATTGGAAGTGTTGTCCAGTCTTTCAATGTCTTGGAACAAAATGCTGTGTCCTTTTTGGGTTAGGCTATGTTCAGCCACTGCTGATTTTTCAGGTTGGCCAAGTCTGCAGTGTCTTTTATGTTCTTTTATTCTTGTCTGAATGCTATGCTGTGTGGCCCCGATGTAAACTTGTCCACAACTGCATGGTATGCGGTATACTGCTGCAGAAGTGAGAGGGTCTCTTCTGTCTTTTGCCAATCGTAGCATCTGTTGTATTTTTATGGTGGGTCTGAATACTGTTTGTAGGTTGTGTTTTTTCATAAATTTTCCCATCTGATCAGTGATTCCTTTAATATATGGCAAAAACACTTTTCCTGTGGGAGACTGTTTTTCCTCAGTTTACCTTTGGTTTAACTGCTCTTCAGGTTTCATTCTTAGAGTAGCCATTTACTTGAAACGTGTGGTTAAGATGATTTAGTTCGTCATTGAAAAAGTGTGGTTCACATATCCGTCTTGCATAGTCTACTAATGTTTTGATTATGCCTCTTTTTTGCCAAGGGTGGTGATTGCAATTTTTGTGAATAATGGTCCATGTGAGTTGGTTTTCTGTAGACCTTGTGACCTAATTGAAAATTTGTTTTGCAAATGACCATGATATCTAGAAATGGGAGTTTTCCCTTGACTTCTTTTTCCATGGTGAATCTTATGTTGGATGTTGTTGAGGTGATCTAAAAACTCGATCGGTTCTACTTCTCCATGGCTCCAAATGATAAAGGTAGCATCTATGTACCAGAACCAGACTGTTGGTTTGTGGGGTGGAGAATCTAAAGCTGTTTTTTCAAAGTGTTCCATGTAGAAGTTTGCTATAACTGGGCTAAGAGGGCTTCCCAGGGCAACTCCATCCATCTGTTCATAGAATTCGTTGTCCCATTGGAAGTAACTGGTTGTCATACAATGGTGGAATAATGCTGTTATGTCTTCTGGAAAAACCTGATTAACAAGTGTGAGTGTGTCTTTTACCAGAACCTTGGTAAAAAGAGATGCCACATCAAAACTGACAAGTATGTCCTGTGGGTTAAGTTTCAGAGAATTGATTTTGTTCATGAAGTGTGATGAATCATTGACGTATGTTATGGTTTTTCCGATGTGGTTCTATAGAAGATTGCCCAGGTATTTAGCTAATTCATACATTGGGGAACCAATGGCACTCACGATGGGTCGGAGTGGGACTGAGTCCTTATGAATTTTAGGGAGCATATAGTTGTGGTGGCTGTGCTTCTGTCTTGCATAGTTTTTTATGTGTGTCAGGATGAAGTGAGGAATTCCTGATCAGTGAGCTCGTTTGTCTAGTGACTTTGCAGGTAGGATCTCTTTTTAGTTTTTTGTAAGTGGCAGGGTCCAGCAGATCTCTAATCTTATTTTTGTATTCTTCCATTTTCATGATCACTGTGGCATTGCCTTTGTCAGCTGGTAGAATAATGATGTCTGGATCCACATTGAGGGTCTGGATGGCATTTCTCTCCTTACGTGTTATATTGCTGGTGGGAAGCTTTGCTTTTCATAGACTCCTTGTCATCTTCCCTCTTATTTCTTCAGCTTCTTCTTCAGGTAGATGACGAATGGCAGCTTCTACATTTGTGATGATGTCTTCCACAGGAATTTCTGTGGGGGTGACTGCAAAGTTACCTCCCTTGGCTAAGATGGAGGTTTCTTTTGGTGAGAGTTTTCGATCCATCAGATTGATGACAGTGCATGTGTTGTTGAGTATTGGGTTTGTCTTTCTTTTACCCGAATTTTATTAAACTTCTGCTTCTATAGCCTGGAGAACTACTACAAGATAATGACTTGGCCCTACCCCACCTTCCAGGGTAGATATAAATTACTGGCCTACCATTTTTCTGCTCACCTTGACACAGAGAGTACTCCATCTTTCTGTGTTATACCTCTGTGGATGCCAGTCCCAGCTACTGGTGAAATGTCAGGTCCTACAATGTCAAGACCATGGTCACACAACCCGGAAAATCTACAGCAACTAATAAACTCTGGCCAAGAAAGCCTTTGACAACATAACTTACAGTTGCTTTGCTCCTTTCTGTTCACCCCAATTGGGAAAAGGCCTTTTTGCCTTTTATGGCTTTCTTGATTTGTGTTGCTAACCATGCAGGGCATCCTTTTAGACTTGGTGGTACATTTTCTGATTTGAGATATGCTTTCTATCTGAGCCGCAATTAGTGTATTTTCAAATAGTTTTCAGGCAGTCTGGAGGGATTTGACTCTCTTAATTCTCCCTTTTTACTTATTTCTGTCTAGTCCCCTCATTTTAGCAAAGTTCCCTCTTTTGAACCTAAAATGATTGTTTTGGACTTTGGGGACAACTTTCTATTGACATAAATGCTGAATTTAATAGCACTGCGGTCACTGTTCCCAGTCCATGCAACAACAATAATGTCTTGCACCAGATCTTCAGCCCTGCTCAGAAACAGGTCCACAGTCACTGCACCTTTAGTTGTCAGGCTGTAGCCTCCAAGGCATCAGGGAGAATTAAGTTTGTCCCAACCCAGGCAGCTGAAATCTGTTCACTAGACAAGGATCAAACTTGTGACTTCATTTACAAGCTCTGTCACTGAGCTAGAGGCTTCCACAAACATCTTTAGTCTATGGGCAGCACTCTGTGTATGCACACTGAGCAGGACAGAATCTATATATCACCTTTTAAATCTCCATTTCCGTATTCACCTCCTATATATCGAAAACTCTTCTATAGCTTTTACAAAGCTAGGAATTTACATCTATCCAAGAATGTTAAATCACTAGTGAGACAAATGAGAAGCAGAATCTATATTTCTAGCACAAAAATGATCTAAACTGATGCTCAGATATGAACAAAATCAATCACTAGCTACACAGAAAACTCTGCTATAATTCTTTTAAGTTGATATTGTGGATTCTTTTTTTAGTAACACAAATTTCTAACACAGTTCCCCAGACGTCTTATTTTCCCTTGGGGGGGGGTTCTGCTTTCATTGTGAATATCACTTAGGAACTAACACCTTGATTTTCTATTTTAAGTAACAGCCAAATGGTTCTTGCCAGTAAATACAGCCCATTAAGAGATCAATGTTCAGGAGTAAACAATAATGAATTCTATGTCATTTTTCTTGGGTCTGCTTTTTGGAGAAACACATGGACATACCAGTAAAGGTGCTGAATAAATTCAATATATTGATGTTGCATTATGAAATCTCTTCCCAGCATTCACATGGGATTTTTCAGATCAAAGTTGACTGGTACTACTCCAAAACCCAACAGAATACCTAAAGCCAATTTTGCTATAGGCAGAATTGCTATCTCATGTTACTTTAGTAAGTCCCTAAGATGGTAAAAAGTGCTGCATTTTATGCAGGAGATCTGTACTTCCAGTTACAGCACCAGATTTAACAGCTCTCCCAAGTGGTGAACATGCTCTTAATGGGGAGTGCAATCCTATCAAAAGCAATCTGACACTGCAAGCCCCAGCTGGCTTTATTTTTGACCAACAGCATCTCATCTATTAAGCAGCTCTAGGTCCCCCACAACCCTCCCAACTGTAGCATCAGGTAGGTGCCCTGGGTCCAGTAGATGACCACCTGTGGGGAGCCTGCTCCCCCCAGCAGGTGCATTTGGTTGTTACTCTCCTCCCTTTCTGCTGCCCCAAAAGGTGAAACAAAAATCAGATCAGAAGGCTTGGAAATAATTCTGCTCCAACCCAAGTCTAATAAATATACTATTAAATATTATCATTTTGTTTCTACTCCATATTTCTTCTGAAAGAGAACCCAAGGCACTGGAATGTTACTCTTGTTTGAGAGCATTTAAGTAAACAGTAACTATGAAATGAATGAAATGCTGTGGAGTATTGGAGCCAGTTGTGTCAAACTGAAAAACATTTTGCAAAAGAAAGATTGTTTGATTTTACTGGTTGCAAGGAAATATATAGGATTTTCATCTGTATACAGAATTCCATGTGCACTGACTGAGGCACTAAAAAGGATACAGAAGATGCAATCCTGAACAGAGTTGACATCACTAAATGAACAGTGAATGGTACAATCTGGCCCCCCAACTTTTTAATCTTTTCCTTTCTGATTTATCAAGATATTTAAGGGCAGTTAATGTCATCTACCTAGATTAGGGGATTTCCCATTCCCTCTTCTCCTTTATGCGGATGACACATGCTTGCTTTCCCAAACTAAAGTTGGTCTTCAAAGATATTTAGACTCTTTTAACACCTACTGTCAAATAAAGTATCTCTCTATTAATTATACCAAATCTAAGGTGACTGTATTTTCCCAAAAATGGCATTGCTATAAATGGCATGGAGGAAATTCTGAAACTGAACAAGTTAAATCTATTAAGTATTTGGGCCTTACTTATAATTACAATTTTAATTGGGCTGCACACCGAAATAATGTTATAAATCGGGCTAGAGTTTCGATAGCTCAAATTAAGCGCTTCTATTTTTCCAGGGGAAACCAATATGTTCCAGCTGCTGTCAGAATATTTAATTCTAAATTGCTTACTCAGGTTTTATATGGCATCCCTATCTGGTTTAATGCTCTTAATCAAGATGTGGAGAACTCACAAGAAGTGTTTCTTAGACAAATTATGGGTATCCCTAAATGTGTGCCCTGTTTTACCATCTGTTTAGAAACTGGTCAAAATCTGATTGAAATAAAGTTTGATAAGTGATCCATTACTGGCTCAAAATTCTTTTTAGAGCCAACTAAGGATCCTTACTGAACCATCTAAAAAGTGATCTGAATAATGCAATCTGGAACTCTACAATTCTAAACACATTTAAACAAATAGGGATTGACTTCAATGATCTTGTTTTGTCGGATGAGCTTAATATTTTTAGGATTACCAGACAAAGACTTGTTGATATTGAACAGCATAAACGTTATCCCACACAACCTTATGTCTGATCTCCTGCAACGTTCGGTCTTGACAGTCAGCCCGGTAGGATGGCTCACAATTTTTATAACCTTGAAGATCCGCATCAACATAGAGCCTTCTCTCTGGCTAGATTGAATGCATTCCCTTCTGAGATGCTTCTTGGTCATTACCAACACTCTCCACTTCAGGACCGAATTTGCCCCTGCGGTCTAAATTCCTTGGACTCAATTAACCACATAATTTTGGACTGTCTCTTTTACGGGTTGATTCAGGGGAAAATACTCTCCAATGTATTACAGTCAAAAAGACATCTGACTAATGAATGTGAAAAGTACTGAGACTGACGAGTGATTTCAGCTCTCACATACTTTATTAGTTGAAGAACAAGACAAGTGAGCCGGCTCGCAGGCCAGCTTTTTATCCCCAGTGAGCCCACACCCCAAAACACACAACACCCAGTGATTCGCTATTTACATTGATTGAGTTATCTCCTGCTCCTCAGTTGGAGGGGAGCTAGGATCCTCTAGTCCATTGTCTTTCTGGGCGAAGCTCAGGCCCTTCACCTGGCCACATGGTGGATCGGTTAGAACCAGTCCCAGCACATGGCTGCCCTGAGCCCATGTCCTCCAGTGGATACATTACACCCCTCCCCCCTTGGTCAGAGATACACCCGCACACAAAGTCCTTTAAATAAGCCGGAGGCTTTCGTTCCCGGGTTGAGCTTCGGGGGGCCAGGACGGGAGGCGATGCAGGTGCCTGTGTCCTGGCCGGGGAGCCGACCGGTGCTGGCGGAGGGGACCTGGCCACCGGGGCGTCGTCTGCTGTGGTCGAGGCTTCAGTAGATGGGGCGAGGGGGGTCATGGCTGTGCTTTCCGCCGGGCTGTGTTCCTGTGGAGAAGATCGTGGCTCCTCTGACTCCTGAGGTTCGGGGTCCTCGAAGTCGTCTGGCTCCCATGGCGCCACCCTGCGGCGGAGTTGGTCGATGTGGCGGTGGAGTACGATACCATCTTCGCAGGAAACCTCATACGAACGGGGCCCCCTGACCCGGACCACCCGGGCCGGAATCCAGGGCGGACCCTTGGTGTAGTTCTGGGCGTACACCGGGTCCTCGGGGAAGAACCCCCTAGCCGCTTCATGGGACTCGGTGACCGGTGCCTTTTCTGCAGCGCGATCGGGATGTAGACGGTCCGGGTCATCAGGCGATGGCCTAGGAGGAGTTCTGCCGGACTACGCCCTGTTGTGGTGTGGGGAGTGATCCGCTGGCCAAAGAGGAATGCTGCCAGCTTGTAGTCCCAGTCCTTTGAGTCCAAGCGATGGAGTGCATCTTTGGTCATCCTGACCATTCGTTCCGCTTGGCCGTTGGTCGCGGGGTGGAAAGGGGTGGACCGGACATGGCGTATTCCATAGTAACGGGTGAAGTCCATAAATTCGCTGGACGTAAAGGCCGTCCCGTTGTCTGTGACTAGGGTGTCGGGAATGCCCTGGGCACTGAATATCTGCCACATTGCTCTGATAGCAGCTTTGGAAGAGGTGGATGGTACTGGGACCACCTCTAACCACTTGCTGTATGCATCCACTAGGATGAAGAACAGCTGCCCCTGGAACGGGCCCGCAAAGTCCAAGTGCAACCGAGACCAGGGGTGGTGTGAGGATTCCCAGGCACGCTCAGGGGCCCTGGGTGGCTCTGGGCGGGATGACTGGCATGGTTGGCATCTCTGGACCATGTCTTCTATGTCTTTGTCCAGCCCTGGCCACCATACATAACTCCTAGCCAGGGCTTTCATCCGAACCACCCCCGGGTGTGCCTCGTGGAGGGTGGTGAGGACCCGTTCCCTCAGTGGCGCAGGAATGACCACCCGGCTCCCCCACGTCATGCAGCCTTTGTGAGTGGACAACTCCTCCTTCCTGGAGGTGAAAGCTGTGAAGTCTGGGCCTGCCTGGCCTGCGGGCCATCCCCTTACCACCCAGTCGAGAATGCGGCTGAGGACCTTGTCCTTTGCGGTGAGGTGTGCCACCTCATCAACGTGCACCGGCTGGTCCGGGAGCGCCTCCAGGAGGGCGACTTGGTAGGCCGGGGCTGGATCAGGGTCTGTGGCAGGCAGTGGAAGGCGGCTCAGGGCATCCGCATGACCCATCGCCTTGCCGAGCCGGTGAATGAGGGAGTACGAATAACCAGACAAAAACACAGGCCACCGGATGACTCGTGGTGACATCATTTGGGGGGTCTGGTGGTCCGGGGCCAGGAGACCGAGAAGAGGCTTATGGTCGGTCAGGATTGTGAAAGGCCGGCCATACAGGTAATGGTGAAACTTTTTCACCCCGGCCACTATCGCGAGCACCTCCTTGTCAATTTGCGAATAGTTTCGCTCCGCCGGCGACAAGGTCCTGGAATAATAAGCCACCGGGACCTCTTGGCCGTCCGGCAGTTGGTGGCCCAGAACCGCCCCAACCCCATATGGTGAGGCGTCACATGCCAATACCACGGGAAGCTGTTCGTCAAAATGCGAGAGCACTGTGTTAGAGGTTAACAAGTCCTTGACTGCCTGGAATGCGGCGGCGTGTGTCGGCCCCCAAACCCAAGGAGCCTTTTTGTCAAGCAGGCGGTGGAGCGGCTCCGCCACCGCCGCCTTGAGAGGGAGAAAAGAATGATAAAAGTTCAGGAGGCCCAGGAAGGCCTGTAGCTCCTGTTTGGACGAGGGCGGGGGGGGCTTATGTGATCGCCTTGACTTTGTCCTCCGTGGGGTGGAGGCCATGTGCGTCAACCGCGAAGCCCAGAAATTCTATGTGCGGCACCCCTAGGAGGCATTTCTCCCTCTTCACCTTGAGCCCTGCCGAGTCAAATCTTCGCAGCACCGCCCGGAGCCGGTCTGCGAAGGAGGATGAGTCTGGAGCCGCAATGATCATGTCGTCCAGGAACGGTTGGACCCCGGGGATCCCTTTCAGGAGGGAGTCCATGAAGGACTGGAAAATCCCTGGCGCGATGGACACCCCAAACTGGAGCCGGTGGACTTTAAAAGCTCCTTTATGAGTGGTTATCGTTTGGGCTTCAGTGGTGGCAGCATCAACGGGTAGCTGTTGATACGCCTGGGCGAGGTCTAGTTTGCCGAAGACCCGGGCCCCTGCTAGTGCCACCAAAACATGGCCGACCACAGGTACTGGGTACGCGTGGTCCTGGAGGGCTTTATTTAAAGTGCATTTGTAGTCTGCACAAACGCGAACGTCACCATTTGGCTTTACGGGGGTGACTATGGGGGTTTCCCAGCATGCTGACGCAACTGGTTCCAGCACCCCCTGTTCCACAAGGCGGTCGAGCTTGGCCTCGATCTTAGGCTTCATCGCAATCGGGGGTGGCGGGCTTTGATGCGTATGGGCCGGACGCTGGGGTCGAGATCCAGTGAGATGGGGTCCCCAGTGTACCGCCCCAGTGTGCCGTCAAAAACCCGGGGAAATTCGTCACAGACCTTAGCAAAGTCCGGCGCCCGCACATGATTCACCCCTGTAACCGTGAGTCCTAGGGGCCTGAACCATGAAAGTCCCAGCAGGCTCGAAAGATGTCCCTCCACCACCAGTAGATCCAGGATCCTGTCAAAGTCCTTAAACTGTACCTGGAACTTGCCCCAGCCCCGGACCGCCACGGGGTTCTTGTTAAAGTCCCGTAAGGTCAAACCCCATGGCTTTTGCAGGGGGGGTCCCCCCTGTGGACAAATCTTGCGGAGCGTGTCCGCGGAAATTATGGAGAATGACGAACCCATATCAATCTCCATTGAACAGGGGAACCCCTCAATAAGAACTGTCATGTGTAATTTGTTGGGGCCGTCCGGGGGCAAGTTACATACCAGGTGCGGCTGCTGGGTGGATGCGAGGGTGTGGAGGCTTGACGGTCGATCCGTTTTGGGCGGGCGGGGTGGAGAAGACCTCAGGCGCTTACCCCGAGAGCGGCAGGCCCGGGCGATGTGGCCCGTCTTTTTGCAAACTCGGCAGACGGCAGTCCTGAAGTGGCACGACCGTCGATCGTGTGGGTCACCACAGCTAGCGCAAGGGGCTGGTGAAGCGGCATGATGCTGGCATGGCCTGTTGCTTACGGAGAGCGATGCTTGCGAAGAGGGCTGCTTTCGAAGGGTGGCTGCCATTGCGGGGTGGTTGAAACACGGAGCGGTGGCAGCAGATGAGTGTGGCGTGTGGCGGTGCTGCGCCCGGAGTCCGCGAGGCGATGTGCAGTGCGAGGCGGGCGGCCCTTGGGGATGCGGCGTGTAGTGGGCCCGTGTGGTGAGCAGCAGGAGATGTGGCGCGAGGCTGGGTGGCGTGCGGTGATCACGGCATTGCGGAAGAAATGGCTGCGGTGGTGGTGAGCGGTGCGGTGCTGCTCTCGGGGTCAGCGATGCGATGCTCTGGAGTGGTTGCGGTGAGCGGTGCGGTGCTGCTCTCGGGGTCAGCGATGCGATGCTCAGGAGCGTTGGTGGCTTCGGTTGCGGTGAGCAGCACGTTGCTGCTCTCGGGGTCAGCGGTGTGATGCTCGGGAGCGTTGGCGGCTTCGGTTGCGGTGAGCGGTGCGTTGCTGCTCTCGGGGTCAGCGGTGCAATGCTTGGGAGCGGTGCGATGAGCAGCTGGGCTCGATGCGATGCTCTTCGTCGTGGTCGTTGTTCAGGGAGGGAGTTGGCATCCCATCCTCGTCGCCAGTGAAAAGTACTGAGATTGACGAGTGATTTCAGCTCTCACATACTTTATTAGTTGAAGAACAAGACAAGTGAGCCGGCTCGCAGGCCGGCTTTTTATTCCCAGTGAGCCCACACCCCAAAACACACAACACCCAGTGATTCGCTATTTACATTGATTGAGTTATCTCCTGCTCCTCAATTGGAGGGGAGCTAGGATCCTCTAGTCCATTGTCTTTCTGGGCGAAGCTCAGGCCCTTCGCCTGGCCACATGGTGGACCGGTTAGAACCAGTCCCAGCACATGGCTACCCTGAGCCCATGTCCTCCAGTGGATACATTACAGAATGTAAATATTGTTTTCTGCTGAATTACTCCATTCCAGATGTTACTGAAATTGTGGCTAACTATTTAGCTGAAGTACTAAAATCAAAGACAATTCTATATGGTAAGACCTATGGATTTTCAGTTCTGTACTTGCGTCCTGGCTGTAAAGTGGTTCTGTAGTTCTGTTATGCCAATAAAGGTATGTAATTGAATCCTGAATGGTGCAATCTTAAAAATATTTTCCTGGGATCAAACCCACTGAGTACATTTCACTGGCATAGCTGAGTAGACTGCCTTTGGATTGTACTGTTAGAAGGGTGTAACTCTACTTAGGATTGCACTTGGCTACACTGAATAATGTTAATGGCTACAGGCAAAATCTGTCTCTAGCCACATTGTGATTCTTTAGCAAATGAGGCTGTTAGTTTTTGCCTGTCAACTTCATAATATCAACTATTGTGGAGAATGCAGTATTTTACTCCATCTCTTGACAGGAAATCTGTAATTGAAGGCCTAAAAGGCTTCCTGAGAAATTGGGATGGGTGTCACTATTATAAAATCTTATTTATTTTGTTCACCAGGCAAGATGTCTTAAATTAGGCTGTATTCTTGAAATAGTAGCTCTGGCAACATCTTGAGAAAATTAACCCCTGCCTTCCTTTGCATAATCTGTATATAATCTTCCTTGATGTTCTCCTGTCCAAATAGTGACCTTTTTAGTTTCTGAGATCTGACAAGATTGGGCTATACCATGCCCCCGTCCAACTAATAACACAGCAGATATCTAGTATATAGGTTATAGATATAATGAGTTTGTTTAGGATGCCTTACATTGGGTGTTGTGAAGGGCATGGAGAGCACATACAGGTCCCACAACAATAAGAAGGAACAGTTGGGTTATTTGCTACAGGGATGCTGGGATACTTTACTGGCAGCCAGGAGGAGAAGCATGACAATATCTTCCCAGCAACTTAAGTTATGGACTTGGGCATAGACTTGACAGGACTTAGGGGACCATATATGGCCTGCCAGGTCCTATTTAGCCCCAGTCTCCAATGCCTAAGGAGAATTTGCCTTGAGAAAATGAGACTGCAGTCAAGGCCACCCCTAGAGGTAAGGAGAGGAATCTCTGAGGGACTGTGGATCCCTAGAATTCCACACAATGTTTGTTGATCAAGAATATATATATGGAGGAGAAGAAACAGTAAATTATGAGGAGGAAGATAGTGCTATAACTTCATCAGGTTTTATTAGCCAGTGTCTGGAAGAAAGTGTTCTGGGGAATACTATCAGTGAACTACGGCAGAAGATATTTTGAGACTGTACAGTGTTAAGTATAGATTGTACAGTGTTACATATAGTTTTGTCCCATCCCATATTTAAATCTCTTATGCCATCATTTTACAAAATTAGCCCCAGAAATTTTTACATAGCTTAAGATATTTAAAATTACTATAGAAATTCTTATTCTACAATTGGGTGGTCTGCAACACTCATGGGGGGAAATCCCATCTCCCCCCATCACTGATCCTGGTAAGGCTCCAGGCTCCCCACCTTCTACCATTCACCCATCTAATGAAGCTCATCTAGTACATGCTGCATTTCATACAGTGGGAACTCCTCACTGTGATGAGAAATCAGTTTATTGGACTTAATAAAGACACCACTTGCAATAAGCGAAGTAATGTTGAAAATGTTATAGCCCATGGCACACAATACAAAGCCCCAAGCCCAACCATATTGCACTACTGATGGCTCATGAACATAGCCTGGAAAAAAAAAAAACAGCACGACAAGGAAAACTGCTAAGTAATGAATGGGAGGGACATTGTTTCCTAAAAAAGCTCATAGGCTTCCTTTCCATATCTTAACCAGGAAGGACACAGAGTTGATTGCATAGATAACTGGATTCAGCCTCAAACCATTTGTTCACTCTTGTAATGGATATATCATGGGGAGAATGGAAAGAATTAAAAGAAAACTCTTGGTAAGACTGGGGTCTTCTTCCTACACAGAACATGTTCTTCCCCAAAATGGGATTGTATAAGCAGTGGAAATGGATTGTGTATCTGAACCTACAATTCCAGGCTACTGTTACAAAGCAATCCTAAACATGTCTACTCAGAATTCTATTCAGGTCTGTTCAAAAGGTCTGACTCCCAAGACAATGCTCTTAGGATGGCTCTGCCAATGAGTGAAATGATCCATTTGAACTATTCCAGAGTTAACCACTAAACTAATTAGATATTCAGTGAAGACCCCTTCTGGAGTTCTGCTGACTGCAGCGATACTATTGTGAATCAGGACAACCGCAGCGGCTGCTTCCTACCACCTCTAAAACAACCTGAATTGATGTTTTCTTTGTGGTCAGCTGGGGTAGCTAATAACAAGAGGAATGTAAACCAACACATTTCTAAAATATCCCCCTCCCCACCAAAAAAATATTAAATTAGCAATGAGAAATGCTGGGCATGTCAATATTAATCTGATCTGATCTATTCAAATGAGTGAACAGCTTTGTACAAAGAGAACATTAAAGCACTCTGTGCTGAATGGTTTGAAAGTACAGCATCATGATTTAGAACTGTCTGTTTTGCAGAACTTAAACACTTGTCTGAGAAAACATATAAAAAAGGAGCACAGCTTGAGAGAAATACATATTCAGCCAACAAACAAAAGGCAGTGGTAAGTGGATTATTAATAGTCTGAGAAAACCAAGTTCTGAATTGAAGACAGAAGCCTCATTCAAGGCTAGTAACAAGAAGGAACGGTGTTTACTTACTTAGTCCGCTCACTCTCTGCTCTGGCAAAGCCAAACTTGGTTGTTTTGTTCCCTTGAAAGAGGCGTGAATGTTTCACCTGCAATTGTCACTCCCTTATGGTACCCTGCTTTAAAGGCTGGGCCTCAGATCGTTAGCTGTATGATGAGCTTAATTTACATTTTTATTATACCTATTTTATCCACACAGTTGAGGCATTTCAGTAGGAAACCCTGTATATTGTGAGCATCTTCTGTTTGAGTACCAAGATTTGAACATGTGTCTTTTTTGTTAATAGTGAATGGTTCTTGCTGATTAGAACCTTGTGAAAATGACATTTTTTCAAAGAGAAATTCTCCAAGTAATATTATTTATCTCCATGCAATGCAAAGCTTCAACTGGTCATCTTCATATGTTAAGCCTTTATTAAAGGGACACGTATTTGTTTTTCTAGACTGTTGCATACCTAGATACCAGTAACAAGTGTAACAGAAATACATAGTGCATGTTCCATAAAGAAACAATACTGTGTTCTTTTAATCCTTAGATTTCTCCTTGCTATGTGAGATATCATTCAAAGGTAAAATTTCCTTTCACGTACAAAAGAGATTTTAAAATAAAGTGTGAGTTTGCAGGTGTTTTCATTTTTAAAATGTGTCATTCCAGAGGGGTAGTGGTTTTAGTCCACTGTGGCCAAAAAACCCCAAAGAATATTGTTACACCATAAAAACTAATTAATTTACTGTGGCTCATGAACACTTATACCATGAAAATGCCTTAGTATTTAAGACACAAGAAGACATTTTCTTTAAAATTATGGAAATATATAATTTGGAACTTCAAGGATCGTATTATCATTTTTGTACAATGCTGCTTTGATTATTTTGTTTTCTTTTATTTAAGAATAATTCTCGGTGATAAAAGCATTGGACTGGAAGGTGAAGGTATAAACTACATGTTAAATCTACAAGATAGCCATAGGGACTTTCAGCCATACAACACCTTTAATTTCTCTGTGGTAACTCAGTTCAGAAGACCTGCAGAGCTTGATTTGGATGGTGTTATTTCCCCCCTCAAGGGGCTGCACATGCACTGAATGCTTACATGTACAGCCCCCAATGGTCCCATTTCAAATCTGTCCAATGTAGTGCTTGTGAACTGCATCCCCCCAGGGAACTTTCTTCTGTGTCCTGGTGGAAGTTCCTATGGTGATCACATGATATATTTAATGTGTAGTTTGCCCCAAAGATACACCCTCTATTCATGTAGAATGTTCTGCTATACTATACTATACTATACTATACTATACTATACTATACTATACTATACTATACTATATTATATTATTTGACTTTTATCCTGCCCTCCCCACAAGCAGGCTCAGGGTGGGTCACAAATCACAAAGTAACAATATAATCAAATAATTAAAACCATATTTCTCATAAAACACAAATCAAACACAAAACGGTGCATTTGCCTCGACAGCCATGCTCAATTTGAGCTAGATCTGTTTGGCCAGCATTGTCAGCAGGGGAGGCTGAGATAGATTTGGATGTCTACCACCTCATCCGAAGGCCCAGCAGAACAGCTCCATCTCGCAGGCTCTGTGGAATTGTAACAAATCCATGGCTAAAGTTCTGTTAGCCTGATTGCGCGTTATTATGAATAATAACGAGGGGAATTATATTGATTATTAATAAGCAATCAGCTGCGAGAGCGAACACCAATGTATACAGAGGTCAGCCCCGCCGGGAGGAGTTGGTAACAGACCAGGAGACTTTTATGATTGAAAATAAAGTCTTTTACTGAGGTTTGCCACACACAAACAATTACACAAGCTCACACACAATTATTCAAGTCCTAAGAAATACAGAGAGAGGTAAGCACGTTTGCATTAGCAGGTAAGTCGTTGGTGGGTCATATTTACCAGTCGAGTCCTGTAGAGCGTTCCTCAGGAAAAATGGAGGGGAAAGAAACTAAGAAAAATGGGGCCACGCGGTCTGACCAGCAGATTGTCACGTGGAAACTCGGCCTGCAGACCAGAGTTTAAAGATGGAGGTAAGGGTTGGGGGATAGCAAGCTGGACATAAGAGGGTCAAAGGTTCGATAGGGGTCGTAGTAGAGAGAGAGGCCGGTGGTCTGGCATCCCCTTATAAGCAGGAGGGTAGGGGGCTGGTTACCTCCCTGATTCCCGCCTCCTGGTAGTCCGTCCCTGAAAACACCCTATTGGTTGGAAGATGTAGGGGAGGTGTGTGGAGGTGTGCCTGAGGGATGGTCAATACTGAGAGCTAGAAACTTACTCATGTCTGACACCAGGTGATAGCTAGGATGAGTCATTCAGCCACTTCTATTGTGTTGTTGATGGCATTAGCCCGGCTGTTGATGGCTCTCAATCAGTAACTAGGCAACGATGAATAGACCCTGCCAGGCTACGTGAGGTCTTGCAGGTGAAGGTGGGGGGGAGGGAAAGAGGCTGCCTGCTGTAGAAGGAACTCTCAATGGCGTTTTTGGAGTTCCTATATCTGGTATTTTACTGTGCTTTTGTGTGTACTGGTTTTATTTCATATTTCCTTCATGAGAAACAGGCTGGTAACCTCTGCTGGGCACTGGAGCTGCTGGGCTGGTCAGGAGAAACGTCTCTTGCCTGGGTGCAGTCTCTGCTGGCATCTGGGAAGGTTACCATGTGGTTCAGTTCCTTACACACGCACTGGCACAGTTTATTATTTTATTGCAGTCCAAAAAGAGGCTAAAAAGCCTTGCAGGGCAACATTTCCCCCCCTTGGGACCCTGGAGACGTCAGGCGAAAGGGTCACACAATCAGGAACGGATGTCGTCGGAGGCAGCGATGTCATCGTCCACTGGAGAGTGCTGTCACCTGGGTGCCACTGACTACTCTATCAATGGGACGGACTTAAAAAAAAAACTACCCTATCAAAATGCCAAATTGCCTTTGGAACACTCCACACAACCCGGGCTGACAAGCATGAGCCGGGAGCTAGCTTATGTATTTAAATGACTAACAATACATTCATTATATAAAGTTAAAACAGGCTTAAAAACATGCTAAAAAAATCTTTAAAAACTAATAAAACTAAAAAGAAGTCTTAAAATTTTAGTCGCTACTAGAATAAATCATTAAAATCTAGGCATTGATTAAAAAAAATACATTTAAATGCATAAAAGTTAAAGTGCAATCGAAAGCAAGTTAAAATCATTAGAATTGAAGTTTCACCAAAACATGTATTGTCTCTTTAAGAGAGTTGATTTCATGACATTAAAGGCAAGCATAAATTTATAAAGACACATACAATTTATATAGGTACAAAATCTTCGTCCTTCCTCTCAGGCTGTTTAGTGTAGCAAAAGTCTCTTATGCGCATGAGCGCCCCGTTCGTAACACGAGAGGAAGGCTCTCTATACATTGTAGCTATTATTTTCCATCGGGCTTCCTTCGGGGACCGCGAAAGATCCCGATTTTCTTCGGCCGTTCGGCTCTGGCGGCTCTCGTCCTCCCTCGGCTCGGACACGAGTCAGTCCGGTCGAGGGGGAGGAGGGTGATCTGCATAACGGGGCGGGAACTCCCCCCTAGCTTCCTACAGCACTTTGGGTGTGCGGTTTTCACCTGAAGCGGCGGCTACCGGAGCCTCCAAGCATGCGTGCCTTAAAAGAACACAGCAAGCCTGCACGGAGGTCACCGATGTTCACATGGGGTACCTGGAAGAGGGTTGGTTAGTGGATCACCATAGACCTGAAAGAGGTTGCAATTTGTGGCTTTACTGTTCCCGTGGCTGACTTGATAATTCTCCCTCCCTCGGGGGGGAGGAAAGCATTGTGCTGCTTGGGCTGTCCCTCGAACCCAGGCGTCAGTACGAGGTTGGCGCCAGTAAGCTCAGGGCTCGAGGAACAGCCTGCAGCCATTGGCTTTTTAAACGGGAGCCATGGTGCTCCGGAGGGAACGATGTCAGGTCGTACCTCTTTTAACCCAGGGGACCCTTACGGGGGTTCCCCGATCATTGCAGTAAAAGAATAGAACACAATACACATGAAAAACAGGGGCTCCCCTGTGCCATAAACATAGGCTGCTCCAAGGGCTCTCCTTTTATGGAATGGCTCATCCCTGGGGTTCAAGTCATTTACGGTCGGAGGCTCTTACATATGCAAAACTCCTTTCCCACAAAGCATGCTGGGTAACCCGATCTTTTCCAAGAAGAAAAATTTATTAAAAATAGTTAGAGACACTTTTTCAGAGGCGAACAAGAGCAGGGTGAGGCTAGGTAGTGTAGGCAAGGCATGGGCACCGATTGCTGGAAGGCTACCTTTCTCCCTGCAACCGTAAGGGCGAAGGGGGAACAAGGCATGCCGAAGTTGGAGCGATTGTCGGACAAGCAACGCCGCCGGGCGTCTGCCGGGCGCCCTGAGCATTCTCCACTGCTCTCGTAGCAGAGGGAGGACTAACACGCTCAGTGGCCCCAGGGCTGTTCTTCGAGCCCTGTGCCTACTCGCGCCATCACAAGGTGTTGCAGTGGCAGCGAGCATGATCAGACGCACGGGGAGGCCCATCCAACAAGTGCATCGAAACATTTTGTACTGACCCTCGGTTCGAATACAAGGGTCTACCTCGGGCTCTTTAGCCCACCCTTTTCTTGGTTAAAGAATAGAATTAGATACACCTCTGTTTGCAAGTGTCTACTATGCTGGGGAGGACCCAGTGAGGTAGAGAACTTGGAAAAGTGGGGAAAGCTCAAGAAACTCGTTGTCAGAGATTGTCTCCCGGGCGGGAGATTCCGGGAGTTTCTGTTTGTCTCCCGGGCGGGAGTTGGCAAGCAGCTTTTTAGGGGGAAGGAAGGTGATTTACATATCGGGGTGGATGTCTTTTGTCTGCCGCAGGGGTCTATGGGTAATACATGAAATGGGGAAGTTCTGCACGCCTCGGGCGGTCCCAAGAGTCTTGGAACTGATTTTATTGTGTTTTTGGGCAGCAACCCTTCCCAGTGGTGGTGCCATTCATGGATCGCCTAATTTCTAGGTGTCACCATGACTGGCAAAGTGGTTGTGGGTCAGCTCATGGCTGCTGCTAGCCAGATTCCAGCATCCATTGCTGACACTCGTCTCAGATTACCCTCCGAGCTCAGCACCTCCCACACAGGATGTGTTTCCTGGTGGCTTGCACAGGCGCTGAGTTTAAGGGTCTGAGATAGGGGAATTTTCCCTTTTTAGCAGGGGGCTTTAACGCCTCCGTGGGGACTCTAAGTAGGAGCACCCATTTTAACCTGGGACCCCCTTTGTGGGGTCCCTACCTTTCACAGTTATAAAGATAGAAACCATAAGCAAAAAGGAGAAGGAAGAGGGGAAACATAAAACAATAAAAGGTTGGCGGAAGGCCTTCTGAAGCCTCCCCCCCCCTTGAGCAGGGAAGGGCATGCGCAGAATGCCTAGCGAGGTACTTGTGGTAAGGGCTGGGACGTGCCCTTACTCTAGGTCAGGTGGAAGCGTGCATGCAAATGTACGCACGCCCTGCGCATGCTGGGTTATGAACTAAATTTCACCAAAAAGTGGGAAAAATGCATAAAAAAACTTTTAAAAGGGTCCTGCTGATTGCTTTTAAGCAAAGCCTGTCCTCCTTTTTGCTCGGAGAAGAGGGTTTGCGCCAGGCTGGGCATTCAGCATGACTTGAAAGAGGGCGAACTGAGGTTGGGTAGGCCGAGGTTGCTCCAGGCAGGACATGGCCTACCGAGCTTTCGTGCTTGGGGTGGAGCAGGCGGGAATTCTGGCTCTTGTAGCCAGGCTTACACTCTCGCTCTGTCTGTCTCATAGCCTTAAACTCAACGCCTTTGCAAACCAATCGGGTTCCTCAGGAGGAGGCAGTGAGTCTTGCAAGCCTGGTCTCGCTCGACCCCACACTGACGGTGGACCCATTGGTGGCCCCAGGACGGAGAATAGGTACCGTGGCTAGCCCTCGGCATTGTACTTGCAGAGGATTTAAGACGCCCTTCCGTAAGGTCGTGCTAGCTAGTCGTGTTCCATCCTGTCCCCTGGGAGGCATTGAGCTCGGGCTTTGAGTAACCACCTTAATTTTTGACTAGGGCCTGAGAAGGCCCACCCTTTCCTCAGTTCAAAAATAGAATCAAAAAAAAAATTCAAGTAAACAGCTGAGGGACACAGAGGCCTAGGAAAAAAATGAAATGAGGCCTTCTGTTTAATTTATGAGGTTTGCTAGGGTTGGGGTCTTAGGGTCTGGGGTGGCTAGAGTTGAAGTGGTCGTGGGCAGTGTATTGGGCTATCCTGGCCATGTTTTCTATCTTCTTGACCTGTTTTCTGACCCATATACTTATACAGATCAAAGAGAGGGCCATGAAAATTTGGGCCCCAAAGAGCACTACAATGGGGTGTAGCGCCATATTTAATATGTTATCCGCGGACGGGGACCATCCCAAAAACACCTCCCACCAACTATAGCCACCTGCGTTTTTAATGTCCACAGCGAGGTCTGCTATGGTGGCGCCATTGTGGGACACCTTGAGTGAGGCCTGGTCTCCGGCCTCCTTGATTTGCATTAGTTTCTTATGCAAGTCAGGGTGTGTGAGCAAACTACGCAGTGCCTCCAGGCCTATTCCTAGTGGGACTGGAGTGAGAGAGTCATAGAGTTTAGGGGACAAGAACATCTCTTGTTGGGTCCACAAGGGAGTGGAGAACTGGAAATCACAACCACGAATGGTGGTTATGTTACAGAAGCATCTGTTAATTTTTGGGGTCATAGGCTGTATTCGTTGGGTGTTAATGTACACATAATCACAGGCTGTCCTAACACAAACACAGGCTCTCCCCACATAGACTACAGTGGAGGAGACTTCTTCTACCACATCAAATTGGCACTGACCCTCCATGCCTTTCCTGGGGGCCAGGCAAGGATGGTGTGGCTCAAAGGCCTGGTCTTCACAGATGAAGCCTAAAGGTTCCTTATGGGTGCAACCTTTGACATTAATGGTTTGCCATCCTGTGGGGGTAGCTCTGGCCCACCGGTTACTGTCTCTGGCATATAAAATTGTATTGTTGCCTGCTTGCAGGCCTAAGGGAACTACTGGGTAGGCCGAGAAAGCCTCTTTCGCCAGTACTGTGACTACCACTAGATTCAGGGCCTGAGCTTTGGAGTCATAAGAGGCATTGGCTAAAGACCACCATTGCTCCAAATCTACTTCATTCCTGGTGAGGTTTTCTTTAAGAAGGCCTCTGACTTCCAAGGGAATGTGACCAGTCATGGCTTGCTTAATCATGCTCATGGCAGTGACAATATTTAGGGTCTGGGCTTGGGCACAGGCAAGGGCCAAAGAAATGTTTTTCTGTAGAGACTGAATGCCTCCTAGGAGGATACTGAAATCCTTTTCCATTATTTGCTCCCAGGCCACTAACAAGGGATTGGTGGAATGCTGCATTTCTGAGAGAAGGTCAAAGGACTGTATGATGGGCTTGCTCATTTTTGACATGTCAGAGGAGACCCTTGAGGCTTTGTTGGCTATGACCTCAATGTTGGCTGCATCTAAAACTGCTACCCCAGCACCTATTGGGGCGATCCAGTCAGTCAGACCTCTTTTAGAACGTTTGGGGTAGTCTTCCCCTTTCCATAACACCAGCCATTTGTCCCAGCCCTGCTGAGTGGGCTGTAAAAGGGAGCACAAGCTGGATGGAAAGAGGTGCCTAGGTCTGCCATGCTGATCTTTATCTTCTTTACTGACATTTGGGGTTGAATTAGGACAGTCTCCCTCTGATTAAATTTAAGGGTATGGGAACCTATCACTGGGTAGTTTAATTTTAGCAGAGGATCTACATTTTGAATTAAGGGGTCAAAGGTCAATACAGTACTGTTGCCTTCTCCTATGGAAAGAGTATAATTCCCTTCTTGATGGGTGGCCTGGAAGGTTACAAAGCCAAGGGAGTTAAAGTGGAATTCCTTAGAGGTGTTAGGGCAGGGGGATCCTGTTAGGCCTAGGGCCCAGTCTGGGGGACCTTGCTGGGTTAGTTGAGTAGCATTAATAGCCCAGCTGAGAGGATTCCAGGTGATGCCTGGTAAACTCTGGTTCTGTCCTGAGGGATCAGTTAAAGTGATTGGAAGCACTCTGTCTCCATCTAGAAAGAGATGGGATCCAATGGCCACTACAACCTTTAAGGGGTCCCTTATGTTCCCAGACTGCTGCAGAAATTTGGGCCACTTCACAGGTGGAGTCCTCCTCTAGGTCAGGTGGTGGCAGGTTTGGATATTTAACCCTGCACAGCATATACACCATTTCCTCTATGGTATTTTGTCCAGAGGGGCAGATCAATACCTTCTGGCCTGTAGTCTCACTGGCACAGTTGATTAATAGTGAGGGAGAGCACCTGCGAATTTCCAGGTGTGTTTTGAACCTGTAGGTTCTTGGAGGGAGTAGGTGGGATTTTTCCTGCCCTGTTAGGATGCAGGTCAGGTACCTCTTAGGCATACTGGCTCCTTCACATCTCCACCTGTGCAATGTGGCATTATGGCTAGGAGGTAAAGAAGCAGCAGTCTGCCCTATTAGGAATGGCACTATACTCAAAAGAAAAATCATACTTACTTCTCCCAGCTGCAGATTTGGTCTTCTGATGACTTCCTGCAAAAATGATCAGGGGGGATAATATGTATGGGGGTTCCTAATTATGCATGCTGTGGTCGACTCGCGTGTAAAAACGGCACAGCAGGCTTTCCCTTTAAGCTATGGGCTGGAGCGTCCCTCTTAGCTCTTCTCCTTTTAAAAATTCCCGCTTGAGCGCACAAGCGGCAAAACGGAGATTCAAACTGCCTCTATTTTCCTGTGAGCGGGACTGGTTAGCTAAAGCAGGCAATTTTTCCAGCCCTTAGTGGCAAGGTTCCCACTGGGGTCTCGAACCGGCACCCTTTGGATGGCCAGGCAAAGCGCTTGAGCTTGGCGCCACGGCTCTGCCTTGGCTCCTTGCATTGCTCCGGGCGTACTTGTTTCATTTTCACTTCCCTTGCCTAAAATCGAAGGTAGCGCCTCGCGGTCAGCGGACGCTTTCTAGAGGCGGGAAAAGGTTGGGAGGGTCTATTCCAGCCTTGGGCACATAAGAGAGGCTTGACTAGAAGGTTACTGCCGGCCAGCGTTTATTTTTGGAATGCTTCATAGGGAAGCGTTAAAATTAGGCTTTCAAAGAAAAAAAAAAAATTCTATTCCTGGGTTTCGAACCAGGGGAGCTTTAGCTTGGTAGGCTGGTGCGCAGCCTTCTGAGCTATACAGTTTCTTGCAGGGAACAGGGCTCCTGGTGCTTATATCACGGCTTCTGCCGTTTCTCCTTCCCAGCTTTTCTAATGAGGGTTATTAGTTTAAACAGGGTTGGCTTGACCCCTAATTTCCTTCGAGACTTATCCATGGTCCGGGGCTCGTAGGAGGGGACTTAAGTGGTCGTTTGCATATGCAAGTGGCCACCCTCGGGGGATTATGGGTTGTTTGGGGCAATTTTTAATTATTAATAACTTTTGATCGGGGCTGAACTTTCATTTCGGACCACGGGGAAACTTTCCAGGAGGCTTGTCTCTCCTGGGGGCTGGGGAGACTGAGTTGGTCACCATGACCATAATACTACTCGTTCGCCTAGGCCCTCTTGGACCTGGCTGGGAAAAAAAATAAGTTAGGGTTTTCTCTCCCCTCCCCTCTTGTCTCATAACTCAGGCACTACGAGGACCACACGTCACCACGTCATCGGTTGTTTAGGTCACAACGATGAATTTTTGGAGGTTCCCACTTAGTGGGAACCACTATGTCTGGTTAAAAATAGAGGAAGAAAAAAAAACTTTCCTTGCCCCTCAAACTCCAGGGCAGGCTTTGGCCTTCCTTGGTGGCAAGGTCCCCTGGATGGCTTAGGCCACTAGTGGTGCCCAGAGTCTCTTTAGCATCCCTTGTCAATCAAGGAGGATGCTTTGTGCTCTGCTAGTTGCTGGGCAGATTAGGGAGCCCGGCAACCTTTTTGTTGCTAGGCAGATTAGCCTAGTAACATAGGGAGACTTAAATAATGCCTAAAAATCAGAAAAATTCCGGAAAAATTGCTAAAAATATTCCAAAAATCATACAAAAATTCTGAAAAATTATAAAAATATGCAAATTTATTAAAATTTATTAAAATTTATAAAAATTCTAAAAATGCCCAAAAATGGTCGAAATGACTGTGCAACCCCTTAAATCGTTCTAATTGCTTCCTAACTTTTATGACCTTCTGCAATTGGTTTTAACTGATTGGTGCAGGTGCAGGATTCTCTTCTCTGCTCTACCCTTGCTTCTGTCTCTCTCTCACCCCCCCTTGTTTCTTTAGACCGTACAGTCTGAAAGAAACATTTTAAAGGGTCATGAACGTCTCTGCGAGGGTGTAGAGAGCAGGCATTTTTAATGGGTCGCAGAGAGAGATCTGCCTGAGGGGAACTGGAGGCTCAGGTGAGGATGTAGCCTCGTTCTCTGGGTCTGGTGGCTTAGGGGGTGGAGTGGGGACCGGATCTCCCTTCCAGAGCTTGAGCTGGGAGGAGTGGAAGAATTTGTGCCACGTTTCCCCTTTCTTGCGAGGAATGGCAACTTTGTAAACTGCAGGGCTGACTCTCGCAATTATGGGCACTGGCCCTTCCCACTTTGCAGCTAGGGCATGTCCTTTTCTGGAGAACTTTCTGTAGAGGACTTGCTGTCCTGGGTCCCACACTTGTGGGTTGCGGACCCAGCCTAGCTTTTATCCACAGCGAGTTGGCTTTGACCGAGCATGCGCGCTACTTGTAGGTGGATGGTGAGGATTTCCCTAGTGAGGTTTTGTACCCAGAGGTCATTTGCGACCTTGGACTCAAAGGAGGCCGGAATGTCTGAGTCTATCCAGAAAGCCTCTGGTAGACGCATCTTTCTCCCAGTCATGACCATATGAGGGGAATAACCATGCGTAGCGGTTGTCCCTCTGATGGCCATGAGAATTATGGGAAGCTTTTCGTCCCAATTTCTCCCTGTGGACTTCACCATCTTGCGGAGGGCCTCTTTCAAAGTGCGGTTGGTCCGCTCTATGGCGCCTGAAGACTGGGGATGTCCGGCGATGTGGAACCTTTGCTGAACCCCTAGGGCGTGGCAGAGCTCTTGGGTGACGTCACCAACGAAATGCCCGCCGAGGTCGCTATCTACGACCCTAGGAATTCCCCAGCGAGAATATAAATTATTAAATAAAATTTTGGCCGTGGTAGTAGCAGAATTGTTTTTACAGGGAAAGGCTTCAACCCATTTTGAGAAGGGGTCAATGACCGTCAGGCAGTATTTATTTCCTCTTGGAGTGGTGGGTAGGGGACCAATAAAGTCAATTTGTATTCGTGCCCAAGGTCCTTCTATTCTTTGATGTTGGATGGGTGCCTTAGGTCCTGAAGGATCGGCATTAACCATCGCACAGGAGAGGCAATTGGTGACCCATTGGTCTACAGAATGACGCATTCCTGGCCACCATCCTACATCTTTAACTCTTTCCAGGGTTAAATCTTTTCCTCTATGTCCCTGGTCGTGAATGAATTGGATCAGGTCCGCCCTAACTTCGACTGGCACTACCCAGTGTTTTTCTCCTGTGGAGTCTATGGCCCAAACTACTCCTTCCTGTTCCTCAATTTTATATTTGCCTGTGGGATCTTTGCCCTTTTGCAAAAGGTCTGTTACATCGGAATCATTACGCTGTAATTCTCCCAGGTCAATAAATACGGGAGGAATCTCGGGTCTGTTGTGAGCGGCAGCTCTGCGCGTGGTGACTGGCTCAAGAGGAGCTGTAGGCTCGGGTGGGGGAGTTCCAAGGGTAGCGGCTTCTTTGGCTAACAGATCTGCTTGGTCGTTCCAATATGCGACCTCTGTGGAATTCTTTTGATGGCCTTTTACATGAGAAATTTGGGTGGGAGCCGTTCTTTCATGAAGGAGATCCACTATAACTAGCCAGATCTTTAAATGTGCTATAGGCTTTCCTTCACTATTCCTCCAGTTTTGTCTCTGCCAATGTGGGAGCCAAATTGTGGCAGCTTTAGCTGTCCAATCTGAATCAGTGAAGATAGCAAGGGGGCAATCGAGTGGCTCAAACTGCATGACTGCTCGGAGAGCTTCCACCTCAGCTGCTTGGCTGGAGTGGGGTCTCACGGCTTCCTGCAGGGTGGCGCCGTCGTGGACTCGGATGGCTCCGAAGCCAGTGTGGGGTGTCCCGTCAACGTGGAAGGATGAGCCATCGCAAAACCAGCAGATGAAACCGTTCTGCCTGGCTTCTTCGAATGACACTCCCCACGTTGCGGGCCATGGTGTGTGGTCCACTACGGGCAAAGGGCACTCGTGTTGCTCCCCAGTTACTATCAGACCGTATGGGACTGGTGGCTCATTTTGCTCCCGCTTATATTCTACTCCCTTGTTCACTAGAGCTAAGGTCCATTGTGCAATTCGAGCGTTGGAAACCTGCCCATCCTGGATTTTACCCGAAAGAATGTATTTCAGAGGGGTGTGTGTCGTTTGGACTACGACTTTAGCTCCTCCTATTATAAATTCCCAGTGGGTAAGGCTCCATACAAGGGCTAGGCACACTTTCTCGCAAGGAGTGAATTTCATTTCTACAGGAGAGAGGTTCCGGGAGGCGTAAGCAAGGACTCGTTGGGCTCCTGCCTGATGTTGGAGGAGGGTGGCTCCTATACTACGCTCAGAGGTGGCTAGTTGGATGTAATATGGCTGACTCGGATCTGGATGTGCTAGGGCTGGAGCAGAGGCGAGGCTCTGTTTTAGGATGGCAAATGCATTCTGTTGCTCTGGTCCCCATTGCCAGGGAGTGTTTTTCTTCAGCAAAGCATATAGAGGGCGCGCCTTATCAGAGAAGGACTCTATAAAATCCCGGGAGAAATTAAACGTTCCCAGGAGGGCTCTCAGTGAAGGCACATCGGTGGGGGCTGGAAGTTTGGCTATTACCTCCATCCGCTGAGTATCAGGGGTTCTCCCGTGGGGTCCTAGTGTGAGTCCAAGGTATTTGACTTGGGTCTGCACTAGTTGAGCTTTTCCCTGCTAGCCTTGAACCCTGTCTTTTGAATGAGGCCCAGGACCTCTCTGGTGATTGCAATCACTGTCTCAGCGTCAGGGCGTGGACCAAAATATCATCCACATAAGAAAGCACGTGGTCTCTGGAGGATGGTTGGAGGTGTTCCCACATCTGCACCACGTGGGCGTGGCAAATACTGGGACTGGAGTGGAAACCCTGAGGAGTCCTTTTAAAGGCGAATTGCTGCCCTCTAAAGGTGAACGCAAATTTGTACCAGCAGGACTCGTGTAACTTGATGGAGTGAAATGCATTCGCAAGATCGATGACACTATAAAAGCGTGATCCCGCAGCAATGGCTGCCAGTATTTCATTGTATTTAGCCACAACAGGGGCAACTGGTGGAGTCACTGCGTTTAGCGCACGAAAGTCCACGGTCATCCTCCATGTGGTCCCATCTGCCTTCAGGACTGGCCACAAGGGGGCATTGCAGATAGACTGCATGGGTATGATAACGTCCCATTCCAAAAGTCCTTTAATGGTCTTCGCTATGCCTGCTTCGGCCTCAGCGGGATATTTGTACTGTTTCTGTGGTGGGGGATCTCTGCCTTCTATGAGCACACACGCATTCCGCACTGTGCCACACTCGGCCTTGTCTTTGACCCACACATCTGGGAATTCGCCCAGCCATGGGTCGTCTGCTATAGGGAGCACGGGGAGGGGCGCTTTTAGGGCCGCACAGCGGTGGACCGCATTGATCAAGCCAGGTCCGTCTGGAATGTGCCAAAGCAGACTGTTGGCCAGATCAATTGTGATCCCGTGCTCGCGGAAAAAGGGGACTCCTAAGATGCCGTCACCGTCGGCTCCCGGGCTATCACAGGCAGTCACGCTAGTGGAAAGGGTCCCTATGGATAGGGGCACGTCTTTCCAGACACGTGCATCATGGTTACCTCCTGCAAAGCCCGCGAGTCGAATAGAGCGGTCTGTCTGGGTCCCTCTGGAAACTAATTGGGGACGGAGCACCGTAAGGGCTGCTCCGGTATCTACAAGGAGAGTGGCAGGCTGTGAGTTCCCTGGAGTCCCAACCCCAGCCTTCACGGTTGGTCTCCCCAGGGATCCGGCTTAAGTCGTGCCAGAACACCCTTGGGGAGTACCTGGGACTCCGGGCGTCCCTATTTTGTAGCCTTTGCTACTGCCTCTACCAGCTCCAATGGAGCCACCACTGGATGCGTGGGGTACTGCTCCTGCTGCTCGCACTCAGCGAGGGCCTGGAACAGGACCGAGTCCGGTTGTTTATGGAATCTTTCCATCTCGTAACCTCTCTCCTTTAAACGCATCCAGGCGTGCCACCTTAATGGCTCCTGGCCGTCTGGTGGGGTTTGGCGGGGCTGATTTCCCTGGTAGCGGGGTGCAGGGGTGGGCTGAGGCAGTTGAGGGTAGAGGGGTGCTGACTGCGGCAACTGGGGATAGAGGGTTGGCGGCTGTGGTTGCTGATAGGGTCCTGGCTGATAGTTGTCCCTGTAGGGAGCCGGAGGGGCGGAAGGCTGAAGGTGCGCCTGGGCTGGAGCGGGGTTATTCCGATAGTCCCGTCCGTTCCTTCCTTTTTGATAACCTCCTCCTCGAGGTCCTTTTCCTCCTGAGCGTCTGTTATCGCCTCGGAAGTGACCAGTGGCCGGATACTGGGAGTGGGGGCCGTGATTGGCATAGGTAACGGTTTGAATGGGTTCGTCCTCGCCTTTGTCTTTGGTTTTCCTGGTCCCTTTAACGGGTTTCAGAATACCAGTGCTGCGTAGCAGTGTGGCAACGCGCCTTATTTTGCGCTCCAATTCTTCCCAGGTGCCTTCATTGGAGTCAGTAAGGTTCAGGGCCAGCTGGGTTTGGGCTTGAAACCCTTGTACTAACGTCTCCCTGAACTCCCTGTCCTCAAAATTGGGGAGGTGAGTGGTATCATGGACGTCCACTGAATCAGATAGAACGGCGAGAAGCTGTTTCCTAGCTACGTATGCCTCAGGATCCTCATTTGCCCCTTGTCTTTCCAGCAAGAATAAAGAGGTCACTGTTCTGTGGGGATTTAGGTACGCGAGGACCTCTTTCATCCACTGGTATTTGTTTACCCCAACCAGACCTCCTGCTGTGATGGCAGAATTAAGAGCCACCAAATCTGAGCCCGAAGCGCATCTACGGGCGAGCAGGGTAAGGTCGTCCCCATTGATGCTGTAATAGGAATTGGCCACGTCTGTCATCCACTGAACAGCGTTGTCCCTGGTGAAGGGGCCAACCTGTTCAGCAATGGCCTTCACCTCGTCCGGCTTCCACAAGGCCGTCTCCGTGACAGTCTGAGTCGTCGTCTCATCCCCTGCCCTCGTGACCGTCTTTTGGTCCGCACTGGGTTTAGTGGAGCCGCCATATCAGCAGAGCACTGGAGTGGAGCGCTGGCTTGCACTTCTCCTGCCTCGCTTTCAGGTGATTCCACTATACCACCAGGGTGGATGGCAGAAATTACCGCCTTTTGCAGACCCAGCTGGCTTTTTAGGGATTCAATCTCTCTTCTACAAGCCTCATGGTTAGCCATTTCACGCTTTTCCTGGGCTCGGTCCGCTAGGTATTTAGCGGCTCGGTGGGCCGACATTAAATCTTTCTGAGCTTTCTCCAGGCCAAGCTCAGCGTCGTCTGCTCGCTCTGTAGCAGAAGCGGCTTCTTTCCTTGCCTCTTGCAAGGAGTCAGCAAGCCCCTGCTTTTCTAGGATGAGGTTGAGCCTCTCCGTCCTTAAGCGGAGACTCTCTTCCTCATAATCTCTGCGCAGCTCGCAGAGCTCACTCTTATGGAGGTCGTTCTGTCCCTCCATGTCTTGAGTGACCTGGTCCAGTCTCTTCTGGACCTCTTGAGTCTCAGCCTTAAGGGCAAGACTCTCTGCCTCATGCTCCGCCTGTTTGCGGGCCAAGGCCTCCTCATGTTGAGCCCTGAGCTTCTCTAGCTCCTGGCTGTGTTTTGCCTCTAGCTCTTTGCTAGCGGCTTCCTGTGCGTCGAGGGCCTCCTGTTGGCGCTTCAGGAGAGCCGACGCGTCCTGGAGCGCTGTGTACAGCGCCCAACACCCAAAGCGGTCCTTCGTGGACGCGTTAGGTTTCTTTTGGTCGCAAAAGTCTTGGAAGACATCCTTTGCAACCTTCAGGGGATCCGGACCTCGGAACGATCCAGGCTCCCACGGGGAATCACCTCTCTTAAGGAGCCACTTTTCCAGACGAGGCACAGGGCTCGTCTTACGAAACATGGCTTTGGGCTTCCCTGGCTTCCTATTTACTTTGGGGAAACCTTTTTATTTCTTAGTGCGCCTGCCTGGGCTCTGTGCTCAGACCTGCGCGTGAACAGGGAATTTCTTTACTCCCCGTTCCTGGACTGACCTTTTCAGTCCTGGAAAAGGGCACCTAGCCTATTTAGGTTTTGGGAAGGAGAGTGATCAGCTGCTCGATTCCCTAACAGGGTAACCTATTGAACCTGTTTCAGGAGGGTTTTGAGCTCTCGGCTCTGACCGGTGAAACCACACCAAACCGGTTTTGGTTTTGAGCTTTCTACGCTCTAGCAGGGATCACCATTAAACCTGCGGAGTTTTGGGCTTTCCTGGCCCTAACTGGTGTACCCCTAACCAGCAGAGTTTCTGGAGACACTATGCCTCAGCGAGATTTCCTCCGAACTCGCACTGACTCACGCTCTTAGCCGTGAGGCAAAGCAAAACAAAGAATCGCTTCCAAGGCTGGAAGGGTTGCAGAGTCGCGGCTCTTTAACAAGCGCGTCTCTCAGCTGTTCTGGCAGTTATTTTTGGCGGGAAAGTGGATGGCGTAGGGAGATGTTGATGCCGGCTGTTTCCCTACACTATCGCTCTGGGTCCCACCCACAAGATAGACCGTAAGATGGCTCGAGATAGCCTTGGGGCTTCGTGTGGGAGATCCCTTGCGTTCGGAACACCGCCGGTCACTGGCTAGTCCTAGCAGTCGGGTCCGGTGCGGCTGATCTCCACGACTCTCTGGTGCTTAAGGCACAGAGTCTCACACGGAAAGAGGTGAAGGGGTAAAGCCTCCCAGATAGAGTGCTCGCTAGAGCCAATCACACAGACAGAAACCTCGCACACAAGCCTGTTCCAACACTCCAGCGGGGGTTTCCTCCACGTCTGACCGTCAGAACGACACGTGTCGACTCTCGTGTGCGTTCAGACGTTCAGGGTGTTGCCCGCATTCTCCACCACTTTGTTAGCCTGATTGCGCGTTATTATGAATAATAACGAGGGGAATTATATTGATTATTAATAAGCAATCAGCTGCGAGAGCGAACACCAATGTATACAGAGGTCAGCCCCGCCGGGAGGAGTTGGTAACAGACCAGGAGACTTTTATGATTGAAAATAAAGTCTTTTACTGAGGTTTGCCACACACAAACAATTACACAAGCTCACACACAATTATTCAAGTCCTAAGAAATACAGAGAGAGGTAAGCACGTTTGCATTAGCAGGTAAGTCGTTGGTGGGTCATATTTACCAGTCGAGTCCTGTAGAGCGTTCCTCAGGAAAAATGGAGGGGAAAGAAACTAAGAAAAATGGGGCCACGCGGTCTGACCAGCAGATTGTCACGTGGAAACTCGGCCTGCAGACCAGAGTTTAAAGATGGAGGTAAGGGTTGGGGGATAGCAAGCTGGACATAAGAGGGTCAAAGGTTCGATAGGGGTCGTAGTAGAGAGAGAGGCCGGTGGTCTGGCATCCCCTTATAAGCAGGAGGGTAGGGGGCTGGTTACCTCCCTGATTCCCGCCTCCTGGTAGTCCGTCCCTGAAAACACCCTATTGGTTGGAAGATGTAGGGGAGGTGTGTGGAGGTGTGCCTGAGGGATGGTCAATACTGAGAGCTAGAAACTTACTCATGTCTGACACCAGGTGATAGCTAGGATGAGTCATTCAGCCACTTCTATTGTGTTGTTGATGGCATTAGCCCGGCTGTTGATGGCTCTCAATCAGTAACTAGGCAACGATGAATAGACCCTGCCAGGCTACGTGAGGTCTTGCAGGTGAAGGTGGGGGGGAGGGAAAGAGGCTGCCTGCTGTAGAAGGAACTCTCAATGGCGTTTTTGGAGTTCCTATATCTGGTATTTTACTGTGCTTTTGTGTGTACTGGTTTTATTTCATATTTCCTTCATGAGAAACAGGCTGGTAACCTCTGCTGGGCACTGGAGCTGCTGGGCTGGTCAGGAGAAACGTCTCTTGCCTGGGTGCAGTCTCTGCTGGCATCTGGGAAGGTTACCATGTGGTTCAGTTCCTTACACACGCACTGGCACAGTTTATTATTTTATTGCAGTCCAAAAAGAGGCTAAAAAGCCTTGCAGGGCAACAGTTCCTTTAAATAGTTTGATCCCCAGAGCTTCATCAAGCTACAAAATTACTAAGCATGACTGAGAGTGGCAATGGAACACTCATGGTAGCCAGGATGAGAACCTTGTAGAAAATAACTGTCATATGCAGGACTACTGTCAACAGCCATAAGAGGGGGGAAATGTCCTCTGCCTTTAATAGGGGCTTAATGGAAGAAGTTGTTATTTCCCTCCCTGCAATGACGAGTTTCAATCAACCATTTCCAAACATTATACCTCTGTTAAACCAGCAGGACATTTCCCCCCAGGGTGTTGGCAACTAGGCTTACCATTTTCCCACTGGGGGCTGGGGATCTCCCACCCCAGCTCCTATTGCCCACTGTCACTCACATGGGTAGTGGGAAGAAATCCCCAATGATATTGGGGGGGGGAGATGATTGACATACTTGCCATGATACCATTGCTTCTGGCGTGACCTGGTAATGACATCATTATGCCACATGACACTGTAGCATTTGACCAAAACTCTGTGGTTAAACTCTGTGGTCACTCTGGTGTGATGACATCATTTCCAGGCTGCATAGAAGTGAGGTGATTACACCAAGGATGCTGATACCCCCCCCCTGCCAACAATCTGGAATCCCTCACCATCTTCTGCCAGTTGCCTGGCCATGCTGGCATCCCTTTTGGCAATCTTGTTTACTGTCTAATGTTTCCTGACAGCCATCTCCTGACCTCCTGAGGAACTGAGGGGGTGTACATAGATCTGAAATCCTTGGGGAAAGGGTTGTATTAAAATGGAATAATTAAATGTATTTCCTGCCTGAATGTATTTCCTGCACAGTATGGATTACACAAACAATGAATTCTGTGATAATGTTTCCTTGTCCTCTCTCCTTGCTCCTTCAGACAGTGCTTTTCTAAAATGTTACAGCTGACATAAAGGGTACTGACAACTGTTCAGACTAAAGGCCCCCCAACCCCCCTTGAGACTTTAGTATCATTGCCATTCAATCCTGAGGGGATATAGGCACATAAATATTGCAACATGTCCAAAAGCAACAGGTGTGACCTGTAACTTCCTTAACTCCCTCAGAGACCTCGGGGCACAAAAAAATAACCCTTCTCCTCCAAGACAACCCAGATTGACTGAAACTTTTTGTAACTCATCTAGAGAGATTGCCAGGCTGCTGAAATCTTTTGATGTACTGGCTTTTTACTTTCTCCCTCCATGTAATATGACATAGTTTACCAAGGTTGTTCGTATCTCCATGGTAATGAAACCTCTCTCCCACACTTCTCTCCACTGCCTTAGGTGAGCAATTTGCAGCATCCTCTTCCAGAAGCAAAGGGGGGTGGAGGAAAGTATTCTAAATCCTTGCAAAAGCACCACTATAGTACTAATAATAGCAATAGAGCACCAGACTTTAGGGCAGGAATTGTCCTAAAACTCTTGTTGTATTCCAGTCAGAGCCAGGAAAGTCTGGGATGTACTTCTAACCAAAGTGGTAATCCTGTATCATGCACAGCATTGCACATGGCTAAGGGAGCAATCCTGAGCAGGTATACTGAGAAGTAAATCACATTTTATTCAATAGGCCTTACTACCAAGTCAGTGCTTTTAGGGCTGGAGCCAAAGAGTGGACTGGACCTTCTCTCCTTAACAGAAAGTTTTCTGTTGCAGGGATTATACTGTGTGGAGGAACATTCTGTTAATATAGGTCCTCATCTGCAGTCTGAAATAGTACACATGTGGTTTACCATCTCAGTGAAAATTAGGCCTAGAGGAAATATAAAATCTAGAACAAATAGTGTTGCCAATTTTGGGTTGGGAAATTCCTGGCAATTTAGGAGGTAAAGCCTAAGGAGGGCAGGGTTTGGGGAGAGTAGGGACTCCAGAGAGGTTTAATGCCATACAGTCTACCCTCCAAAACAGCCATTTCCTCCAGGGGAACTGACGTCAGTAAGTCTGGAGAACAGTTGTAATTCTAGGTGTTCTTCTGGCCCCACTTGGAGACTCGCAATCCTAAAACGAAAACAATGGCTTTTATTAAATAACTAGCCTGATACCTGTGCTTTGCTACGGTATTTATGTTCCATAAATCCAGTTATGTTATAATACTAATGATGTGAAATTTGAAATGTGACATTTGTTGTAGGAATTCTAACAGAGAAGATTGTAGTGTAAAAAATCAAGTGAGACATACGTCCTTTTTTTTCTGTACTGAAGGACCTCTCTCTAGACCACATTGGTGGTTGCCCCCCCAGCCAGAATAATGAGACAAACAATGGTTTGGAATCAAACAAGGGCCACTTTATTAACTATTTAACAGAACATTGCAGCAATGACAACTAAGCAAGCATGAAACAGGCAAGGCAGGCATCACTCCCTGACTAACTCCCTTGCCTTTGAAGGGTAGGTCACCCAGCTCTGGTTCTGAGCCAACTCTCTGGATTGTGACCAGCAGCCCAGCAAATAGGTTGCCCTTTAGGAGCACCTACCTCTGAAGCCTTCCAACTTGCAGGGAGGAGCCTGCCCTAAGAGGTTCCCTGAGGTGATCACTATTCCCTACCCTGGACCCTAACATCTGAATGCAGTTCCTGATGACCCCCTGTTCCCTAACAGGATATGCTGTAAGGTGCTCACCAGTTCCATTTTCTTGTTTGCATAAAACCTGCCACAGCCAAGGCCAAGCCTCTGCTTTGGCCTTTGCTCCCCATTCAGTATCCTAATGCCAACCTAATTCCATGCTGCAAGTCCTGTAAAAATATCCCATTGCCATTATCAGACAAATGCACCCTGTCAGCCCTATACAGATCAGGGTATGTCAAAAATAGCCCCAACCCCGCATCCATGGCCTTTTGAATTTGTCTATTGGCCTTATGCCTGGCATGGTCAATATACCTGGGGTCCCCCAAGTTCTGCCACACCTGGCGGGGCAGTATGGCTGACCATACTATCTGCTCTTATCCTTGCAAGGTCAGCCTCAGCTTGCAACACAAGGGCCTTGCCCTTCATCAGATCTAGGTCATTACCCCCTAAGTGCACCACCAAAATCAAACACTGTAGCATGAAGGCTCTGACTAGAGCCATGACCTTGGGGGACCCTCAAGGAGTTAATTACATGTACTGTGGACATGTCGCACCAGAAGTGGATGATGTGATTGGCAGACTCCCATGACCAAAGTCACACTGCTGCGACAATCAGAAAAAAATCCAGAAAGGTGAGGTCTTTGTCCCACCCAGCCTGAAACCATTCCTCAGACCAGTCCCCAGCACACCAGTGCCCCCAACGGCTCTGTCTTGTGCTCCTGTTCCTGTTCCTAGTGAGCACGAGGAGAAACTGCCAAGGTGGGAGCAGAGCCTTGCCCTTTTGAATTGGCTGGCTCTGCCCCCCACCACGTCAGGACTCATTGCATCCTGGTTCCAATGCCGTCCCCATTCTTCAGGGCAGCAAAACAGTCCCTGCCCACCATCGGCTTTGCCAGGTGGGTGGGAGCTCCATTCTGCCCTCAGGTGCTAGGATCACCTGGTTGCTTGATGAGCTCACTCTGGAGCAGGCCACATAGAACTGTCCATTTAAGAAGCAGTCATCATTTAAGAAGCAGGGGTCATCATGTTTCTCAGAAATCTCTTTGGGGGGGGGGTTGACGTCATGGTAGGAATGCACTCCCCTTATTTTGGGGTTTTTGGTGCAGGGGTTTGGCCTAGGCATTGAATTTGAGGGGAGGGCATACCCCCCCTTTTTTACAAAAATTCTTCTCATTTTTGTTACATGTTAGAACTGGGACACTATTCAAGCAATCAGATATTAAGCAAGTTCATATGAACCAGTTTTGTAGAACCCACATTGTGAGAAGTTAAATAAACTAATAAAGGAAAACAGTTTTCTACAAATTTGGAGTATATTTCCATTGTACGTGTGAGTGGGGCTAAGCTGGGCCAGCAGCACCTGCTACTAGACTTGACAGACACTGGCCTGTCTAGTGTTGGGGGAGATTGTATTTAAAGGCATCATGGAGGCTGGGCCAGCAGCAGGGCTAAGGCAATCCTGCTGAGCAAACCTCCCCGGCAGCTGTAAGCATCCCACCTCCTCTCCTACACCTGACAGGCAGCTGCCTGTCCAGTGTAGGAGGGGGAGGAGTACTAGAAGCCACTGTGGAGGCTGGGCTGGCAGGATCACTAACGTGTTACTGCTGGGGCAGGCTCCCTCGGGGCTTTAAGTACCCTGCAACCACTGCTGCACCTGACAGACAGCCACCTGTTAGGTATAGGAGGTGGGGGGACTGTGTTGGAAGCCATCAGAGAGGCTGGGCCAGCAGCATTGCTAAGGTGATCCTGCTGGGGCATCACCGCTAATGAATTAAAGTACCCTGGTCTGGTTACTACACCTGACAGACACTGGCCTGTCTGGTGTTATGGGGGATTTTATTTAAAGGCATTGTGGAGGCTGGGACAGCAGCAGGGCTAAGACAATCCTGCTGAGCAAACCTCCCCAGCAGCTGTAACTTAAGCATCCCACCTCCTCTCCTACACCTGACAAGCAGCTGCCTGTCCAATGTAGGAAGGGGAGGGGGGAGGAGTATTAGAAGCCACTGTGGAGGTTGGGCCAGCAGGATCACTAAGGCATTACAGCTGGGGTGGGCTCCCTCAAGGCTTTAAGCTCCCTGCAACTGCTGCTGCACTGACAGACAACCAATATCCAATGTAGGAGAGGGAGGAGTATTAGAAGCCACTGTGGAGTTGGGGCAGCACCTGACAGACAACCGCCTATTAGGTGTAGGAGTTGGGGGGAGTGTTTTGGAAGCCATCCCACCTCCTCTCCTACACCTGACAAGCAGCTGCCTGTCCAGTGTAGGAGGGGGAGGGGGAGGGGGAAGAGTATTAGAAGCCACTGTGGAGGTGGGGCTGCACCTGACAGACAACTGCCTGTTAGGTGTAGGAGGTTTGGGGAGTGTGTTGGAAGCCATCAGAGAGGCTGAGTCAGCAGCTTTGCTTCACCTCACAGCTGGTTGTTGGCCACTCCTGATTTCCTCAACTGTCATTAGCTTTCTGCAGTCCCATGTAACTGTTTGGGGTTTTTTTTACCTCAGAACACTGAGCTCTGCAGCTGACCAATCAGAGAGTGGAGGGTGCAGGGAGGCAGCTGCCTGGCAGCCACATAGGAATCAATGGGGGGAGCACATTTTACCCCTTTTGACCCACTTAGGGGTTGAATTTCTAAAAATCCCTTCTTAGTGAGCACCTACACCATGGTAGGAGTGCTCTCCCTGAATTTGGTGTCTCTAGGTCCAGCAGTTTGGCCTGGGAGTTGATTTTATGGTGAGGGGACTTTCTTTTATATATATATAGATAGGGCTGTCATCAGTCCATTTAGCTGATGGGTTAGTCAGAAAATATATGCTCAGTTGTGTTTAGTGAGACACAATATCAATGAAACAATGATATATATCCAACCATCTGTGGACTTCATGGAGTAGGACTTGTCCACTTCCCTTCCTTCTGGAACTCACTGAACCACCCACCCCCATCCCATTTTTGTTCCTGGGGGTCAGCAGACTTGCAGGAACAGCACTCAAGAAAAACAGTATTCTGTAGCAAGAGGGGGGAATTGATTGAATTTTTTATCCCCTTTGTGAAAGGAAATATCATTCCATTGTAGAGATATTTGTTGAGAGTAACCAGTAGTTCATAAATGTATACCTCTTGTGTTCTTCTAAACTTCTTACCTTGTAAAGTGAGTATTCAAAGCATTAATAGGTGGCAGAAGTTCTTACATATAGATTGCGGATTCCATTTTCAATAGCTTCTGGTGACAATGGCCATGCATGAAATAAATTCAGATTGCCTCTTAGCCAGTGGAAAGTAGTTCTTTCCAGTTGTTAGTTTGCTAATTGTATCACAAACATCTTTATCCCTTTTATTACAAAAGTAGCTGAGCACCAAATAAACACATACCATATCACACTGGTGTTGTGCCAGAAGACTGGAGAAGAGCGAATGTTGTCCCGATCATCAAGAAGGGGGAAAAGACGGACCCGAGAAATTACAGGCCTGTGAGTTTGACATCAATACCTGTGAAAATTCTGGAGCAGATTATCAAATGCTCTGTCTGTGAGCACCTCGAACAGAATGAGTTAATTGGTAGTAGCCAGCATGGGTTTATCAAGAATAAGTCATGCCAGACCAACCTTATCTCGTTTTTTGACAGAGTTACTAAAATGGTTGACTCTGGCAATGCTGTGGATATAGTGTATCTAGATTTCAGTAAAGCATTTGGCAAAGTTTCTCATGATATTCTTGAGGATAAACTGGTTAAATGTGGGCTGGATGGAGCAACCATTGGATGGATTCATGGTTGGTTGAAAAATTGTACCCAACGAGTGCTCGTAAATGGCTCTGCATCTACATGGAGGGAAGTCTCGAGTGGAGTGCCACAGGGCTCGGTCCTGGGCCCAGTGCTGTTCAATGTTTTTATAAATGACCTGGAGGAAGACATAGAGGGATGCTTATCAAATTTGCAGATGACACAAAGCTGGGTGGGATTGCTAATTTTGAAGAAGACAGAGTCAGGATTCAAAATGATCTAGATAGGCTGGAACAGTGGGTTGAGGCAAATAAAATGAAATTCAGTAGAGATAAGTGCAAAGTCCTACACCTAGGCACAAAAAATCAAAGGCATAAATATAGAATGGGAGGGGCTTGGCTTGACAGCAGCACATGTGAAAGGGATCTAGGTGTTCTGGTTGATCACAAGCTCAACATGAGCCTGCAGTGCAATGTGGCTGTGAAGAAAGCTAATGCAATCATAGGATGCATTAACAGAAGCATTGTGTCCAGATCACGGGAGGTGGTAGTTCCGCTCTGTTCTGCTATGTTCAGGCCTCACCTGGAGTACTGTGTCCAGTTTGGGGCATCACACTTTAGGAAGGAGGTTGACAAGCTCGAGCTTGTCCAGAAGAGGGCAACCAGGATGGTGAGAGGGTTTGAATCCAAGTCTTATGAGGAAAGGCTGAAAGAGTTGGGTATGTTTAGCCTGGGAATGAGAAGACTTAGAGGGGACATGATTGCAGTCTTCAAGTATTTGAAGGGCTGTCATGTAAAAGATGGAGTAGATCTATTCTCTCTTACTCTGGATTGCAAGACTAGATCTAATGGGTGGAAATGACAAGGGAGTCGTTACCGGCTAGATATCAGGAGAAACTTCTTAACTGTAAGAGTGGTTGAGCAGTGGAACAGTCTGCCCTGGGAGGTGGTGGATGCTCCTTCCCTGGATGTTTTCAAGTGGAGGCTGGATGACCATCTTTTGGGTATGTTGTAGGTCTATTGGGCTATCTTTTGGCTATGCCCCTGCAGAGTGCAGGGGGTTGGACTAGATGACCTGGATGAACTGCAAGGTCCCTTCCAACTCTAACATTCTATGATATATATCAAAGTTTGCAGTAAAACATAAAATCCTTTTAAAACACCTGAAAATAAATCTTCTATTTTAAGAACAACTTGCCAGTTCAGATATCCAGATGGTCTAGCCAAACAATACATTACAGCACTGTCAGAAAATTAGAACTCTATATAAACCAATGGAATGTAAATAAATTAAGCTATCACATCTTGTGAGCTAACATAAGAAACATTGCACCACAATTTAAAAATACTGAACACATGATCACATGAAGCTGCCTTATACTGAATCATACCCTTGGTCCATCTAGGTCAGTATTGTCTCCTCAGACTGGCAGTAGCTTTCCAGGGTCTCAGGCAGAGATCTTTCACATTAACTGGAGATGACAGGAATTGGATCTGGGACCTTCTGCAGGCCAAGCAGGTGTTCTACTGATGTGCCACGGCCCCTCTAGTATTACTGGCCATTGAGTTCTTTTTTGTTGTCAGATCATTTACCTATGTTAAAACAGAAAATGAGAGATGTGCATTTATTTGTTAACTAACAAATAATGAAATAAGTCTATTCATTATTGTAGTTATAATAAAAATGAATTAAGATAACCAATCAGATTAGTTAATATTATTATTATCATAATATTAACTATCCTCTCTTTCTGGTTTAGTAAGTTCATGCAGAGTTCAGAGGGAAGGAAGAAACTCAGGAGATAATGAAATTGATAGGTAATATTTACAGTCAGCAGAGGAAAATGGCTTCTGGAATATCAGCAATTTTACCTCATAGATATTGCTTTCCATCATGTGGCCACTGATCACTGTTGGCTTGGGGAAGGATTTCTTGATTCTTTACAAGCAGCATCCTCCCAGCCTCCATCTCTTTGCCTGAACTATTGCTTTGAGACTGTGTATTTTCAGATTCTTTCTTTCACTTTTGGGATGTTGTATGACTTCTGTGTGAGTGATCTGTGTATGAGAAGATGTGATTCATTTGCTATTTTTGCTAGTGTGTGTGACCATTGCTATATTTAGTTAGTCTGTGAAAATAGCCTAGTACTAGAATCAGTGCCTTTTAATTATCTACCTGGTTTGTGAGTCTATTTGTGGCATTGTGATTATGTGTGGTGCGCATAGGTTTTCCATTCTTGTGTGTCATTCACTAAGCATACATAGTGAATAGTCATTTTGCCTTTCTGTGTGTCACACATTGCAGACAAATGTTTTCCACCCAACAGTATTACTTCAGTGTTGGGTTTTTTTGCTTTCTACCAAACACTCCTACTCCCTGAACATGCAAGTCTATTTATCTGCTTTGCCAAGCTACCTGCTTTTCTTAGGGTCCAGTGCCAACTGCTTATTATGCAACACTACCTGTCTACCAAATGCAAGCCATTTCCCCCTCTGTATGCAGCTGCTACCTTTTTCTGTAGGGGCACTCAGATACTTCTCTCTGTTGCCTCTGTAGCTCTGCCTCCATAGCAAGGATGCTGGCTGTATAATTCTATCTACCTCCTGGGGGTGCCAAACATCTGCATGTGATGACCTATCAACCTAAGACTCTTTTTCTGTCTGCCTGAAATACAATAGATTGATATCTTCTTTTCTCTCAAATCAGACCAGATTGCACACTCCAATAAAATACGTTCTAAGGAACAATAAAATATATTCTAAGGCTCTCTCTAAGCTGTAGAATTTTGTGAGCAAAAATTCTACTTTGTGACAACTGGCATTAAAGTTGTGAGTGAGCAATTTGGTTACTGCATAAATTAGTTTGCTCTGGAGCCATCTTTCCTGAGCTAAGACAAAAATGTGTGAGCCAGAGGCTGAAAACTGTGAGCTAGCTCACACTAACTTGGCTTAGAGGGAACACTGCTAAGGACCTAAGCTGACCAGATCCATATTTACAAATTCTGCTCAAATATGCTATGCTTGCAAATTAGTCTTCTAGTATGGCCAAAGAAAAATAATTTAACCAGGAAGGCATAAATGCTCTTCTAGAAAGAGGAACCTTTAGGACTTTTAAGTAGATTGGAATAGCACAAGAGAACAGGACTCCAAAGAACACTGGTGAACATATACTCTGTACCCTCAATAAGGTACTTGTTCTATCCAAATTCAGTACTGAGGCCTTTATTTATAATAATAGAATCACAGAGTTGGAAGGGGCCATACAGGCCATCTACTTCAACCCATAGGCGTAGAGTTTGTGGGGGCTTGAGGGCGGAGGCGGAGGCTATCCCCAAAATTTTCCAGGGGAGACTCAGCCTCCCCCAGGGCTTGTGATGCTTGCAACCCCCGATCCCCCTTCCTGCTTTAAAACCCCTTTTCCCCCCAGTTTGGGGGCGGTCGCCCTGGCTGTGCTTGTCTGGCCGGCTCAACGCCTCCTCCTCCTCCTGGTCCCCTGTTGGCGGAGGGAGGGAGAGCACCAGGGGGCCACCACACACAGATTCTGTTCCCAGGGGCTGTCATTCCATTCAGGGGCCTGTCATTCCAGTCCCAGAACACATCTTCGACCCCCAGTCCCAAATCACTTCTTCTACTCCCGGGGGCTATCATTGCATTCTGGGTACTGTCATTTCAGTCCCAGAAAACATTTGCTACCCCCTGGGACTGTCAATCCAGTTCCAGAATGCTTTTTTTCTTCGAGCTATTTGCCTTGCATTTGGAAGGGATAGCTCTAGTGGTGGGGAAAATTCCAAGAGGGAGAGCTATAAGAGGGGATGGACATTCCTTAGGAGAGAAGGATTCCATAATGATAGTCTCCCACCCCCAGCCCATTTCCTCCTTCTCCTCCTCCAGATTTCTGAGCCCAGTCAAGCACAGAGATGGGGGGCGGGAGTCTAATGCAAGGGAGTCTGCTCTCCAAAGTAGTCATTTCCTCCAGGGTGATGATCTGTATTCTTGGTGCTTGGGGGGCAACACTGGGAGGACTTCTGGAGTTCTGGTCCTGCTGGTGGACCTCCTGATGGCACCTGGGTTTTGGCCATTGTGTGACACAGAGTGTTGGACTGGATGGGCCCCTGGCCTGACCCAACAGGGCTTCTCTTATGTTCTAACTCAGTGTGCTGTAGCATTGAAAAAAAGTCAAACTCTTAAGGTAGGGATGATTAGGAAAGGGACTGAGAATGAAACAGCTGAGACTGTAATGCCCCTGTATAGATCTATGGGGTGGATCTGTTGTATGGAACAGCGGTCACTGAGGGTGTAGAGAGGGAGGTATTTGTGTATTTCCTGCATTGTGCAGGGGGTTGGACTAGATGACCCTAGTGGTTCCTTCCAACTCTATGATTCTATGACTGTGATTTGTATTAACCTGTTATGATGAACCCCTGTGTCTCTCTAAGTGTCTAGCATATTTCCCCCATCAAATCTTCAGTTCCTCTCAATGACTGACTTGCCCTACAGTAGCGTGTATGAATTCCTTGTCATAAAAGACTTGACTGTGGAGGAGGGGAGGGGTGGCACGCTACCAAAAATGAGAGTGTTTGGGTTTCTCTGTGAATTTGAGGACAGGAACTGGCACTGAAGTGAGACTGGAAAAGAGTGTATGGCTTTCTGAAAACCCTCGTGCTACAGTAATAATTATGCTATAATACAGTTTGTTAGTCTTAAAGGTGCTACTGAGGTTTTTAGTATTTTGTATGTTATGGCAGTGATATGAGAGCCAGTTGAGCTGTGGGTCCATCTCATGCTACTGACAGTAGTTACACATTAGGCCTTGCCCAAATGGTTAAAGCACACTTGCCCTGTGGTGATGGAAAGTGCTAGCAAGTCATAGCCAACTCATGGTAACCCTGTAGGGTTTTCAAGGCATGAGACATTCAAGGATGATTTGACATTGCCCGACTCTGCATCATGTCCCTGGTATTCCTTGGAGGTCTCCCATCCAAATACTAGTCAGAGCTGACCCTGCTTAGCTTCCAAAATCTGATGAGATCAAGCTAACCTGAGCCATCTGGGTCCATGGCATGGTACTGTGTGGGTGCTTCCCAGGTAATCATCTTCAACCTATTCTTGGGAGTCACAATCATTAGGAAAGAGCCATGTGATAGAAGTGTAATAATAATTTACTCATATTTGCAAGAGCCAATAAGATTTGTGTCTGATGGGGGATTGGGCAAATTGATCTAAGGAAATGAAAGAAGAGAAAGTATTAACAAGTTCAATGGTTAAGGATTTGAATAGAGCTCTTTATAATCCAATCCTGAGGACACTTCCATGGGAGTAAGCCCCCTTGGATAGACCTCAGTAGGATGTCTCTGTTAGACTGATGAGGAATTGTTATAGGAAGGGGATAAACAATTAAAGTATATGAGAGAGAGAATGAGAATGTCCAAAAATGTAATATAGGTTTCTGTGGACTGTTGTATCACACAGACCTTGCAATAGCATTGTAGCTAACCCCACCTAAGAAACTTCTGTGCTGTTTCTATAATTTCTAAAATGTACTTCACACCAGCTGTGCATCTTCATTCCTTTCTAATTCCTCTCAACTATGTACAGCTTTCTATGTCGTGCTTCCTTTGGACTGCTTTGCTTTCTCAGGTCCTAGCCTCCTCTTTTTCTATAACCATGGATCTACATCCCCTTCCTCGAGCCTTGCTGCTTGTCTCAACTCTCTAAAGTCAGACCAGTTTGGCCAGTGGCAACCCAAAAGACACCTGTCTGTCCAGGAAGTTCAACTAAATACCACTAGAGGTTTTGTCACCACTGCTACATCACTTAATGCATTACAATATAGGTTCATGTTCAGGCTATAATTTATGATGTTTTAGTTTGGGAAGATCTGTTTTCTTATTCACATCAGTTGGTGGTGCTATTTTTTTCTTGTAAACTCCTCTTCCATCCCAATGGGCTCTGCTGCTCACATGTTGTCTGTCAGTCCCCTCTTTATTCCACCCTTCCTCTGGTCTCCCTTCCCTTATACTGACCTCACAACAATGGCAATATCACCCAGCCTGATGAAGGGAGCTTTGACTCTTGGAAGCTTATTCCCTGAAACTCTTGTTGGTCTCTAATCTGCTACTGGACTCAAATTTATCTGTCCCAGTATCACCAAGTAAGTGTCATGCAAAATGTAAATCTGAACATGGGTCTCCTCAATCCACACTGGTCTATCTACTTCAGCAAGGTCTGATCTGATGCAGGTGATCTCTAGAGACTCAGGCAGAGAAAGATCCTTTCTAGCACCTGTTCTTTTAGACCTCCTTGGTTTAAACCTTTATCCTTTGGCACACAAACCATGGTCTTTCGATTTCCGGTTTATGGTGGCTTGCTCTTGGACGTGTCTCATTGACTCTCCGATGGAGGCGCGCCAAGCCGAGGGTCTTGGCTGGTTCCAGGAGGGGTCTTGGCTGGTTTCAGACCACCCAGGAGTCTCTGTAGGAGACTCTCAGCCTGGGGAGCTGGGATAAGCCTCTCCCAAGGTGATGGCTGAGGGATTGAGGCTTGCCTGTCCGCAAAAGGTCCTGACGCTGAGGAGCCAGTATGGCACCCAGAGCCAACCTTCAGATGAACAGATGAGAAAATAAGCAAAACTAATCTCCGCAACAAGCAAACCCATCTAAACAGTGAGTTAATCAAACCTTTGTATAAGCGAAGAAGTCTCGGTTCACTAGATCGTTTTTAGAAGGAGTGGCGGGCGGGAAAGGGTTGGTGATCTACCCCCCCGAAACAGAGCAGTTTCCCAGTGCCATAAAAAAGAAAGATAAAATGAAACTAATCGTACGAGACTTCATTTGAGCTTGTAAGCTTCATTTTAAGCCAAAGAATGAGGAATTCAGATAGACTTTACTTTAAAACCAAAACTTTTCTTCACTGTAAACAAATGGCGGGGAGGGCAAGGAGAATGGCAGTGACAGAAAAGAAACTTACACCAGGAAGTACTATGCCAATGACTCCCACCCACTCTCAGGAAGCAGCTGCAGACTTTCCAAATATGCTTGCAGCAGCATTGCACCCTCTGCTGGATCAAATGTCTACTATGAACACCAAGCTGGATTCCATGCAAAAACAACTTTCTCATATGGAAAAGAGAGCTAATAAGACTGATAAAAGAATGGAGAAAGTTGAAACAAGGACTATTGATATTAAGCAACAATTAAAAGAAGTCAAGAAAGAGAGAAGCACAGACAAAAATCAATTACTTCAACTTCAGCTGGACAAGGCCATGCATGTTCTTCATTTTCAAGGAGTTCCAGAACACAAGGAAGAAGACATTAAAGCAACGATAAGTGGAGCAATAGCCTCAATTTCAGACTTTAAAAAAGAGGATCTACAAAGTGATATGGACTTGGCTTATCGTACTTACCCTGACTTCATAAGAAAAAATAAACTACCAGGAGAAATGTACGCTAAATTCTCTAAGAGAACAATGAGACACAATGTTTTAAAAGCTACCGCAGGGAAATCACTAAAAGTTAATGAAAAAGAAATTAAAATCTTGAAAGACATTCCATTTGAGATCCGTAAGTGACAACAGTACAAAGACCTTGTCCTCTTCCTACAAGACAAAGCAATAATCTACAAATGGAGCTTCCCAGAAGGACTTGTGTGCAAATACAATTATAAGAAAATTAAAATTGACACAGTTCAAAAAGCCAAATAATTTTTGAAAAAACAATTGGGCACAGATAAAAACGAGGATCCGATTATAGAGGAAGGAGAGGAGCCCAGCAAGGAAGAATCGAGATATCATCATCATCATCATCATCATCATTTATTAGTTTTACAGAAATTATAACCACTTGCCTATACATCTTTTCCATATTTTTAGATCTAAATTCTCCAACACTTATTAATCCAATTATATAAACACACCCATCTTACATAAAACATATTATCCTCTTTCCCATGAAGAGTTAAACTTAATTTGTCCATTTCTGCCATCTCCAACACCCTACCAACCACTTCTTCTTTGGTGGGAAGTTCTTCTTGCTTCCAGTATTTGGCTAATAGTATTCTGGCAGTTGTCAAAATGTAAATTAATATGTATTTATAATTTTTCTTGCAATAATCCGGGACCATATTTAACAAAAATATTTCAGGAGACAAATCTATATTTATATTCATTATTTCTGATATTAATTTTTGTATCATCTTCCAGTAGTTATACACTTTACCACACCACCACCACATGTGGAAAAAGGTTCCCACATTTACCTTACACTTCCAACAGTTTCTAGATATTGAATAGTTACATTTTGCTAATTGATCTGGTGACCAGTACCAATGATGGAGTACCTTACAGATATTTTCTTTATAGTTAGTAGCCTTCATATTTATTTATATTTATTTATTTATAATTCGATTTATATCCCGCCCTCCCCTAAGGCTCAGGGAGGCTAACAATTGGGGCCAAAGCCATAATTAAAACAATTAAAACAAGATAAAAACATAACAATAGTACAACAAAGTGCTGGTGCTCTGATATTACCAGTTCCAAGATGGGTTCTGGTAAGGTGGATCCGGACCAACAACATAAGTTCCAAAGCGGTAGATAGCCAGTCTTCTTCCCAGGGCCTGCTTGCACCCAGATGGTATCTCTGCCAATTTCTGGTGATGGTGCATTGATGGAACAGTAGCAGCGGTGGCTCCTACTCGAAAGTCTGGCGGAAGAGCTCCATCTTGCAGGCCCTGCAATATATTTTAAGGACTTCCAAATCTCTGCCCATTCCTCTATATTGATATTATGCCCTAGATCTTTCATCCATATGACCATTGTTGAGTTGACAGCTTCATCTTGCATATATTCTTCTAACAATAGTTTATAAAGTTTCTATACCAATTTATCATTTGTTGAAAGCCAAATTTTATCTAATTGCGTCTTGGAGTCCTGAAAACCTATTATCATATCTTTAGAGTATCCAGATTGGAGTTGTAACTTTTCCTACCATGTTAATTTTATTTTACAGAGGATTAGTAAACTTTCCTCTGATTTTAATTTATTATTCTCGTCCAACAATATTTCATAGCTTACTCTATTGTATTCATTGATAAGGGATGGTTTTGTAAAAGCTTCTAAGTGGGAAACCCACTTTGGTGTCTTACTATAATATTTATCTTTTATTTCATTCCAAATCTTTAACAGCGCTCCTCTTATCGTGTGAAGTCTGAAATTGGAATGTCCCCGAGTAGGCATGCCATCCCATATTAAGGTCATGTCCTTCTAAATTCAGTGTTCTAATATTTTCCAAACCTAAGTACTTTTATCCAAGTTAAAGCCGATGCCTGATAGTATAGCTTCCAATTAGGTAGCCCAAAGCTTCCCTTTTCCTTTTTGTCTTGGAGCATCTTCCATTTAATCCTTGCCCATTTAGGATACCAAATAATTTTTTTAGTAATTTTATCTAATTCCACAAAGAATTGTAATTTTTTTAATATCAAGATATTCTGGACTAAAAAAAGAAATGTTGGTAAAATATTCATTTTTATAGTTGCTATTCTACCCAAAAGTGATAGCTGCATATCTTTCCATCTGTAAATCTTTTCTAACTTCCTCAAGTAATTTATGGTAATTATCTTCTATAAGTGTGGCATTTTTACCCAATAACATAATTCCTAAGTATTTCACTTTCTTCACTATCTCCATTCCAGTTACCTTTTGTATTTCTTATTTCATGTTTACTGTACAATTTTTTGTTATTATTTTGGGTTTTTTCAGATTAATATTGAATCCGGCTACTTGGCCATATTCCTGTATCATTTCTAGTAAATATGTAGTTGATATCAATGGGTTTTCCATGATAAAGACAATATCATCTGTGAAAGCCAGAAGGTTAAATTCCTCCCTTTTCACTTTTAGGCCTTGTATTTGAGCACATTCTCTAAAATTGTCATTCAGGGTTTCAAGAGCAAAGATAAACAACAGAGGGGATAAGGGACAACCCTGTTGTGTGCCCTTCTGAATCTCAACGTTTGAGGACATATCTCCATTGATAATCACATTGACATGTTGTGTTTCATATATTGCTCAGATAATTGTTAGAAATTGGTTTCTACAACCTCAGATCTTAAGCTTTTGGAGTATAAACTCCCAAGATATATTATCAAAGGCTTTCTCCACATCCAGAAACATTAAGGCCAGCTGTTTCTCCAAGTGATATTCATAATACTCTATATAACGTTCAGGATTATCCACATGTTATTTTTAATTTGCCTCTTTGACAAAAAGCCCGCTTGATCTTGGTGAATTACCTGTGCCAATACTTTTTTTAACCTTGTTACTAAGATGTTTGCATATATTTTATAATCTGCATTCAGAAGCGAGATGGATCTATAGTTTTTAATATCTTTATCACCTGTGTCAGGCTTATGAATTAGGGTAATTGCTGCTTGGTTCAATGAACCTGGTAATTTTCCATTCAATCTTATATTCTGAAGGAGTTCTTTAAATGGTATACTAATCTGTTCTTCGAACGTTTGATATAATTCTAATGGGCAAACCATTGGGTCCTGGTGCTTTTTTTCTTCTGTTTTTTGATTGCTTCTATTACACATTCAGATCCTGTCATTTAATATAGTTCTATATTTCTCTTCAAGCTTTTTATGTGTTCTTTTCAACAAATAATTAGTTATTTGGTCACTTTTTTGTGGATCTTGTTTATATAAGTTTTTATAAAAATCTTGCTACAATTTCTTTCATTTCCTGTAGGCCATATTTTAATTCGCCTTTGTCATTTTTAAGGCAGTTATTTTATGCTTTTCCCTTTCTTTTCTAAGTCTATAGGCTAGCTATCTAGTCAGTTTATTTGTGTTTTCAAAGTGGTATGGTTTTGAGTATTCTATATGTTTTGCTAATTCTTTCATTAAAATCAAATTTATTTCATGTTGTAACATTATTAGTTTATCTCTTCCCCTCTTTAGACTCTAATTCTTTAAGTTTATCTTCTTCCTTTTTAATTTGTGTCTTTAGTTTCTCATATTTTTCATTACTTTTCTTCTTCCTCCATATCTCCTGGCTAATACACCAACCTCTTATAAATGCTTTAAAGGAGTCCCATATTGAGTTTCGGTTTTCGGCAGAGCGAATGGCAGCCACCTCTCGGGACGCTCCCGGAGATGGTTAGCCCACGTGCGGTTGGGGAAGTCTTCGCATATGCGAAAGACCCTAGTGAGCCTTAGGCAAAGGCTCCGAAGCGGGGGTGCTTGGGGAGTAGCCTCTTTGCTGGCAGACAGCCGGGAAATTGAGGCTTTCTCCCCACTCCAATCGGCCCCGCTGCGTTGTGCCCGTATGGGACTTAGCAACGCCACCAACTTCCAGGAGTGAAGATAAGCGATGTGAATTAACATAAAAAGAAGAACAGGCATCGAATCGTGAGTTGGAGGTTTACTTTGAAGCGAAAAATGCGAATCCCCCCTGTAAACGGATAAGCGGCTGGGAGGAGGGAGGAATCCCCACCCCCTTTGAGAAACGAGACTTCAAAGGAAAAGCGAAGGGGGTAAAAGGGAAAAAGTGTTGGTGAAAGTACCTGTGGGGTTTCATTGAAGATCAAGAGTAAGCTGGTCTCCTGAGGGATGCGGCACGAACTTTGATAAAGTAAACAAACAGGGAAAATGTCGGCTTTCAAAAAGGTCCCACAAAAGCCGGAAAAGAAGGGAGGAGGGACTTCCGGTCTGGGCAACCCCCCCAGAGCCTGCTGTCAATCAACAGAAAAGCGAGCTACTGCACCCTCTGCTGGAGCAAATGCAGAAAATTAGCGAAACTTTGACTAACATGGAAGGTGTTCTCAACAGTCAACAAAAACAATTAACGGAAACAGCAAAAAGGATGGAGGAGATCGCACAGAAGTGTCTGGTCTCGACGGAAGATGCCAGGAAAATAAAGAAAAGGGTCAACAAACTAGAAAAGCATCAGGATATGCAAGAAAAAAGGATTTTAACGTTGCAGATGGAGAAATCTAATCTGACTCTCCGCTTTCAGGGCATCAAAGAAGAAGAGAAAGACGATCTCAGGTCCATACTGGTGAATGCCTTGGCACCCTTAACTGGCAGAGAAGCGAAAGAATTAAAAGAAGAGATGGATACGGTTTGTAGAGCCTATTCCGCTTTTACAAAGAAAAATAATCTGCCAGCAGAAGTGGTTGTCAAGTTCACTAAGCAACGTACCAGAGATCAAATCTTACGTGCAGTTTCAGCGGTGCCCCTGAAGATTGGGGAGCAGACTATTAGAACCTTGAAGGATGTTCCTTATGAAATCCATATGAAAAGGAAAGCATATAAAGGGTTGACCACATTTCTACAAAGGCATCAGACTGTTTATAAATGGATCTTCCCCGAAGGGCTGGTGTTTAAGTATAAGGATAAAAGAGAGAAGATTGACTCCGTCTTCAAAGCACAAGAATTTCTGAAGAGACACGCCAGTACAGAGGAAGATGCAGCACTCGCAATTTGGTCAGAATCAACCAGCGAAGAGGACAGCGACCCAGAGGAGGGAGGTGCCGGAGCGGGAGACGTGAAGGCTAAAGAGGACCCATCTTACAATTTGAGAGACACAAAAAGAAGACAATATAAGAAATAGCTGTTCGTGAAACGTCAGAAAGGAGCTGATTAATAACTAACCCCAAGGGACTTTACTAACTTACTAACAGAGTTATTTTGGACTTTTGAAATGTGAAAAGAAGACCTTCCAACCATGGTGGTTGCCTAAAACGGTATTTTTATTAACTGAAACTAATCCTTTAACAGAAAAATTCACTCAATCCTTTTCTTAATCCACCTATTACCCTACCTTTTTCTTATTATAAAAAACAATAAAATTCTCTCCTCTTTTGGAGGGTTTTTATGAAAAAAAAAAAGGAGTCCCATATTATTCCAACAGATATCTCCGGTTGCATATTTTTCTTAAAGAAGTCTTGGATTTCCACTTTAGTATTTTTTACAAACTCACAATCTCTTAGTAGTTCAGTTTCCAATGAGATTTCTTCCTTATTTCTTTAAGTGCAAGTAGTACTGGATTATGGTCAGCAAATGTTTTAGGTAGGATTTCTACTTCCAACACCTCATGTATCAAACTAGATGAGACCCATGCCATATCAATTCTTGACCAGGATTTATGTCTGGCAGAGTAATATCTAAAATCTTTTGTCTCTAAGTTTCTAGTTCTCCATAAATCAATTAGGCTATGTTCTTCAGCCATATTCAGAAAGATTTTTGGTAATACTTGGCCATTTTTCTTTTCCTTTAGTGGGGATTTCCTGTCAATTTCCAGATCAAAGACCACATTATAGTCTCCCATAATACAAACATTGTCACAATGGTATCTATTTAAAATATCATGTAGATCTTTGAAGAAGGGTTCCTGATTTTGATTTGGGGCATATATATTTATTATTAAACTCTCTCTCTCTTGCCTTCTAATTTTTATTACCACTATTCTTCCATCCTCAGTAGCTAACATAAGTTCTGGGGAGAGAGATTCCTTAAAATAAATTACCACCCCCTCTTCTTCTTCCTTTCTGCCACAATAAATTCTTTACCTAACTTCTTACAAATAAGGTATTTAACATCATCTTTTCTAATGTGTGTTTTACTGGAGACATACCACATCCATTTGCAATTTAAAAAATTGATGTTTTTCGTTCTTTTTGGGGACTATTAAGAGCATACAGATTCATCAATACAATTTTGAAGCCTTTTTAATAGACATAATTATTTTGGGGGATATTGCACTTTGCTTCTATATTGAAACCTTGTTAAAATTTGAGATGGATTAATTTTTGGATCTCTTTTCTCTTTCTTATCCGCTTTTGGTGGCTTTGTTACTTGTTCATGTCTTTCTTCTCCTTTTCTATATCCAACTCTTCTTCTTCTTCTTCTTCTACTTCCTCTTCCTTGTCTTTCTGCCAGCCTAACTCCAGTCCATATTGCTCTAATTTTTTTCTATTTTGAAAATAGAGTCAATTCTTTGTCTTCTCGAGCCACAGGTGAAAAGCACCCCTTCTGGAATCAGCCAATGATAAGTAATACCATTTTTTCCTCAAAAGGTTTGTTAGTGTTCCATAACTCTGCCTCTTTTCTCTAACTTGCCAGGGTACTTCCTTTAAGAAGTTAATCTCCTCTCCTTGTATTGTGACCCTCTTTTCATTCGTGGCCTTAAGTATTTTGTCTTTTAGACCTCTTTTGTAAAATTTTATATGTGTTTCACTTGGCTTATTGTTCCTTCTTGCATATGCTGAGTTCCTTCAGTAGACTGCCTCAATTTCATTAGAAATGTCCTCATGTTCCCACATCCAATTGCTCTGCTAAGTTCTCTATTAATACTTCTTTTACATCTTTTTCTAAATTTTGGAGATCCAATTCCGGATACACGAGGAGATCCGGTTCCAGTTCCATGAGGAGAGGTTATGTGGGTTGAGAGCTCTCCTCACAATAGCCTAACTTTTAGCTCCCTAGGCGATTTCAACTTCTCAAAATGCTCTCAGAAGAGAGAGCAAGGCAGGGGGATTCTTCTGTGAACTTTCTGGGGCAAAGGCACCTCCCTGGAAAGTGCCAGTAATCCCTGAAGCAGGGAGCTTGAACAGGCTCATTGTCTTGAACGCCGAGCATTAGAGGGACCAAGCTGAGCTAACTGGTCTAAGAAAATGAAAGCCAAAAGGATATATATCGAAGCTAAGTGAAAATATATAATATCTTTCCTATTTCTACCATTTCACTTTACATCTAGGTGGGTGAGGAGTAGGGTAGGAGGTTTGGTAAAGCCCACAAAGAGATTGAAAGGGAGTAAGGAGTCCTCTGCAAAACAATGGCTACTGAGATAATAACTGTAAACCTCCCTGAGGAAAAGCAATATATAAGGGCAAGAGTTAAAGGAGGGAGCAGTCATTTTTGAGGTGATATTAAACTGTAATTAACCCATTCCTTTTTCTTTTCTGTCCGTTTGTGTTTTTGTGGTACTGCAACATTAACAATGTCCGGCCGCTATTGGAGTGATGGTGCTTTTTTGGAGATCAGAGTCTTTCCAGGAGGCATGGAGTAGAGCTGGAAAGGAAGGAGGGGCTGCAAAGAAGATTACGGTGGCCAGGAAGGGAGAGTGAAGGAACACCATTTCAGCACAAGAGGGTGAAAGAGAGCTGTAGAAGGAGTGAAGAATGAGGAACAAAGACCTTTGAGGAGGATGGAGCCAAAGCGAAAGTGAAGAAGTGCAAAGGTGCACAGTGGAGCAAACAGTGAGACGGAGTTAAGAGGTGGGACTGGACAGAAAAGAATGAAGGGACTGTAAGAGTATTTGAGAGGCAGGGAGGTGAGAGTTAGGAGTGGTGCGCTTCAAAGCACATATACAAGGAAGTTACAAGCTCTAAGGGTTATTGGAAGAACTTTGAACCCCAGAGCAGGTGATAGAATCAATAGCCAGATAAGGAAAAAGAAAGCCTTAAGTGAATTAGAAGTGAATTAAAAACTAAAAAGCAATTTAGATCTGTAAAATTAAGTTAACACATGGCAAGTGGAGGAAGTGGCAGTGACAGTTCTAATAGAAAGGCATCAATGCCATCCCTAGCCTAGTACAACTGAAACTCAACACAATGAGTATTACCCAATTAATGATTAAAGACTTAAAAATCATGATGAAGGAATCTGTAGCTCAAGCAATGAAAAAAGAAATAGATCCTATACATGATAAAATAGACACAATAACAGATCAAATCAAGATAGAAATGGAAGAGATTAAGAAACAAATAAATGAAAATAGGCAGGAAATACAAAAAAAATACAAATAAAAGTTATAAGATAGAAAAAAAGGTAAATGATTTTGCATATGAAGTTCAGGACCTTAAATTAAAAAATGACAAAATTGAGGAGACATTGATACATATGGAGATGGATAAGGCTGCACTGATTTCGAGATGTCAATATCCCAAAGAATCGGGATGTTCTTCAAGTGATTCCAGCAGCTCAACGTCTGAGTCGGAGAAAGGAGCAGCAACACCCAAAACACCAAAAGTGAAGAAAAAGTGCAAAAAATAAACGTTTCATTCTGAATTTCAAAATACTTGATTTTAGTGTAATTAAGCAATAACAGATAGAGGATTGACCTCAGTGTTTTTATAAATCCGTGTTTACTACTACCTATGTAGGAGTGATAAATGTATTTGTTAGAGATAGAGTTTCCCTGTACCCCTACCCTTTAGAATGTAGGATGTAGTATATAAAACCAATGCAATTCTATTAAAAAAAACCAAGCATGGTCTCTATCATCAGTCCATCAGTACCATCATTGTCTACTCAGACTGGCAATGGTTCTCCAGGGTTTTATGTAGAGGATTTTGCCCATGCCGTGCTTTGTTTCTGAATCATTGGGGTCTGGCTAGGGGGGCTCTCAAGGGTTCCTAAATTTCTGGAGAGCCCCTTCCTAAATCCCACGTTGCTCTGCGTCCATAAATAGTGACAATGGCCTGTGATTGACATCACAGGCTCCTCCCTATGATGTCACTGGGCCTTGGTTCTTTTAAGGACCTAGCACAGCAATGCCTCTGGCCCAGCCCCAGCCCCCGGAAATTGGAAAGTCTACACCCTTGGTTCAATCCCCTTCTCAGTGCAGAATCAGCCTAGAGCAGGGGTGTCAAACCTATGGCCTGTGTGCCAGAACTGGCCTGCCCAGGCCTTTAATCCAGCCCAGGAGTGAGGCTGTCTTTTCTCCCTCCTTCCTTGCCCATCCTCACTGTTCTGAGCTTGAGCTGTCTTGGAATAGGGCGTGGCTGCCTCTGAGAGCAGGAAGCAGAGGGCAGGGCTGCCAAACTTCCCAGCCATCACTCCTGGTCTCCTTAGTACTCCTCACTGGTAGGGGCTGGAGGAGTCCTTCTGCTGTGATCCTTGTTCTTCTTTTTATTTTAAAAATAGCTTTGCAAAATCCCACTATTCCCCCACCTTTCCAGTTTAGGCAAGCACATGTTAAGGGTGTGGGGGAGAAAGTTTAGGACCTGCCACGGTTAAAATATAGAGTTCTGCAAACTCAAAGGACTCCAGTTTTGCAGGGAAATATTAGTTTTAATACACACACCCTCCTAATGTGGAGCTCCAATGGAATAATAGCAGAACAAGTGCTAAAGAGGACACCCAAAATTATTATCTCAAACCACCCTGTAAAAAAAACCCTGAGACCCTAGAGAGCCACTGTCACTCTGAGTAGACCTGGAGGTGGTGGCAGGGGGAGAAGCTTGCAGTGCCCAGCCACTTCATGTTCTTTCCCTGGGTCCTAGGCTCAGATCAATTATATTTGTAGTTTATATTGGGGGTGGGGGTGGGTTTGGGACTAACCACAGTTAAAATATAGAGTTCAACAAACTCAAGGGACTCCAGTTTTGCAGAGAAATATTAATTTTAACACACACACCCCTAATGTGGAGCTCCAATGGAATTATAGCAGAACAACTGCTGAAGAGGACACCCAAAATTATTGTTTCAAATCACCCTGTAAAAACAAAACCCTGGGACCCTGGAGAGCCACTGCCACTCTAAGTAGACTTGAAGGTGGTTGGGGGGAAGCTTGCAGTGCTCAGCAATTTCATGTTCTTCTTATAGATCCTAGGTTCAGATCAATTATATTCATATTTTAAGGGGGAGGAGGTTTGGGACTAACCACGGTTAAAATATAGAGTTCAACAAACTCAAGGAACTTCAGTTTTGCAGAGAAATATTAGTTTTAACACATACCCCCTCCTAATGCTGGGCTCCAGTAGAATATCTGCTATAATATCTTTAACTGTGTTTGCCTGTTTCCTTTATAAAGTTTATATCTTTGCTATCTGGTTTTACATTTTATGACACTTGTGGCCCAGCCCAACAAACTTCAATTTATGTCAAATCCAGCCCTCATAACAAATGAGTTTGATGCCCCTGGCCTAGAGCAGCCCTGACAAGTGTTTACAGTCACTGCTTAAAGACTGCCAGTCTGGGGGAGCTCACCACCTCCCTAGGCAGCTGATTCCACTGTTGAACAACTCTTACTGTAAAAAAGTTTTTCCTAATATCCAGCCAGTACCTTCCCACCCTTAATTTAAACCCATCATTGTAAGTTCTATCCTCTGTTCTCCTCTAAGTGATGTTAGCCAAATTGCTCTATTATTTAATAAAGATGGGGAATTATAATTATTAATATGCAATTGGCTTATCTATAGGATCTGACCTTTGTATACCAGAGTTAGAATTCCCAAGCACCCAGGAACAGACACAGAAATTGGGTGGCTAAAATAATGATTTCTTTACTAAATATTCTCAAACATACACACAATATTCACACAATATAGCACTAAGGAAGCAGAGGTGATTGATGGGTTATAGAGGGGTGATACAACCTGTTCAGATGTGCAGAGGACCATGGATTCTGGCCTAAACTCAGAGAGTTCAGGGGTGGCCTGCCATTTTGGATCATGGCAGAAAACACACACTCTAAGGCCATCTGTGTGCTGGGATATAGGCACTGGCAAAGAATGCAGGCCAATGGGTGGCCCTGGGGGCTGGTCTCAGGTGAGAACAATAGATTACCTGGACCAATGATGGGTCCCAGGGGTGTGTGAAGGTATGACCAATGAACTTCCAGAGAGGCAGGGTCTGGATTTAACAATAGAAGCCAGGTGTTGGGTAGCTAGTTAAATGGATTATCTGACTCACTAATGGTCCTGGCCTGGGGTGGACAAAAGATGGGAGCCATCCCTGATTAGCATCAGGAAGGATTGCTAAACATTTGAATGATTGATTGGTTTATCCCGGTATCTTGAGGGACAGAGGCAAGAAAGACAAAGAATTTACACTTAGGACACAAAAGGCTGGGTGAGGTGCTGGAGAGTGCCAGGTGGCTTCTAAAGACTTACCTCTGGAACTCATTGTTATTCCATAAGCATAATCTCTGCTGGGTGGAGGGGGAAGACTGGAGGCTTGCTCTGAGGTCACCTTATGAAACCTGAATATGAAATCTTTTTGCAGACCACTTGCAGCCCAACTCTGTGGTCAAGCTGAGAGTGCCTGGCTTTTTTGGACTTCAGGTTAGAAAGTAGGGCACCCCTGTTTTGGGGCTACCCAAGAATAAAAGGCAGTGCCTCTGGCAACAGTGATAGCCCTTCAAATACTTAAACATCTCCCACAGCCTCCTCTACTCCAGACTGAACATTCCCAAGTCCCTCAGCCTTTCTTCGTAGAGCTTGGTCTCCAGGCCCCTGATCATCCTCGACACTCTCCTCTGCACCCGCTCCATTCTATTCACATTTTTTGTTTTATTATGTCCATATCTTTATCAGTAGAGAGTTCACTTGTGTGAACAGTACAGTCCCTGAAAATGTGGTCCCAATTTAATAGAAAATAAACAAAAATACAGCCAAAAATATGTTTCCTTTGGAAACCAATGGAGGATAATGCAATACCAAAATGAAACAGAAAGGAATGCATTTAAAAGGGTATGTCTGACTATCTGCCCACTGGAATAAAGGTACTGGCTCTCTGGTTCACTCTGGTATACTGAGTGTTTGCACATGCCTATACAGAAAAGCAAGAATTTTGTTCCCAGTTAAGAACATAAGAGAAGCCAATGTTGAATCAGGCCAATGGCTCATCTAGTCCAACACTCTGTCACACAGTGGCCAAAATATACCAGGTGCCATCAGGAGGTCCAGCAGTGGGGCCAGGACACTAGAAGCCCTCCCACTGCTGCCCCCTCCAGCACCAAGAATAGAGTGCATCACCTCCCCAGACTGAGAGTTCCCATCTATACCCTATGGCTAATAGCCACTGATGGACTTCTGCTCCATATGTTTATCTAATTCCCTCTTGAAACTGTCCATGCTTGTAGCTGCCACCACCTCCTGTGGCAGTGAATTCCATATGTTAATCACTCTTTGGGTGAAGAAGTATTTCCTTTTATCTGTTCTAACCCAACTGCTCAGCAATTTCATGGAGTGCCCACGAGTTCTTGTATTGTGAGAAAGGGAGAAAAGTACTTTCTCAACCTGCTCAATCCCATTCATAATCTTATAAACCTCGATCATGTCACCCCTCAGCCGTTGTTTCTCCAAGCTAAAGAGCCCCAAGCGTTTTAACCTTTCTTCATAGGGAAGGTGTTCCAACCCTTTTATCATTCTAGTTGCCCTTCTCTGCACTTTTTCCAATGCTATAATATCCTTTTTGAGATGTGGCGACTAGAACTGTACACAGTATTCCAAATGAGGTCGCACCAATGATTTATACAGGGGCATTATGATACTGGTTGATTTGTTTTCTATTCACTTCCCATTATTGTTATTGTCAAGGAATGTACCTTTTCAAGGAAGAAGAACTGTGTCAAACCAGGGCTCTGTACAAGTGAGCATTCACCTGGATCCTTCAGCTCACATGACATTAAATATGTGATGGACAGAAGGCACACCAGCAGCACCTCCATCACATGAAACATGCCACTGGTATAGACATTTAAGAATCATGGCTACATCACTTTTTCATAGCAGTATTTGAGACCTGTCATTAAGCTACTCATTGCTCAGTTGTAGCTCACACATTGCTTGGTTTGCTCAATTTCACAAATCCCTCTTCCTCTTAAATACATTAAATATGAAATCATACATATAGTATAAAACAATATCACATTTAATTTAAATAAAAACATGTAGTATTGCAAGTGAACATATACCAATGAACTGAACAATGTTCCATTCATGGAACAGAACTTTCCAGCCTCTCTTGTCCTTCTGCAGTCCTACACAAAACTGGACTCCTGGAAGTTGATGGCAGCCACTTGCACATTGAATCCAAGTCAATGCATTTTCAGCTTTGAAAAAGCACACACTAAAAGGTTCTATAGGACATATATATGTATTTGAAAAACTTTATTCTGAGTCACACACACACACACACATACCCCGAGAATTTTCTGATACCCCCTGATTCAGGATACACCAAAGAGGTGCGAAACAAGGGCTGGGAGTAGTCCTGTATTATATCACCTTTAAATATACAGCAGAATTGAGATACATTTGTTTCAGGGCTTCAAAAAATGCCAGTCATGCATTGTATAATGTGCACTATCACATGCTCAGGTTAAGAAGAACAAAGTCTATGCAGTGTCTGTCAAACACATTCTCCATAGTCAGATACCTGATACCCTTACAAAACGAGCTCTGTTTCTGTCTCCCAATGATCTCTACTACACGCTTTGTATTTGCTCTCTTTTCTCCTCTTCTCTGACCTTTCCTTATACAAAACAACAGGTTAGTAGAGATGAGGTAGAGGCACACCACCAAGCCTAAACAAAAAGAAAAAAGAACAATGGCATATATTCAGGCCATAATCAGCTTTTGTTCAATTTAGCCATCTCAGCCATGGGAAATTGCCTTTTTTTTGTTGGTGGTGATCAAAAAGAAAAATGTAAGTAATGAGGCCAAGTTCCCAAGTGAAAGACTTTCTTAGATTTCCAAAGGGCAATTTATATAGCAAGTACACTTAAAAACAAACACACAAACAAACAGTGATTTGCTACACAATTCTCTTTGGACTCAAGCCTGTTAGATTTTAGAACTCTGTTTGGTGTCTTAACACTGACACAAGTAGTAACATCACTGGTGATCTGATGGCCCTGTAAAACAGTCAGCTAATCTGGGCCTTTAAGACAGTTGTTCCCAAAGAGCCTTTCCCACTGATTCATCAGCCCAAGATGCCTGGCTTATAAGCATGTGATGTAGGGTGAAGCAGGAAAGAAGATAATGGGTGCGTTCAGACGCGCCATTTGAGCCGTTTTCGGCACGGCTCAGAAACGGCTTTTACCTGCGCGTTCACACGCCCAACATCTGCCTACCGTCCCCAGCCGTCGCTTTCTGGAGCAAACCCCCTTTGAAATGGAGTCTTTTGACACCACTTACCCAAGTGGTGTTTTCCATGATTCTCCGTTTCAAGCCGCACTTTTCCCTGTCTGATCGCTCCATCCAGCCACTTCCGGGTGCTTCAACACCCCTTCCCCTCTGGGAAGCTGCCTCCAGCTTCCGGTTTTAGTCCGCCATTTTTTCCCCCCCTTAGCGGTGTGCGCTTGAGCGGAGCTCCGCTCCTAAGTTAAATCAAAAAAAGCTTCACTGGTGCCTAATTTAGGCATTTAGATGAGTCCGGGATCTCGGGGAGGCCATTTTCGGGGAGACAATGTAAAAGGAGTCTTCATTTAAACTTTAAAGGGACCAGTTAAGATCGCTCTTCTGCGCACGCGCCAAGCTTCCTGTTCGAGAGAGGGCTGCCTGTGCGCATGCTCAAAGGAGAGGGGAACCCCCCCCCCACCTGCAGGAGGACGGCAGGGAGCTCCGAAGGAGGGAAGGAGGAGGTGAGTGTGATCGCGATTCTCCAGTTTAAAAAAAAACCGCATTGTGCCGGAGCAGTTTAAACCGCTCCAGCACGCTGTCTAAACGCACCCAATGAGAGCACAGGTGGCCCCTGATGCTTGCTGAAGTGGGTTGCAGGATAGATCTTTTTTTAAAGCCAGAGGTAAGACAGTGGCAGCTGTGTAGAAATCCATTTCCGCTGCCATCATGTATGGAAACTGTCATTCAGAAATGTCTTCTGGTGTCATAAATGGCCAGAGAAAACCACAGTGAATCCAGCCCAAGGCTGAGCTGTTATTCACTTGCTTCACAGGCAAAATTGCTTCTGTGAAAGTTATTCATTCCAGTGCACAGTCAGTTTGAGGTTTAAGAAGCATAGCCATGTCATTTTTGGTTGGATTGTTTTCAGCGGGTAATATTTGCCAATATGAATATAAGCCCTGCTTGATGAAATGAGAGCAATAGCTGCTCCAGTTCAGTGACAATCAGCAGATACATCTGAGAAAGTCTTAAGTAGCAGGGGCCGATGGTGATAGTAAAAATTTGTTGCATTTGGGCACCTATGGAAATCTGACATAGGGTGGTGGTGGGTGCAACAACTATATGGCTGCCAGAGGAAGGCAGAGCCAACTATTCCATGTCAGTAATTTTTCAGTATTTGGGCAGATGCTCTGTTTAACAGAATGTCCTTTAATCTGCACTGCTAATCAGAAGTCTTACTGGACAACAGCCCCACCTACCCCTGCCCACTTTCTAAAAACACATTGTGGATGCCAGGAAAGGTGTTGGCAAGTGCCACGGGCACCATGTTGGGGATCCTTGCATTAGATCAGGGGTGGTGAAAATGCAGCTCAGGAGCCACATGTGGCTCTTTCACACATATTGTGTGGCTCCTGGCAGGGCAACTGGGGAAGCAAAGGGGAGGCATACCTCCCCGATCGGTGTCTCCTCCCCAGCCAGTGTTCCGCTCCTTGAGTAGGCCTGAGGTGGGGGGAGTAGAGAAAAAAGCAACTTTAAATGCATTCTCAAAGCCTCCCCCACTGGCTGGTTTGGAGAAAGCATTTGTCTCTTTAAATCCCTTTGCCAAGCCAGACCAGCTGGTGTGGGGGTGGAGTGGGGGCTTGAAGGAGGCATTTAAAGTTAAAGTTGCTTTCTTTCCACCTCTCCCTCCCTTCCCCCATTTATTTACTTTCTTTCCACTTTCTCTCTCTCTCTCCCCTCCCTCCCCATTTAAAGTTAAATGTGTTCTCCAAACCCCGCCCCACCACTACACTGGCCAGCTGACTTGGCTCAGAGTAGGCATTTGTCTTTTTAAATCCTTTCTCCAAGCGAAGCTGGCATGGCAGCGGAGGTGGGGTGGGGGCTTCGAGAACATTTAAAGTTAAAGGCATTCTCCAAGCCCCCACCCCGCCTGCTGTCTTGGAGAAAGCATTTGTCTCTTTAAATCCCTTCTCCAAGCCAAGCTGGCTGGCATAGGGATGTGAAGGGGGGTTGGTGAACACATTTAACGTTAAGGTTGCTTTCCTTCCACCTCTCCCTCCCTCCCTCCCTCCCCATCTACTTGCTTTCTTTCCACCTATCTCTCTCACACACTCTCTCTTTCTCTCCCTCTTCACCCCTTCCTCCCTCCCTCCCCCATCTATTTGCTTTCTTTCCATGTTTTTCTTTCTTTTCACCTTTCTCTCTCTCACTTTCTCTCTCCTTCCTTCTTTTCTCTCTTTCTCTCTTCTTTCCTCCCCCTCCCTCATCTATTCTCTCTCTCTCTCTTTTCTTCCTTCCCCCTCCCTCCACCATCTATTGGATCCAGCTGAGCTCTGAGAAGGAGTGGGAGATAGAGCTGCTAGAGGGGTGAGTGGTTTTTATTTACTTTCAGCTGAGGTGATTTAGCTGAAAGGGTACTGTGCTTGGGAGTGTGGGGGTGAGTTGTGATTTGTTGCAGAGTCCTGGCTGCTTGAGAAAGGGTGTGAAAGGGTCATTGTTTGACTATAATTGAGTGCCTGGGTGAATTTAAATAGCTGCTGGAAAATGGATTAGAATTGTACACTGAGACTGTGGCTAACAATATGGACTGCCTGACAAGGTCTGGAGGCAGCAAGAGGAAGGTTGTGGGCTTAACATGCATGGGAAACTATAGGTGTTTATACAAAAATGCTAGAAGTGTCTCAGGTAAAATCAGAGAATTGGAATGTTTGGTGTTGGAGGGGAAATAGATATTGTGGGTATTTCAAAAACTTGTTGGGATGAGGAAAATCAGTGTGATACGGTGATTCCTGGTTATAAATTATATCCAGGGCTGGCCCACCCACTAGGCAAAATAGACTTTTGCCTAGGGCAGGTGGCCATGGGCCCTGGATGTGTGCTCTGAACTGTGCTGCCCTCCCCCCATCAAAAGCCCCATCACCACCACCAAAAGCCCCCAGGGTGACCAAGGCAGGAGGACGGAAGCCCCAGCAGGCCCTCACTCTCCACTCCAGTCCCTCCCCCAAGCAGAGCCCTCTCTGGGGAGGTCCAGCCCCCACCCCAGCAGCCCTTGCTCCCTATTCCAGTCCCACCTCCCAGCAGAGCCTGATTTCCCTCACAGCCTGCCCCAGCCACAGGTTTCTAAAACTTTGGCTGGCTGGCCAGGCAGTAGGTGCTGCAGTACTGAAAGGGTTAAACCCACAGAGCCAATTGCTAGAGAGGCCGAGCAAGGCTGGTTGGTGGTGGAAAAGAGGAAAGGCTCTTTTTGGGGGTGGGGAAGGGTTCCCTCTGCAAGGGGAAAGAGAACATGGAGGGTTTCTGGTTTGCAAGAGCTGGGAAAAGCCTTGCTGCAGTCAGATTGAGGGAGGTTTCTTTCAAAATGAGTCATTGGCAGATAAGCTTTGAGCTCTCCAGAGGGAGGGAGACTGGGCTCATTCTGGGCCACGGTTGCCAATGCCATAAGGCTGACAGCATCAGGGCTGAAGATTCCTGGACATGGGAGGGGATGTGCAATCTGGGAAATGCCGGTTTTGATGTTTGAGAATCAGGCAAGGATACCTTCTAGCACACCCAGGGTGGGGGGCAGAAGGTATCCTCGCCTAGTGTGCAAAAAACCCAGGGGCTGGCCCTGATTATATCAGAAGGATGGGGGAAGGGTTGGAGGTGGGGTGGCTCTGTATGTCAGAGAGCGTATACAGTACAGTAAGATTGAGAGGGTAAGTGAATCAGATTTGCTTCTGGAAATGCTATGGGTTGAAATAGTGAGCCAAAAAGGAAGCTTAACACTGGGAGTTTGTTATCACCCACCAGATCAAAAGATAGAGGAGGATTATAAAATGATGAATGAATTAAAGATAGCGGCTAAATGAAATAACTATGTCGTAATAGGTGATTTTAACTACCCACACATTGATTGGGTCAATATGTGTTCAAGTCGGGAAAAAGAGATTGAGTTTCTAGATATTCTTAATGGCTGAGTTCAGACTGGCAGTTTGCTCCGGTAGCCAGTCGTGGCAAAAAAAACCCGGAATAAACTGTTCCGGGTTTTCCCGTTCACACAGCCCGGGCCGCTGCCAGAAAATACAGGGCAGAGCCAGGTGGGAGCATTCAGACTGCTGCGCCAGGGGACTCCACAGCACCAGCACCGCATTGGGCAGTAGAGCGGAGCACGGCCAATCATATCGCTGCTTCCTTCTGCCCAACGCGGGTTGCTTCTGGCTTTTCAGCTGTGTGTTCAGACTTCCCGAAAGCAGAGACACATGCGGCACATGTGGGCTTTTGGATTTGCTCCCAGTTTTATGAGGTATCTTTTTAATCCGGAGGTGAAGCGCAACAGCACGGGTTGGCTATGGGTGGAGGATGCCAGGCAGATGTGCCTGTGTGAATGCCCAATTTACTCCGGAATTGAATCGTTGCTGGCCCGGGACCCTACCGGGGCAAATTGCCAGTCTGAACTCAGCCAATGACTGTGCTATGGAACAGATGGTCACAGAACCTACCAGGGGAGTGGTAATCCTGGATTTGGTCCTAAGTAACACTCAAGACCTGGTGAGAGATGTAAAAGTGATTGCACCGCTTGGGAATAGTGACCATAATGTTATTGAGTTTAACATTTGTATAAACAGGGAGGTGCTCAAAAAGACTGACAGAACCACTTTTAACTTTAAAAGGGGTAACATCTCTGATATGAGGGGACATGTAAGGAGGAAACTGAAAGGAAAAGTAGAAAGGGTCAAAACCATCGAGGAATCTTGGAGATTATTTAAAACTATAATCCTAGAAGCTCAGAAAAAATATATACTGCATTTTAGGAAAAGCACAAATAGGTTTAGAAAAAGGCCTGCATGGTTAATAAACCAAGTAATGGAAGCTGTAAAAAGTAAGAAGGATTCCTTTAAGCGGTGGAAAGCTAGTCTCAGTGAGGTTGATAAAAGGGAACACAGGCTGTGGCAAACAAAATGCAAGTCTGTCATCAGGCAGGCAAAAAGGGAATATGAGGAGCATATAGCAAAAAACATAAAGACCAACAATAAAACTTTTGTCAAATACATTACAACCAGGAAACCAGCCAGGGAGGCAGTGGGGCCCTTGGATGACCAAGAGGTAAAAGGAGTACTGAAGGATGATAGGGAAATGGCTGAGAAGCTGAATGCATTTTTTTCCTCTATCTTCACTGTGGAAGATAAGAAGTGCTTGCCCACTCCAGAACCACTGATTTCAGGAGGGGTGTTGAAAGACATGAGTCAGATGGAGGTGATGAGAGAGGAGACAGCTGACAGATACTTAAAAACTGATAAATCATCAAGCCCAGATGGCATACATCCAAGAGTTCTGAAGGAACTCAAATGTGAACTTGTGGATCTCCTGACAAAAATATGTAATCTTTCATTAAAATCTGCCTCCATTCCTGAGGACTGGAAGATAGCTAATGTCACTCCCATCTTTAAAAAGGATTCCAGAGGAGAACTGGGAAATTACAGGCCAGCCAGTCTGACATCAATACCGAGTAACTTGGTGGAAACTGTTATTAAGGAAATAATTAGTAGGCACATTGATAAACAAAAACTACTGAAACAGACTCAGCATGGGTTCTGTAAGGGAAGATCTTTTCTCACTAACCTGTTAGTGTTTTTTGAGGGAGTGAGCAAACATGTGGACAACGGGGACCCTTGTTGCCTGGACTTCCAGAAAGCTTTTGATAAAGTTCCTCATCAAAGGCTCCTAAGTAAGCTCAATAGTCACGGGATAAAAGGACAAGGATAAAAGGCCCTCCTGTTCCGCTGTCCTCCAGAGTTTGCTTAATTTCATGTTTGTTGCATTGATAACACTGTCTAACCATCTCCTAAGGACATAAGAGAAACCAATGTTGGATCAGGCCAATGGCCCATCCAGTCCAACACTCTGTCACACAGTGGCCAAAAGTACCAGGTGCCATCAGGAGATCCACCAGTGGGGCAAGGACACTAGAAGCCCTCCCACTGTTCCCCCCCCAAGCACCAAGAGTACAGAGCATCCCTCACCCCAGCCTGAGAGGTCCTATCTATACTGTGTGGCTAATAGTCACTGATGGACCTCTGCTCCATATGTTTATCTAATTCCTTCTTGAAGCTGTCCATGCTTGTAGCTGCCACCACCTCCTGTGGCAGTGAATTCCATGTGTTAATCACTCTTTGGGTGAAGAAGTACTTCCTTTTATCTGTTCTACTCAGCAATTTCATTGAGTGCCCACAAGTTCTTGTATTGTGAGAAAGGGAGAAAAGTACTTTTTCTCTACCTACTCCATCCCATGCAAAATCTTATAAACCTCGATCATGTTAAACCTCAGCCATCGTTTCTTCAAGCTAAAGAGCCCCAAGCATTTTAACTTTTCATCCTTTGCTGTCCCTCTTCTTCTTTTACCTTCAATTGTTCCCAGTGTTGGGTACAATTCAAGGATTCAAGTGATATTCTATTGATTATTGTTGATTTCCAGGAACCTTTGGGAGAAGATCCTTTGGGGCTCTCCTGGAAAATTCATAAACAGTTTAAATCACTAAGCACAGTTGTAAAGAGCACAGGTGTTTTAAATAAAACTTAATTGGCATGTTCCAGCCCTTGCTTCAAAGGAAAAGAATTTTAATTGGGAGCAAACTGCAGGTGTTTCTGTCCCAGGCAACTTAGCCAATTTTCAATTAGGATGTACTTTCTACCTATCAGAAGATTTATGAGAACCTCTCTGCTTCAATGAGATGAGGTCAGAAGTATATTAGTCGTTTTAGAGAAACTTTAAATTAAACTCTCCTTTCAGTTTAATATACTTTAAATATTGTTAGTGAAAATCTTAAAGGAATTTATAAGCAGTATCAATATATTTGCCTTTTTAGCTTATTATTTTAAAAGAAGAAGAGATTAGATTTATACCCCACCCTTCACTTGGAGTCTCAGAGTGGCTTACAAACTCCTTTCCCTTCCCCTCCCCACAACAGACACCCTGTGAGGTAGGTGGGGCTGAGAGAACTGTAACACAAACTGCTCTTTTCAAGAACAGCTGTGCCAGAGCTTGTGACTGACCCAAGGTCACATCAGCAGGTGCAAGTGGAGGAGTGGGGAATCAAACCCGGTTCTCCCAGATTAGAGTCTGCACACTTAATCACTACACCAAACTGGCTCTAAAATTCAATAGTCACGGGATAAAAGGCCCTCCTGTCTTCTGCTGCCCTCCAGAGTTTGCTTAATCTCATGTTTGTTGCATCAATAACACTGTCTAACCATCTCATGAGGACATAAGAGAAGCCAATGCTGGATCAGGCCAATGGCCCACCCAGTCCAACACTCTGTCACACAGTGGCCAAAAGTACCAGGTGCCATCAGGAGATCCACCAGTGGGGCAAGGACACTAGAAATTTTAAAGAAGAAAAGACTTTGTTTGCATTTTTAATTGAAATAACAGAAAGCAGTAATTGTCAAAGCTAAAGATTGATGGTTCCATCCTTTATTCCAGAGGAACTAGAAACTAATTGGTCAAAATGTTTTTATACACTTAAAACTGACCTGGCAAGGATTCACCAGCTAAGTTAAAGGATGTCAAAATTAATAGGGTTAAGTAACAGTACAATTGTATTTTCTATGCAAAATAGATCTAAGTTTTTAAGAGTGCTTTTATAGCAAAGAATAATTGTTAAAATGTAAATGTCTGAATGTTTATAATTGAATGAAGGCTTATGAATGAAGTGTTTTAAAATGTTTATTAAAAAGAAGAAAACTAGTTAAAGTTTCAATTTTCTAATAAAGAATTGTGTTTAAAGCTAACAAGCTGTTGACAAGAGCAAGAGTTGGAAAATGACCAAGGGCTGACCAGGTGTGTAGAGAGCCCAGCCAAAATAGAAGACATTAATCATGGGCAGGTCAGCTAAAGAAGCTAATTAAAAGGGTCAATTAAAAATGCAGAACTTGTATTATAAAAGGGTGACTCCTGCTGGTTAAAGTAAAATAACATATCTTGACGAAATAAGGAGATTTAAAAGGTTTAAATATTCTGTAAAAATTCCCTGATGAACCAAAGATGAAGAATAATGTATAATTCAATGTATCTACAGAAGCTTCATGCCATAGGCCACTTTATAATATTAGAAAAGTGTATATATAAGAGTTTAATTGTGAACACAGTGCCATAATACTGTATTTTTCCAGAAATCAAATGTATCCATATATTCTTTAATAGAGATAGATCACAAAATGCCAGCAAGGGTGTTTTTGTAACATATATGCCTGTATACATATACGAAAACTAATTTTGTAACCGAACTGATGGGTTTTATACTGAAAATGAACTTAGCCCCTTTGTGTGTATAAAGTTCATTCATGAGGAAATAGCAAGAGGCTACATCAATCATTTTAATGAGCAGAGCACCTGCACTGTAAAATTGAGAAGCGGCTAAGTAACATTCTGTTTGTCAGATATGTGACTGATGACTGACCAGACAAAGAAATCTGAACTGAACATGTCTAAATGATGTCAGTAATGATGTAAAGTGAGGAGGAGCAAGAAAAGCATATAAGTAACACATTGAACATCCATGCTGAATTTCTTTGATGTGAGATGTTCCTTATTCAAATAAATCTTTTTTTTACCCTTTATTGCCTGGAATACTTAATTTCACTGTGTGGTTTATTGGCTAAGCCACACAAGTCAAAGAACCTTAGCGCCCTTACGCTGTTGCTATCACCGGCATCAGTGTCTTCTCCAATGAATGCTCCCTTCTCCCTTCAATGAATGGCCCCACTGCTGGACCTCCTGATGGCAACTGGTATATTTTGGCCGCTGTGTGACAGAGTGTTGGACTAGATGGGCCATTGGCCTGATTCAACATTGACTTCTCTTATGTTCTTAAGTTATGTTCTCATTTGGTGGCCAAAGTATTTGAGCTTCAGCTTCAGTATCTGGCCTTCTAGGGAACAGTCAGGTACAAACTCTTAGAATATTGCCTCCCTGCCCTACCCACCCATTCTATTTACTGTGCTATGCACAGGCACTTTTGTATATGCATTGGTGGGAAGTTGTCCACTTGTAAAAACCAGTACATCTGAGCACCCATACATAGGTTGAAGTCTCTGAAAGTAAATAAATTGGATTATCGCCATCTCCTTATCTATGCATAGAGCTGAATTTTAATTTTTATTGTATTATGTTTTAATCTTTTAATTTGTTATATTTATATGTTATGAGCTACCTTGAGCCTGCTTGAGGGGTAGGGTGGGATGTAAATCAAATCAAATAAATAAATTTAGAAAATTTATATGCCACCATTCCAGAGACCCACTTGAGCCAGTTCACAAGTAAAGTGAGACAACAGTTCGCTAGAGCAATATTGAATGCTCTTGAATGAAAACAATAGAATTTCAAGCATTCCCTTTATTCCTGTTTAACCATTTGCACTGATGCTCACAAAAGGTGCTTTTTAGAAAAAACAATCATCCAACATTACCAGTTTTTTGTATAAAACTTTCTTTGCTTATTCTAAATCAGAACAGTAATTACACTGAGAAAATGTGATATGTTTTATCAGACCAACTAACCCTTCAAGTGTTGAAAGTGAAGATCTATAGCAGATTTTGCTCATGTTCCTCCTGAACATCCAGCACATTCTCCTTCAATAGATAATGTGTGCTTTAAAATAAGCCAACACTGCCTCCTGTAGAAATGCAGGGTGCACTACTGAGTGGCAGTCAGTCAAGAGGTGGGGCTGGCCTATCTTTGCTATCCAGTTCCTGCCTGTTTTATCATAGATTCTTCCTCCTCATGCTCACTGGTATATGGTGGCAATATGGATTCTCTTGTCACTCAGCTCACATTAAGTTAGGCAAAACAGATTCCCAGTTGATTAGTCCAATAAGAAAATTTGACCCACAATCTTTTAAAGGGATCAAAGAATGCCAGGTGAAAATTATTGGTTCGTTCAAAGTGTGCTGTTCTCCACACACCTCCCTTCATTGGGTAGAGCTGGATGGTGGTGTGCAAGCTTGATTTTCTTCATACTACCAAGGCAAAGTTTGCTGATGGGCCCAGTTCTGACCTTTCCTATTTCCTTAGCTGCATGGTGTGCACACACACAATAGATTTCTACAGATTTTTAATTTGGATAATATACAGTCAGTCCTAAGCATAGCTACGCCCTTCTAAGTTCATGCCCTCAGAAGGATGTTAATTTGCTCAGAATTGCACCCTTAGACCCACAGGAACCTCCTCTGTTATCCCAAGATTAGTCACCTGACATGCCATATTATCCTAATGCAATGTGACCCTGTTTAAATAAACATGACTCCTGTAACACACATTTTTGTTCTTAGTCCCTTTGGGTGAATGAGGTTGCACTGTACTTATGGAGACAGTGTATTTTTCTCCCAGGATAAGAACTTTGTACCTGTTGGGGTTTTGTTTTTGTTTTTTGTTTTGCTCCCTGATGCTATCACACTGCAGCATTGTGCATTCACAAGTCTGAGGCTGATAAAATCTGCTAGCATATGCTGGCCTGATTTAAAGCTTCAGGTTTATCCCCAAGAATGTATTCTCCTGGGGCCTGAGATCATATATAAATAGTGGCAACATACCGAGGATGTTTCTAACATTTCTCCCATGGAAGTAATGGAGACACAAGATTTTTTTAAAGAAAAGAAAGAGAACAGCTGTTGCAGATTTTCAGCTGAACAACTTACATTTCCTTTATTAAGGCAGCCAGTTTCTGTTTCCAAGCAGCCTCTTTCCCTGGACTTTTTTTTAGCTCACAAGAAAACCATCCTGAACTTCTTTTTGTAGAAATGCTGTCACTTAACACAAGCATGTAAACAAACTACTTACAAGCCTCGCTGCACATGTCAAGGAAACAGTCATTGAAACCCTTTAAGTGGGATGGAAAAAACACAAGGCAACATGCGTACACCTGTTTTGTTTTTCTTCTCCAGTGTCTGTGAAGAGAGTATAGGCCCAACCATTTATAATTTGTAAAGAAAATCAAACTTCCGATTTTAAATTGATGACCTGTAATTACAAAGCTCCAGGTATACAATGTAGGATTTCGTCTATTTATTTTCAATATTTATATCCTACTTTTCTGCCTGATCACGGCCAACAAAATAAACTTTCTGCTTATATTCTCTACATCTCCATTGACCCATTGTGGATACAGAGAAGGGCTTAGATTTCCACAGCATCTGGTGCAGTTTTAGTGGATTACACCAGGTTATGAAATTGTTGATGTTAGCCCTGACCTGGATAGCCCAGGCAAACCTGATCTTGTCATATCTTGGAAGCTAAGCAGGGCTGACCCTGGCAAGTGTTTGGATGGAAGACCTCCAGAGAATACCAGGACCAGGAGGCCAGAGGCAGTTTATCAAGCTACTTCTCTGAATGTCCTCCGTGCCCCAGTAGGAGTCGCCAGAGGTTGCCATGACTTCCAGGCACTGGCACACACACATGCACACACACACAAATGCAAAATACCCCCAAAAGAAATTGTTGACATTAAATAAACCTGTCAACAATTACAGCAGTCATCATTTGTTTTTGTTTTTAATTTCAGTGGTGAAAATTGATTAAAATATAAATCAGAATACAGAAATTTGTAACTGGAACAAATTATTGGAGATTAATTGAATGATCCATACAACAGGGATTTAGAGGAGTTGTGCTTGGCTTCTGAGAACAGAGGGATGCCCACCGCCACAACTAATGCACAGCTAATGCACAGCTGCAAAGCAACTGCTTGAATTGGATGGTGGTCGAGCAAAGAGATCTGAGGCTCAGCTCATGAATGATAGCAGCTTCCAAAAAAATGGTATGTTTACCTGCAGTATGCATGGTCTATATCACTAAGCCAGGAATGATGGCATCCTTAGCACTTCTGCTGTACTTAGTAAAATGATGCTATACCCAAAGAACACTATCACTATTCTCTGTAGTGGCAGAGGCAGTTGCACCAGTTAATCTCCAATGCATCAAGCTGCTTTCAAAAGCACAGGAACCTTGCAAAAACCAAACGGCTGGCTATTCCCTTTGTGAAGAATGCTGTCAGGTCTCACTCCACCAGTGATGTTGTTCAATAAAACCATTCCGCTGTTAATTCTCGTGATGATTAGTTGTGCCTTCCCCCACCCTGCTTATCTTCAAGGCAGGGTGGGACAGAGGGTTCATCTTCACCCTCTCTGTAACATTATCTTGCCCAGTGCACTTGCTTGAACATCAGCAGGCCAAACAGGTCATAGTCCTGCTGACATTTATCATGGTGGCTTCCTCTATGATAATCCATAAGTAGAGATGTTTCCATGAAGGGGACAGGAGTCAAAAACAAGGTGTGTTGAAGTAATTAGCAGAGGATATTTATCAAGAGTCATGATACACCCTCCCCCAGAGCCCCTTAAGAACCCAACAGCCTATGAAATGAGAAGTGTAGAGAGGCTCTATCTTGTTTCAAACCAGAGTATCACAATTATGCAATGAAGGTGCCTCTTTGGATGAGTCAACTGCCTTCCAATGGTAAAGTTCCACAAACCTAGTCATGTCTTTGTTGGCTGACTTCAGACTAGCAATTTGCCCCGCGATAGCCATGTTTCATCCATGTTTCCCAAAGAGATTAAAGGGGATGTTCACACAGGCACATCTTCCTGGTGTTCCCCACCCGTAGGCAACCCGTGCTGTTCTGCTTCACTCGCGGGATTAAAAGATACCTGTTGAAAGTGGTAGCAAATCCTGGAGAGTGCCTTTATTCCACTTCATTCCGCTTCCCGGAAGTGTGAACGCTCAGCTGAAAAGCTGGGAGCAACCCGTGTCTATAGCACGTACTAGTGGCTGTGCATGGGGGTGCACATGGGTGCCCATGCGCAAAATGCACTGAAGCGCACAACTGCACAACCAAGCAGCAGTGGCATTAAAGCTCTGGCCAGGCAGCCTCCTGGGAAACAGGCAAAATGGCTGGTGTGTGAGGAGCATCTTGGCGAAGGGCAGAGACCTTGGACCTACTGGCAGTGTGGGGTGAGCCAACAGTGCAAGAATCCCAGCGGGAGAGTCACAGAGAGTCATTTCTGCAGAGGAGTGCCGGTCGAAGTCCAAAGCTATGCGACTGCAGTACAGGTGGTCAGTGGCACACAATAGTACCTCAGGGAATGATAGATATCATGTCCCTACTTCACGGAGCTGGATAGAATCCTCCAGGGGGATGGCAGTGTCTGGACTAGAAGGGTCTGAAACAGCCTCCCCCTGAAGACCCAACCATCCACCAGCAGCTCGCAGGAGACTGCTGAAAGCCAATCATCTGCAGCCCCAGAGGAAGAGTTCTGGCTCAGCCTGGAGCCAGAGCAAGAGGAGGAGCAAGTGCCAGAGGTGCTAGTCCCAGATAAGTGGGGAGTACTCAGCACAGGTCCCTGCCCACCCAGGAGCTGTGACATCCACACCCCATGACACAGCCCCAATGTGTGAGCACCAGTGCTGGGGGCGGAGTCCATGAAAGGGCCATGAGAACTAAGCACTGAGGCAACCCTCCCTACCCTCCCTTCTCATGATCTGCCTCATTTCACAGAGTAAGCAGAGCTGTCAGATAGCCATCTCTCCTCTGCCTGAAAACCTCCAAAGAAGGAGGACACACTGCATACCAGCACATAAGGCTGCCCTCTACTGAATCAGACCCTGGGTCCATCGAAGTCGGTATTGCCTACTCAGACCAGCAGCAGCTCTCCAGGGTCTCAGGCTGAGGTCTTTCACATCACCTACTGCCTGATCCTTTCCACGAGAGATGCTGGGGGTGGAATCTGGGACCTTTGGCATGGCGAGCAGAGGCTGCATCAGTGAGCCACAGCCCCTCCCCTCCCTTCCAATAATGGGGGACAGTTTGGGGGAGCTGGGTTCTCAAAGGGGACAAAGTTATTCCTCTTGTAGAAAGTGGCATCGAGCCACAACTGACTTCTGGCAACCCCGTGGGGTTTTGAAGGCAGGGGATGCTCAGAGACGGTTTGCCATTGCCTTCCTCAAGTACTCGAAGGGCTTGTCATATAGAGGATGATGCAGAGCTGGGTACCCTCTAAGCTGAGTTAATGTGCACTAGCTCACAGGTTTTTAGCCCCCCGCCCCCACGTTTTTGTCTTAGCTCAGGATTCATGCAGCAGCCAAATGGCTCACTCACAGCTTTAATGCCAGTCGCTCGCAAAGTAGAATTTTTGCTGACAAGTCTCCACAGCTTAGAGGGAACATTGCTCACAGGGTGTCTGTTGTGGGGAGGGGAAGGAACATTGCTCACAGGGTGTCTGCTGTGGGGAGGGGAGGGGAAGGGACAGGAGTTTGTAAGCCGCTCTGAGACTCCAAGTGAAGAGTGGGGTCGAAATCCAATCTCTTCTTCTCCTTCCCCTTGTACACACCTCCGCTGGCCAAGAGGGTGTGTGGATGCCAGCACTCCGCTCGGGTGATGGCAAAACCTGGCATGTAGGGGCCACGCTCCCCATCAGGCAGACAGAATGGTTGCCCACAGAGGTGATGGTGGCCACAGCAGGGTGGGCCCCATGGGCCACCCAGGCGGGCTTCTGCAACCTTCCTCCTCTCTCCCCCATGTAGACACTCTAGAGCTCCCACAAGAGGAGAGGACAGATCATGAGGATGACGACAAGACCATGGTGGAGGAGGAGCCTCGGCCAGGTAAGGAAAGTGTCCCTGGCCACATCAGAAGTCAGTGGCGAGCTCACATGGGAATGAATCATGGCGACCCCAGCACATGCTGGCCCCTCCGAGCCCCACCTATGGGGATTCAGCCCAGTGAGGCCATCCAAGGAGTATTACCCCAGGTGCCCCAGAGCAGAATCAGTGCTGCTGACTCATTGCCATGTTCCCAGTCGATTCCACACCCCACCTTGCCCCAGACCGTCCCCACCAGGTGACAGCCTGAGGCCTGGAAAGGGCCCCGAGTGCACCAGGGATTGACTCAGTGTTCCCCCCTCCCTGTCATCACCACAGGGCCTTCAGGAGCTGTCAGTCCAGAGGGAGACCGAACCCCCTGTCATGGTAGTTTGGACGCAGCAGGTGGGTGGCTGTGCTGGTCCCCCATGTGTGGGGAGGTTTGCGGTACAGGGTTCCTGGGGTTCCGGCATATCCTGGCAACCAGGGGTCATGGCAGCTGGCCCGCAGAGCTGTGGCTCCCTGAGGAGGGTTTGCATTGTCACAGGCCAGTGTGCCACAGGGCCAACACCCCCTGGGGCATGCTGGCTCATCAGTGCAGGCGTGATGACTGAAGGTCTCCCGTCCTTTTTCCACAGACGTGCCACCCGGGGCTATCCTTGCACAACTGTCTCCAATCTCTCATATGGCCGTCATCAGAGCGAGGCTGCAGCGGGTCTCAGCCCTGCAGAGGGTAGGCAAGCACCTCCTGGAGCAGTCAGCACGGAACCACAAGGCCATGCTGGCGAATGCCCAGTGGGAGCACGAGGACTACCTCAAGCAGATGCACCACTCACAGGCAGAGGAGCAAGAGTCCATGGTGGCCATGTGCGACATCATGCATTTGATGCTCGACACCCTGACTGAGATAGCCGCATCCTTGGCATGGCCACGTGCTGTGGACCCAGGCCCAGGATGCCACTGTACTTGGGAGGCCCCAAGGCAATCAGGGGTTGGGAGAGCTGCCTGCCATGGCCACGGTGGTGCCTTGAGGGGAACGGCGGCACACCAGAGTGGGAGACCATGCCCCCATAACAGGGCCCCCTACTCACCACCAAGCTGAGGTCAGCACATATATCCCTGGCCATCATGCACCCCTGAAGGAAGCCTGCTGGAATACCATTGTGGCCCACCGACATGTATACCTACCAGTATCTGAGGCCGACTGGGATCCCACTGTGATAGGTGCCTCCAAGGAAGTGGTCCCCTCCTTCGCTGCCATGGCTGCATCTGGAAAACAGGCCCCCAGACATCATGCACAGACACCCACACACACACGGCCAGCACGGGCGAGATCCCATGTTGGGCATAGCCCTGCAGCGAGCAGCCTCATGTCCAGGGCGCCAGGTGTGTTACCAGGCTAGCAGCCTGGTTGGGCTGCAGCTCAGGCTGCCGCCTCAGTGGGGGCCAGCAAAGGGTGCCTGCGACTGCTGACCAGCATGCCCCCTGGCCCCCCTCCCCACAATCCAGACCACCTTTACACCACAGTGAGTGGTGACTGTGGCCACTGGCCGGCTCCCCCTGCATGACTGCTCACTCCCAGAGCCCTGCCAGCATGCCCCCCAGGAGAGGCCGGCCGCTGCACAGGACTCACTAGAGACACTGGGCTCCGGGGTGGTGTGGAACACAACAACTGCTCCCTCCTCTGGAGCGGGTCCCATTGGCTCTTCAAGGGGGGAAAGGAGAGCTGTTAGGCCTGGCCCTCAGCCAGCCCAGGTGTTTGGCCCTGCCCAGCACTCACCGTTGACCACCACATGCTCTGTGGGCCCGCCCTTGCCCCTGCCACTCCAGGCACTGGGCAGGCCAGGGTGGCGACATGATGTGCTGGGTGGCCCAGAGGGCAGGCATGTTGGGCTGCCATGCTCTGGATCTCACCGCCATGGCCCCCATGGAGCTCAGGGCACGGTGTCTGGGGCCCATGCTCCAGGCACTGCCCACATTGCCCCAATGACCAGCACCAGCTACCTGACCAACTTCCAGATGGTCCAGTGATGGCCTCATCCTCAGATGAGCTCTGTGACGCAGGTGCAGGTGCCTCTTCTGGCCTCTGACGTCTTCACTGACAGGGACGGGAACCTGCCGAGGGGAGACGGGGATGCCTGGGCTGGGCAGAGGAGCTCCAGTGTGGGTTGTCTGTGGCCACTAGCCTGCTGGCCTAGGCAGCCCAGGGGCAGGGGGGCCATGTGTAGGGCTGGCAGCATGGCCCATCTTTTGTGGCCATTGCCGCCTACTATGCCCACAGTCTGGATGCAGGAAGGTCCCACTCCCACTGGTCTGGCTTACCTCTGGGACGGCCATCCAGGCTCCCCCACCCACACACGCTGGCCCCCTGACACATTGGACTTTCATTGAAGGGGCAGAGGGAACAGCAGGAGTGTTTAGCATGGTGGCCAATGAGCCTGGGGGTGCCGTGGACACCGGCCCCCCCCTCCCCAAGAGGGGTCCTCCCACCCCTGTCCAGGGCGGGAAACACAGCCGCAGGTGCCTTATGGGCCTCCACCCTGGGGTTGACCATTCATGAAAGCCTGGTGTGTGCTGGCACAGTGGCCCTGGCCTCCACTCCTCCACCCCACAGTGCCCGGGGCCAGAGAATTTCCCCCCCACACCATGTCTGGACCGTCTGGATGTAGGACCACCATGGAAGTGTTGGGCCATCGTGCCTGCATGTGGGGATGCTTGACTGTCTCCTTGCCCATATGTACTGTGGCTCCGCCCTTGCAGTGGACAGCTTGAGTGAGTGTTGCCCTAGAAGTCCACCCCCTAGGATGAGAGGCTGACAGCACAGTAGGGGTTCATCTGAAGTGGAAACCAGGATCATGGCAGGTGTGAAGGGGAATCCTACGGGAAAAAGCAGGGAGACGGAAGGGGAGGGCCTGATACATTCACTGTCTGAGGCACAACACTGGTACTTGACTGCTGGCTGAGAAGGCCACCCTCATGCCTGTCTACTGTGGCACGGTCCAATGCATTGCTCAATGCCATGCAGACACTGTGAGGGCGGCATATGCCCTTCAGGCTGAGGCAAGGCTGCTGAGGTGCCATGGCAGGATGACTGAAAGGCCCCTGCTCAACAACCAGCCTGCCTCTCCTGGCCATCTATCAAGTTGTCTGGGCCTCCACTCCCCCCTCAATGTGGGGGGGGCTGCCCCACACCTCCCCACGCAGGTATCCCCCATCATCTCCTGTCAGCACAGGGCCCTGCTCAGCCGCACATGGGGAGCCGCAGGGGACGACCGTGTGCTATGGATCCTGGCTCCCAGTCCATGCCTGAAACATTCTCCACAGCCCATGCTGACAGCCACCAAACTGATGTGCATGCCATGTGGTGACAGAGGCAGAATGGTAGAACAGTAGGGAAGCTGATGCCTGATCAGATCAGTGGCCCATCCAGTCCAACACCCTGTCACACAGTGGCCAAACACCCCAGGTGCCATCAGAAGGTCCAACAGTGGGGGCAGGACACTGGAAGCCCTCCCACTGTGCCCCTCCCCCAAGCATCACTTGCCCCAGAATCCCTATCCAAGCCTTGTGGCTACTAGCCACAGAGGGACGTCTGCTCCATATATGCATCTACTGCCCTCTGGAAGCTGTCCAGGCTTGCAGCTGCCACCCCCTCCTGTATCAACAGTCTTTGGGTGGGGAAGAAGCTCCTGTTACCCCTTCTAACCTGATAGCTCAGCAATGTCATGGGGCAGCCAGGACCCCCTTTTTCCATAAAACAGGCAGGCAACTGCCTCTTTCCCTGCCTGCTGTGTCCCAGGCATACTGCTGGTATTCAACCAGGCACAAGCCCCTGCTGTCACTCCACCCAGCTTCAGAGCCCAAAGCGCTCCAACCCGTCCTCATAGGAATAGTTAAGAAGCACCCCACTCACCAGGGACATGTCGCTGCCTCCATGAGAGCCAATCCCCCTGCTCCCAGAAGGCCCACAGAAGCCCCAAATGGGGGGGGCACTCTCTACGGGGTGGGATGCCGTCCCAATCTTCCCAACACAGCCTTCTCTCTTTTAAATTTTGCTCTGCACTGGACTGCTGAGCGAGGGTAGCCTGCCTGGGTGAGCACCTCTGCGACCCTGCCAAAGAGGCCCAGGGTCTCTAAATGGGTGCTGGCCATGACCCTCTGGCCATCTTCAAGGTCATGCAGGGCCCTAAGGAGGAGCTATAGTAGGGTAGCAGGGTGGGGATTGAGAGACTCATACACTGGGCTCCGGGGTGGCTCATTTTCTTTATTGAATCCATAACATTGATGGGCGCTGGGCCACTGGTCGGGGGTGGGGAAACCATAGCAGTTGGCAGGAAGTGTGACGTGCCATGTCCGTGAGGCCACAGACCACCTCTGGCAACATCTCATCATCATCACTGCCTCAGCAACCAAGAGGCTATCGCTTCCCACACTGCACTCCCCTCTGCCCGGTTTGTGTCATCGATCCTCCGCACTGGCGGCCTAGCCCCTGGTGCCTGGGATGGCACCTCATCTGCGTCACACCTGATGATGGCATGGCCCTGCTCCCTGCAGATATTGTGGAGAATCACACAGGCTGAGACCACTGGGATATAGTTTACCTCCTGGATGTCAAGCTTCAATACCAGGCGATGCCAGCATGCCTTCAGATGGCCCTCTATGACAGCTGTGGGGTTCCCGGGGACAACCCCCCCCCCTGCATCCATGGCCCTGCAGAGCTGTGACTGCCTGAATACATGGGCATCGTGGTCCTGGCCACTGTGGCCCACACAGATGTTGGTGAATCTGCCCCAATGGTCAACAGTCCCCTGGAGGATGATAGAGCAGAACTGCTTCCGGTTGAAGAAGGCACGTGCCTGGCCAGGCGGTGGTTTGATGGGGATGTGGCAGCTAACCACAGACCCGATGCACAGGGGGAAGCCCAGTGCCACAAACCCATCCATGACCTGTGGGGCACAGAGGCTTTGGGTTAGGACAGCAGGTGTCTGTCCCTGGCCCCCCAGTAGGTCCGCAGGCCCTGCTTCCCACCCTGGACCAGGGACACACTGATGGCAAGCAGGGGCATTCTGTCTGCAGGGGTGCAGTGTGTGGCAAAACGGGGACCCGCCCTCAGCCCTGGGAGACTGCAGTGCCATTGTGTGGCTCGCAGGCCTGTTTCTGCCTTCCCACCCTACCTGGTGGGGCTATTTCCCTCCGTTACACGCCACCACCACTCCCTGAATTCACACTGCCTTCCTAGGGGGACAGTGAGACCCCTCTGTCCGACCCCCCAACCTTGGGAAGTTACCCCCACAGTCTTTGGGCGCCTCTGGAGAGTTGGCAACCCCACTGATTTGGGCCCGTTTGGGTTCCATGGCCTCCCTCTGCCCTTGGTAATGTGCTCAGCAGGGAGGACTAAGTGGTCACGGCACACCAGGCTTCCTTAACTGCAGAAGGCTTCCACGGCACACCAGGCTTCCTTAACTTCCTCAACTACTTCCAGGCTAGGCATGGGATTTTACACAAGCACTTTCAGAGGGAGAGGGAAAGAGAGTGGATTCATACTTCGCCCTTCACTCAGAGTCTCGAAGGAGCTGACAAATTCCTTTCCCTTCCCCTCTCCGCAGCAGACACCCTGTGAAGTAGGTGGGGCTGAGAGAACTCTGACAGGATGATAGAGCAGAACTGCTTCCGGTTGAAGAAGGCACGTGCCTGGCCAGGCGGTGGCTTGATGGGGATGTGGCAGCTAACCACAGCCCCAATGCACTGGAGGAAGCTGCTCTTCATCAAGGACAGCTGTGCCAGAGCTTGAGACTGACCCAAGGTAACATCAGCAGCTGCAACTGGAGGAGTGGGGATTCAGACCCTGGTCTCCCAGATTAAAGTCCGCACAGTTAACCACTACACCAAGCTGGCTCTCTTTCAACACAGCAGGGCACAGCACATAAACAGGATTTAAAACACAGCTCCTCTGCCCCCCCCACACCCTCCATCTGTGAAGGTTGTGGGCCTCAGGATGGGACTGGCTTTCCCTCTCCTGCTGCTGTGGAGAACCCCAGCCCCCCTCAGGGACCAAATCCTTTATCTGCCTTGCTGCACCCCTGAGGTGTGTCCATATTTTCTCGCTCTTTTCCCTGAAGCTTCTGGGAAGTATAGGCAGGGAGGCATGACAGCTCCGGTGTTACCTGTGGAGTAGCTCCCCCCTCCTAAGGAAGGACTACCAGACTGGCATCCATTTAAGCATACCTCTGCCAGGCAGCCATTTCATTTGGGGGGGGGGTATCACCATAGGGCCTGTGGACACATGCCCCTGGGAGGAGACTCACCCTTCCAAGGCAGACTGTTCTGCTCACCAGCTCCAGGTCCATGGCCATGCACACCTCTGCCACGATTCCAGCAGTGGTGGACTTGCCAACCCCAAACTGGCTGCTGACCTCCCTGTAGCAATTCGTGCCCACAAGCCACCACAGGGTTATGGCCATGTGCTTCTCCGCTAAGATGGCACACCTCATGGGCGTGTCTGTGTGACCAATGTGGCAGCGAAGGCAGTCAACTAGCCAGTGGAAACTGGCCCTCATCACCCTGAAGTTCTTCAACCACTGCTCGTCCCCCCACATTAGGCAGACAAAGGTCTCCCACCACTTGGTGGGGTGAGGGTATACCCACCAGCGATGTGGGTGTGCCCTCTTCACCCAATCTCAGTATCCCAGCCATGTCAAGGGACTCTCTAGCCAGGTACTCCCTGATTCTGGCTGTTCTGCAAACCCTGTAGTGCTGCTGAATGAGTGCCCTCCAAGCTCGGATGCTGCAGACCCTGGCCTGGGAGCATTGCAGCATTGCAATGCAGAACCTGATGCCCAGGAGGAGGATCACAGAAGCTGTGCCTTTGGCATCCATGCTGACTGACCTCCTAGCCTCACTTTGGCACCAGGAAGGTGCAGGTGATTGCCTTTAAGACGGGGTAGTGATGTGGTCATGTCCGCATTGTGTGGGAACCTGCCCTATGGGTGCATGGGCGCCTATGCGCCCATGTGTACATAGCTGAATTACCAGGAAAAAGCCGCTTACAGCCACACCTCCAGGCCAGCAGTCTGAACGCTCCCGCACGCCTCCTCCCGGTATGCTCCCACATCAGTCAGCCCCATGTGACCAGGAAATCCCGGAACTGCCAGTCTGAACTCAGCCATTCTGTGTCTCTCAGGAATCTTCAGGCACTCAAGCCCTGATGAACAACCAATGTTTGCAGGATAATAATCACTCATTCCATCTGACTCAAGAGTGTCCTGTTATAAAGGAAGATGTTCAGTGGAAGCTACAAGATCTCTGCTCCTGGCTGCAAGAAGAAGATTAAACTGAGGGGGGAGGGATTAGGGAGAAATTGTTAAAAAACTTAAAATGGAACAATGGAACGATGGAAATATGTATATTTAAACTAGCTACAATAAAAAGTTTTCAAAAAAAAAAAGAGTGTCCTGTTTCATAGGACCACCTGGTAACTCAGTCAAACTGTCAGAAAATGCTTCTTTGATGTTTCTCACTGAATCCATTGTTATGTGTTCCCTACCCTGCTTTGCGCTTGCGTAGCTATGCAGGCAGAAACGTGGGAGCTTCTTCCCTGCCGCTTTTCCTTATCACGGTGGCCTTGAATGTAGGCTTTGGGCTATTCTCGTGTTACTGAGAATTTTCCAGTCCTGGGAAGGCAAAGGGAAGGGGGAGTAGTCTCCCGTTCATGAAGTATATCTCCCGCCGGGAGTTTCCCGCGCGCGCGCTCCTATTTCATTTGCTAGGCGCTTTTTGCATCACACTATAAGTTAGCTTGCATTGCTTTGCCCCCCATTCCTGACAATGACCTCCTACTGTGGGTTTTCGCAAGATTATCCAATAAAACCTTTCTTTGTACAAGAATGACTGGATCCACTTGTTATTGAACCTGACAGAAATTGTCAGGAATCACCATCATTTCCCCACCTACAGTTTCTGCCATATACCATGATGAGTGGAGCTGGGGGGGGAACCTCAGGCGCAGTCCCAGTGACTACCGCTTCGGGAGCCACGGCCCCAGTCACCACCGTGGCAACTCCAGTGATCACCACTCCGACTACTACCGTTGTTCCAGTGACTACAACTTCGGTATTGGCGGCGTCGACCCCGCAATCCGCGGCAGGATTGATCACCCCTCCATTGATCAGTACACTGGGAGCTTCGTACACTCTCCCAATCTATAGCCCGGCCAGGCCAACACAGAGTCAGGGGGGAGCCATTCCACAACCCTATGGGCCGGGGGCCCCAACACCATGGGACAAAGGGGTGACCTACCGCAGGTCGCGTGATTGGACTAAGAACCTGTTGGACACTACCCAGACGAGCTGGTCCATGCCGGGGAGCCAGAGCCGGGACAGCCTGTTGGATCCCAGAGGGAGCTTCAGACTTCCCCAGGGACGGATGTCTCAAGGATCTCCCAGGACAGGATCCGGTTCCGATCCAGAGGCTCGCATGGACTCTATTCAAGAGGATACCCGACGTTTGGTACGAGACATGGGCAAATTAATGCAATCCCTACCACAGATGATGGATCAAACAATTCGAGCCCATCCGCTGACGCAACCAAGACCAGCACCAGCGCCTGCACCACCGGTGGCACCGGGACAGCCACCTCCTGCTCCACCGGCCCCAGGGCCGGGCCAGCCAGCACCGGCCCCACCTCCACTGGCCGGCCCAGTACCGGGACCCGGGCCAGGGCAGCCAGGACCTATCCAGCTACCAGCTTTGCCTCCACCTCAACCCCCCGCTCCAGCACCCCTCCCGCAGCCAGCTCCTGCACCGATCATGGCCCCTGTTCCTCCCGTAATCCGCCCCAAGGACATGTTGGAGATCACTTTTGACGGGGATCCCGAAACTGTGTCCTTTTTCATTTTGCAAGTAGGGAAATTTGTGCAGAGATGGGGCTATGTGTTCCTGGATGAGGAGCAACAGGTGGAGTTTATCGCTTCAAGGTTCCGGGGGAGTGCTACCAGCTGGTACGTAGCCCTTCATGATCTGGAGGCAGCGGAACTGGGGAATGTCGATGACTTCATGTGGGCCTTGAGGAACCGTTTCGAGGATCCGGGGCGGCCCAGAAGGCAGAAGCCTTCCTTCGCACGTTCAGACAAGGCAAACTCACCGTGCGGGAATATTCAAGGGAATTTCAAAGGCATGCAGTGAAAATTCGAGACTGGACTGATGCTGTGCTGGCTCAACAATATCGAATGGGACTAGCAGTAGATGTCCGCAACAATGTCCTCAGCTCTCAGCAGCCTCGCACTCTCCAAGGCTGGATGGAGGAGGCCGAAAAAGCTGAAAGCCGCTTGCGTGTCATGAAACTGGACTTATCTCTGGGTAACAACCGTCCGAGTCTCTTGGCAGGCCAGACCAGACCCAGACCAACCTCCACCATGAGCGGGGTGAGAGATCAGCGCATGCGACAGGGCCTTTGCCTGCGGTGTGGAGAGAGGGGGCACTTCGCCGCATCATGTCCGAAAGGGGATCCCAACAGAGCCCTACCACAAGAGGAGCCCAGACGATGGCCAGCCCCTACTCCAAGAAAGGGAACAGCGAAACCACGCAACACACGAGCCCTTTTCACCAGCCCCGACCAAGCGGATACCATGATGCTGGAGGAGGAGAGTGAGATGCAGGGAAACGAATTGGTCCTGTTTGTGAATGGTGCTACACAACAGGACCCGGTCCCTGAGGCGCCTAAACTGGTGAGCAATTACCCATCTCTCTTCTTTGTGACTGTACTTGTGATGAATCCAGCGATGATGACCCATATCAGGGTTCGAGCCCTCATTGACTCGGGGTGCGGGAGGGATCTGATAAACCCATCTATGGTTATGGGGCTGGAGGCGACCGTTGTCAATCTAAAAGACCCAATAACTTTTACTCAAATGGATGGGTCACCGATGAAAGAACCATGTCGATTTGAGACTATTCCTTTGAGAGTAGGCATTGGTGAGCACTGGGAGCTACGCTCGTTTGTAATAGCCCCTCAAGCCCAGTTCCCACTAGTGTTGGGTAGCCCATGGTTACATGGTCACGATCCTTATATACTTTGGGAAGAAGGGAGCGTACGTTTTATCTCCCCGAAGTGTACAGAGCATAAATGGGACCCAGGGTGGGGAAAACCCCCATGCAATGAACCTCCACGGGCTTGCCTAGCCACAGAGGACCTTAATCGCATCCCCAAAGAATACCGGTACTTAACCAGGGTGTTTGAGGAGGAGGAAGCGGACGAACTACCTCCCCACCGTAACTCCGACTGTGCGATTGAAATCCTTCCTGGCCACAAATTACCAAAAGGAAAGATTTATGCCATGAGTCCCATAGAAAAGGAAGAACTACGCCGATTTATCGATAAGAATCTGGCCCGTGGATTTATTAGGCCAGCATCATCCCCTTTCGCAGCACCCGTGTTGTTCTGTAAAAAAAAGGATGGGGGGCTCAGACTGTGCACGGACTATAGGGGTCTTAATGCGGTATCTGCCACCAATGCCTACCCAATGCCCCTCATCAAGGACTTGCTGGCAGAGGTGGCAAAGGGGAAAGTGTTTTCTAAACTGGATTTACGTGATGCTTATTTTCGGGTCCGTATTAGGCAGGGTGATGAACATAAGACTGCATTTAATACCCCGCTGGGGCAATTTGAATATCGGGTTATGCCCTTCGGATTACAGGGGGCACCTGGGGTCTTTATGAACTTAATCAATGAGGTGTTACACCCCTACTTATTTAAGGGGGTGGTTGTTTACTTGGATGATATCTTGGTCTACACCCCAGATCAAGAATCTCACACCACGCTTATGCGGGAAGTGTTGGAAACGTTATTAGAACACAAACTGTTTGTTAAGCTGTCAAAATGTGAATTCCACCAGGAGTGCATTGACTTTCTCGGGTACCGTATATCCTCCACTGGATTAGAAATGGACCCAAAAAAGGTCCAAGATGTGTTGGATTGGGAACCCCCCAAAACCAGGCGGCAGCTCCAAAGTTTTCTCGGTTTCGCCAATTTTTACCGTCAATTCCTGCCTCATTTTGCCCAGGTGGCACTCCCCCTCACAGACCTTCTGAAGACTAAAGGGAGAGGGGCAAAGCTTCAATGCCCAGGGCCCCTTTGAACTGGACTCCCCAGTGTCAGGGAGCATTTGAACAACTAAAACAGTTATTCACGTCTGAACCTATATTAGCACACCCTGATGAGACAAAAAAAATCGTGGTCCATCGGATACCGCTATGGGGGGGTGATTTTGCAAGAGAATGCTCAGGGGCAACTGAGGGACACTTGCCTATGTGTCCAAAAAGTTTAATGATACGGAGAGATTTTGGCCCATTTGGGATAAAGAAGCAGCCTCTATACGTTTAGCGTTAATAACCTGGAGGCATTGGTTGGAGGGGTCCCGGGTACCTTTTGAAATCTGGACTGACCACAAGAATCTTGAGGTGCTGCGGAAGCCTCGGAATCTAAATGCAAAACAATTCCGGTGGGATGAGTTTTTCTCCAAATTTCAATTCACCCTCCACCATTTTCCAGGTAAATCTAATCATCTGGCAGATGCTCTCTCCCGCCTTCCCCAACACCTTTGTAAGAGAACAGAAATAAGAGAGTCTATGTTCACCCCAGAACAACTAGTTGGGGCAGTAGTAACCTGAAAAACCCGGCAAACACAATCATTAACCCCAAGCCATGGCACGACCTGGGAAAAGCAATTTGCCACTGACATTACTAAACAAGAAGCAATTGAATTAAAAGCTCGGGAAGATGTGGAAGGTAGCGCAAATGGCTGCTGGTATAAGGGCAATAAAATCTTTGTTCCAGAAGCTACCCGAACCCAGGTATTACAATCAGCCCATGACTCAAAATCGGCTGGGCACTTCGGGTATGTAAAGTCGCTACACCTACTGCAACGCAGCTTCTGGTGGCCCCGAATGAAACGGGATTTATCCCTCTATATACAATCCTGCCCAACGTGCAATCGTTGCAAAACTAGACCAGGGAAACCTCCAGGTCTTTTACAGCCTTTGCCCACCCCGAGCCAACCCTGGGAAGTGATCTCCATGGACTTTATCACTGATCTTCCCCCCAGCAAACATATGACAGTCATTTGGGTGGTAGTGGACTTATTTTCTAAACAGGCTCACTTTATACCATTTGCTAGCCTGCCGACGGCCAAAGTCTTGGCCAAAGCCTTCCTTCAGCATATTGCCAGGCTACATACATTACCGCTCAAAATAATCTCCGACAGGGGGTTCAATTTGTTTCAAAACTGTGGTCGGAGTTGATGACTCTTATGGGTATTGAACGCGCTCTCAGTAGTGCCTATCACCCAGAAACTGATGGGCAAACAAAAAGAGTAAACCAAACCCTAGAGCAATACTTAAGATGTTTCACTAACTATCAACAAGACAATTGGGTAGATTTATTACCACTAGCAGAATTTGCGTACAACAACTCATGGCATGCTTCAACGAATATGTCTCCCTTCAAAGCTGCCATGGGATATGAAAGCCCCCCTCTTCCGTTTTTGAAGCCCGGCAAGACTGGTGGGAAAGCCACAGCATGGTGTAAAACTTTCCAGGAGTCCTGGCCCCTAATCATTGAAACTTTAAACGAGGCCAAAGCACAATACAAAAAACAGGCAGACAAAAAGAGGGCGGGTGGCTGGAATCTGCAACCGGGAGACTGTGTCTACCTTTCCACCAAAAACTTAAGGCTGGCACAACAATCCCGGAAACTTGCTTGGAAATATATTGGTCCATTCAAAGTAATGCGATGTATAAATCAAGTGACTGTGCAACTGGATTTACCTAAATCTCTTAAAGCAATACATCCAATTTTCCATTACAGCCTCCTCAAACCAGCATTACCCCCGACTAAATGGCATCCTGAGCTTCCAGCACCCCCCCCCCACCACTGATGGTCGATGATGAGGAGCACTATGAAATTGCTGACATTTTGGACTCTAAGATCCTTCGTGGACAACTGCTGTACCTTATTGAATGGGTACACTTTGGGCCCCAACACAGGGAGTGGGTGAAAGTGTCTGATATCAATGCACCTGATCACCTGAAGGAATTTCACACCCGTTACCCAAATAAACCTGGGGGCCCTTCATTCTCTCCTTCCTGAGCGGTGGGTGGGTGGTATTTTGGGAAGGGCAGAATGTCAGAAAATGCTTCTTTGATGTTTCTCACTGAATCCATTGTTATGTGTTCCCTACCCTGCTTTGCGTTTGCGTAGCTATGCAGGCAGAAACGTGGGAGCTTCTTCCCTGCCGCTTTTCCTTATCACGGTGGCCTTGAATGTAGGCTTTGGGCTATTCTTGTGTTACTGAGAATTTTCCAGTCCTGGGAAGGCAAAGGGAGGGGGGAGTAGTCTCCCATTCATGAAGTATATCTCCCGCCGGGAGTTTCCCGCGCGCGCGCTCCTATTTCATTTGCTAGGCGCTTATTGCATCACACTATAAGTTAGCTTGCATTGCTTCGCCCCCCCCATTCCTGACAATGACCTCCTACTGTGGGTTTTAGCAAGATTATTCAATAAAACCTTTCTTTGTACAAGAATGACTGGATCCACTTGTTATTGAACCTGACACAAACCATTTTTCGGGACTACAACTATATCACCTGCCTTATTAACATCTCCTACATAGACCCTGAGTTTGAGTTTCTCACCATTGTCAATAAAATGTGCAAAACTTTAGAATTTAAACAGTTCTTCCAAATGGCACTTTGTATCCAGTCCTATCCCTTACCCAGATTATCTCTACACTGCTGTGACGCGAGAAAGCTTACAAGAGTTGCCAGCACTACTTTAGCACATGCCAAGCAAATTTAAGGGACGATATGATGTCACTTCTGGGCAACAGTCTAGGAATTCTTATCTCTGGAGATCAGAAAGACATGGAGACATTCTTAACAAATCACCATAAAGCCCATTTTCTGGCCCAGTTTTCTCCCACTCCACAATTTCTTGAGAGTCAAGGGCAGGCAAATGGCAAACGTAAAGCTTACTCCACCCAGATCTTTCCCACATTATTTTATAACTCCAATATTATATCATAGCTACAGGATCAGGCAATCTATGTACCTTTCCCACTTCCTCTTCTAATCTCTCCCCACTTTCCTACTTCCTCTTCCAGTCTCCTTATTGATGCCTTAATTCATGCTGCTCTTCCCCACCGCAGACTTCATGTGGACAAGCTCAACCATGCACTTGCCTCCCTCCTTCTTTACCCATATCACTGTGCCCTTTTCCTCTAGGGCCCACCTCTCCCTTCCTCCCCTACCTCTCTTGGGGATGCCATACATGCATTACAACATAGAAAGGTTCAGTTGCTGAACTAGCCATGTAAGGATAAAGGTAACTTAAATAGAACAGTTTTCACTAATAAGTGTTGAAATTGCTGGTGAATTACTTATTCCTGATTTGTATGGTTTTTCATTTAGGTGATTTATTGATTTGAGTACATTCCCCAATCTTGTTATTCAATTATAGCACTGCTTTTGTATCTGCATTCCTTTCATGTGATTTCTTTCTGGTGTGTATGTCAAGGTCAAGCCTAGTTCAGTTCTAAGTCATAGCCTCCTGCTATTTCCTTGTTCCTGTTCTTTTCACAACTCTCCATGAAATATCATCCCTTAAGATTGTACCTGTGATAAAGAATTACACAAATTGATAAAGAGGAGAGGACACCTGCCTCCTGGTGGTGTCTGGAATAAAGTAGTTGTGTTGTAGTTAAGATGGCTGTGGGAGTTCCTGAAGTCAGGGCCTCTTAGTGTTGCCAGGTCCCTCATGGCCATCGGCAAGAGATGGGGAGGGGTAGAGTTGCCAGATCCTGGTAGGGAAACTCTTGAAGATTTGGGGATGGAGTCTGAAGAGGACAGGGACTTCATTGGGGTACAATGCCACAGAGTCCACCCTCCAAAGCATCTATTTTCTCCAGGGGAACTGATCTCTGTAGTCCGGAGATGAGCTGTAATTCCAGCGGATCCCCAGGTCCCACCTGGCATCCCTAATCCTGTTCAGTTCCTTTACAAGCAGCAGGGATCAGTTCTTTGTGGAACCTGGAAGACTCTCCCAAGTTCCCATTATAATATAAACAAGGGCTTAGGTCTTGCTTTGGGGTCAGGAGGTGCTTGTGTAAAAGCTATACACATATTGTCCCCTCTGTCCCTTGGTAACAGAGCCCAGGAAGGGGATGTGTCACAAACTGGGTTCCTGGGAGGTTACATTGAATCTTTCTCCTGTCTGCTGTTGTAGCTGTGTAACTAGACTGTTGTTTTCTGGAAGGGGACATAGATTCTGGTCCCATGGCCTCTCCCTTGTCCAGGCAGGGCATTCCAAACTCATCCTTTGCCTTGGAGTGGTCTCCTGAATATCTGCTAGGCTTGTATGAACTTACACTTTTTGTTGGGGGAGTATCCCTTTCCACCTACTTTCCAGAGAGATTAAAGCATTTCCTCCTGTTGCCCTTACTATTGCAGTGCCCTTTTCTTCCTTGTCCATGTTGCTCCCATTCCCCTTTCTTGAAAAATTATTGTTCCCATCACTCAGGCACCAATACAAATATGTCAAGTGCAATTTTATGAACATTGCCCACATAGAAGTATTGAGATTTAAGTCTTTCCCCTGGGAAGCCTATGAACTTTTGAGTTCTGTGTACAGGCCCTCTGAGCACTGGGTTAGGGGAGCTGGTGATGGGACAGTTTGCAGTAGGGCTTTTCTTAGCAGCTGGCTCGTGCATTGTGTGTAAAGAAGAGTATGAAAGGGATTAAGTGATGTCATCTCAGCATTCCTGCTTTCACTGGGAGCTATTTGTGCTTTCCACGCATGGCTAATTTGGAGGCATTGTCAGTGAGTATCACTGTGATCAGAGAGCAACAACAGTGTTGCAAGAGATTCTGTGGGAACAGCTCTAATTGTTTCTATGGCTGTTGTCAAGCTCCATGGTATAAGGCACGATAAAGCAACCTTGTTGAAGCTAAACTGGTATGGTTATGTTCCGGTACTTGGAAGAGAAGGCTTCCTGGGAACCCCACATGATGGAAGAAGGTTGGGAAACATATGTTGTGCCTTATCACGGTGCTGCTGGGGGAGCTGAGATCCCAAACATGTTTTAGTGGTGACACCAATAGCTTGCATAGCTGGAATATAGGATCAGGCTGTTAGAGATATTTTATGCAGTCATTCAGCAGTGCTTCTTCTTCTGCCTTCTTTTAATTTTGAAGGGTTTTTAAGATGTGATTTTATTATGTATGTTTTAATTTGTTAGGTGTTTCGGTGGCCCTTCTGAGGGCAGAAAGGTGGGGTATGTATATTGTAAAATAAATAAATAATGTGAGAGTTATTAATTAGCCAACCTAATCTTTCATTTCCCTGCCATTAACAGCATATCATTCTACCCAGAAGTTAGAATGTCGGTGAACTTTTAAAAACTGCTGTTAAGCTACTGGCTGGGTCCCGAGAAGGCAAAAAAATGACAGCTAGACTTCAGAAAGGTTGTTCCATCACAATTGCTAGATGTTCTTTTAAGTAGGGTCGAGGCTAGAAGATAGCTACTGTGCAAAATGTAACACGTGAAATAAGGACTGGCATGGGGAAAATGCATCCAAGACAATTTTAGAAGATGTAGCATGATATTCTAGAGCAAACCCTAATCCTTATCAAAAGATAAACTAAAAAGTACACATGAATTGAGGTGCTTTCTAGCTGGGGAAATGTAGGGCTAATAGATTAAATACCACTGAAGGGTTCAGGAACTGGAAGGCTGTCACACAATAGATGGAGGAGGGAAAGCAGAGCAAGGTATTTTGAAGTTATCCCTCTTGGTGTTTAACTAGCAAATAAGAGCAAGTTAATGGCAATGATAATTCAAGAAGACAGTAGAAGTTAATTCAAAAGTCTCCAACTGTGTTTCAGTAGAACAAGGAGTCTGGTTTGAAAAAGAATCAGGAAGGGGATTAAGACAAATCAAAGAAAGTGAAAGCATTTTGAGCCAGCTGGCTTTTTCATTTGACAATTCCTTAATTCGAAAGAGAGCAGCATCACATGCAAAAACAAATTAAACTAGAAGAAAATTCATAGTAATAGATGCTTTTATATGTTGTGACAGACTTCAGGGATTCTAGAAACAAGACTTGGGCAAATTAGTTTAACATAAAATTGGGACAGTTATTACAATCTCATAAACATGGTTGCATAAGATTTCTGCGTATTCCTCATGTGACTAATTTTTCCCAGTTTTCTTAATTCTTTCACAAAAAGTCCTCCCTACTGAGCTACCACCAAGCACCAGTTTCACAATTACTTGAATACACTTACCCCAAATGGGTACAGAGAAGGTACTTGATGAACCCCCGAAAGCTACTCCTGAAAAATGTGCACAATCATTCAAAGACAACAGCATAAAATGAGATTCAGGATATTATGAAACTGGTTTTAAGCTGCAATCCTATTTAGAATTGTACAGGACAAAGCCCCATTATCTACAGTGGGCCTTTGCATAAAATCAGGCAACTGCACTGCTAACCTGGGCTGCACTTTGTATTGTGGATGTTACATTTTGATCCTGCTATCTCTGTACAAACCTGTCTAGAAGGGTCTCATCTGTCATTTTTTCCCCTCTGTGTGTGTGTGTGTGTGTGTGTGTGTGTGTGTGTGAGAGAGAGAGAGAGAGAGAGAGAGAGAGAGAGCGCTTCTGTCCGTGTCCCATGGTGTCCTTCTCAGCAAGGTGTTTTTACAGAGATTATTTGGAAGAGTGCCAAGAGTCAGCCTTCCTAGCCGCCTTCAGTGATGCCATTTTGTGCAAAGCACTTCAACACAAAAAGCTGTACTGCTTTTGTTGCCTGCTGGGCCCTTCAGCCTTCCAAGGAGGATTAAGTACTGTAATGTTTACTAGCCTGTTCATTGTATTGTCCTGCTGCATTAAAAGGATCACATTCACCATGCAGGCTTGGGGGGGTGTCTCTTTTTGTATTTATTCAAAAGTTTCCCTTCCTTATGTTTCCTGTTGCATCACACATGAATGCATTCGATGAGATGCACTTGGGTTATGGCATTCCCATACATTAGAAATTATATCCTATGTATCAAATTGCCTTTACTTCACAGATATTTGATGGAGGTGGGTAAACCTGCTTGTTTGGAACTTGCATGGGAAGATTCGACTTTTTCCTAAGCAAGCACTCTGCTGGGTCAGTTTTAGAACCCTTAGTCATGCAGCCTGTTTCTAGTAAAGACCAACCAGAAACTTCTGGGAAGTTTATGATCATGGCATGTATGCATTTATTTATTTATTTATTTCCTGTTTTTCTCCCCATTGAGAATCAGAGTAATTTAGAACATCATTTTCTCTTCCTCCATTTTCTCACAACTACTTTGTAAAGTAGGCCAGGCTGAGAGTTTGTGATGAGCCCAAGTGAGCTTCCATGAGAGAAATGGGGATTGAAACCTGGGCCTTCCAGGATGCTAGTCTAACTATGCCATGCCAGCATGAAAACAATGGCCTTGCCACATATTGCACTTGAGCATAGAGGCTCTCTATAGCTATCATAATTAATAGTCATTGATTGACATCTTACTAAGGGAAAACATGAATGGTCAAGTTTTATCCTTTTGTGTTGCCGCTGCTGATCATTGCTTTATAAATTCAATAAACAGCAAGGACATGTTTATTTTTAAATGTTATGATCTATTTAATTGATCTGACTCAAAGATTTCTATCATCATTTTAGTCTGCTCTAAACTCTAATTACTAATCTCATTAAGGGCAGACAGCTCTGTGATTATTTTTCCAGATAATTTTTAACAGATTGGAGCCATGGGGGCTGTAGTTCAAGAAGGAATAGTGGTACAAGGGGAGAGAGGCTATTTAACTCTTTCCCCTTCTGCCCCATCAACCCTGATTGTTCTCTGGAAGGCCAGATCCTGAAGCTGAAGCTCAAATACTTTGGCCACCAAATGAGAAGGGAGCATTCACTGGAGAAGACCCTGATGCTGGAAAAGATTGAAGGTCAAAGAAGAAGGGGACGGCAAAGGATGAGATGGTTAGACAGTGTCATTGATGCAACAAACATGAAATTGAGCAAACTTCAGTGGACAGCGGAAGACAGGAGGGCCTGGTGTAAACTGGTCCATGGGGTTGCGAAGAGTCGGACTCGACTGTGCGGCTGAACAACAACCTTCTGCCCCATGCCCACCAAAAGTCACAACCTGCAAGCTGCTTTCACCCCCAGTGGGGTAAAAGTAGTTGAGGGTGTTAACTTTTCATTGGAGAAAAGGTGTGAAGGCAGAGTTAAATAGCTTCTTCTCTCATGCTGCCCAAGACTGTATTTCCTTTAAATTATATGAAACCACTGTGCTGCAATCTGGAAACAAAACTATTGAAAAAAGAATTGTTGTTCTTTCCTTCAGTATCTGAAAGTTAAATCATATATCAAGTGTGAAACCAGATGCTACCACTTTCAGAGGCATTGTGGCTGTGAGGTGAGGCAAAAAAGGTGTAATTCCTTCATACCTGCCTTTGCCCTATGCTATCTCTGAAGTTGCCCAGATTATCAAATGATTCTCCCGGTTCACATTTCCATGTACACACCCACACCACCACCACCACCACCAGGACTAAATCAGCCACACCTGCAGCTAAAATTGTTATGCCATAGATTTAACAGTCTGAAGGCTCCAAAATTCTCTCACTGTAACACCTCTGATAGGATTGCCAACTCCAGTTTAGGAGATTCCTGGTGATTTGGGGTGGTACCCAGAAGGAGAGATTTTGAGGAGGGGAGGATGCTCGTTGGCAATGTGAATATATAAAATCTGCTCATTGAAGCTATGTCCTCCAGGGAAACTGTCTCTCTGGTCTGCAGATCAGTTGTAATTCAAGGAAAACTCCAGGCCCCACCTGGAGACTGGTAAACCTAGTGTCATGTACCAGTGCAGCCTGAGTAGCCCAGGCTAGCCCCAGCTTGAAAACTAGGCAGGGGTAGCCATGGTTAGTATTTAGATAGTAAACCACCAAGGAAGGCCAGGGTTGCTATGTAAAGGAAGGCAATGGCAAATCATCTCTGCTCATCTCTTGCATTAAAAACAAATAATGATTGGGCACCATAAGTCAGTTGTGACTTGACAACACTTGATGATGATGATGATGATGATGATGATGATGATGATGATGATGATGATGATGATGATGATGATGTAGTATGAGTGCCAAGCTTCTCTTCCCAGTTGACAAATACAGTTGATCTGCTGGATGTCTCTTATCCAGATAGGCTTGCAGATGCTAAGGATATTGTTCAGGAAAAATACAAGTGTTACATGAGCATGTGTATGCATGCACAAGCACACACATACTGTGGGAAATGGTGAAGTAGTTACTAGGAATCTTAGTGCTATCATAGATGTTCTTCACAAAAATGAGGTCTTCTGTGAGTGAATAGATAACCACATGATTACTTGATCATATATGTTACTACAAATGCTGCCATGTATTGTTATGTGTGATAAAGTTTGATATATTTACCAAACGGCAGGGCTATTTGGGGGCAGGAACACACAGGAATGGAGTTCCAGCTGGGTCCTGAGTTGGCCACACCCAGCAGGAACCTATTAGCATAATAGGCCACACCCAACAGCAGAAGCTCATTAGGATTGGCTACATTAGGGCTGTGTTGCCTAACATGCAAAGAAATTCCTGCTACAATAAAAGCCCTGGGTTTTGACAACAAACAAGGTAAACAGAATAAGAAGCAAAAGATGGGTGTGGCTGGATGACCACACTTCTAGTAACATGGGGGGTGGCCTAATATGTTAATGAGCTGTGCTGTCAGATGTGGCCTAATATGCTAATGAGTTTCTGCTGTTGGGTTTGGCCTATTATGCTAATGAGTTCCTGCTCGGCTTTTTCTACAAAAAAAGCCCTGCCAAACGGTAAGGCTTATTTCCTATGTGGATTGTTGCCTATATTAGTAAACCATGGCTACTAATAGTAAATGGGGGAAGTATTTCCCAAAGCTAGAGTTTCATACCTGAAGCATTTTGTAAGAAACATTTCATCTTTCATTTGTTTCTATAGTTTTCAGATTCCACATTGCCAAATTTGTTTATGTGCTTGGAAAGAATTAAATACTTTGCATTTTTGTTAACTTTTTTTGTTTTTTGTTTTCACCAATGTGTTTTTTCTATTATTATTATTTATCATTTTCTATTTTTATGCCACCCTCCCCACATGGGGAGCCTCAGGGTGGCTCTCAACAGGCTAAAATAGATTAAATACAATAAATGTCCATCAATCAGTCCATCAATCAGACATCTCCCCCAAAAGCACTTTTCTGGGGGCACCTTCTTTGGGGGAGTCATAACTCGGATCCCCCAAAGTCCAATCTTCACCAAACTTGATGGGCAGGTAAAGGAGAGTCAGCTGGAGATGCCCTGAAAATCTGGAGTCTCTCGGTCCTCAGGGGGCACCCCACCACATCATGATCTTTCAGAACTGCTTCACTTCAGCAGAGCAGCTGGGTTTGGTTTTGAACACATCCTGAACCCAAACTGGGAAAACCCATCCCTAGCGACTTCATGTAGTCATAGCATTTTCCCCCCAATTTGCATGAAAATAAAACTTGAATTAAACTTTACTAGAGGTCCTAAGGTCTCCTGTTTGTAAGAAAGATATTTTTGTTACTCTCATCCTCCTTTTTCATCAGCTAGCCAATACCTTATAGATCACCTCCCAGAAAATTGAAAATTCACTATATTTCTGAGCCATATCATCTGGATGTTTTATAACAGTTTGATGCTTGTGTCCACTCCCTGAGGTTCTTATTCAGTTATGCCTGACTGGATGGAGAACTGCAGCTGTTTGCCTCCATGTGTTGCATGGTCTACACACTTGAAACAGTTATTTTTTTAAAAAAATAGATTCTAAAGATATATAATATCACATTTACAAAATAACCATTTTTGTTAAGTCCACTGTGGTGAGTGCAATGCTTATGTTTATTTCCTTGGCAAAATTTCCCATGGAATTCAGTATAATTTTCTTCTGAGTATACATGCTTGTTTAGGCTCTCACTTAGTTCTTTAGTATTATGTATGCATATAATGCTGGAAGATAGTTCCCACAGGTTGTTTGGCACTCAGTCAGCTACTGGGGATGAGCGGAGGACAACTATGAGTAGCCATATTCTTAATGACACAACTAGACTAAAGCCAAAAGGACATTCAGTTGTTGGCATGAATAGATGCAAAAGAAAAGTCCAAAGCTGTTTGGCAAATATAATAGGAACATGGAATATGAGAAGTATGCATCAAGGTACACTCAAAATCCTAAAATGTGAAATGGAACATTGCAATCCTGGGAGTGAGTCAACTAAAGTGTACTGGATTAGAACATTTTTAGTCACAAAATTACAAAGTGTTTTATTTGGGAAATAACAAACACAGAATAAACAGAGTTGCTCTAAAAGTCAGGTGAGCAAGCAATCAGGGGCTATCATGCAAAGCCTGACTGAATAGTAACAATCAGACTTCACGGAAAGCCGCACTCAAAGCAATTGTAAGAAATGAATCATCAGGAGTAGATGGGATATCAATAGAGCTATTTCAAGCCACAGAAATTGAGACTATCAAAATCTTAACATGAATATGCCAAGAAATATTGGAAACAAAACAATCCCTCACAAACTGGAAATGCTCGATCTACTTTCCAGTACTGAAAAAAGAAGTCAAAGACTGCAGCAACTATTGGTACATCACATTAATTTCTCATGTGAGTAAAGTGATGCTCAAAATCTTACAACAAAGGCTGTCACTGTATATGGAATGAGAAATGACAGATGATAATGTTGGATTCAGAAAGGGAAGAGCACTAGAGATCACATTGCTACATTGGTGACTAGAACATACAAGAGAATTTCAGAAGAAAATCAGTTTGTGTTTCACAGATCACAGCAAAGCTTTTGCTGAGTGGATCATGAAAAGTTATGATTGTTTTTTTAAAAAATGGGTGTGCCACAATATCTGATTGTTATGATGTGCCACCTGTACTCTGGCTACTGTTAGGACAGTATATGGAGAAACAGAATGGTTTCCAATTGGCAAAGGGGTCAGACAAGGATGTATTTTATGCCCCTATCTGTTCAATCCATATGCAGAACATACCATAAGGAAAGCTGAATCAGATTTAGATGAAGGTGGAGTGAAATTGATGGATGGAACATTAACAATTGAGATATACGGATGACACCACATTACTGGCAGAAAATAGTGAAGACCTGAAATGACTACTGAGGAAAGTTAAAGCAGAAAATGCCAAATCAGGACTACAGATGAACATCAAGAAGACAAAAGTAATGACTACTAGGGAATAAAACAAGTTTAAGGTTGACAATAATTTTTTTCAAGGTTTTCTATTCCTTGGTTCCATCGTCAACCAAAAGGGTGACTGCAACCAAGGAATCAGAAGGAGATTGAGACTGGGAAGGGCAGGCAGGCAGACAGGAGCTATGAAAGATTCCTAAGTGTAAAGATATGTTCCTGGCAACTAAGATCAAGATAATTAATATCATAGTATTTCCTTTTACTATGTAGAGGTGTGAAAGTTGGATAATGAAGGAAGCTGACAGGAAGAAAGTTGATTCATTTGTGGTGATGCAGGAAAGAAAGGGCATAGCGTAATCTGGTCCATGGGGTTGCGAAGAGTCGGACTCGACTGTGCGACTGAACAACAACAAGGAAAGTTTTATGGATACCGTGGACTACCAAAAAGACAAATGAGTGTTTCTAGATCAAGTCAAGCCTGAAATCTCTCTAGAAGCTAAAATGACCAAAATGACCTAACTCAGTCACA